>CM030368.1:148514350-149714350 GCA_017893485.1 Hemerocallis citrina | reverse complement strand
GTCCACGAGGAGTAAAATATACACGTCTTGATGGACGATGGCCCCTAGGACAATGATATCACCCTAGATGGGCACAACAACTGCGTACTAGCTAATAAACTACATATGAGGTAAACAACTTACATACGAGCCAACTAGCTACGTATGAGCCAAACGAATTACATACGAGTCAACTGGCTATGTATGTGACAAATGAATCATATAGAAGCAACATAGAAGTCTTCTAACAACCTAGAAGAAAAATAACATGCTACTAGAAAAACTTGATCTTTAAACGGTCTTCTAACACCCTAGAAGCAATTAAACATCTTACTAACAAAACTTGATCTTTTATATATAAAAGCAACATGCAAAATCTTATAACACCCTAAAAGCAATTAAACATGCTACTCTTAAGGGAATTCAACAAAATCGAACTTTTTAGAAAGGTGAGAACATCTACTACAACTCTCTAGTTGACACCCTTCTCAGATTCAGTCAGTAAGAGGTAGAAAAACCTCGAACAACCTAAACAACGAGCTTCTACCAAAAAGGCCAGCTGTTGTGACTTTGTAAAAGTCATAACTCCAGCTCCACTTATCGGAATCTAACAAAATAGGACATTTTAGAAAGGTGAGAACCTCTACTACAACTCTCTACTTGATAAGCTTCTCATATTCGGTCAATAAGGGGTACAAAAACTTCGACCAATCTAACTTCAGCCAAAAAAGCTAGCTGCTGTAACTTGTAAAGGTCATATCTCATACTCCGCTTATCGGAATCTAACAAAATAAGACATTTTGAAAAGGTGAGAACATCTACTACAATTCTCTAGTTGACAACATTCTCAGATTCATTCAATAAGAGGTACAAAAAAAACTTCAAACAATCTAAACAGCGAAGCTTCAGCCAAAAAGGCTAGCTGCTATAACTTGTAAAGGTCATATCTCATACTCCGCTTATCGAAATCAAGCAAAATAGGACATTTTGGAGATCTAAGAGCATTTACTACAACTTTCTAGTTAACAACTTTTCCAAATTCAGTATGGAACTCAAAATCCAGGTATTTAATTCAAAGAACAATAAAGACAACAAAAGGCTGAAACTTGTAAAGCTCATAACTTTTGCTACACTTGTCGGAATCAAACAAAATTGGAATTTTTGGAAAGCTTGGAACATCTGTTAAAACTTCCTAGTTAATAACTTTCTCAGATTCCGTATGGAACTCAAAATCCAGCTTTTCAATTCAAAGAACATTAAAGATAGCAAAAGGCTGAAACTTGTAAAGCTCATAAATTTTGCTATACTTGTCGGAATCTAACAAAATTGGACTTTTTGGAAAGCTAGGAACAACTACTACAACTTCATAGTTAACAACTTTCGCAGATTCCTTATGGAACTCAAAATCCAACTCTTTAACCACAATACAAAGAGCGACAAAGATAGCAAAAGGCTAAACTTGTAAAGCTCATAACTTTTGCTATACTTGTCGGAATCTAACAAAATTGGACTTTTCTGAAAGCTAGAAACAACTACTACAACTTTCTAGTTAACAACTTTCTCAGATTCCTTATGAAACTCAAAATCCAGCTCTTTAAACACAATACAAAGAGCAACGAAGACGGCAAAAGGCTGAAACTTGTAAAGTTTGTAACTTTTGCTATACTTGTCGGAATCTAACAAAATTGGACTTTTTGAAAAGCTACGAAAAACTACTACAACTTTTTAGTTAACAACTTTCTTAGATTCCTTATGGAACTCAACATCCAGCTCTTTAAACACAATACAAAGAGCAACGAAAACAGCAAAAGGATGAAGCTTGTAAGGCTCATAACTTTTGTTGTACTTGTCGAAATCTAACAAAATTGGACTTTTTATAAAGCTAGGAACAACTACTACAACTCTCTAATTAACAACTTTCTCAGATTCCTTATGGAACTCGAAATCCAGCTCTTTAAACACAATACAAAGAGCAACAAAGACAGCAAAAGCTAAAACCTCTAAAGTTCATAACTTTTGCTATACTTGTTGAAATCTAACGAAATTGGACTTTTTGAAAAGCTAGGAACAACTACTACAACTTTCTAGTTGGAAAATTTTTCGGATTCCTTATGGAACTCAAAATCCAGCTCTTTAAATACATGCAAAAATTAACCAAAATGGCAGTTTTGCTGAAAAACTCGCTGTTTTGGGAAAACGATTTATTTCACCCATCAAACTAACCGAAAAAAGTCTACAAAAATTAGAGCATGGTAATAACGTATATGAGATCCTCTCATATTAATTTGGAGTCAAAATTCCAACTTTGGCATAAGTTATTAATTCTAACTATCAAAAACTACATACTAGTTTTAAGAACGATTCTCTAGTGTTTTTATTTGTGTTCTACTACTTCAGTCTTTATATGCTATTTTATTCTAGTCCACAATCATGATTATCCATATGAAATTTGTCCATGTTCTTCATTTAATCGACAATAATAACAATAATAACATCAATAAAAGCAAGTTGAGAACCCCCACCCAAACTTTGTAGGAAGGACTTGCTTTGCTCTTCCTTCTCCTTCATTGTTCTTGCTCCTTTTTAAGAACAATCAAGAAAAATAACCCATGAAACCCTAACCCATCTTTTGATTCTCTCTTTCTTTTCTTTTTTTCTCAATTTTTTCCTAAAATTAAAACAAGGCAAGAAGAGGACGAAATATGAGAAGAGAATGAGATGAGAAGGAGATGGATGAACAAGAAATGAATGGGGCTTTTCCCCTTGGAATGTGGCCGGCCACTTATAGGAGAGGGAGAGAGAGAGCCACTTGTCTCTCTCTCTTTGTGGCTGAAAATATTTTGAGTTTCATTTGCAAATTTAAATTGTAATCTACACCCAATCAAATCCTAACCCACCATTTTGATCATGATTGATAAAAAATAAAATACATTTTTCCAAAATCACATACTACATGATTTTGTACGAACGTACAAAATCGATACAATACATATACGTACACATCTATATATACAGATAATTTTTATTCATCAAACTCAGTCAATTTGTACAAAAATAATTTCATTCCAAGAATAAAAATAAAATAATAATAAAATAATTATATTACCGGCTCGGAAGATTTCAGTACCAATTTGATACAATACAGTTATATACAAACAAGTATATATGTATAGATAATGTTTATTAATAAAACCGGGTAATATCCACAAAAAACATTTCAATTCTGAAAATAATGATAAAATAATAATAAAATAATAATTTTTAATATCAGCCTAGGATATTACAGATATTTTCTCAAAAACTTATTTTACAGGATTTTGTATAAGTGCACAAAACCGATACAATACATATATAGTTACTAGTATATATATACAGATAACAATTATTTATTAAAACTAAGTAATTTCCGTAAGAAATATTTTAATTTTAAAAATAATTATAATAAAAATATAATATCCAACCGGGATATTACAATACTCCCTCCTTAAAATAGTTCTATCCTCAGAACTACGTTTAGTCAGGAGAACAAAAAAATATCCATACACTAAATAACTCAGGGAAAGAAAGCTTATATGGCTTTCCGGCTCCCAAGTGACTCTTCCACGAACTGGTTCTCAAAGAACCCGACCTTGTTCCCCAATCTGCCTGCATACTCTACCAAAATCGAGATGTAACTTTTGAATCTTGGTCAGAACTACTGACGCCGGTACTCCATGCTGCCTTATTACGCCTTCAATGCAGACTTCCGCTAATTTCTCTAGCGACTAAGTCATCTTTAGTGGAAAAAATGTGCAGCCTTCGTCAATCGATCCCCAATAAACCAAATTGAGTCATTCATTTCTGAATTCCTGGGTAATCCTGCGATGGAATCCATACTGATGTTCTGAGATCAACTTGCCGCTGCGGTGCTTCAATTCCTGCATCTTCTGCCTAAGCCTTCTGACTTGCTTACTTAGACTCGGTTGCAACTTCAATCGTGCCAAATCTGAGCTCTAATCTTGAGTAATCACTTCAATGCTGGTTTGCCTGATCTCATCATTTAGCTTCTTACCTCCTTCATGGTCTTTGGTTGAGGCCAATCCTTCACTGCCTCAATCTTTTGTAGTTCGGTAGCCACTCCCTCCTTAGAATAATACATGGCCTATAAACGCCACTTCAGACTCCTAGAATTCATTTTGAAAAGTGCATAAAGCTGATGCTCCCGTAGTTGTTCAGAACTGCAGTCAAATGCTTAGCGTGCCCTTCTTACGTTCCTGCTAGGTCCAACTCTAACAAATCTTATACTTAGGGTCTTTCCTCCGATTTGGAGTTTATAGCCCTTATAGCTTAAATTTGTAATGAGGATTGCTCCAGATGGTGTAATCAACAAAACCAAATCTAGAGTTGCCTCCCGCTCACATCTCTTCTAGAAAAATAATTCAGACAAAAGAATATGATGAACTAAGTTTGAACAAAACGGTTCCCTGGATTTCATATATATATATATATATATATATATATATATATATATATATATATATATATATCCATTCAGTTACAAAAGTGTTACATCATATATTACTTTTTCAGTCTAAATAAAATTTAAAATACAACTTTTAAACTTAGTTGTAGTTCCATATGCACATACTAGAAATGGCTCTCCTGCCTTCTTCAATTTGCCTTTGGTATGTGCTAACTCTTATCCTTGGTGAACAGGCTCCTTTCCTTTATTGTTTATTTTCGGGGCTAATCTGCCGTCATTCATTTGAAACTGGGGACAATCTGGTCGGATATGACCAATCTTCCCACAATTGTAACATGTACGGGTCTTCACCTGAGGATTTTTCCTCGGACACTGGCTTTTAAAATGACCATGATCCCCACATAGGAAACAACTTCCTGGCTTGGCGCCTTTAAGTTTGCCATCTTGTTTCTGAATCTCCTGCTTCTGACTTTGGTTCTCGAACCCTGATGCTGGTGCAGATGTTTTTCCTTGTAGTCGTGGACAGACTGATTTCTCATTCCCAGCCTCCTCACAGAAATGACATACTACAACCTCGGTGGTCCCCTGGACTTGCTCCCATTCATGCTGCAGTCGTGCCAATCTGGAATCAAAGTGTTCCTGCTTCTTTGCTAGGTCTGCTAATATAGCTCTGCAAGCATCACCCAGTTGCTTAGCTCGACGACCTTTCCTGGTCCCGTACTTCCTCAGTTTCCTTATTCCCAGATGTAGGCTAGCCGCTATTGCTGTGTGTTGATCCATACTTAGCCACTGCGGGGGTGAAGGCGAGTCCGACTTGTGGTTAGCTTGTAGTAAAATCTCCTTCGACTCCTCGCTTGAGATCATCGGATCATCCCTTGAAATCAACTTACTCTCTTTCATCAACACATCCTCGGTTAGGATATCCTCGAATACCGTCCTTCAAACACATATACTAGAATTAGTTCAGATATAGAAAAATTATAAAACATAAGTTGAAAGAAACAACAATATAAATTATAATTGTCAATAACTAGCTAAAACCCGACTCCTACAAGGCATTCAAGTTTAATTTTCCTACTGTGTTGGACTGTAAATTGAAGTCGGCTCTGTTACCACTCTGTAACGCCCAGATTTCCATACATTGGGAAACCGTGACATAAGCCAGAATCTTTTCCTTCAATTAGCCACAATACACAGAAAATATGGAAAATTTAAAACTTTTTTCAACACAAATGTATTACAAGTTCGACTGTTATAAAACTGCAATACATTACATTAATGTTACAATAATACCTTTACAAGCCCAAGTGTTACAAACCTTCAATAAATTTACATCAGAGCACAATGAATAATAAATAACACTTGGTACTTCACTTTGATGCTTCTCAACCTAAAATAAATTACAACAGAAGTTACAATTGAAAATTGAGAATCAGCACTTTGTTTCTCTTGCATTGAGTCCTCCTCAATCCTGTACCTGTAGTTTTGCAATCCATTACCTATTGAAGTGAGAATGCCAATACATATACTGACACTTTAAGGCTAATGACTAGCAGCGATTCTTAACTTTAAACAAACAGATTGGTGAAAAGAGAAAAGTGTATATATAATTGATGTATCAGTGTGTGCTATAATTTAGACTCTAATGCAAGATTAACTAATACAAGGATGCACTTATTCTAATGCAAGCAAGACCCTGGAACAGTATGTAGCCCATACTACATACGTCCATGTCAAGCCATTTCTTCATATATAGGAATTTGAACCCGCGCCATGAATTCCACTATTGTACTCAACCTATTTCTGAAGATACAGCGTGACTGATGAGGTTGCTCTGAAACAGTCTAATCCCGCCATTCGTAGTCATATAGTGGTGTCTCTGTTTGCCACTATTGCCCGGCATACCAGACCTCACTCAAAAATCTGACGAACCCTTGGAGTTAACTATAACATAGGTTAGCTCGAAGCATTTCATGTGCCCCCCTATCTTATAGACCATAGTATATGGCTTGTTCGCCCTTCTTGATATAGAACATGATGGAGTTACGGGGGTCTATCCCCTAGCTCCGACAGGAAACTTCCCGCCCTTATCACGACACTTCAGAAATTAACAGACAAGAAACGGATCCCATGCTCCCAACTTGTGAGAAGGCACAGACTGTATCCCTTTGACATGAAGGGTACAACCAATAATACTACCCAGTGTTGGCCTATAGAACAGGTCGGATCATAAGGTATCATCCTTAATACCAACTCTTTCCTTTCGGCGAAATGATAATAAATAAAGGTTAAGTAGTAATAGCCATAAGTTACAATCCTAATGAAGTCACTAACCCTAAACAATTCAACGTATGACAACAGTACTAACACAACATGCTAGGTCGTAAGTTAGACTTTGCAAGATAACTCTACTAGGTGCTCAACCTAGACTTACCAGAATCCCTAAGGATCCTGTTCATAGCATATCGATCCAAGACCCTGGCAATACGAACGTATTCACATGCTACTACTCTAAACTTGAATTCCATCTACACTCCTGGCCCGCGATCAATCTACACCAGTTAAAATCTGACAGTGCACAAGGGGTGACTCGTCCACAGTCCACGAGGACTAAAATAAATACATGTCTTGATGGTCGGTAGCCCCTAGGGCAATGATAGCACCCTAGACGAGTACAACAACTGCGTACTAACTAATAAGCTACATACGAGCAAAAAAAATTACATACGAGCCAACTAGCTACGTATGAGCCAAACGAATTACATACGAGTCAACTGGCTATGTAAGCGACAAATGAATCATATAGAAGCAACATAGAAGTCTTCTAACAACGTAGAAGCAAAATAACATGCTACTAGCAAAACTTGATCTTTAATACACAAAGGCAACTTAAACGGTCTTCTAACACCCTAGAAGCAATTAAACATGTTACTAACAAAAGTTAATCTTTTATACATAAAAGCAACAT
Source organism: Hemerocallis citrina (assembly GCA_017893485.1). NCBI lineage: Eukaryota > Viridiplantae > Streptophyta > Magnoliopsida > Asparagales > Asphodelaceae > Hemerocallis > Hemerocallis citrina. The sequence goes on along the minus strand of CM030368.1, from coordinate 149,706,941 downwards.
GCAAAGTCTTCCAACACCCAAGAAGCAATTAAACACGCCACAACGGAATTCAACAAAATTGGAATTTTTAAAAAGGTGATAACATCTAATACAACACTATAGTTGACAACCTTCTCAATTTCAATCAATAAGAGGTAGAAAAACCACAAACAACCTAAACAGCGAGCTTCAGCCAAAAAGTCCAGCTGCTGTGACTTTGTAAAAGTCATAACTCCAGCTCTGCTTATCGGAATCTAACAAAATAGGATATTTTAGAAAGGTGAGAACCTCTACTACAACTCTCTAGTTGATAATTTTCTCAGATTCGGTCAATAAGTACAAAAACATCGAACAATCTAAACAATGAAGCTTCATCCAAAAACGCTAGCTGCAGTAACTTGTAAATGTTATATCTCATACTGCGCTTATCGGAATCTAACAAAGTAGGACATTTTTGGAAGGTGAGAAAATCTACTACCACTCTCTAGTTGACAATCTTCTATGATTCAGTCAATAAGAGGTACAAAAATTTCAAACAATCTGAACAGCGAAGCTTCAGCCAAAAAGGCTAGCTGTTGTAACTTGTAAAGGTCATATCACATACTCTGTTTATCGGAATCTAATAAAGTTGGACATTTTGGAAAGCTAAGAACATCTAATATAACTTTCTAGTAGACAACTTTTCCATATTCGGTATGGAACTCAAAAAGCAGCTCTTTAATTCAAAGAAGGCTAAAACTTGTAAAGCTCATAACTTTTGCTATACTTGTCAGAATCTAACAAAATTGGACTTTTTGGAAAGCTCAGAACATATATTACAACTTCCTAGTTAACAACTTTCTCAGATTCCGTATGGAACTCAAAATCCAGCTCTTTAATTCAATGAACAATAAAGACAGCAAAAGTCTGAAACTTGTAAAGCTCATAACTTTTTCTATACTTGTCGGAATCTAAAAAATTTGGGCTTTTTGGAAAGCTAGGAACAACTACTACAACTTTCTCAGATTCCTTATGGAACTCAAAATCATTCTCTTTAAACACAATACAAAGTACAACAAAGAGAACAAAAGGCTTAAACTTGTAAAGATCGTAACTTTTGCTATACTTGTCGGTATCTAACTAAATTGGATTTTCTGGAAAACTAGGAAAAACTAATACAAATTTCTAGTTAACAACTTTCTCAGAATCCTTATGGAACTCAAAATCTAGCTCTGTAAACACAATACAAAGAGCAATAAAGACAACAAAAGGCTGAAACTTGTACAGCTCATTACTTTTGTTACACTTGTCGGAATCTAACAAAATAGGACTTTTTGGAAAGCTAGGAACAACTACTACAACTTTCTAGTTAACAACTTTCTCGGATTCCTTATGGAACTCAAAATCCAGCTCTCTAAACACAATACAAAGAGCAACGAAGACAGCAAAAGGCTGAAGCTTGTAAGGCTCATAACTTTTGCTATACTTGTCAAAATCTAACAAAATTGGTATTTTTGCAAATCTAGGAACAACTACTACAATTTTCTAGTTAACAACTTTCTCATAATCCTTATGGAACTCAAAATCCAGCTCTTTAAATACAATACAAAGAGCAACAAAGACGGCAAAAGCTGAAACTTCTAAAGTTCATAACTTTTGCTATAGTTGTCAGAATCTAACAAAATTGGACTCTTTGGAAAGCTAGGAACAACTACTAAAAATTTCTAGTTGGAAACTTTTTCGGATTCCTTATGGAACTTAAAATCCAGCTCTTTAAAAACATGCAAAAATTAACCAAAATAGCAGTTTTGCTGAAAAACTCGCTGTTTTGGGGAAACGATTTATTTCACCCATCAAACTAACCCAAAAAAATATACAAAAATTAGAGCATGGTAATAACTTATATGAGAACCTCTCATATTAATTTGGAGTCAAAATTCGAACTTTAGCATAAGTAATTAATTCTAACTATCAAAAACTACATACTAGTTTTAAGATTGATTCTCTAGTGTTTTTATTTGCGTTCTACTACTTCAATATTTATATGCAATTTTATTCTAGTCCACAAACATGATTATGCATATGAAATTAGTCCATGTTCTTCATTTAATCAACAATAATAACATTAATAACATCAATAAAAGCAAGTTGTGAACCCCCACCCAAACTTTGTAGGAAGGACTTGCTTTGCTCTTCCTTCTCCTTCCTTGTTTTTGCTCCTATTCAAGAACATTCAAGCAAAATAACCCATGAAACCCTAACCCATCTTTTGATTCTCTTTCTTTTCTTTTCTTCTCAATTTTTTTCTAAAATTAGAACAAGGCAAGAAGAGGCAGAAATATGAGAAGAGAATGAGATGAGAAGGAGATGGAGGAACAAGCAATGAATGGGGTTTTTCCCCTTGGAATGTGGCCGACCACTTATAGGAGAGGGAGAGAGAGAGGTGTGGTAGAGAGAGAGCCACTTGTCTCTCTCTCTTTGTGGCTCAAAATATTTTGAGTTTCATTTGCAAATTTAAATTGCAATCTACACCCAATCAAATCCTAACCCTCCATTTTGATCATGATTGATAAAAATAAAAGACATTTTTTCAAAATCACATACTACATGATTTCGTACGAACGTACGAAATCGATACAGCAAATATACGTACATACATCTATATATACAGATAATTTTAATTCATCAAACTCAGTCAATCTGTACAAAAATAATTTGATTCCAAGAATAAAAATAAAATAATTATATTACCGGCTCGGAAGATTTCAGTACCAATTTGATACAATACAGTTATATACAAACAAGTATGTATGTATATATATATATATATATATATATATATATATATATATATATATATAATGTTCATTAATAAAACCGGGTAATATCCACACAAAAACATTGCAATTCTAAAAATAATAATTTTTAATATCAGCCCGGGATATTACAGATATTTTCTCAAAAATGTATTTTACAGAATTTTGTCCAAGTGCAAAAAACCGATACAATACATATATATACCTACTATATATATATATATATATATATATATATATATATATATATATATATATATATATATATATATATATATATATATAACGATTATTTATTAAAACTAAGTAATTTCCATAAGAAATATTTTAATTTTAAAAAAAATTATAATACAAATATAATATCCAACCGGGATATTACAGACGATCCAGAAAATGAGAGAAATGACATTGACCGGTCACCGGTTAGCGTTGACTAGTCAATGGTCAACGCCACGTGTCGCTCAGTCGTAGCTCGGTGAACGATGACCACACGTTTGCCATGTTCGCTGAACCAGCTGAACAGACGATGATTCGACCAAAAAAATGAGAGAAATGGCATTGAACGGTCACACCCTTTCTAAGGAGGGAGTGGCTACCGACCCACAGAAGATTGAGGCAGTGAAAGATTGGCTAAGACCGACTGCAGTGAAAGAGATTAGGAGCTTCCTGGGTTTAACTGGTTACTACAGAAGGTTCATTCAGGGCTATGCCCAGATAGCTGTGCCACTCACAGGGCTTACAAGGAAGAATGTGAGTTTCAAATGGTCCGAACAATGTGAGGCTAGCTTCTAGTAGTTGAATGAAAGGTTGACTACCGCTCCCATTCTAGCTTTGCCAAGAGCATGAGTCAACTATGATATCTACAGCGATGCTTCCCATTGCGGATTGTGCTGTGTGCTGATGCGGGAGGGAAGGTAATAGCTTATGGGTCCAGACAGTTAAGACTGCATGAGAAGAACTACCTAACCTCCGATCTGGAGTTGGCGACGATCATCTTTGCACTGAAGCAGTGGAGGCACTATGTGTACGGGAAAAAGGTAAACATGTAAACAGATCATAAGAGTCTGAAGTACATCTACTAGCAGAAGGACTTGAATCTGATGCAGAGGAGATGGTTGGAAGTGTTGGAGGATATCCGACCCGAAATCATGTACCATCCAGGCAAGGCCAATGTGGTGGTTGATGCACTCAGCAGGAAGAGCAGTTTGGCTCGTTTGATCACAACTCAGGAGAAGTTGGCAGAAGAACTTGATCGAGTAGAGATTGAGGTGGTGTTGCAAGGATTGGGGGCTTCCTTAGCTCAGTTAAGGAATCAACCCACATTGAGGGACAGGATCATCGACAGTTAGAAGACTGATCTAAAGATTCAGGAGATGAAAGAGCAAGTCGACGCCAGCAAGTTAGCAGAATTTCAAGTGAAAGATGAAGTGTTGTGGTTTGGAGAGCGGCTGTGTGTGCCAAATCAAGTAGAACTGAAGGAGAGTATTCTTCAGAAAGTATGCCACTTTATTATCAGTACATCCAGGGAGTACCAAGATGTATAAGGACATCAAGCAGTGTTTTTGGTGGTCGGGAATGAAGCAAAATGTGGCTGAGTTTGTCGCCAAGTGTGCAGTTTGTCAGCAGGTCAAAGGCGAGAATCAGAAAGTTGGGGGTTTGTTGCAGTGATTACCCATTCCAGAGTGGAAGTGGGATAATACCAGCATGGACTTCGTCACAGGATTGCCCAGGAGTTCCAAGGGCAATGATGCAATTTGGGTGATATTGGACCGACTCACCAAATCAGCTCACCTTTTGGCAATGAAGCTTAGTTGGTCTATGGAGAAGTTAGCCGAGTTGTATGTCGGGGAGATCATGAGGCTACATGTAGTTCCTTGGTCGATTGTATCCAACCAAGATACGCGAGTCACTTCGTATTTCTGGAGAAGTCTTCGAGCAGCTTTGGGGACGAAGACTGATTTCAGTACTGCCTTCCATCCGCAGACAGATAGGCAGACTGAGAGGGTCAACCGGGTAATAGAAGACATACTGAGATGTTGTGTGTTGGATTTTGGCGGCAGTTGGAAGAGGCATTTGGGTTTAGTGGAATTTGCCTACAACAACAGTTTCCAGGCAAGCATCGGGATGGCTCCATTTGAGGCTCTATATGGAAGGAAGTGCAGAACACCAGTATGTTGGTATGAAGTGGGGGAACGACAGTTGTATGGGCCGGAGATTGTGCAACAGACCTCAAAAAAGATTGAACTGATCAGGAAGAGGTTTGTCGATGCACAGAGCAGGTCGAAAAGTTATGCCGACAACCGGAGGAGAGATCTGGAATTTGAAGAAGGTGATGTTGTCTTTGTGAAGGTGTCTCCAACCAAGGGAGTGATTCGGTTTGGAAGAGGGGGGGAAATTAGCCCCGATATACATATGTCCTTATAAGATATTGAAGAGGATTGGGATGACGGATTACCGGTTAGAACTACCGGAAGGGTTGGCCCAAGTACACAATGTCTTCCATGTGTCTATGTTACGAGACTATATTCCGGATCCGAGTCATCATTTGTCCGAAGTGCCAGAGGGTCTGCAATTGGATTTGAGCTATGAAGAGCATCCAGTAGAGATTGTGGATCGTCGGGAGAAGATCTTGAGAAATAAGACTATACCCATGGTCAAAGTCATCTAGAGGAACCAACTTATTGAGGAGGCCACTTGGGAATCAGAGGAGAGGATGATGAGAGATCGCCCTGAACTTTTCAATTAAGATTTGTAAACTTTTCTTTCTTTTCTCTCACTCTTAAGTGTAGTTCCGAGGACGGAACTATTCTAAAGAAAGAGTGTTGTAACATCCCGTATTAAATTTCTAAATAAAAATACATGTTTATTTTTCTGCACGTGCAACACACGTGCAATTTCATCTCATTATTTTTATTCCAAAATTTATTTAAGTTATGCATGATTTCCTTTCATTTATTTTCTCATTTAGTTGTCCACTTTTAATTAGAACCCATAGGCCTAATAGAAGACTCTAAGCTCACTAGAATAAATTAAATAAATAAATAAACCTAGCCCACAAGAAAAGCCCATTAAGATAATCCCACAATCAGTTGTACATATTCTTATACATGTCATGTAACAACTAGTTGATACATAAATAAAAATAAATATAAAAAAAGAAAAAGAGAAGGGTGTGCACTTGTACATTACACGTGAACGTGCATGCACTAATGAGGAGCCCGACCACTGCTTGAGTGGGGAGAGTGGAGAGAGTGGGAAAGTGGGGTAGTGGGTAGTTATTTGGAGTTGTGAGATTAAATCCTAGCCCATACATTTCCCCTATAAATACCCCCCCCCCCCCCCTATTGTCTGTCATTTGCCACAAAATAAGAATCAAAAGAGAGAAGAAAAGAAAGAGAGTTAGAGTTTTTGTCTTGCAATTCTGGGAGGAGCTTGGAGTTGTTCTTGCTAGGAGGAGAAGGGCTAGGCGATCGTGTTGGAGCTAGGAGCTTTCTAAGAATTATTTTTCTTCTACATTACGATCTTCTTTGAGGTGGGTCTTAAGTACTTTCTAAATTTTGTAGAATGAAGCATGCTAGTTTGACATATGTGTAGTTGTAGAATTGTGATGAATGTAGATTGCATAATGTTGTTTAAATTATGTCATGATTTGTTGAAATGATGTTGTGATTAAAATGAATGGCTAGAACTCATGTTAATTAGAAAGAAAACAAGAAAATAACATCTAGTGGGTTGTTGGAATAAAAAATCTCCTAATTGATGCATGTTAGAATGTTCATATAGCAGTCAAAATAATGCAACATGAATGAAAATTTTTTAAGAAGCTATTATAGTAGAGAAATATGGAAATAGTCTCACAATGTGTATTTTATTGGTATAAATAATTTTTATAATGGTGTTTTGAAGAGGGACAATAGTTTATTTAAAATTTGATAATAGGAGTTCATTAATGCAATTTGGGGGGAATATTTTATTATATTGTCGAAAATAAGAATTTTTATAGGTTTGAAAATGTGTTGCTTACTGCATTTGGGAAAACATTCTGGAAACTATTAGATTTGAATGATACAAAATAGTTGAGAAATCGAAATTTCTAAAGAAAAGTTATAAACAGACAGAAAGTATATAAGCATTTCAACTCCCAATTATAACAGAGAATGGGTTTGGGAGTACTGGTTTTCGATGTGGGTTTAGAGCACTGTGAACAGTACCCCAGGGTCTTGGGTTCGAGTCTTAAAGAGGCTCTATTTTATTTCGAAATTTGATTTTTCCCAGAAACACAGAAGCCTGTACACAAGGCTTTCGAGTTTCCTTTCTTTCACTAGCCGCTAATGGGCTTACTGGTCTTCGAGCGCGGCTTTAGGCGCTGACTGTGGGTGTTGTGGTCATGGGTTCGAATCCGCCAGCGCCCTTTTCAATATTTTTTTTGGTTTTTTGACATATTTTGAGTTTTCAAGAGCATAAAATAATTGGAAAATTTTTATTATTATTCTAAAATATTATTTAGACTTTAGAAAATATTTCCACAATGTTTGATATATGTTTTGTGAGAATTAGAAGTGGAATTCACAATCAACAATGGGTTGAAGAACTTAATAACACTCATTAAAAATGTGAATCTTGTATGATTAAAGGAAGATAAAAATTTGAAATACATTTAGATTCCTCTTGATGAGATTTTATAGTATTTGATTAAGAACGTTTGAATTGCATACAAGGTTATGACTGATTAAATTGATCATGGAAGTTGAAGTAAGTTGCTTTTTGTTTTGATATTGTAAAGAAATGAATATGAGAAAGAGGTTGTAAATAAAGAAATGAAATATCTTGATGGGGTTAGATGTAAGCTTTGTGGTCTCAGTTGAGACGGTTGTTATTCTAGGGTGAGAGAGGCCTAGATTACCAGTAGTTGAAATTTATGAAATTGTGAGAAGTAGCCAGTTGGGTTGACTGTCTCAGTATTTTTTTAAGACCGGTGGGTAAGCTAAACTCTAGTTCTTAATGATCATAACTTAAACTTAAGGACAAGGCACTAGTTGGTGATATGACGAAATGAGTTCAAACGTGAGTTATGGACTTCAGAATGATCCTTGGAGAGAGACGGTCCCTAGTATTCCGGGATGATGGACGTAAGGGCCACAGAATGATCCATGGAGTAGGAACGATCTCCAGTATTCCGAGACGAGAGCGACGCTCATAGGATGCTTGTACAATGAGGTCTCCAGAATGACCTGCGGAGTGAGACGGTCCCCAATATTCTGGGATGATGGATGTAAGGGCCACAGAATGATCCACGGAGAGGGATTGATCTCTAGTATTCCAAGGGCGAGAGCCAATACTTGCAAAGTGTCTAAATCTTGTAGTAGTCATCGTAGTAGGTTGCATAGCGAGGGATCTAACACTACAATGTGGAGTACGTATATGCTTGCCCTCGATTCTATGGGATGCATAGAATCCGAACAAGTATGCATTAGTGTCATCCTAGCGTAAACATCTGCATTAGGCTTTAAGTCATTGCATACACTGACATGTTTAGGTTAGTCACTCTTTTACACTTTGTGTACATTCGAGTTTGTGGTTGTTAAAGTATTAAAGAATCGTTATATTACGGCATAGTGAGGATCTTCGTTTATAATATTTCGTTGGTTGTAAGCAACTGACGTGCCCACAGTTCCATATGCAGGACTTCGAATTTACAAGAAGATAAAAAGATGAATTTGATGCTGATGATTACTTAAATGCTAAAGTTGTTACAATTGTACACTTATCATTGTTGTATTTCATTTACTTTCCGCTGCGTTGTGATGTAAAAAGACTTTGATGTAATAAAAAGTTCAAAATTCCTTGTAAAATTGTATGAAGTGAAGTGTAGATCCTGTTGAGCTACGAATTATCGTATTTTGGTATTGGGGCATTACACCTTAAGTTTGGTGTGCACAAAACGTATCATTTACAAATAATATTTCCAGTTGAGTTTCACAGGATTTACAGTAAAAGGAAAATCATAATAAAGTAGAAAACGATTTGCAAAAGCGGAATCGAAAAGATTGCAACACTAGAAACATGTGCTTCAAATCCTCAAGAAAGCCAGCAATAATTAATTATTTATTTATGTTTTTGTGAGAAAATACTATGTAAAAAGTCGTTGATTGATTGATTAGTATTTGGAAAAAAATATAAAGTAGATTCACTAAATTAATGTTGAATCTGCACAATAACTATTGACCGTATAATATGTCGGTCGACTATCGCAACAGTCGACTGCTCATTATAGAGAAAAGATGAGTCAATTGATCGTTCATCGCTCGATTTTCGGGTTAAAAGATGAACGGTTGACTGCTCAATAAATCGGTCAACTGCACTCGTACAGTTTTGGCTATTTCGGGAATATCTTTTCATTTTTTGGAAAAATACATTTCCTCATTCTATAAATAGAGGTGAATTCACTGAGTATTCTTCATCCCTAGCAGTCATAATTCTTCTGAACTAATCATTCAATCAATGATCCGAGTATGAGAGCTTTTATTATTTTTTTCAGTCAAGATCGTTATAGACCTTGAGAGTTTTCTTTTTTCTTCCACTTTGGTGAGTTTTGCGGGACTTACTTGTAGAAGCCCTACGGGTGTAACAGGTCTCTCGGCCTGAATTCTGAAAATCACTGTACAAGGGTTTAAAGTATAGTAGAACGCTTTTGGTGGAGAATTGCTACAAGTATGTGGTTTGAACTTAGACCTGGGGGTCGAACCACGTTATATAGCTGTGTCTTGCGTGCTTGCTCTATTTGGTTTCTCTAACTCTATCTCCTTACTTTATGCATTTTATTTGAATTTTTAATTTTCGCACAATCACCCTATTCAACCCCCCCCCCCCCCCCGCCCCGCGGGTGATTAACATACCTTTATGTAAGGGGATAATCAATAAGAAACCATGTCATGTGATTAAGGCTGGCAACAGGACGAATATTGTTGAATTTGTCGTAGCTCTGCACTAAACTGGTGGTATGTTTTGTGGAGCTGATGCAATTGCTTCTTACCTGATAGAGTTCTTAAATGCAAGCAGGAAGATCAAAGGAATTGTAATTCTTCAAAAATATTGTTATTTAGTATTTTTATATAGAAAGAACTAATGAATACTTATGTTAAATATGATTTTTTTTATGTAAAAAATAATTATTAGGGGTTATTTTGTGCAGTGTCACAAAAGGGGTTTCTTTCCCGTGATCTCCCTTTCTCTTTCTCTTCCTTTCCTCACGGCGCCACCACTACAAAACAAAACAAAAAAGAAAAGAAAAGAAAGAGAGATAGAGAGAGAGAGAGAGAGCGCGCATTGCGGGAAAAAGAGAAGGAGAAGCCAGAAAAGTAAATCAAGGTGATTTTGCTAATAACAATCTATATATATATATATATATATATATATATATATATATATATATATATATATATATATATAATCATTTTATTAGTTTTTATTAGAACCTAGAACTTGCGATGCTGATTATATTGTGAAACCCTAATTCAATAAAAAAATTTAGGGATGCACGATTTAGTTTTAATTCCACTTTCTCCATCAAACGAATTTGTAATTATAGTTAATTGGAAGATTAAATATGAATCCTTTCCTTGTTGGTTAATTGTTGCAGTGTCCTTTTAATTAAGAAAGCAAGGGTTGCATAAATATATATAATAACCTAATCAAGATCCTATTGTATTTATTTAGGGTTAGTGAGTAAATGGTAGTTAAGTGTGTATGCATGTACTCGTGTTTTCACGAATCGGTTTATATCGTTATTTAAATTACGATTATCTCCTAATATGGGTAGACTGGAATTGAGGAATCTTCAGAGAACTCATGGCTAATTTTATTATGCCGACCACTGTAAGTAATTGAATATTTATACCCAGTAGAATGTAATTTCATAAAATACTTATTGTTTTATAGTGATATTATATTGTGAATATTGTCTCTGATTGTTTTACGTGATTCAGTGTGATGATGTGCAGATATTAAATTGAGATTAGTATGTTCACGAATATGAAATTGTGATATATGAGTGTTGTTATTCGTATGTGAATTGTGCTCAGTAATATCGGTGGATTGCCTTTTTAAACTATAACATTATGCATTATTTTACGTAGTTGGAGTATGGATGTATATACATGAGTGTTCATATGATGTTGAAAATATTGAGATGGTTATTTTAAGTTATTACCATGTCTATATTTGTGCTACTCATGTGTCATGCATCCAAATTATATACCAGTATATGAGTCAGGAATCTAAATCGCTCATTTGGGCTCCCAATATGTCCACTCTCTGAGTGTTGAAAATTTGCGCAATTTAATTGATCCAACCTCGGACGATAGTGGGGTATGCCTTGTCAACCAGAGTATGAAACGTTGACCGCATTGAGAGATGGGCATACCTAGATCCCCTTGCATTGTATACATTTTTTACATATACTTGCATTGTTATATATTTTTGCATTGATATATTTAAATATTAATACATAAATTGCCGGCTACTTGATATATTTATTCAATTACTACCGAGCGTCAGCTCATTTTGTTGTTAATAAATCTGTTCAGATTAGTGCAGCAAGATCGAGTGGATGAAGGGCATAAAGGAGCTAAAAGCTTACACCTTTTGGGAATAAATTATCGTAGACACTGTTAAGCTGATAAACTGGATTTCGAGTCTTGTCTGAAATTTAATTTAATTTTTTGTATTACAGTTATAATGAGACTTCTTGGACTTCTTGGTTGAAAAATTTATTCATTTCTTGTAATGAATTATTTGTTTTGGGATAGCCATTTGAGCTACTTTTGTTGATGAAATTTATTATCCTAAGATTATATAATTATTATGTTATTGCAATGGTTTTCCTCGGTTTGGGGGTGTTACAGAATGGTATCAGAGCTTAGGCTGTAGGTCCCGGTTATTAAGGTGATATACTAGTAAGATCCGTGCCTCGATCTGTAACCCCCATTTTCGATTTTTCGGATTTCTTTTTTTGTACTCAATTCCTGTAATCTGATCGATCTAATAATAATTTTGTTGTGTTCTTCAACCCAATTATATTCTTTCAGTCGATCAATTTTATTTTTTCCTTCTTTTTAGTTGAGCCCTACAAATTCTTGTACATCTTATTTAATTTTGGTTGTGGACTATTCTAATTAAACTACTATAATCTTGATTGTTCCTCATTGAATTATAAACCCAATTCTTTAGCCCAGTTCAATCCAAAATCCTTACTATTAAATGCCCATTGATTATTTATATTATTTAATGTTGAGCCCTGCCCAATTCCACCCTAACAAATTTCTTATTTGTCTCCTCACAATCTCTTGATCATGTCAAACCCCCTGATCCCCACTAGCAGCACAATCTCCCTTATTTTCTCTTAATCACCCATGTTCATGTATCCCCTGATTTTCTCTCATTCCTAACTAATCACTCCCCTTAATTGAATCCCCGTACATGTACCCTTGTTGATCGACCACCACTTCCGAGCTCCTCATCCCCTCGCCCTACCTTCACCCCGCAACCGAGCCTCGTCAAGCCGTCGACACCTTGCCTCCACCACTGCTCGCCGCCAGCACCGCCACGACCTGCATTCCTCCTCGTCGCTAACCCTCGCTTCACCACTGCCGCACTCATCACCGCAGTACCCCACCCTCAACTCCCCCATTATCCTCAGCCACCACTGCTCCTGCCTTCCTCCTCGCCACCGCACTCCACCCTTAACCTTGCCTTCACCATCTCCCTCATTAAGCTCCACCAACAGCACCCCATTGCTCCTTGGCCCCACTCCGGCCACCGCAGTCTCACCACCGAAGCCTTGATGCCATTGTCTCCCACCTCGCAGCCACTGTGACCATTGCCACCTTCTCCCTTGCTTGCTGCCACGACCCAACCGAGGCTTCCCCTCATAGCCACGATGACAGCCACTGCTCGCAGCTCGACTGTCACTGCCGATGCCTGCAACCACCGATCGCATGCACCCTGTTGCTCACTCTCCTTGTTGTTGTTCGCCCTTGCAGTGGGTGCAACCACTCTTGGTTTGTGTTGCCTCGCTTCGTCTTCATTATATCACAATCGTATCATTAATAAGGCAAGTCTCTCTTGAACTAACTCGTTGTTTTTGTTCAAGAATTGTTTGATCTCCACAAGTAGTTCCTATTTTATTATCTTATCATATTTGCTTGATACCTTTCAAAGAAACTATTACGAATCCATCGGCGAAACCAAGTAACAGTTTTCTTTTTGTGCTATATCCTTGAATCTAATCCAAGCCGTGTTACCCATGTCATATGCATACACCACACCGTACACTGTAGAGATATAAGTTAGTCTAGTATATTTTGATTGTATGCATTGGATTGGTATGACTATTGTTGATAAATTCTAGACCGTAGAAATGACAAGTTTCCATCTTGATAACCGTAGAAATACATAATACTGGACATGAATGCTTGTAAACTCTCATGATAGAATATGCATTTTGTATATCTAGATTGTTGATAAATAATATTTATCATGTCACTGCGTTGCTATCTAGTCAGTGTTGTAGTGAGTTTTTGACTCTGTTACTGTTAGAATTAGATTAAACTTTATAAATTAAAGTAATATCCCTTTGAATCTATTTTCCAAAAAATTTTATGGATCTAAATTCCGATTTATAAACTGCAAGTTATCAAATTTTGAGTACTGCTAGGTTTTAATTTCCATATTGTCATTACAAGTGTATCGACATGAATTGTTAATTAAAAGAAAATGTTTACAGTAGAATTAAAACTTGACATTAACTAGGTTGCTACTAGAAATAATTAGGAGTCACTTTCATATTTTTATAATATTAATTGTTGACTTTCTAGACTTTTTATGCATACAAGAACATGACCCTAGATCGTTGCCAGATCACTAGTTCAGTAAAGAACTAAACTTTTGACCTTGTTACAAATAAAATCAATTAAAACTTATTAAAGAATAGGTGTATACCTGTGTGTCTGGTATCCAAACTATCTGACGATTTTGCAATCTAACTTGGATTGCACGATATCCAGATTCTCATGGTGTAACGTTTGAATTCTAGAATACAGTATGAAAATATATTACCATGTTTAATTAATTGAAACAGTAGGTTAAATTAAGAATTTAGACCTGAGAATAATTGTGTTGTTATTAAACAATGTTAGGAACTAAATTATGATTTTTATAAGATTTTTCAATGATTTTACACCCAACTTTTATATATAAGAATTTGATCCTGACATGCTTCCTAGATATGAAACCAGTAAAGAATGAGATTATACACATATATATTGTATTTATAATGTATTGTGTGAATATGCTTTGAAACCGGCAGATAGTCTATTTTCTAGAATCTCTAACGGGGCCTGATTTCCTTTCTCGTAGTAGTGGGAAAGGCGACTTTTGTACAGCAACGTCTCGCCGTACAGAATTTGCATTCTTCATGTTTAATTGTAAATCTGTTTAAACCTTGCATTGCAGTACATATCACTTATTGTACATTCATTGACATCTTGTTGATAACGTTTCTTGATACCTGCTCCATCGATTGCACATTCATGATTCATGTTAATAAATTAATAACAAGCCGGAGTAATAAGGGTCGACTTGGTAGTGGACAATCGGAGACTGTACTTGGATGACAGGCCCGTGTTTCCCTATATTGTTATTATTATCGTGTATCATATTGTGGACAAATTCTCATTATTGATCATTGATTGTGGATTCTCGTTATTGATTATCGTGCCGAGTACATGATCTGTAGAGTTCACCACTATAGTCTAAATATTTACTTACTTGTATGCACCGAACTTGTGGTATGGAACACAGAATTATGTGCATTAGATAAGGTAATAAAATATGATAGACCTAGGAGTGACACTTGTATTGATCTTGTTTATTGTTATCGACTTGATTCATTTTTTATTGTTATTGCTAATCGTTGAATTGTTGATTATAGACCTTGCCTTGTTATCGACATTTTCATTCATAACTAATAAAGTTCTAGTTTTTGTTCCTCGATATTTCTATGTCCTATTTTATTATTCCTTGCTTGTTACTACTTGATGTCCGTAACTTGCTCTAATGGACATTCCCCCCCTCCACCCCTTTAGACTATGAGCTTGTAGGTACATAAGATGAATTGCCCGAAGGACTTGGTGACGAAACCTTCTAGGGATGGAAGTCAAATTATTAGCCTACAATAATTGTCCCGTCCATGTTATTTTAAATTTCAGCATTGTTGTTATTACCGCACTTTATATTTTGGGCTTTGATGACCCAAAGTTTATTTCCTTCCAGATGTTGGTTATTTTTGAGACATTTCATGGATTATTTATGTTATGTGATTCCATTATAGCATGCGTGGTTGTAATTTTATTGCATATTTTTGAGATGAATATTACAGCTTATGAATGATGTAAATCATTCGCTGGACCTTTATTATGTGCTCGTATTCCCTTATTTTGGGAAGCGGGGCGTGATACGATCTTTATTATTATTTTGATGTGTTTGGTTTGGTAGTGGATTGTTTGATTTTGGTAATATCTGATTATTAATGAGTTGGGCATTTGTTTTGTTGTATTTTGACTGGTGTACTTGGCGTATTTGGGTGTTCGATGTACTGCGTTGGATAATATATGTGAAAAGTAGAGTGAGATTGATTTGAAAAAGATTGACAGAAATGTAAATTTAAGGGAGGTGCATGGTATCCAGACATGCGTTTATAATTAGTATTTCTCAAAAGAGTGTTTTTGATGGTTGTGTGTTTTAGGTCAGATGATCTGATAATATTGATGATATTTGTTTTTTGGGGTTTGATTGTCTTATATGGGCTTTTCCAGAATTAAAAAGATTACTTTTTTAATATTAATTAAATGTAATATGCCGAATATTATGTGAAATATAGAGTTTTAGATTGATCTAAGAATTACTGGGAAGAAAATCTTATTTCTCATGCGATATTGGGTCTTGTTAGGAAACGTCTTTTGAAGGTGGGTACCATACGAATGTTTTGATGTTTTGGGCTTTAAAAGTTTAAAGATATGTGGGTATCTCAACTTCAGGAAAAGGAAGTTATTTTTGACCTGTAGATTTCTTTTATGTAGTAGGTAGAGGCATGCTACATGTAGTTTCATCCCTCTATCTCCAGTTAGGGTATCCTAACTTTGTTCCAAAATTTGGGCCTTGCTGAATTTCTTTGTTCGCAATTTTGCTTTCTGTTTAAATAGGATTGATGGGTTTTCACCCTGATTATTGTTTTAGAGTGGATTTGGTATCAATGGCCTTTTTACAGAGATTAGGTGGTTTACGGTGAGATATGTTATTGCTCAAAAGAGTTACTAAAGAATGACAACTCAGAGAAGACTTGTTCATATGGGTTCTTCCATGTGCTATATTTTCATTTTTTTTTAGTTTTCTTTGTGGAAATTTGGGTTCTGTCTATTTGCTTTTTATGCTACAAAGCTTATTTGTTATTGTATGTAAACTTATTTATTGGAAAGTCAGGGAAGGAGCATTTGTTGGGTTTTGTTGCATTTAATTTGATTAGTACTTTCTCCGTATTTGGATAGTTAAGGCTTGTTTAGTTTTGTTGTATTTGATTTGATTAGTACTATCTCCTTATTTGGATACTTAAGGCGTGCTTCCACGACTAATATCTCTAATGGTAGTGTAGTCTCTGAAATTCTATGGTTATATTATTTGAAAAAAATTGGCAATTTTTTTTTTTTTTGTATCCTATATCTAGGTTTGACTTCGTATGACTTATTTTCATGAGTAGAGGGTTTTGCAATGAGCGATGCCAATGCTAAAAAGATCCACAAACATATTTCTTATAAAAGATTTGTTTATCCGTACTGAGATCTTATGATTTATTTTGTTTATTTTGTTGATATATTAATTGTTTTGATTTCTTCTAATTTATTTCCTTGAAATATAGGTTTGGTTTATTTTGATTCTTTGCTAAACTTATTTTGGTAGTTTTTATGTTTACTCATTTACAAGAAGGGTTCATTTTTTATTTTTTTTTGGTTTGAAATTTGATGTGAATTTGCTGTCATATATTTATGTAAATTATCGCTAAAAGTGTTGATATAAATTTTCTCTCTCTATATTTTTTCTTTGAAGTCTTATCAATTGGAGTTCTCAAATTATATTTTTATGCCAGTCCACAATGTAGGCTTGATTTATGTGGCTAAATTTGGCCGTGTGGCTAGTATAGTTAATAGAGGAGAGAAAGGAATGGAAATAAATAGAAACAGTCGTTAATGTGTTGTTGCATGTTATTGCTGCTTGGATTTACCACCAGCTCATCTCTCTCTCTCTCTCTCTCTCTCTCTCTCTCTCTCTCCATGTATAATTTTTTGAAAGGATCTTTTTATTTGTATTCTTTTGCATAATCTACCCATTATTTTCGTGCTTTGTTAGATGCATATCCACCAGTCTATATTAGTCATAAAGTTTGATCATCTTATGTTAATTTGTATCGTTCCACCTTAAATGAACAGTGAGTCTGCTTTATTGGAATGAACATGCCTTTAAGTTTTGAATAGATGACTTTGCCTTCTTTGTGCTTACTTTCCACTTTCAACCAGACTTATTTGATTGCATTCTCTTCTTTATTAACTAGTTACTTGAGGTTTAGAATCGTATTTGGGTTAGATAATATTCAATAATTTTAGTAGGTTGGTTGCCTTGATTAATATTTGGTAAACTGTGATTACTATAGCCTTGACTATTAGTTGTTTCTGATTGATGATTCTATTTGGTGTTTTAGGCTTCTATATCTTGAGGTAATTAAGAGGACTTATTTTATCTTATGTTTCGAGATTCTTAGCAATTGTAGATAATATAGTTGTAGTTGATTTTAGAATTGATTGTTCGGGAAGATAAGTAATTGGGTTTACGGGTAGATATTCCAAGTTTTGAGGATAAAACATCTTTTAAGGGGGTTAGAATGTAATGCCCCAAAAATATTGTTATTTAATATTTTTATATAGAAAGAAATAATGAATACCTCTTCCAAACTCAAAACCCATGCCTTATTATTCTCTCCTCTATTCTAAATCATCTGCTCGCCGCTCCCGCTCTCGCTTCTATCCGAACGGGGAGGAATCTTTTAACAGGAGCCTGACTCGGAAACGGACCCGGTTCCTCATGGGTCCGGATCCGGGTCAAATTTTTGGACCCGTAGTTGAGGACCGCGTCTGAGTAGTGAAGGACCCAACCCGACCCTACCCGATACCATTGCTACTGGGGAGTGAAAGCCTTGGGTTTTAGGTCTCTTGCAAGTGCAAGTACCCTGTAGATGGAACATTCCTTCCACAAGAGATCTTTGGGTGGAGGTTCGGGATCATCGACTTTGTTGTCGATGGTCACAATCCACTTTCTAATTTTGTCCTTTTCTACCGATGAGTTGTTGCTCGTGCTGGTACCAACTCCATGTTGAACTTCCACCTTCCAACTACTCTTTCTGGTATACATTTTGAAGTAGTTAACTAGGTTGTGAGTTCCGGGTAAAGGAACTTAATTGGCAACTATCTCCCAAAGCAACACGGTCGTGACTAGTAAGATCATGTATATAAATACTACAGGAACCAAAAATGGAATATGAAAAGGGTTAAGGAATTGAGAATTAGGTGCTTTATAGCCAAGGGATAAAACATATTTTCCAGGCTGTAATAAACTTCCTATTTACAAATGTTGGAGAAGGATTCTAAATGTGTTAGAAAGAGTACAAGCAGAGATTGTAACAGGGTAATGCTACACCCCACTACCAATTTTACTACTTTTTCATTCACTAGATTAGGTGGCACATTCTTATTGGAGAGTTGTACCACCTGTTGCTGTTTATTTCGGTATGGGAGCAAACAGATGGTGAGTTAATAATTGATGGAAACTAGTAAAATTCTGACCTTTGACCTTGGCCGTTAAAGATGGTTAGAGCTCCTGAGAATGAATCTGGATTGTTGATTGACCACCATGAAATGAATCTGACGGTTGCTGCTGCGGCCGATGGATCTGCAAAAAGCCTGAAACACCGGGGTGTGGCCCCGGTGACAGACCCTCTGACGCTCAAGTCAGAACCAGAAAGCGAGAGAGAGTATGAGAGTGAAAACTGGAAAATTGTTGATTACCTTCTGACTGTAGAGGGGGAGGGGTATTTATAGGCCTGAGAGACATTTAAAGAGATTGATTTGTGTCCGTTTGATCGATTTAAATTCATTATCTCTTTCATGTCTCTCCCCCCAAAAGATAAGGTCTTCTTGTTAGGGGATAAGAGATTTGACTCCTAGCCTGCATGGGCTGGGTGTCTCTCCTAGTAGGCCTACTCTGTCACATTTTACTTGGAAGAAGCTCATGTCTTGGAAATGGCCCAGACCTGTAAAAGAGTCCTGTAATGGCTAATCTACCTATAGATACTTTGGGATCTGTGCAGGAATCGTACGGCTCTGATCTACTGTGATTTTTACCATCATCATAAGCCCCCCACTTCCGGAAGGCAATTTTCTTGGCTTTCGGGGAGTAGTACGTCTTACTTTTGAAATCTGGCATATAATCTTAGTAGTCAGAGTTTTCGGAGATACTGGAACTGATATGTGGCTTTTGAAGGTAGTGAATATTTTCGTGGATTTTTTCATAGTTCTTCGGATTTTTTCCAAATTTTCTAGAATTTTCTTGAATTTTTTCCAATTTTAAAATCAAAATTTTGAATTTTATAATGAATAAATTCAATTTTAATTATTTTTTGGAATTTTTAATTAATTTTCGAATTTTAATAGTTATTTTTGAATTTTATAATTACTTTTTCGAATTAAAAATGAGTTTAAGGGGTTTTTGTTAAAAACTAGACCTCGGCTAGCATCTTGACACAATCTGAGGCGTTGATCAGAGCTGGCTCGCGTGTTGAGGGAGATCAAATGGCTTGTTTTGATGGAGGGCGAGTGGCGTGATCAAGGACGTCCATCAGGTCCCGGCTCGTCCACTGAGTGAATCAGACGGTAGAGGAGAGAGCGGAGCGTTGGGGAAGACGATGGGGCGACATGGCCCAATCTCGTGCATCCATCACACACGAGCTCGAACCTCTGAATGATCGGACGGCTGACAAACAACACGAGCAACCCCGTAGCTCGACCGACCATTTCGTCGAGATATGGCCAACTTCTTCAATTTTTTGGGACTTCGTTGTGCTACGGAGCTATAGGGCTATCGTCGAGCTACCATGAGGGGTCTTCATCGAGCTATTTTGGTCGAAGTGCATCTATGGTCATCTTCTTCGTCGAGCTCTCAACCTGTCGAGCTATGGCCAATTTCTTCAGTCGGGCTATGGAGCTAGGTCTTGGACAAGCGATGCAAATGCTCCATCGTCGAGCTATGGAGGATGGCAGTCATCGAGCTAGGGCTCCCCTCGTCGAGCTATTTTGGTCGAGCCCGTCGAGCTCTGCTTTGGATGCCATCGAGCTACGGAGTTATGGTCGAGCTATGAGCCATTACTTTCTCGTCGATCTATGGAGCTACGAGCTATGGACAAGCGGTCGAGCTGTGGACGAACAGTCGAGCTATAGGATCCTCGTTTGATCGAGCTATGAGTGCTCTGTTTTGAGCTCTATTATGGGCGAGATATGGTGAAGTTGTCGACCAGAAGTTTCGGCGGAGCTCTTTATGACGTGGAGCTTGGAGCCGTAGTGCTCGGTGTTGGAGTGAGGAGGAAGAGATAGTCGAGCTCTGCTTTTTAGCGCTCAGTGTTTGAATAAGAAGAAGTAGGAGGGTTGCGGTTTTTTGGATGGCGGGTTTGGATCCATACCTGCAACCCATTTGGCTTAAACTTGGGTTTTGTTAGAATCTTGTGGGCGGTTTTAGGTCTGAAAATGAACTCGAACCCGACCCGAAGCATCACCTCTTTCTTTTGAATCTGCAAGAATGTGTCGGGGAATTTTTGAAGTTTTTTGGACTTGGATTTGCATATAATTTATATATATATATATATATATATAATTATTTATATGTGTATACCAAGCTTTTTTACTTCATAACCCTCGATTGGTGGATCTTGTACATATATAGCTGTCCTAGGAGAGCTGTTGCGGACTTGCTATTCGATCCCAGCAAGTTTGTGGAGAAATCTCTACAACGGAGTTGAATGTTTGAGCTTGCCATTTGCGCCCAGCAAGTTTAGAGAGACAACTCTAAGATTAAGTTGATGTAGAAACTGTCGTTTGACCCCCAACGAGTTGGGAGAGGCAACCCGTAGTGGGGTTGGTGTAGGACTCGTTGTTTGATCCCAGCAAGTTGTTGAGGCAACTCCATGGTGGAGTTTGAGCGTTCGAGCTTGCCATTTGCACCTGGCAAGTTTAGAGAGACAACTCTTTGACTGAGTCGACGTAGAGTTTGTTGTTTAATCCCAACAAGTTTGGTGAGAACTCTGTGATGGAGTTGGATGTTTAAGCTTGCTGTTTGTGCCCTAGCAAGTTAATAGTGAGTTCCATGATAGAGCCGGACGTTTGCTCTCACCCGAAAAATTTAGAGAGGTGAATGTAGATGGTGTTAATTTAGAAACTGCCGTTTGACCCCGGCGAGTTCAGAGACAACTCTAAGATAGAGTTGATGTAGAGACTGTCGTTTGATCCCAACGAGTTTATAAAGGCAACTATGATATGGAGTTGTGTGTTGAACTTTTTGTTTGTTCCCAACAAGCTTAGAGAGAACTCTATGATGGAGTTGAACATTGAGCTTGCCGTTTGATCCCGACAAGTTTGTAGAGAACTCTGCGATGGAGTTGGATGTTGAACTTGTTGTTTGCGCCCAACAAGTTTTATTGAGAAAAAACTCTGTGACGGGGTTAGACGTTTGAACCCGCCATTTGCGTCTGATGAGTTTTGAGGTAACTCTGAGATAGAGTTGATGTAGAAATTGCTATTTGATCCATGCGAGCTTAGAGACAACTTTGAGATAGAGTTGATGTAGAAACTGTTGTTTGATCCTAGTGAGTTTAGAGACCACTCTGAGATAGAGTTGATGTAGAGACTTTCGTTTGATTCCGGCGAGTTTGGAGAAGGCAACTCGTAGTGGAGCTGAGTTGGAACTTGCTATTTGATCCCAGTAAGCTTATAGAGGTTACTCCGTGATCGAGTTAAGGTAGAGTTTGCCGTTTTGGTCGTTGGAAGAATTCGAGCAAGGAGTGTGATGATGTACTCGTTATTTAGAGCCAACAAGTTGTTTGATGGAGCTTAAGCAAAAAGCAGGGTGTCGAACTCGTTGTTTGGAGCCAAAGAGTTGTTTGGTGGAGCTTGAGCAAAGACCAAGGCATTGCACTCGTTGTTTAGAGCCAACAAGTTGTAGACAGAGCTCATGCAGAGAGCAGAATGATGTACTCGCTGTTCGGAGCCAATGAGCTATTTATGGAGCCTGAGAGGAGAGCAAAGCATTGAACTTGTTGTTAAGAGCCAACAAGTAGTTGACGGTGTTCAAGTGGCAATCCGAGCATAGAACTCATCATTTGGAGCCAACGAGCTATTGATGGAGCTCGGCAGAGAGCAAAGCGTTGAACTCGTTGTTTGGGGCCAACGAGTTGTTGACGGAGCTTGAGCGAAGAGCAAGGAATTGAACTCATTGTATGGAACCAACGAGCTATTGATGGTGCTCAGCGGAGAGCAGAGTGTTGAACTCATTGTTTGGAACCAACGAGTTGTTGACGGAGCTCAAGCGAAGAGCAAGGTGTTGAACTAGTTGTTTGGAGCCAACGAGCTGTCGATAGAGCTTAAGCAGAGTGCAGAGCTTTGAACTCGTTGTTCGGAGTGAATGAGTCGTTTGGTGGAGCATGAGCGGAGACCAAGACATTCAACTCATTGTTTAGAGCCAACAAGTAGTTCACGGAGCTCAAGTGGCAATCAGAGCGTAGAACTCGTCATTTGGAGTCAACGAGCTATTTGTGGAACTTGGGTGAAGACCAAGGCGTTGGACTCGTTATTTGGAGCCAACGAGTTATTGGGGAAGCTCGTGCGGAGATCATGGCATTGAACTTGTTGTTTGGGGCCAACGAGTTGTAGATAGAGCTCATGCAAATAGCAGAGCATTGAACTCGTTGTTCGGAGCCAATAAGTTGTTGACAGAGCTCATGCGGAGAGCAGAACGTAGAACTCATTGTTTGGAGTCAACGAGCTATTTGTTGGAGTTTGAGCGAAGACCAAGGTGTTGGACTCATTGTTTGGTGCCAACGAGTTATTGGCAAAGCTCGTGCGGAGAGCATGGCGTTGAACTTGTTGTATGTGGCCAACGAGTTGTAGACAGAGCTCATACTGAGAGCAGAGCCTTGACCTCGTTGTTCGGAGCCAATAAGTTGTACATGGAGCTCATGCAGAGAGCAGAGTATAGAACTCATTTTTTGGAGTCAACGAGCTATTTAATGGAGCTTGAGCGAAGACCAAGGCATTGGACTCTTTGTTTGGATCAAACAAGTTATTGGTGAAGCTCGTGCAGAGTGCATGGCATTGAACTTGTTGTTTGGGGCCAACAAGTTGTAGACAGAGCTCGTGTGGAAATCAGAGCATTGAACTCATTGTTTGGAGCCAACAAGTTGTAGACGGAGCTCATGCGGTGTGCGGAGCATTGAACTCGTTGTTTGGAACCAACAAGTTGTTTGGCGGAGCTTGAGCAAAGTCCAAGATGTTGAACTCATTGTTTGGAGCCAACGAGTTGTTGATAGAGCTTAAATGGTGAGCAGAGCATTGAACTCATTGTTTAGGGCCTACGAGTTGTTGACGAAGCCTGAGCGAAAACCAAGGTGTTAAACTCATTGCTTAGAACCAACAACTAGTTGACGGAGCTCAAGCGGTAATCAGAGCGTAAAACTCGTTGTTTGGAGTAAACGAGCTACTTGGTAGAGCTTGAGCAAAGACTCAGCCATTGGACTCGTTGTTTCGAGCCAACGAGTTATTGGCGAAGCACGTGCAGAGAGCAGAGCGTTGAACTCGTTGTTCGGAGCCAACAAGTTGTAGACAGAGCTCCAGTGGAAATCAGAGTGTTGAACTCATTGTTTGGGGCCAACGAGTTATTTGGTGGAGCTTGAGCGAAGACAAAGGTATTGAACTCGTTGATCGGAGTCAACAAGTTATTGATGGAGCTCAAGCGGTGAGCGTGGTGTTGAACTCGTTGTTTGGGGCCAACGAGTTGTTTGGAGGAACTTGAGCGAAGTCCAAGATGTTGGACTCATTGTTTGATGTTGATGAGTAGTTGACCGGAGAAACTCAAGTGGCATGCATAGCGCCGAACTCATTTTTGTGCGAATGAGTTGTGGGTATTCTGAATCTTCTCAATATTAAAGTGAAGTCACTTGTGTTTGATTAGCGTTGAGGTGATTCCATTCTTCTCTTTGCTGACAAGTAGCTGCATACATCGAACGAGGTCCTTGGGACATAGAGCTTGCTCTCCTTCATGATACGTTGTGCTTGATAGAGTTGGGAGTCATCTGTTTGCACGGAGTTTTAAGCGAGACGGAGTTGGAGCTTGCTCAAGTGAAGGTGGTCGGATAAACATGGAGCTTGCCTAGCTAAGGAAGACTTGTCTTGAATTTCATCATCAAGAGTTGAGGCGACCCTATAGAGCTGTTAGCTGGTAGGAGGCCGGTGAAGAAGTTTTTTTTTATTAGATAGAGCATCTCTTAAGTGTGTAGTTGGAAGAACAACATGCATGACAATTTGTTGTACAGTGTTCGCAGGACTTTTGGTAGCGATTCCTAGACGTTAATGTACTCATTGTAATTCTGCTGTTGTAATGAGAGTTATAATTTATGGAATAAGAAGTCTTCTACGTGCTGGTGTCTTGTCCTGTGATTCAACGCCTTGGGGGTTGGCTAGTCGCATGAGCTGCTCTTGGGGAGAGTTAGACTCTGGACTAGCCATTTTGTATTAGTAGATATCTATAGTGCTACTGGATCTGAACATATGGGTTTGCGATAGTTCTATGATTTGAAGAATTCATTTCATATGCTTGATCATTGCTGTCATGGTTGATGTGTCATCGACTGGGCTCTTTGTAGCTAAATAATAGGGCCTCAAGTCTGTTGCGTATAGCTAACGAACTGTCGACGGTGCGTGACGAAGTTTGGCATTGCTCCGTCTTGAACTCAGCTAGCTGTATGGACAACTCTGAAGGAGAGTTGCTTTCCAAACTTGCTGTATGGGTCCTCCAACAGATTGTGAGAGTCACATCGAGTGGAAAGTTGAACTCTAAGTGTTGCTTTTTACAAGTGTTGCTAGAGTAACTGCGATCCACGATTTTGGACATCTTAATCGGTCGTTGGGAAAATTTAACTAGTTTCAAGAACAGATCGAACGGCGAGTTGAACTCTGAACGTGTGTAATTGCAGGTTGCGAGAGTAACTCTGAGCCATGGGTATCAATTCTGAACTTGTTAGTTTGAGTCGTAACAGGTTGCAGGAGAAGATCGAATGGCGAAGCGCACTCTAAATTTGCTTCTTTGCAAATTGCTGGAGTCTCTTTTGGGCCATGGGTATGGACTTTGAACCGTTCGTGGAGGAGCTAACGGATTGCAGGAGCAAATCGAATGCCGAAGTGCACTCTGAACTTGCTTCTTTGCAAATTGCGAGAGTATCTTTGAGCCATGGGTATGGATGTAACCTCTGTTTCCTGTATTTGTATTTTTCTGCTGTATTTCATTTCACTTTACTCTTTTATCAATCCAAGATTCTGTACTTTGTTTTCCAGTTCTAATAAAATCATTTCTTTTGTTCGACTCAATTTTTGGTGCTAATCTATTTCAATTTGCATTGTTCTTATCAGCTCTAATTTGCTATTCTTCATGGGGAATTGACCGATTCAATTCACCTAATTCATATAGGCTAATTATATTGATTTTTGACTCAGTCTCTCTTTGGATCCTATTCAAACCTGCTATCCAATAACCCACAACCGAAAACCCTATACTATATAACCTAATTAACTCTAAACCCTAATTAATCCTAACCTAATTCACTGTGCAAGCCTAATCTCTACAGCTGCCTACCATTACCCCCTCCCCCCCGTCTCCTTCTTCCTCTACTCTCATCGAAACCCAGACCCATTACCGGCATCTTCTCCTCCGTCCTCCTCGTCTCCATCTCCCTATCCCCAGCACACCACCGTCAACCCTCATCCCTCGTCACCATTGCAGTCGACACCTCCTCAAGCTCCTCGCCATTGCGACCTCGACTCTACCTCACCACCGCGATCCTTTGCCTCGTCGCCTCCGAAACCCATCATCGCCTTCACCTGTGCTTCGACCTCGTCATCATCCCCTCCCTCTGCATCCCCTTCGTCGCCTCTCCATTGCCAAACCCCCCGAAGAACCCACCTCCGTCGTCTTCTTCTTCCTCTGGGTTCCAGTTGATAGCACCTCCCCCAGCAGTGTCCTGTCGCCTCCCTCTTCTCACCACCGTGCCCCTGTGCTCCGCCAGCCTCTGCTCGACCCTGATCCCTGTGCACTCGCCGACCTCCTCTATTTTATCCACCGAAACAGAACACTGCTCAGCCGCCCCTCATCGCTGCGTCGCTCCTCGACTGCAGCCGCTGCCAGCATCCCCGCCGACAGTCACCTCACCGCTATCGCCAACCGTCACCATGGTTGCCGTCCCCTCTCTCGCCAACTCTCCTTTTCTCTGTCGCTGTGAAGAAGAAGAAGGTAGAAGGAGATTGACTGATCAAATCTTAACCGTTCGATTTCCTCCCGGTCGTGATGATCACCTTGATCTCCTTTAGATTGAGATCAGATCTGGGCCTCCCGATCTCTTCGCAATTCGGATCATCTTGATCATCACCATAAAAGTGTTCTAGGCCGTCCGATCTCCATCATCTTGATCAGATCAGATCTGATCTAAGCCGTCAATTCTTCATCGAACTTGATTACCATCAAGATTCACACCGATCCGATCCATCCGATCTCGATCGTCAATCAACGACCTCATCCAATCTAGGCAAGTATTTTCTTGTACATTTTGTTTTCTAGTACAAATTTTTCCTTGAAAATACTGCAAGTAGCTTGTAAATGTGACTCCTCTTTATTTATCGTTGATGATCTCATGTTTCACCTTATCTATCACATGATCTAAGAGTCACAACCCTTCGTTGATACACTTATTCACAACTAGTATAATTTTGATACATTTCATACAAAAAAGTGTCTTATTTGGTTCTTGTCCTGTCTTGGCTTGCTGTTTCGACCCCGATAACACCAGAATCTGAATTTGAGTCCTGAATATGAAACTTAGCCCCAGATGTCTAGTTTACTACCCTTTTAGTGGAATTGAATTCCGAGTTACGGTTTAGGAGATATCACAATTTTACTGCTGCTGTGTCTGTAATCGCAGATTCATAAAAACTGCTGCACTACTTTGGTTTACAATTATTTTAACTATGCTACCAGAAAGTAAATGACTTGAAATTTTGCATGCTGATACTGGACACCCTAGAGAACATTTTCTAATTTTTTTAGAATTAATTAATAAAGTTTCAAACCTGTTTCAAATGTATAAACTCAGTTTTACAAATTCTGGCTGAACACAAATCCTATGTAGTTTGCTGTTTTGACACCTGATGCCACAACTTTTATGTGTCTTAATTATATTCATTGGAACCGGACAGGAGTCTAGTTTCTAGGCCTTCTGAAGGATCCACATTTTCTATCTTGTAGCAACGAAAATTGCATTTTTGGTGCAGCAATGTCATGCTATCCAGAACTGCAATTCTCGTAGTTCTTGATAATCTTAACTTGTGTTGACCCTCGAATATACTTTATAATTATCTTAAACTTGTTCCATGTTCTTGACTATGTTTACTTGACCTGTTTTGCAAACTTTCATGCTTACTTGATGATAATAATAAATAATAAGCCGGGGTTTAAGGGAAAGACCATAGTAGTGGACAATATAGATAAGTGTACTCGGAAGGGGGCCCGTGTTTCCTAGGACTTGGTTCATGAACTCGTTGTATCTTGAGTGTATTCATGAGCCCACTACTTGGCTCATGAACTTGTTGTATCGTCAGAGCATTCATGAACCCACTGTTGGTTCTTGAATTTGTTAGTGCATTCACGAACTTGGTTCGTGAACTTGTTACATTATTTTTGTATTCATGAACCATGCTTGCTTGATACTTGATTCCTGAGTTCACCGCCCTATAAATTCTACCACTAGGCCTAAACGTAACTGATTGTATGTAACAACCATGTAGTAAAAGTATGGATGCATGAAGTGCTACCTAGATAGAATTAAACATTAGACTTAAGATTAACTTGTCACTTGTACACACTTGATACCCTACTTGATGCTTGTTACTTGATACTTGTTACTTGACACTTGTACATGATACTTGTTACTTAATGCTTGATACCATTACATGTTCACTTGCCACTTGTTCGAATGCTAGTACTTGTTGCCCAATCTTGTCACTTGAGTTATCTTTCTTGCTAGCTAGTTTCTTGAATTCCACTACTTGTTGCATCCCTATTATATTATGATATACATTCTTGATTACAAATCTTGCTCCATATTTCTTGCACTTGTTTTCATGCCCTTGCTTGTACTACTTGTGGCCCTAACTTGTACTAAAGACATTTGTCTTGTTTTCTCTATTTTTTCTTTTTTTTTTATATTTATATACACAAACTTTGGAGACAAATTGCCTGTTGGAATTGGTGAGCAGACATTCTAGGCTTCGCTTGGAGAAAAAACTTACTTTAAATATTTTGTTTTCTTGAGTTATTTATTTCTTTTGCTGCTTGAATCTTGTAACGGGCTTATAGTCCCGAGTTTTATCTTTTGATCCAGATTTTAAAACTATTTGGGATATTATTATTTTGTTTCAATTGTTTATGTTAATTAATAAATTATTCATGCATGCGTGGTTATGTGTATCTTGTTATATTTCTTGTTATGATGCTGAGTCGATCCTACAGCTTATGAATGATGAAAATCATTCGCTGGGCTTCGTCACGCGCTCGTATTCCATATTTTTGGGAAGCGGGGCATGACAATGGACTCCGAATCCGTCTTATGGAAAGCTTGTAACTAGTGTTTAGCGCTGCTCTAGGTGTAAGTTGGGCGTTAAGCACGTTGTTTGCTTTGATGAATTAACAGGTTGTAGGAGTAGATCGAATTGCGAAGCGTACTCTGAACTTGCTTTATTGCAAATTGCTAGAGTAACTTTGAACCATGGTTATGGACTCCGAACCCGTCTTGTATGAAGCTTTTAACGAGTTTTTGGTGTCGTTTTTGTGAATAAGTTTGGCACTCCACTCATTCTGTATGTATCCGTAGAGTTGTACAAGTTTTTGCAAAAATTCATGCTGCATTTTATTTGAAAATAAAACTAAGCAGCTGCTTTAGTGGCTGGCCATTATTACAAATTAAGGAAATTTGCTGGAAAATAAAACTAATTGGCTGCTCTAGTGGCTGGCCGTTATTACAAATTGAGATAATTTGCTACTACTATTAAGAGAGGATGTTTTGATATGCCCTCGTTCACCTTCACGAGGTGTTCCACCTTCTAAGTTCTGCTGATATCTCCTTACCCCCCGGGTCTTCAAGTTGATGAGCCGTTAGGCGAACAACTTGGTAGACCTTGTCTGGACTTACCTGTTATGGAGGGAGCCCCCCATTGTTTTGCATGGAGAAAGATAAATCTTCTGATGCACTAATGTGTTTAGGCATGACTATTTGTCTCCGTTGATTGAGCGGAGTGGTTTTGGGCGAGGGATTCAGGTTTATTACTATGTTATGATGAGAACCAGCTTGAACCTGGTGAGAGATGGTTTGGCAGGTTTGGAAGTTCTTGGTTGAATTGCTTATGGCAGTGGCTCCAAGCTTGTTTACAATCTCAACATTATTGTGACTGTTTTCTGGCGGTAACTTTATGGCATCGAGGGGAAGAACCGAGCCCCCCATTGAAGCGGTGTAGCATGCTCGTGTCGGCTGTTGGCTCCTTATAACTTGGCCTACGCCAGCTACTATTGGGAACTTCGTTTTCATATGGAAGGCGGAGGCAACTACATGGAAGGCCGCTAGGCCGGGATGGCCGAATATAGCATTCTATGCGGCTTTGACATCGACTACTATAAAGTCCAGTTATTCCGTTCGAATAGCGAGGTCTTTCCCTGCTGTCACATCCAGTGTGACGACTCCTTCTACTTGAACAGGGACACCGAAGAATTCGTGGAGTGTATAACCGGCTGGTTTGAGTTGGTCTCGAGAGAGCTTGAGAGCCTCAAATGTGGCCATGAAGAGGATGTTCACTGATCTGCCATTGTTCACCAGGATGCGGCATACCTCATGATTTACCATGCAAAGGTTTATGACCAATGCGTCACAATGAGGTATTCGGACGCCTTCTAAGTCCTTGTCAGAGAAAGATATCAGGACCCCGGTGCTTTTGTCAAGCAGAATGTTATCTATGGAGTTGACTTCCCTGACGAAAGCTTTGCGGGAGGATTTAGAATCTCCCCCCATCGGGCCTCCATTGTAGCGCCTCGGATCCTCGTTACCGGACATCCATGACACTTACCAGAATCTTTGCCTACAAATGCATCTCAACACAGTAACAACACGGAAATTTAAAAACTTTTTTATTGCCAAATAAGTCATTACATCATTGATTACAACCAATGTCTTGTTCTTGACAAAAATACAATTTACATAACCTCAGTACATCTTATTACAAACATACATCACTCCTTTTCTGTAAAGTTAACAACTTTCTCTCGGACTGGCAGTCGATGGCTCACTACCGAAGCTCCACTGAACAGTCAATCTGCTTCCCTGGGACTTGCTCCTCGGCTTGAGTCTTCTGCTGCGCGACTCTGATATCTCTGCACCTGCTCGAAAGGTAGAATCGGTACCTAAAAGGTGGGGAACATCAGTACTTCGACTGACGCAATACTGATAATAACAGCGATCCTCCAAACTGGCAACCACAAACCATCTTGAATGGAAAAGAAAATGTGCATCCTAAATTATGCAGTGCTCGTGTATGCTATGATCTAACAACTATATGCACCAATCACAAGCCTATTCTAAAGCAAGCAAGACTTGGGAATCTGGATCCACATGTATCCCATACTACATGGGTTCCAGACCCAAGCATGTCCTAATCTAATGCACAAACAAGAATGCACACGATGCACCTACTCTAATGCAATTCAGTTGGGAACGTATGCATCCCATACTACATACTTTCCCAAAATCAACTTCGATGGAAACGTATGCATCCCATACTACATACTTTCCAAGGAGTTCGCTTCTCCTCATTGTAGGGTTCAATCCCTCGCCATGCATTCTACCCTTGTACCCATCCAGTTCCCAATAGATTGTCCATCGCCCAAGGAGGTTGCAGTAAGTCAGTCTAGTTTCGCCCCTACAGTGCCCAAGTAGTCACCACCAGTTGGTACCAGCGTACGGACCTCCTCAAAAAGCTACGTTGAATCCGGTCCCATGACCATTTGATTCCCCACGTCCACCTATGGACCTACGCATGTGTGTTCATCCCAAATCGAGTCATGAACTTATATATGCCAAAAACACAAATACGCACGCGTGTTCATCCCAAATCGAGTCATGAACTTATATATGCCAAACACAAATACCCGTGCATAGGGACGTGAGTACCTCGAGAGGTCAAATCCTCCGGGCCTCCCGTACCTTACTGCGGCAAAGCTTGGGAATTAACAGATCGAGATTCGAGCCGAGGACTCAACCCATGAGTGTCGAAAACGTATCCCTACGACTGGAAGGTACAACACCATCTATGGTTTACTAGGACTAATGCAATTACCCAATCCCTAAATAAACCATTCTAACCCCTGCCTTACTCTAATTACTTCGGGTAAGAATGAGCTGCTTCCACACTTGCCTATCAACCTCTGGCTCTGGCGATACCGGTTCGGTTCGCCCCTTCCCCGGCTTGGAATTGTCCAGCATTTTGGTCTACACTCGCCGCTGCCTCGGCTGTGAATGTATGTTCGCCTTTGTGAACTTATCTCACGGGCACGCTCGGACGTCCTACGCTCCGCAGAAGTTTATAATGTAGGGTTGACAGGTGCAGGGTATCCCTTACCCTAGTGACTAACTCGAGTCACACATCCCACTTTGGGAGTTAACAACCTCAATAACAGATATCAACCATCCCTAGACACGAGTCATCGACTCAGATAGTCCATATAGGAGAATGTCCTCACAACACTTAGTCAGAACCAAGACTAAGCGACCTACGGGTTTCTTCCCGAATCTTAAAATAGTCATAACTGTCTCGATACAACTCCGATTGGACTGTACGAGCCCAATCCGGAAAGGTAAGATCCTAGGCTACAACTTTCCAGTTGATCATGAACTTAAATTCAAAACATCTAGGTCCTCAAAATAGCCTTTCAAGCTTCAGCCTGCGTGCTTCCTGTGCATGGGCTGCACCTTACCGGTAGCACTATATACCACTCGTTCATCAGAACGTCACAAACCCAATTTCTATGTAAGGGTGAGGGTGTCCTCAAAAACTCTCTAGTTGGTCATGATTCCAATTTATACCATTAAGTCACCCTAACACACACATCTCTCACCGATGCACCAATTTACACAATGGGTCTCTCCAATTCAAAGCACTCAGATCCACTCTAGGTCTATATCCAGTTTTACAAAAATCACAGTAATTCAACCCTTTACGGGAATTGCCTCAAATTGATCTTGTTGGAAAGATCTAGGTGTCTACTACATCTCTCTAATGAATCAGGTTCTCAAAATGTGCTCTTAAGGAGTCTCAAATGCCCAATCTCTACAAGGTATCAAAACTGGCTAAAACCAGCACAGTACATACTTATAAAATCATATTAAATTCCATACTTGTCCAAATGACATAAAATTTTTGTTGATAAAACTAGAGATCATACTAAACAATATTCAAAAGATCTCATATCAAAACTCCAAATATACAGTGAGTTCTCTCTATTTCAATTTAGCACAGAAACCATCAAGTTCTTTAGTTCAGCTTCAGCTACTGATTAAAGCTCGATTTGTCTCAAGCCTATAAACTCATCCAAATAATTTCCTGATTTTTTTATAGAATCTAAATGCATGAAGAAATATAGGGTAAAAATTTCCGATCAAGAAAATGCTTCAATAAATAATGAAAATTCCTACAACATTAGTCATTCTGTTTATCAATTGCTGAATCTGCCTTACTACACAGTTCTACCGTTCGATTTTATTAAAATATCAAATGACCTCAGAAAAATCCGAAATAAATTACCAACTATCTACACAGGTATATGAACAATCCCTGAACATTTCATTGTCTAATTCTTTTTAGTTCGCTCTCGGAAAAATCAACAAAATGACATTCTGAACCAGTTTTTTAGTTTCAGTTCTGATTTCAACTTGCAAGCTCATAGATGATCATCCTAGTTCATCCTATCATACATGCAAGCAAGAAAATCAATTAAAAGACGGAAAAGAAGGTTTAGAGAAACTCCCCACCCTTGGTTGTAGTAGAGGAAATGTTCCTCTCAAGCTTCCTTCCTTGAAAAATCCCTTCTTGAGTCTTCTTCTTCACCTTCTCTTCTTTCTCTCCTATTTCTCTTGAAGGGTTTTCTGAAATTTCCAGAGCAAAAAGGGAGAATGGAGTGTAAAATGAAGGAGAAGGGAGGGGGATTATAGGCCAGACTTGAACTAAGGGTAGGCTTAGTGTGTAGGTGGTTTTTGAGACCAAAACCATGGCTTGTAGCCCATTGGTTTGTGGTGGTTGTGTTGGCTGCCCAAATTAAGCCTTAATGGATTCCAACGAGTGCGAGACGAGTGGTATGACGAGCGCACGCAATATATATCCACTGTAGTATCATACAGTGTTATATTTTCATGGGCGTCGTACCGAAAACTAGCGTTTATACTAGTATCGGTCCTCCTCGTTCTCGTGCATCTTTAGAATGCAATCCTCTCATGAACCATCCTGTTACCCTCACCATACACTATGATAGCAAAATTGATCCATAATACTGCAATCAGGTGCACGCATACAGATAATATACGTACCTATATATATATATATTCAGGTATCGTACAAAACGGGGTGTTACATCCATGAATGGAGTGGAGGACGGCCGTGTGTTCAGAGTCTTGCGATTTTTATAGCCTCTCTTGATGCTTATTAGCCCCTCGAGGCAGAGGGTTTTCGGCGTCGTTGTCCTTCTGAATGAAGTTGGAGATATATCACCTACGAATTAGGGCTTCCAGTTCTTCTTTAAGGGCTCGACAGTTGTCAGTAGTGTGTCCATGATCTCTGTAAAATGTGCACCACTTATTTTTGTCTCTTCTCCTGCTAGATGTTGACATCTTGGGTGGAGGGTAGATTATTCCGTCCTTCTCAACTCCCATGAGGATGGCTGATACGCTTGCATTGAGAGGAGTGAACTTGTTGAAGCGCGGTGCTGGAGGTGGACGGCATTGGCTTGCGCCATTTTTCTGAAACTTCGTGGGTTCTTCCTCGCTTGTATTCTTCCTTTTGTTCCCGGAAGATGAATCATTCTTGCCTTGAGGATAGAGAGCTTCCTCGACACTGATATACTTGTCACTCCTTCTAAGAGCTTAGTGAAACTTTTGGGTTGTTTTTTTTGCAAGGGAGGCTTTCAGGTATTTGTTAGTGACGTTGTGGCGGAAAGTTGCAACTGCCACTGAAGTGTTTATAGAGGAAATTGACCTTGCTTCAGTTGTAAAGCATTTAACAAAGTCTTTCAGCAGTTCTCCATCTCTTTGCTTCAGTTCTAATAGGGAAACACTTGTCTTTTCAGCATTGCGGCTAGTAACGAAGTGCGCAATGAAAAGTTCCTCGAGCTGATCGAAAGGGAATATTGATTCTGGAGTCAGGTGCGAATATCATACCCTTGCTGATCATTTCAGTGTTGCGGAAAATGTTCGACACATTAGCGCATCGGTAGCATTATAGACCATCTTGAGTATTTTGAAGCTCTCGATATGGTTGGTCCGGTCTGATTCTCCATTGTAGGATTCGAATTACGGGGTCTTGAAGCCTATTGGGATGGGTGCATCGAGGATGGCTCTGCTGAAAGGAGGTCGACTAGAGCGGTATGCCCTGTTGGAGTGGTTTCTCTCATTTTTCATATGTTCTAGACGATTCTCTACTTCTTGGATACGGCGAATGACTTGGTCATCCTTCTTTTGGGATCCAGTTTAGTCGACGGATCCTTCGTTAAGGGGGAGGCTCAGACCTTGACTTCCTTGGATAGCATGGAGGATGTCGATCTTGAACTTATCTGATTCGGCCCTAGTGACTGGGGCGTTTTGCCCTTTGTTCTGCACAGGAAGTCTTCGATTCTCATGAGTTAGACTTCTCATTATTGGACGCCCCCTGTGAGAGGAGGATTGCCTTGATCTTTGTCTAGAAATATGGGTTCTCTGGTCCGCTTGATGTCCCGAACGGGAGGCCTCAGATTGGGCGCGCCTCTCGCCCGACCTAATCCGCAGGTTAGCTTCTTGTTGCCTGTTATTAATGATCTGGTGGAGATCTCTAGATCCACGTGGGCCTCGCGAGGCCATTGAATCAGTTGAAGCATTATGGACTGAAATGCGGTCGTACTGAGGATATTGTTCATGTTGGGAGCCCCCCGGTGCCTCTCCATTGGAAGGAGCGTGATTAGGCTGTTGGGACGACTGTTGAGGAGAAATCTGATCTTCCATAGGAGGAGCAGGTTGACGAAGAGAGTTAGTGCGGCGGCTGGAGGC
The DNA here is from genome assembly GCA_017893485.1 of Hemerocallis citrina. NCBI lineage: Eukaryota > Viridiplantae > Streptophyta > Magnoliopsida > Asparagales > Asphodelaceae > Hemerocallis > Hemerocallis citrina. The sequence goes on along the minus strand of CM030368.1, from coordinate 149,671,373 downwards.
CGCCCCTTTACCTCTTAGTGTTGGTGGCATGGAGACAAGCCTGACTTGTGTAGTTTTTTTTACTGACGGCGCCAATCTGTTACTGCTTATTTTGGTGTGGGAGCAAACAGATAGTGAGTTAATAATTGATAGAAACTACTAAAAGTCTTACCTGTGACCTTGGCCGTTAAAGACGGTTAGAGATCCTGAGAATGAATCTGGATCGTTAATTGACCACCGTAATTTGAATCTGACGGTTGTTGATGCGGCCGATGGACCTACAAAAAGCCTGAAACACCGGGGTGTGGCCCCGGCGACAGACCCTCTGATGCTCAAGTCATAACCAGAAAGAGAGAGAGAGAGAGTATGAGAGTGAAAACTAGCAAATTGCTTATTACATTCTGATTGTAGAGGGGGAGGGGTATTTATAGGCCTGAGAGACATTTCAAGAGATTGATTTTTGCCCGTTGGATCGATTTAAATTCCTTATCTCTTTCATGTCTCTCCCCCACAAGAGATAAGGTCTTCTTGTTAGGAAATAAGAGATTTGACTCCTAGCTTGCATGGGCTGGGAGTCTCTCCTAGTGGGTCCAGTCTGTCACTTTTTATGGGCTTGGAAGAAGCCCATATCATGAAGAGGGCCAGACTTATAAAAGAGGCCTATGATAATTATTCTGTCTATAGATATTTTGAAATCTGTGCAGAAATCATACGGCTCTGATCTACTGTAATTTTTACCATCATCACCACGTACTCCCCACCTAGTTGTCCATGAGAAATGGAGAGAGAGATGGGGAGGACCACAGGTTTTGCTCCAAGTTGTCATGAGTAATCATGACGAGCTTCGTACGAGCATCTTTCAGAATCCTTTAAAATAAATTTTGGTATATATACTAATATCAATCTATCTTATTGGTAAGCTAATGAAAATTTACCGAAATGAGAAGAAAAGAATAGTACTACGAAATGTAATAAAAAATCTCCTAGTGTTGTGCTTCATAATCAGCCTTCAACATGAGGGGAAAATGTAGACGATGAAACGGGATACGGTAACAACTCTTATCTACGAAGAATAGTAACTGTTTCATATTGCCAAACAGTTTTTGAAACTAAAATCAACTTTTATAGAAATACTAGATTTGCCCATGGGCACGTGCCTACAGCACGTCTTCAGAACGATACAAAACACGAATAATCATGTAAACAGTAAAACAATAATTATGTAGCTCAAGTTTGAATAGTATGACAATAATTAGTTATAAGTCTATGTTTCCATTAGAACTTTAAGTGTGGAAAATAATGAAATTTAATTGTTGAAGAGATATTTGCTATTAAAAATTTTAAAAATTTACAAAACAGAAATCTTAAAATCTAAATTTCTAAGTAAATAAAGAAAGAATGGGATAGAGAGATATAAATAGAGAGAGAGAAATATGAAAAAGTATAGAGAAAATAGATAGATAGTAATAAAGTAATGAGTTTTTTCGGTAGAAAAATTTGATTTTTGGGTTTGAAATTTTGGAGAAAAAATGTGTTTTGTAAGATTTGATATGGACCTTTGATTTTGAGAGAATTGATTGTGAGCCACTTGATAGCTTTCTTTGTAATTTATTATATAGATTCTAAGGAATTTCAACTTTATCTAAATAAAAAAGAAGGTGTTGAAAGATTCAAAATCGGTTATTTCTCTCAACCAAAGGAAAACTCCAGTTGGAATCACAGTTAACATATTCAATCATAAACTCTGACCAGAATTACTAAGAAACAACTGAAAGGTATGTGGTATACATTCTTCCAGACATACAACAAGATATATAGCGAACTTCACATATTTCGACAATGACCTACATTCATGGGTGGTCCATCGACAACCTGATGGGCATTTTAGATTTACCTCTTAAAACAAATAAACAAAAAAGGGTGAACTATTTATGCTACATTTTCATTCGATATGGAAATCTACATATCTCCCCTATTCATCCAATACCACTCTATACCCATATTTAAATACATTGATCCTAGTATAACAGAGTACAATATCTCATATATATATAAGAGAATCAAACACTAAACAGATATATAACCTGATATGGGTTAAATATATAATACAATATTTAACACCCACTTTCAAACTCAAGGTGGTTCGAACAGTGTGAGTTTACCCACCAAGTAACGAAATTTCTGAATAGTTTGAAATTTGGTGAAGAAGTCTGATGTCTGCTGTGGAGAGGTAACAAAATGAAGTAAAATGGTCCCTACCACCGCACCACCAGTCTCATTCCTCGCAGTACATTTTCTGCCATGACAGTCACTCCAGCTTTGCCATCTCCTGCTGATTGAGCCAATCTTCATCATCGCCTCGCTCAGCTAGGACTTCAGCTCTTGGGACAGTCTGTCAATGCTGTCCCCTTGCCCTTGCATTCTCTATTACTCCCGATATGATTATTGGATTATTATATTAGATATTGGGATAGTCTGTCAATGTTAGAAATTATATTAGATATTATATTATGAGAGAGATTAGTTTAGTCCCATATTGAATAATGTATTGGTTTAGTCTTCCCTTTTTATATAGGAGACATACTATACTCAGTTTATTCAATCAATATTCAATCAATCAATAAAGTATTTCTTCCCATCCCTAATTCTAACATGGTATCAGAGCTTATACTCCTATAGGGCTTATACTAATCTTGTCCTCGTCGTCGAGATGGAATGGTTCTCACCTTCATCGGAATCACTCAACCTCTCGACATCCCTCTTCCTCTCCCAATCAAATCTCAACACCCTAATCTCCCCCACTAATCAAATCAGCCGCCAAACCCTAATCCTAATCCACAACAGCACCAAGAATGGCTACACCAACAACGGCACGACAGCAACCTCTTCTTCAACAAGCAACAACCAACAACAGCAGCAGTAGCTCACCTCAACTCTGGTGATGTCTAAGAGATTAACAACCAACAACAACAATGGCAACTCTTCTCATCTCCTACAACCGCAACCCTGATCATCATCTCCGACCACATCGGCATCCTCCAAACCCATCCTCCAGCACCCCGTTGACCTCTACCATCTACACTGAAACCCATCCTATGAGAACCAACTCCAAGCCACCACCGTCTTTTGAGACCCATCGTTCGACAACAATATCCCGGCACCACACCATCGGTGGCACCCTCACCCTCGTCAAATCCATCACCACTCGAACCCATCACCGCTTCCACCATAGTTCCCTCGTTCACTTCCCTATCGGATCCGGATCCGCCAAGATCCGCATGATGGACACCCGAAATGACGCCTGCACCATCATCCCCTTCGACGAGCTCAACTTCACCTACTCCCATGGCGATGGCGGAGAGGAAACCCTAACCCTACTTGCTCTTGAAACCCTAGCCGCATCTCCTTCTCCCTCCTCCACAACCCTAGCTGCTCTCTTCCTTCAAATATTTATTAGATTCCTATTACCCGAAACCCACACTCTCTAAACTCAAAACCCAATAACCCCTAAATCCTACCCGAAACCCTACTACCCACATCCAAAACCCTAACCCTTTTTATGTTAAAATAAATAAATAAAAACCTTTCTCACAGGTTCTTCCAGCATCTGCAGTCCCACTTCCGCATCTAGATCGTTAACAAACTCAACTGGTTGATCGATCATGAGTTTGAGAGGGGGAGATATCAACATCATCATAGTTTCCATCTCCTTCACCTTCCGTCGACATCCACCATCTTCCGCATCCATTTTTTTAGTTTAGTGACAATTCTCAAGTCAGGGGTAAGTTCTCATTAGGAAAAATTCTCAAGTCAGAGGTGAGATCCCATCACAATTCGGGTTATGGAGATCCCGAGATCCAAACACTGTTCGCCCTAGTGCATAGTCCATGCACCATAGTGTGTCGTTCATGCGACATCTACTTGAGCACCTTCCCTACGTCATGCTCCTTCACCAAGTGCATCGCCATGTGCCGTTCCTGCCACATCAACATCGTCAATATTCTAAACTCATGTTGCTTGAACCAACTTGAGTTTGAGAGGTGTTAGATATTATATTATGATAGAGATTAGTTTAGTCCCATATCGAATAATGTATTGATTTAGTCTTCCCTTCTCTCCTATATATAAAAGATATATTATACTCATTTTATTCAATCAATATTCAATCAATCAATAAAGTATTTCTTTTCATCCCTATTTCTAAAAATCCTAGTATTACCCTATGCAAATTGCACAGACTAAAATAATTTTGAGGAACTAATAATTTTATATGGAACTCCAAAAAAATTGTGAGAGATTTGGGAGAAATTACTTGTTTAAGGGATAATTTAGTGAAATTTATCCTAAAAAATAAACGCATGACCCGTGTTGGGTGTATGTGCATAATTTTGTTCGATGAGAAGAGAAAACGATGAAGCGCAGGAAGATTGAAGTATCGATGGAGAGATGTCAAAGCAACAATAACAATAGCAGCAACAGCCAACTAATTGACAGTCGACTACCCGACTACCCAAACCCTCTGTTTGGGGAACGACCAAATGCGGTCGACTGCCCCGACTGCCAACAACGGATAGGCTATTATCGACCTATATCTGGGTGATCATTTGAGCCCATCTTTTACTCCAAGTTAGATCGTACGGCTCCTATCATGTGGCTTCTTCTTCAGGATATATCTGATGGTTATTGTATCAAGACTAAACTTAGGATTTCTCTAGATCACTATATATTGGAATAGCCTCTATTGAGAGAGGTAGTGCTTCACTGATATTTCTTCTTTTGTAAGTGAGACTCGAAAGATAGTTCTTAGTGAGTGAGTTTGTAACTCCTGTAATTTTCTCTTGTTGAATAATATCTCCCTATATTTTTTCTCAGGTTAGAGTTCGCCCAAACCAAGACAAACCATTGTGTTTTTTTTTTGGTTTGGTGTGATCTACTTGCTTGGTTGTTCATCAGATCTGTTTATGCTCATCGCTACCTTGCTCAACAACTCCGCTGTGCCACAATTATCCTAACAACTGAAATCAGAGCTACGGTTGATAAGTCCCTTGGTAAAGATGACAGGTCACAGCTACAAGAAGATCAAGCACTTCGATTGTAAGATCAACTTTAATCTATGGAAAGTAGACATGTATGATGTATTGGTTCAAGAACGTATACATCTAGCCTTAGATGGAGATAAAGGAAAGCCATCTGACATGAAGAAGGAGTGGGATGAGAATTGTCTAAGAGCCATTCTTTAATCTGATTGTTGTTGTCAGATGAGGTCAAGTGCAACTTTCTTGAGGAGAAAAGCGCAGAGAGTTTGTGGACAAGACTCATATCTAACTACTCAGGATCGTCATTATTGGATTAGATGTATTGGAAGAGGAAACTATTTCATTTTTCAATGAAGGATGTTACTGTTCTTCAAGACCATCATACGGAGTTCAATCAGGTATTATCTGAGGACGATAAATGCAGATGATCTTAGCGAAGAGGATAAAGATTTCAACTTGATATATAAACTACCAGATTCATACATGCATTTGATAACTACCATGCTAGACAGAAACTCTGCTAAGGAGAATCTTTTGGTGGCTGAGGTGATGAAGGACTTGAAGGAAGATCAAATTAGGAAAGAGACTAAGAAATTATTGTCTACCTCCACAAGTTGCTTATCAGTGAAAGATCCTTTAATTAAAAATCAAAGTGCGCGTAAAGGTGTGATTCATTGCCGATATTGCAAGAAGGATTACCGCAAGTTGCTGAATCAGAAGAGTGCCAATATTATAAGTGCTTATGGGTTAGGTGATAATTTCGATTGTCTTCTTGTTTCAAATTTTTTAGATGTGGATTCTGGTTGGTTTCTTGATTCAGGTAGTTATACTTACATTTGCTCCGAAAGGGAGATGTTTTCTACTTACAAGTCAACATATGGCCGTCCTGTGAGAATGGGTACTGGTGAGGTTTGTGAAGTAGTTGGTGAGTTAACAATTGAGTTGAAGATGTCAAATGGAAACATGTACATTTTAAGGGAAGTCATGCATATACCTCTGCTAAAATGGAATCCACCTCTGTTGAAATGGAATTTGGTATCCTTGGGAATTCTAGAAATATACGGCTATAGATGCGCAGCTCAAGGTGGAGTTCTGTCTGTTTGGGAAAGTCATCATAAGGTGATGTTCGGAAAGAAAAGTGTTGGACCATGTCAACACAACCACTACAAGCTTTGTGGAAATCGAAAATCTTGTGCAAGTGTTTCTATGTCCGTTATTCCTAAAGCGCCATTTAGTCTGCTACCTCTAGAATTATCAAAGCGAGACCACGACGTTCGAATATTGCCGTGAGGTAGAGAGTGCCTCAGGGTAGGTCGAGTTCGTGTGGAGGGTGGTTCCTCCATGTTAACGCCTACTGAGGTTTGCCCTTGAGGGGCATACTGATTGGTGAAATATGTTGGACAATTGATTCAACTATCTAAGGAAACTACTGAACCAAGTTCGTTTAAAGGTGGAAAGTAAAAGAGTCTATAGGTGATTAATCACACAATGTTGATAGTACGCGTATGCAATCAAAGGTGGAGATTGTTGGGTATATGTCTTGCATACTTTTGTTCGATGAGAAGAGAAGACAGTGGAGCAAAGGAAGATCAAAGCGTCGATGGAGAGAATTCGAAGCAACAACAACAATAGCAGCAACTGATAGTTGACTGCCTCAAAGGCCAGTTGACTGTCCAAACCCTCTGTTTAGGGAAAGACCAAATGCGGTCGACTGCCTTTTTGCGTAGTCGACCGCCAATGGCAGCTGGTCTGTTATCAGGCCTATATCTAGGTGATCGTTTAAGTCCATCTTCTATTCCAAGTTAGATCGTACGGCCCTATCGTGTGGCTTCTTCTTCAGGATATGTCGGACAGTTATTGTATCAAGACTAACCTAGGATTTCTCTAGATCACTATATATTGTAATGGCCTCTTTTGAATAAGTTAAGTACTTCATTGAGATTTCTTCCATTGTAAGTGAGGCTTGAGAGATAGTTCTTGGTGAGTGAGTTAGTAACTCCTCTAATCTTCTCTAATTGAATAATATCTCCCTATATATTCCCTCGGATTAGAGTTCGCCCAAATCGGAACAAATCATTGTGTTCTTTGTGTGATTGGTGTGATCTACTTGCTTGGTTTTTCATCAGATCTGTTTGTGCTCCTCGCTACCTTGCTCAACAACTCCCATGCGCCACAATTCCCTAACAACCTGGCCTTCGTACACACACACACACACACACACACACATGTATATATATATATATATATATATATATATATATATATATATATATATATATATATATATATATATATATATATATACAGCGGCCTAGGTTATAACATAAGCCGTTATGTTTATAACCTAGGCCGCTGTTGGGAACAGCGGCCTAGGTGGTGTTCACGCGTGAAAACCACATTTGCGTTTTCAATGGAGCATTGCCCTATATATATATATATATATATATATATATATATATATATATATATATATATATATATATATATATATATATATATATATATATATACAGCGGCCTAGGTTATAACATAAGCCGTTATGTTTATAACCTAGGCCGCTGTTGGGAACAGCGGCCTAGGTGGTGTTCACGCGTGAAAACCACATTTGCGTTTTCAATGGAGCATTGCCCTATATATATATATATATATATATATATATATATATATATATATGACGGATTAAATCCTAAGGGTGATTGTGACATTATTGTGGGGTAGTATAGACCATATATATATATATATATATATATATATATATATATATATATATATATGACGGATTAAATCCTAAGGGTGATTGTGACATTATTGTGGTAGTTTAGACCATTTATTCATTGTTCATCTAAAATATCGGTTGATATTAATTAGATTAATGAACTAAATAAAAGACCATCAGATTAAATATTAATTTGTAATGGCCATTACATTAACAATGTAGGTTATGGCTTCCATCGTGGTAAGAAACAGAGTATGCCAGTGATTGTGATGTATTTGCTGTGCCAACGGGGTCTATCATGAAAATTGGTCTGATATTTTCTTATTGTAAAGTATATGTGATATACAGACGTATAAACACCTAAACAATACCACTTTGTTGTGCACACACAAGGGTGATTTCTTTTTTGTGGAATACATCGAACGATGGGTTGACTTAACTAAGATTTTATGGTTTGTTGTGCACACACAAGGCTGTAGTTATCTTAGAGGCTAAAATAAATAGAAGTTATATGAGATGTAATTGGTAAGAGTTATGTACCTATGGATCCGTTAAGGTTGGTCATGCACACATGGGGCCTTAATAGGATAAATAAGATTCTGTATTCTCACTAGGAAACCACCCAATGAGATTTTATGTTATCACTTAGAGGGCTATGGAACTAGATAAATTTAGTGGGAGATAAACTATTTTAATAACAAGACCTCACATGTTTATGTGAAATTATAATGAATAATTATGGATCTGTGTATCTTTCTTCTTTTGTTGTTGTTTATTATAGATATATCATGTCTACTTCACTGTCACGTCACCTTTCATATCAAAAGAGTTGACGCGGCATACTTGATGCCAACAAGCTGACCGAACCAAACTTTGTTGATTGGTTAAAGAACTTCAGAATTGTTCTCACTCAGGAGAAGATCTCCTACATACTTGATTATCCTGCTCTTGAAGTACCAGTATGACTGGATGCACCAAGAGAAGAGATTGCCGCTTATGAGAAGTGGAAAAGGGACAACGTCCAGGCAATGTATTATGTTGGCCTTCATGAGCAATGATTTGCAAATGAAGCATGAACATATGGATGCTAAATCCAGTCAGCTTCACCTCAAGGAGTTGTATGGTGAGCAGAGTAGGACTGCTAGATATGAGATATCTAAGCAGCTTTTCCGCATTAGAAGGAACTGCAAGGTTTTTCTTGCGGAGTTGAAGGAAAAGAAGGCTTAAGAAGCCTATGTTTCAGGGTGCATTCGTTATTGAAATTAATTTTTCATTAACGAATTTTACTTTTTGGGTATTAGATACCGGTTTTGGTTCTCATATTTGCAATTCGTTGCAAGGACTGAGAAGAAGTAAGATGCTACAGAAAGGTGACTACGAGCTGAGAGTTGGAAATGGAGCAAAAGTTGTTGCCATAACTGTAGGATCTTTTTGTATTTGTTTACCCTCAAGAAAACAGATAAAATTTCATAATTGTAATTATGTTCCAAGTTTAATAAGAAATATTATCTCAGCTTCTATGTTGCTTGAACAAGGTTTTGAGATTATATTTAAGAACAATGGTTGTTCTATTTATCATTCAAATGAGTTGTATGGTACTAAGAATATTTATAATCGGCTAGCAATTGTGAATGTTATGACAATGTTTTTCATATGGAACACACGCATAAAAGAAAAAGAGATGAGATTAATCAAACCAATCTTTGGCACTTAAAAATTGGTCATATAAATGAGAATAGGATTAACAAGTTGCGTACATGTCACTATTTAAGTGACTGATTTTGAATCACATCCAACATGTGAATCCTGACTTATAGGAAAGATGACTAAAACTCCATTTAGCAGAAGTAGAGTGTGTGACAGTGAATTATTAGAGTTGATCCACACACACGTATGTCAACCAATGACAGTTATAGCCAAAGGTGGATACTTCAATTTTATAATATTTACCGAGAACTTTTCAACATTCGAATATGTGTATTTAATGAAATACAAATCTGAGGCTTTTGAAAAATTCAAGAAGTATATGTTTGAAGTTGAGAAACAAATTGGTAAGAGTATCAAAGTAGCTCGATCAGATCGAGGTGGTGAGTACTTATCAAGTGAATTTCTTAATAATCTTAAAGAAAATGAGATTATCTCTCAATGGACTCCACCTGCAACACCTCAGCTTAATGTCATAGCAGAAAGGAGAAATCGCACATTGTTAGACATGACGCAATCCAAGATGCCTTTCACTGATCTTCCAATATCTTTTTGGGTATATGCTCTAGAGATCGCTATGTACATCCTCAATAAGGCACCAGCAAAATCGGTATCTAATACTCCCTATGAGATATGGAAAGGGAAAAACATATTCTTAAACATGTTAACATTTGAGGTTGTCCTACTTATGTGAAGAAATTAGATGCAGATAAAATCGATGTGAGATCTGAATAATGTAGACTCGTGAGTATCCTAAAGAAATTATAGGATACTATTTCTACTCCCATCTTAACAAAGGTGTTTGTTAGTAAGCATGCCACCTTCTTGGAAAAGGATTTCATCCAAGAAAGGGGTAGTGGGATAAATATTGAACATTGTGAAGTTCAAGATCCACAATCAGACTTACAAAGAGTTGTGGAAAGTCCACAACGTATTTCTGAACCAGTCACACCCCATCAAATTACTAAAAACCCTCAAAAAATCTACGAGAATGTGAAACACACCAAATAGATTGAATCCAAACATTAAGAATGACACAGAGAATCTTGAAATTGAGGATCCACAAACTTATCTGGAAGCAATCAAATATGTTGATAACAATAAATGAGAAGAAGCCATGAAATCTGAAATGGACTATATGCTTACCAACAAAGTATGGACTTTGGTGGAAGCACCTAAAGGGATGATACTCATTGCGTGAAAATGGATTTTTAAGAGAAAGAACGGAGCTAATGGCAAGGTGGAGACCTATAAGGCCTGGCTAGTGGAGAAAGGTTTTAGACAAACTCAATGTGTTGACTATGATGAAACATTCTCATCAGTAGCAATGCTTAAGTTCATTAGGATTTTAGATGTCAAAATTGCTTTCTTATATGACGGCTTAGATGAAGAAGTTTAAATGACACAACCATAATGTTTTGTCTCTAGTGTTGAGAAAACCAAAGTATGCAAGCTGCATAAATATATTCATGGGTCAAAGCAAGCATCAATGAGTTGGAATATCCATTTTGATGGGAAAATCATATTGTTTAATTTTATCAGAAACATTGATGAACCTTATGTATACAAGAAAGTCAGTGGAAGTGCACTTACTTTTTTGGTATTGTATGTGGATGACATACTCATCATTGGGAATAATCCCAATGTTGTAATCGGCCAAGACTTGGCTTTCCACAAATTTTTCTATTACGAACTTGAGAGAAGCATCCTGTAGAGAAGCATCCTGTATTCTAGAATAAGGATCTATAGGGATAGGACTAAAATGTTGCTCGGGTTATCTGAGTTCAGGTACATAGACACTGTGTTAAAAAAGTTTAGCATGGAACATAGTAAGGGAGGTTACTTACCAGTAAGACATGACATACATCTTTCACACAGAATGTCTCCAAAGATACCTGAAGAAAGAGAGACGATGAAAGTCAATCCTTATGGTCCAGCCGTTGGGTCGATCATGTATGTTATGCTATATACCAGGCCTGATATTGCATATGATTTAGGCATTTTAAGCAAGTTCCAATTAGACCCTGGAGAGGAACACGGGAGTGTGGTGAGGAACATTCTCAGATACTTGAGAAGGACGAAAGAAGTTTTTCTGATATATGGGGGGTATAACTTGAAATTGGAAGGCTATACCGATTATAGTTTTCAGTTGGATCCGGATGATAGTAAATCCATTGCCGGGTATGTGTTTACCCTGAATGGTGATACAATAAGTTGGAAGGGTTCCAAGCAGCAAACAATACCTGATTCAGTCACTAAGAAGAGTATATTGCTACAAGCAAAGCTATCAAAAAAGTGGTGTGGAAGAAGTTCATTATAGAGTTGGGAGTGGTTCTAGAGGTAAATCAGCTGATTTATCTTTATTGCGACAACACTGGAGTTGTTGCTCAAGCTAAGGAACCCAGATATTATCGAAGATCCAAGTACATCCTTCGGCGATATCACATCACCAGGGAAATCATTGGGAGAGGTGATTTCAGTATCGAATTACTTGATACAACAAACAACACAACATATCCTTTCACTAAGGTAATGACACAGCAGCAATTTGATCGTTACCTTATGTCATGCCCTGCTTCCCATTATACGAGAATACAACACGTAACCGAGGCCCAGTGAATGATGCAAACACATCATCCATAAGCTGTAAACATAACTCAACAACAATACAATAACAACCACCAAGCATGTATAATCATAGACAGGATAACAATGAACTAAGAAACAGTTCATAACCAACAACTGGAAAGAAACATAGTTACGGGTCAAACACGCCTGGAATACAATAAAGGGTAGCATGAATAAAATATGAACTAAGGAAACATGATAATTAAACAAGACTAAAACACTTGGTCAGCAACACCTTCGGGTAACTCTCCTTCCAGACCTGCGAGTACATTATCAAAAAAAGGGAAACAAGAAGATGCCCGTTAATACAAGTCACGGGCAGCAAGTAGTACAAGCTAGGCAACAAGTACAAAACAAAACAAAAGGTAGGAAAAAAGAGCGAGGAATCAAGTATCATGTAATATGAGATAATACAATATATAATCAGGATCATGAACAATACATCATGAAACAAGTGGCATGTAAACAAGTCAACAGAAACATGTACATGTAAATGGATCATGCAAGTGCACATGTTAATCTCAATTCTTTTTTTAACCTAACTATTGCAGCAAAAATGCGTCCCATACCACATATTTGATGCACGCAATCAAGTGAATGTTTAGACTTAGTGGTAGATTTTATAGGTCGCGTACTCGAGAAAACATGTAAATTGTATCTTGTATCGAGATACGTGCAATGTGGTACATGTAGATTGTGAACTTGTAATGTGAACATGTAAACTTGTAACTTGTAAGCTTGCAACTTGCATCGGAAAACCACGAGTTTCCGTCCGATTACGCTCTTCTATATTGTCCACTACTAAATCTTTTTCCTTATACCCCGGCTTGTTACTTTTATTACAATCAAACTTGATCATGATGCAACGAGAACAATATCAAAATATGATCAGGGAATATTAAGGAATTATGCATGGAACATATTCTAACTCATGAGATGCAAAAACACGCAGTTTTAATGTCATTTACTGGGTCAAATTTCTATTACAAGTCTAGGTCAGGAGCATTTCGGGGTTTATATAACAACCTAGTAATTACGAGGTGATCAATACCACATGCAAAACTTAATCAAGAATAACAAGATATCATAACAACATTCAAACTACTATCACGGGCAAAATAATCATGCACAACATCCTATTTATTACTATGAGTGTATGTGTGTGTACAATCGTGTTCATGTAATGCATATGGCCACAAAGTATTCCCGATCATGTATGAATACGGGATTGATGGATTATGTATAGCAACAGATTTCAATCGATCGATGAATACGAATTAGAATTTGTAACAGATAGTCAATAAATATACTTGTGGTATTTTTCAAAGAAAGCTTGTACGAGAACAAATAAATTGTACAAGAGGATGCTTGCCTGATGTGATGATGATGATACCCATTATACAGGAATAATGGGATGAGAATCCTGGGAGGGTGAAGCACGTGCAAGTTACATGCACGGAGACACATGCACAAAGAAATAGCAGCATAACAAGTACACAATAGAAAATGGCAAGATCCACAACAGTAGACACAAAATAGAAGTAGCCAACAGCAACAGTAGCAATGGTAGGAAGCGGCTTCAGCTTCGACTTCGACGATTGGCATTCGACAGTGAACTGGATGGTGGAGCAGTCGATGGCGGAGCACGGGGGGTAGTGGTGATTATCGAGCGAGGGTTGCAGGGTGGAGATGATGGGCATCAAAACTGGGTTCAGGCGATGGAGAAGATGGCAGGAGGCAGTGACGAGGTGCAACACTGCGGAGGCAGTTCGATGGTGGTAGTGGCAGGGCTAGGGTGGTCGATTAGGGCGACGGTGGTGTTCGACGGTGCTCGGGGAGGAGTCGACAGAACAGGGCAACAGAGCTCGGAGGAAAATAGGGGATTCGAGCAATGATCGGACGCAGTGGCAGCGAGGGGCTTCGATGGGTGAAGAGGCGCAGAAGGCAGTGATCAATGGAGGAGACGAGGCAGGGTGGCTACGGTGGGGACAAGGTGACGTGGACGAGGATGATGACGGGGCTCGACGACTATGAAGGAGGCAGACCTCGGCAAGGCGGAGGGCTCAGTGCTGGCAGTTGAAGATGAAGGGCGATGGTAATGGCAGCGAGACGAGCTTGATGAGGTGAGGAGGATGACGACAAGTTCTGGAGTTCGGTGCTGCAGCGGCGTCGAAGGCTGGCAACTGAGGCAGGCGACAATGGACTGGACAGCCGGGCTGTTGATGAATGGGGTAAAGAAGGCTCGACGGAGAAGACGACGGGGTCTTGGCGATGAGGAGCTACGGGGATGTAGAGGCATTGGCGGTGCTCAGGGTGAGGGAGACGAGGAGTTGGGGTTCGGAGTTCGATGAGGAAGACGAAGGTTTTTAGTGGTATCAGAGCCAAGTTTGGCTAATGTGTTAGTCATATTTGACTAATACGTTAGTCAAGTTTGGCTCTAGCCAGTTTAACTCAATAATATGCACACCACGTTGATCACATAAACATGTAATAACCAACATAATCTGGGTACTAATCTTTTTCAATCCACTTCTGGTCCCTTCATATTCAACTCTTTGATTCGTCATTTTCTTCCATCCCTTGTAGTCGTCCTCATTCGTTGACTCTTTATTGAGTATAAATTCATTCTTTTCCTGCACATATTCTTTTAATTTCGGTGTCTCATTCTTTTTCCTTCATGCTCAGTTCGTCAATTGGCATCACGTGGTCTACAACGATATGTCAGCAGCTTGAAACATCACCATCAGAGTGGTGCAACAGAAGCATGGTAGGCCCATAACCCACAGGTCCCAGGATTCTCTTATCGCTTCTCCTTCTTTGCATCGCTTGCTTTCTTTTCATACATTCCATTCGTCATCATTCATCGAATCTTTATTCAACATCATTCTAGATCACTCTATTCATATCGATGTTCTTTCTTATTCTGGTGTTGTCACCATTTGGACTTTCCCTTTTGAATCCCGTGTTTTGTTACCCCCAAGTTGCATTTGCTTTGTCCTAGTTCCGTCTGAATTGAATTTTGAGGACGAAATTCTTTTTGTAAGGTGGGTAGGATTGTAACCCCCATTCCTATAAATACATATTTCCTGAATATTTTCTGTATTTCAATTATTTATAAATTTACTTTGCGTTAATTTCATTTTTAATCTCCTACCAAAGTATTTTCTAATAAACAATTATATTTATTTTAGTAAATTGTATCTTGTATTGAGATACGTGCAATGTGGAACATGTAGAGTGTGAACTTGTAATGTGAACATGTAAACCTGTAATTTGCAAACTTGTAAGCTTGCAACTTGCATTGGGAAACCACGAGTTCCCGTCCGAGTATGCTCTTCGATATTTTCCACTACTAAATCTTTTCCCTTATACCCCGACTTGTTACTTTTATTACAATCAAACATGATCATGATGCAACGAGAACGATATCACGATATGATCAGAGAATATCAAGAAATTATGCATGGAACATGTTCTAACTCATGAGATGCAAAAACTTGTAGTTTTAATGTCATTTACTGGGTCGAATTTCTATTACAAGTTCGGATCAGTGGCATTTCAGGGTTTATAAAACAACCTAGTAATTACGAGGTGATCAATTGCACATGCGAAACTTAATCAAGAATAAAAAGATATCATAATAGAATTCAAACTACTATCATGGGCAAAATAATCTTGCACATCATCATGTATAATCCAAAGAGTACATATGTGTGTATCATCGTGTTCATGTAATACATATGACAATAAAGTATTCGCGATCATATGCAAATACAGGATCGACGGATTATGTATAGCACATGTTTCAATTCGATCGATGAATACAAATTAGAATTTGTAATGGATAGTCAATGAATTTACTTGCATTATTTTTCAAAGAAATCTTGTACGAGAACAAAAGAATTGTACAAGACAATACTTGCCTGATTGCGGCAACGGCAGCGAGCAAACAATCACGATGATCACGGTTGATCGGATGCTAATCTTGATATAGACAAGATCAATATGATGTGATCTAAAAGAAGATACTCAAATCTTGGAACAGAGCTCTGTTAGCTTTGATCAATAATGGGGGCTCGACCTCGAGTACTATTGGCGGCAGGGGCAAATGCGGGCAACAGCGGGAGGCGGTTGCGAGGACAGAGGCAGGGTGGTCGGAGCAGGTAGTTGATGATGTTAGGGAGCGGGAGGCTCGAGCAATGGAGCAGGGTCGACGAGCGGTGACTGAGCAAGACAAGGATGATGAGGACGAAGGGAGGCTTTGATGGGTGCTACAGGGCACTGTGGAGATGGATGCGAGCGTCGATGGGGTGGAGGAAGAAGAGCTTCGGCAATGGAAGTCGGCAATGGCGGGGTGCGGTGCTCGAGCGGTGGGCTCGGGTGGTGAAGGCAGAGGCGAGGTTGAGCGGCGGTTGCAGAGCTGCAGTGGGTTCGACGAAGAGGCTAGCGGTAGTGGGTTCGGGGGGGCTGGTTCGACGAAGACTAGAGGAGGAAGGTAGAGAAGGGGGGTATTCTGTTTCGTTGGGAAACAGAGGAGATAGAGAGGAAGGTGAGAGAGAGTAACGAGGGAGGGTTTATATAAAATAATATTGTAATATACGAGTAGGGTTGTTACGAAGAGATTTATGGGGATGTGGAGTTATTGGCTGTTATAAGAGGGAGTGGGAGAACGTGAGATTGAGTTGGAGAGATCTGGGGTAATTTAACTGATGGTTTGACTTTGGTTTAATGGGTTTAGGGTCCAATAAGATATGGGTTTGGGTTCGGGTTAGAATTCAATAGGAGATGGGTTTGAGTTGGGCTTCAAATTAAATATTTAAACAATTGAATAATTATATATTGGGCTTCATAAAAATAGTTTGAATAATAATATTAATATTAGACTGGGCCTAGGCTTCATGCAATAATTAAATGAAAATGATATATATAATTATAGAATGTAACAAGTAATCGAATAAATAAATTAGTTTAAATAATTAATCAAAAATAAAAGATTCAAAATTTGGGTATCATATCATTTAAATAATAATGAACACAGTATAAATAAAGAAGTTGTTCATATGATGAAGTAAGATTCCGATTTTATAATATAGAAAAGAGTTAAAATCATAGAATGAAATACAATTCGGGTTGAAAACCGATAATTATTTGAGAAGAATTAGTTACAATTTACTAAAAATTTGAAATACTGAAAAATACACGAAAGATACGTATAAACGGGAACAGCGGTTACACCTTAATAGCATGAGTGTTAAATATTGGGACGATTGGTTTTAGTGCAAGTGGGAGATTGCTGGGAATGTACCGTATAGTCAATCATATAAGATGTAATTGGAAAATTCTCTAGTAATCATTATTAATGATTATTAATTGTTTGAGGCGTTTCATTCATCATATGCTGCTTATTCTTGTTTATGTAATTCATTTACTGTTATGATGAATTCCATGGATTAATTAAATGTGTTTAGGATCATGATGAGATCATGCCAGGGAGGCATAAACTTAATATAATTAATCTAAAATGTTCCAAGTCGTAGAATTACCGATATTGGACATTGGTAATTGCGGTAAGACTAGTACACTCGTTATATGCTTTAAAGTAGAGGTTAATTGATCTTAAAATTATTCATGTAGAGATATTAATATAATAGTGTATGTGTTAAACGGTTTAGTTCACTGAACTGACTCACTAAAAGGAATATCTAATGGAAAGTCTAAATGAATGTCAATAGCTAATTCCTTGGGTGATAGTGATTACAAGTAATCATAATACATGATATTGTCATAACATTTTGTGTCTATCAATCTATACTTTGGTTTATTTCTTAGCATTACATTCTATGACATGTTTATGGTATTTCAGGTATAGTGAGGTTTTAATGGAAGTTGGTAAGCAATCAATAAGGAATAGATTACTTCTATTAGAAGAAGAGGAAGATCTATGTGATTCTATAATGTGTTGACTCGGGAAATGTCTATGGTCGTAGCAAAGTGAATTTTAGAAAGGATTTTCTAATTATTCATTTGAGGCAATCACGAAACATATGATTAAGTGATTAGGGTTTGACATTAATTCGTACCTTAAGCATTTTCGGGATATTGTATGAACGGAGGATTTAACTGTACGGAAACAAATCACTAAATGGTATAATTGATTTCAGTTACCAAACTCGCATTTGAGTAGTCATGACACTTTGTTAGACATCACTCATGACTTGTGGAGAAAAAAAGAAGTAATATCTTTACTGTTGGCTTAATATGAGGTCCAATGGGTCAAACGCAATACAAGATTTTTCTTGCAAAATCAATTTGGAAATTTATTTGATAAAATTCAAAATAAAATAATTGATATATGGTGATACATTAAAATTGACATATAGTTTTGCAAGCATGAAATGGCATATGGTTGTCAATTTATTTTTAAGATAAATAAATTTTGTTCATGATTAACTGATGAATACTCTCTTTCTAGAATATTTCAGTGGTTGAAATATTTGAAATCATAACTGATAAATATTTGGGATGATATATATATACATTAACTAAGAGATATGAAGATATCTCATTATGGTTAATAATTATATGGACAAATATTTTGTGAATATCTTTTGATATGAAAACAAATCACATACCATATAAAGATATGACCTCCAATTCCCTATAAATAGGGGGAAATAGTTCTTCCTCTTTACACTAGAAATTAAGAAGGTATATTCTCATTCTCATACTAATCAAAAGTGAGTTAGAAAGAAAGGACAACAGTATTCCAAGAAAGTTTTGGCATGGATCACTGTTGGATGACGAACACTTGGGCATCTCATTACTGAAACCATCGCGATGGAGTTCTTGGCATGATGGAAGGTAATCTAAAAACCTTTTATTTTGATCTAATTTGTTTGGATTCATAGTGATTGTGGCTATTGGAAATTTTTTGTATTGCAATATTGATTGCACCTTAATAAACCATAGTTTTCCCCTTCACTAACAATATCAATGTGCAACCAATAGAAGAGATAAAACCATTAGAAAGTGACCATGTTGAGAGCATCCACTGTCGTTCGCTAAAAACTCAAAAATTAGAAATAGCTTTAGAAAAATGCTTCGTAGTCGTTTGCTAAAAACTCAAAATTTAGAATAGGAGTGCACAGTACCCTACTAAAGTTAGGAGCGGCTTTAGACAATTGCTAAATATAGGAGAAGGAAGATGTTCATGCATTTGACGAAAGAGACGGATGAAGATCATCCGTCTAGTTAAAAAAACCGAGAGACGGATGAAGATCCTCCGTCTCTCGTCGAAAACAATTTTTTAAAAAAAAATAATCACTGAAAAAAACCCAAACGGATGATCTTCATCCATTTGGTGTTTTTATTTTAATTTTTTTGACTTTTTTTTGAATTTTTTTTTATTTTAAACAAAAAAAAAAATTTAAAAATTTAAAAAAAGTCAAAACTCACCAAACGGATGATCTTCATCCGTTTGGTCAGTTTTTGACTTTTTTTTTATATTTTTTAATATTTTTTTTTTGACTTTTTAATGATTTTAAACAAAAATAAAAAATTTTAAAAATAAAAAAAAGCCAAAACTCGCCAAACGGATGATCTTCATCCGTTTGGTCAGTTTTTGACTTTTTTTTTTATTTTTAATTTTTTTTTTCTGTTTAAAATCACTGAATACCTTATATATATATATATATATATATATATATATATTATATAAAATTTTTTAAAAAAAATACAAAGACGGATGATGTTCATTCGTCTTTTTCTGTTTTTAAGATTTGGACGACTGCAGCGTGCTCCTTCTATTGCTATTTCTAAATGCTATATTTAGCAATGATAATAGAAAACGATAGTGGATGCTCTGATGAACAACGAACAAACAAATACTTCTACTCATACCGAAGAAAAATGTCCTGCATGGAAAATTATGTTTATACGAAGTGACATGTCAAAGGGGTAACTACTCCTCCTCAAGAAAATAATTTTATGTGTTTTCTGCATTTGTTTCCATAGTTGAACCGAAAATATTAAGGAAGCCTTGTAAGACAATGACTGATTGCCATGCAACAAAAACTTATTCAATTTGAAAGGAATCAAGTAATGGAGACTTGTTCCTAGAACCGTTCTTAGAACGAAATGGGTGTTTAGAAACAAATTGGATGAATCCAGTGTCATTTTTAGAAATAAATCTCGACTTGTCGCATAAGGTTATAACCAACAAGAATGGGTTAATTGTGATGAAACATTGCTCTGGTTGCACGGCTTGAAGTCATTCGCATTTTACTTGCATTGACATCATACATGGATTTTATGACTTTTCAAATGGATGTCATAAGTGCTTTTCTGAATGGCTATATTTCTCAGGAAGTTTATGTTGAACAACCACCTGGGTTCACTGATCCGACACACCCAAACCATGTATTTTCATAAAGCATTATACGGTTGAAGCAAGACCTACTACTTGGTATGAGCGTTTGAGCTTGTTTCTTATTCACATAGGTTTCTCAAAATGGAAAGTAGATACTACACTTTTTATCAAGCACTATCTTAAACATATTTTGATTGTTCAAATTTATGTCGGCGATATTTTTTTTGGGTCTACTATGAAAAATATGTGCAATGAGTTTTCAAAGTTAATGCAAGATGTATTTGAGATGAGCATGATGGGTAAGTTGAACAATTTCCTTGGTCTTCAAGTACAACAAAATAAATACGAAATCTTCATAAATCAATCTAAATATGTAAAAGAATTGGTTAAAAAGTTTGGATGGGAAAGTGCAGATGCATTGAAAATGCCAATGACAACTACTACAAAACTCACAAATGACGAAAATGGTAAAAACATTGATATTTCTACCACACGTGGTATGTTAGGTAGCTTATGCATCTCGTGCTCATATTATGTTCAGTATTTGTGTATGTGCGATAGCGAAAAACACCACTCACCCCCCCCCCCCCCCCAACCTAAAAAAACTACTAATTGTAATCAACTACCGATCCCTTTCTCTATAGCCCAAATCCAAACCCAAACTCCCACATCTCCGACTCTGACTCCTCCCACATCCCCTCTACGACGCCTCCCACATCTCCTACATTCATATTCCTTACCTTCGAAAACATGAATTTCCAACTAATCTGCTACGGGGTCACCTCCTTCCCTCCATTCTTCTCCTTCCTTCTACCAACTGCAATGAGTGTTTCTAATTAGGTTAATCTGAAATCCAAATCTCTAGGGTTTCAGATTATATAAAACTATCGATCATGATTGGAAGGCTTTATCTGTCAACTCTTTGATTTAGGGTTTTTTAATGTATTAATATTCATATGATTCAAGCTTGGTTTGGAGTGACTTTTTATTTTATTTTGGAGGTTTTGATATCTTCGTCCCCTCTCGAGCTCACAGCCGCTATAGGAGCCGCAACTGCAGCAACAACATCAACAGTCACCTCTTAGAGCATCCACAGTCGTGATGTATAGCAAAGTATCGTTTGCAGCAGTGGTGAAATGTTATAATATAGGCAATCAAAAATATAAAATGATCGGACGGAAAATTTAAAGCGTCAGACGCAACTTCAAGCTCTGTCGGAGGCGGAAAAAAAAACCCCCCCACAAGACGGAACTTGAAGTTTGAAGTTCCGTACCTAGGAGCTGTCACTTTCAACCTTCTTAAACCTACAGTATTACCCCTAAATTGGCAACTAATTAATAGTAAACCCTAATTAATTATTTAAGTATATTTAATCATATATTTAATTAAGCCTAATTAACTTGAAGTTGGACGGATGGTGAAGTTCCGTCCAACACAAATTATTTCATGGGACGGATGGTCTAGTTCCGTCCAAGGTAAAAACAAGTAATAAAAAAAAATCATTTTAATATTTGGTACGGAACTTGAAGTTCCGTCCGATATAATAAAAAATTAATTTTTTATTTGGGATGGAACTTCAAGATCCGTGTGCTATAATATGCATATCTCATATCGCCTCTCAAATATAGCATTCTTCTGTAGCGATTTTTCCAAAATATGAATAAATAGCAAACTACTGTAGAGTCGCAATTGCTATAATATGAATAAAACGGAAATTTAGCAAATGATTGTGGATGCTCTTAAGCTTTGTTTTTTTTTGGCTATTTTGATGATTTTTATTATGTTGTAGAAATATTTCTTGATCCAAAACTTGTTGCATGCTGTTAATTTCTGATTGTAATGGGAAGGATTTTGATGCTCAACTTGTATTTGGTGAAATGTCTAAGCAGCAAATAGAAGCTGGAAGTTGTGTATGTTGTTAAGTTATTGATCGTATTTTGTTAAAATTTGTTGTTAAGTTTGGTGTTACTCAGTGTATTCTACATTTCTACTACCAGATTATGCATATGCTTGTAATTTGGTCTTGAGATAATGTGATAACTTTGTTCATGCTCTGTCCATGAATTTGTTTTGTGTCTATAAATTTGATGTGATGTGCTATGAAACTATGCTATGCTCTTTCCCTGTATGAAATTTGATAGTTGTTTAATTTTTGTAATGTAATATGCTATCATTGCAACATGTCAAATTTCACAAATAACCTGAAAGGGATCTTAACAAAATTACTAATTTTGAACACATTTCATAATACCTGACTTAAATACATTACACAGTATTTGACTCGCAGCTCCACTTTTACAGATGACTAACTTGAACATAGTTTCGTACAAAGTGTAAATATGAACTTTTTTTTATTGATGAGCTTGAAAATCATATTATAAATAGAGATTGTCTATCAGAACTCCAAATACAAGTACAAACATTTTAGCAATGTCATTAGTGCTGGTCATTGTTTAATATTGTCACGCCCCGCTTTCCAAAAATATGGAATACGAGTGTGTGACGAAGCCCAGCAAATGATTTTAACATCATCGATAAGCTGTAGGATCGACTCAGCATCACAACAAGAATATAACAAGATATATATACAACCAAGCATGCATGAATAATTTATTAAACAACAGAAACAATTGAAACACAACAATAATATCCAAATAGTTTCAAGTCTGGATCAAGTAAAAAAAAACTCAGGAACATCAGCTCGTTACAAGTTCTTAAGTAGAAAGAATAATTAATTCAAGAAAACAAATAATCTAAACAAGTCTTTCCTCCACTTGAAGACTAAACTCTCTGCTCACTAATCCCAGCAGGTAGCACATCTCCAAAGTCTGCTTAATAAATATAAAAAAGAAAAAATAGAGAAAACAAGAGAAAATGCCCTTAGTGCAAGTTAGGGCCATAAATAGTAAAAACGAGTACAAGTAATGTGGAACAAGAATTGGAATCAAGAATGTAACAGGGATACAACAAGTAGTGGAAATCTAAGAACTAGCTAGCAAGAAGGACAACTCGAGTAAACAGGTTGGATACAAATACTAATAGTGGAGCAAGTGACAAGTGAACATGTAGGGATATCTAACCTCAAGTGACAGGCATCAAGTACAAGTGTCAGGTAACAAGTCTCAAGTCTAGTGTCAAGTTGTCAAGTACAAGTATCCAGTTGCAAGTGTCAAGTATTATATTCAAGTATCAAGTCTTATGTAACATGTCATCAAGTATCAAGTAAACATGTATCAAGTTCAAGTTTCATGTTTTAAGTCTCATAGTAACAAGTAAACATGTATCAAGTTCAGGTTTCATGTATCAAGTCTTGTAGTTATTACTATCTAGGTAGCACTTCATATATCCATACTTTTACTACATGGTTGCTACAGTCAACACAATTTTGTTTAGGCCTAGTAATGGAGTCTATAGGGCGGTGTACTCAGCCATCAAGTAATAAGTAGGCACGGTTCATGAATACGAATTTAAATAACAGGTTCACGAAGCAAGTTCGTGAATACTAACAGGTTCAAGACCCACACAGTGGGTTCATGAATACAACAGGTTCATGAGCCAAGTAACTGGCTCCATGAATACATCAAGGTGCAACAGGTTCATGAACCGAGTACTGGGAAACACGGGCTCCCTTCCGAGTACACTTACCTATATTGTCCACTACTATGGTCTTTCCCTTAAACCCCGGCTTGTTACTTTTATTAATATTATTAACCAGCATGAAAGTGTGCGAAACAAGTCAAGAAACATAATCATGAACATGGAACAAGTTTGAGATATTTATATAGCATATTCGAGGGTCAACACGAATAAAAATATCACGAACAACGAAATCTCAAATCTGGACAGCACGACGTTGCTGTACCAAAACTGCGATTCCCGTTGCTGCAAGATAGCAAATATGGATCCGTCAGGAGATCTAGAAACTAGACTCCTGTTTCCAACGCATATAATTAAGTTACATAAAAGTGGTGGGAACATATGTCAAAACCGCGAACTACACAGCTAATGTGTTCAGCCAGAATTTGTGTTCCTAAGTTTAAACATGTAAAACTGGGTTGAAATATTGTTAATTAGTTCTAAGAAAATTTTGGAAGGTTCTCTAGGGTGTCCAGCAACAGCATATAAAGTTTCAAGTCAAACTCTTACTGTTAACATAGTTTAATTAATTCACAAACTAAAGATGTGCAGCAGTTTTGCGAATCCACGTCTACCGTCACAGCTACAGTAAAACTGTGATAACTTCTAGACTGTAACTCCGAATTCAAAAATTCTAGGAGCTATCAATATCTAGACATCTAGAGCTACATTTACTATTCAGGACTCAGATTCAGATTCTAAATTTAAAGTGATTAAAACAGCAAGTGAAGTTCAGGACAGCAACATGTGAAAATGTCTTACATGTATAGGTTGCATGATAATTGGTTGTTAGGCGTCTAGATAAATGTGTGATACAAATATGGGGTAATGGTTATCAAAACAGCAAGTAATATTTATTTCTCAACTCAAATGGGTGCAAGATCATCACATACAAGACACAACACACATCTACAAATCTAGGGTTCCTTAATTTCATATGTTCATGTGACTAGGAGATAAAATGAGTCCAAGTAATTTTTAATTATAACAACGAAGGTATTGTGACTCTTAAGATTAAGGAATCGACGATGAAAATTCAAGATCGACAAATGATAAGACAAGAAGGAGTCGCAACTACAACCCATTTGTGGTATTTTCAATCAAATGCTTGTACTAGGTCAATAAATTGTACAAGAAGAATACTTGCCTTGATTGGATAAGGGCGTGGATCGACGATCGAGATCGGATGGATCGGATCGGTGCAGATCTTGATGGAAGATCAAGATCAAGACGATCGGACGGCTGGATCTGCTCTGATCTGAGTTGAGGATCACGATCGGATGGACGGCTGAGATCTGATCAGGTGTTTGAGATCAGATCTGATCAGATCACAATCTTGATCGAATTCGATGCCAGGATTCAATCCCCTCCTTCTGTTTCTTCTTCCCTCCTTTACTGAACCAGAGAGCAAGAGAGAGAGGGATCCCGGCGACGGCGGCTGGACTGCGGCGGCGACAGTGGCGTGACTACGAGGGCGGCACGATGCTGACGGCGAGGCGCGCTGGGCAGCGATGGCGACGCAACTGTGGCGCGATAGAAGCGGTGCTCTGTTCTCGAGTTCGAAAACAGGGGAGGAGAGCGGAGGATGGGTTCACGGTGTGTTGGTGGCTGGCGGAGGTCATAGGGGAGGTCGAGGTGATGAAGAGGTGGTGGGGTGGTGACCAGCGAGGCGAATGGAGGTGCTGGGGATGGGTTTGGGCGAAAGGTAATGGTTTCGAGAGTTGAAGGAGTGGGGACGATGGTGGATGTTGGCAGTGATCGTGGGGTGGATCTGTGGTGGTGAAGACGATGGGAAGGAGATGATGGGGGATTGACGAGGAGCGGGAGTCGATGGGTAGTGGCGTCGAGGTGGCGAGGATGGTGGAGGTCGAGAGTAATGGGTTTCGGAGTGGGTTCGAGAATGTGGAAGGCGAGGATGGTGGCTTGCTGGCATCGCGAGGAAGGAGCAGAGCAGTGGAGGCTGATCGGGGTGTTGCACAGGGCTGGGGTTACGCCTGGGCACGACGCGAGAGGAAGGGAGATCGGGAGATGAGAGGTGGCGCATGGATTCTGAGAGAGAGGGCGGAAGGAAGGAGAAAAGGGGGTTGGGGGGGGGGGGGGTTGTATAGGAGAGTAGGGTTGGTAGCAGTATGCACAGTAGGTAGGGGTTAGGGGGCTAGGGTTAGGTTTAAGTGTAGGTTTATATAATTAGGGTTATGGGTTTGGGTTTAGATGGATTTGGATCCAATAAGAGACGGGTATTGGTTTTGGGTTTTAGGGGGATCCAACATGGGACTTGGTCAAAATTCATTAAAAATGGGGGAAAAGAGATAGATGGAATAATAGTCCATTTCTACAGGAAGAACGACACAAAAGAACAGAACGAACAATATAGTTGAAATAAATATTGACACCAAAATTGAATTGAAACATGAGAAAATATTTTTATTAAATCTGGAAATAAGAATACAGGATCTCAATTTGATAAAAGAATACAATGGAATAAAATACAGCAGAAAAATACAGACACGGGAAATAGGAGTTACAAATATAAAGGATAAACTTGATAAATACTGGAAGCTAATTCAAACAACTAGAGGGCTACTTCAAACAAGTTATGGTACACAAAGAGTGCAATCCATATATACATGCAGTTGCAAGCTCTCATCTCAAGGTTGCACAAAACAAACTGCTGCTACTGACTTCTCCCCTTGCAACTGCTAAGAGTACAACCTTGCAAAGAACGCACTTGCTCTGTGAAGAAACATGAACGATCAAAAACTACAAAACTTGAATCATTTTATGTCATATGACTGCATAATACATGAAATGAGCCTTGATCTGAAGCATTTTACATAATAGCCACCAATCACTAACCCTTTCTCATAAAAAGAGCCTTGATTTGTAGCACCAGACGACCTCTCTCACTCGCTATCTCTCTCCCTAAAATTCTTACAAAACAATATTAACCATTGCATATAATTTCAAGCATTGTACTGTAAAAGTATCAAAAGTATCTGAACACTAAAGATAAGTGCAAACATTTGTGAGATTGAGGAACAAATTCAACCAAGGGAAATTGCCTTAAGGGAATGGCAAGCCCTGTCTACAACAATTAGTCCTTTCTATTAAGAAAGGTGTTAAAGACATGGACACTATAAACACTAGGGAAAAGAGTTACATCTACCACTATTTAATGGGAGAGTTTGTCATGAACAAACATTTTTTTAATATTTCTTGAACCTATAAGAAGCAGAGTGACAATTGAATAACCAAATAGAAACTTCATAGAACTTAATAAAACAAGTTATAGCATTTTCATGCAGTATTGCCGATTATGTGCAAAGGCAATGCTTGTTCATGAAGGATATATAAGTATTAGATCATTTTTCTTTAAAATATAGAATGTATGCCCATGATTAGTTATGTGATTTTCCTGATTAAGCAAAAGATCATAACATTAAAATATAACAGGATTCTCCATGTCTTGAAAGCTTGCAAGGGATTTTAGACTTAATAATAACACACCCAGGGTCGGAGCCAAGATTAGACACAAAAAGAGGGGAAGGGGGGGGGGGGGGTATAAAGAAAACAAATTACGTAGCTACAATAAGATTGAAATACACCAAAGAAATATTGTTCAACTTCAATCCTATCATTGTATTAAGACCAAAGTGAATTTCAACCTTAACCAGCCATCTTAAAGGTCTTAACACCATTACTAGAACAATTTCAAACTACCATCAATATCTGTCAATCTCTCATCATGAAACCATTCGTCTCATTAATGAAAGATCCAAGCTATGTAGATGACCCCTGAAGCCACAGGGGGAGAATCTCTATTTGGATTCTGACGAGGGTTCACAGGCATGATTTCGCAGGCCAAGAACAGTCAGTCGAACAAAAGCAAACTTGCAGCACAAGAAAAAAAAGCAGGAAGGAATCAAAGTAAAGGAAAAGAAATGAAAAGTTGATTATATTTTGTCTTTGCATAAGAAGAAAAGGATTACAATCGCTGCCTATATAGCCTTCAATCCCATGCTCAGCACATGCCATACATAGTATAACCACTGCTATAGTGTTACCTACCTTTCAAAAGTGAATATTTGCATAAAAGTCCCTGTAAGAAGGGAAATTATTCATGGGCTGATATGAAGAACTTAGGGACTGATACATAGCATTAGCAGCATGGCGCCATCACCTGCGAAGCTGCATCAACCCTAACCACTTTAAAAGGAGCTTCCATGGTGCTTTGGAAGCCAGGGAAGCAATTATAAAGATCCCAAAATTATTCCCAAGTGGCGGCAGCTCGATCTTCCCCTTCCACTGTACCAACACCTCAACACCTCAATTACAGCTCTCCCTCTCTTCCCAACCATTCTTCTGTTGATTATACAAAGTCGTTCCACCACCTCTTCCTTGAAATAGATGGGAGGACCTGGATTGAGTCTTTCCCCTTCCCCAATGCATTGTTTCAGCTGCGAAACATGGAGGACATCGTGTATCTTTGCTTCGGGGGGTAGTTGTAGTTTATATGCCACCTCTCCAGTCCTTGCAATCACCGTATAGGGCCCATAATATATGTGGGACAACTTATGAATCCTTCTTCCTCCCACCGAGAGTTGACGGTAGGGCTGGAGCTTGATATACACCCTGTCCCCATCCTCATACACCTTATCCCTCCTGTGTTGATCTGTAGCCTGCTTCATTCTAGATTGCGACTCCCTGAGAGTGTCTTTAAGCAATTGACGGGTAGCGTCCCTTTCGATTAAGCATTCCTCCACCTCCTGGGATTTTGCAGTTCTTGGAACATACGAGAGAAGGTTTGGAGGGGCTCGACCATAGAGGGTTTGATAAGGTGAGTACCTTGTACTACTATGAATGCTGGTGTTATACCAGTATTCTGCCCAAGGCAGAGCATTAACCTAAGTGTGAGGCTTGTATGCGCAGAAGCACCTCAAATAGGTCTCAAGTGTTTGGTTCACGACTTCGCTTTGGCCGTCTGTTTCGGGGTGAAAAGAAGTGCTCAGGCATAGTTGGGTTCGTTGGAAGCGAAAGATTTCCTTCCAAAACAAACTAGTGAACACAGTATCTCTGTCACTAACAATCGTTCCCGGAACTCCATAGAGCTTGACGATGTTGCTCACAAAAAGCTCTGCCACTTGCATGGCAGTATAGGGATGGGTGAGAGCAATGAAATGGGCGTATTTGGACAGAACAATCGACCACCACCAAGGCGGTGGTTTTGCCTAAGCTCTTCTCAAGGCCCTCTACAAAATCCATGCTGATGTCTTGCCATACTGTGGTGGGTATTGGTAATGGTTGGAGTAACCCTGCGGGGGATTGGTTGGAATGCTTGCACCTCTGGCATGTATCACATTCTCTGATGTGAGATTTGAGAATCCCCTTCATGCCAACCCAATAAGCGACCGCCTTTAACCTCCTTCAAGACTTATCATAACCTGAGTGACCCCCTTCAGCTGAGTCATGGTAAAACTACATCAGTTGCTTAGTAATGGGGGAGCTAGGGTCAAGGAGGACCCTTCTCTTGTAATAATAGACACCATACTGGAAGGCACACTTGGTACTGGCCTCTCCTGCAGCATCAAGCTTTGCTTATATTCCCTTATAGAAGGGGTTTTGTGCTACTTCCTCTTTCACAACACTGAGCCAAGTGGGTTGCACAATGGTTATCGCTTCAATTTGGCTCTCCTCAAACACACTTGATAATCCGTCGGCTCCAATGTTATCCCTTCCCCTCTTATACTCCACTATGAATTGATACCCGTGTAGCTTCCATAACCACGTATGCTGTGCCTCAGTTTCCAACCTCTGCCCCAACAAATGTTTCATGGGTTTGTGATCAGTTCGAATGATGAATTCCTTACCCAATAAGAAGTGCCTCCATTTCTTAACGGCCAAGAGAATTGCCAACATCTCTTTTTCATACGCCGAGAGGTGTCTGCTCCTACCTTTGAGCTCTTTTCTTAAGAATGCAATGGGGTGCTTCTGTTGGACGAGGATAGCTCCTACCCTTGTACCGGCGACATCACATTCAAGAAATAATTGGTCTTCAAAGTTGGGTAATTGGAGCACTGGGGATGAAGTTAAAGCTTGTTTGAGAGCTTCAAAAGCAATCCGCGCCACTGGAGACTAAGTTAAAGCTCCCTTCTTGGTTAAAGCTATGAGCAGTGCAGATATGGTTGCATATCCCCTTATAAACTTGTGGTAATAGCCTGCTAACCCAAGGAAGTCCCTTAAAGCCTTGAGAGACTTAGGGATGGGCCATTCTTGTACGGCAGATACCTTATCTGTATGCCCTAAGATAAACCACCTTGTTCACGCCAAACACACACTTGCTTAATCTGGCTCGCAGTGAGTGTTGCTTTAGCTGTTGCAGCACCACCCTAACATGCTCAAGGTGCTCCTGTTTGGATATGCTGTAGATGAGTATATCGTCAAAAAACACTAACACAAATTTGCGCAAATAAGGCTTGAACACTGCGTTCATCAACGATTGGAAAGTGGAGGGAGCATTGGTAAGGCCAAATGGCATAACTACGTATTCGTAGTGGCCTTCATGAGTTTTGAAGGCTGTTTTATGAATATCCTCCTCATTCATCCTCACTTGATGGTAGCCACTTTGTAGATCCAACTTACTAAAGATAACGAAGCCTTGGAGCTCATCTAGTAGTTTATCGATAATGGGTATCAAAAACTTATCCTTCACAGTCACCTTATTGAGGGCTCGATAGTCGACACAGAGCCTCCATGAACCATCTGGCTTCTTCACCATCACCACCGGGGATGCATAGGAGCTAGGCCTAATGATTCCAGTTTGCAACATCGCTCTGATTAGTCGCTCTATTTCATTCTTTTGATGCCAGGGGTGTTTGTAGGGTCTTAGATTGAAAGGTGGAGCATTGGGGAGTAGGGGAATTTGGTGATTGCCGGTTCTTTTTGGTGGAAATTGCAATTTCTCTTGGAACACTTCCTCGAAATCCCTAGGCACCGGCAGCAAATCCTCACCACAATTGACTGAGAGTGTTTCGGTGCTTGCCTTAAGTGTATCAAATTTTACAACAGAGGTAACCTACTGCAGGAAGCCTTTCTTCAGGTGTAATAGAGTTTTGCTCATGGATTTGGATGAAGCTACCTCCAGGGTTCTACTACCCACACCCCTCAGCACCTTTACTTCCCCTTCTAGCTCAAAGTAGGGTGAGTAGTCTTTGAAGCTCACCCATATCCCATCGAGGGTTCTCATCGATGGAGCTACGAGCACCAACTGACTCGTTCCTAGGGGGAGTATGTAGAAATTTGCTTTTAGGATCACTCCATGACAGTTGAATTCCACATTCTCATAAACTCCTTCACACCTCAGCTTCCTTCCCCCACCTCAGCTTCCTTCCCCCTGCGACAGTTACTTCAAACACTTCTCCTCTGGTAATTGGAAGTTTAACTCTCTTCACTATCTGAGTATCTACAAAATTATGTGTAGGTCCTGTGCCGAACAGTGCAAGTACCTCTGTTTTTGATATATTGCCTTGCAATCTAATAGTTTGGGGGTTGTCCACTCCTGAAATGGCCTCCAATGAAACAGTGGGGTGCAGATTACTGCTAATCTCAGGTTGAACATAATATAAGTCCCTTCCTCTTTGATCCTCACTAAACCTATCTTCTCCATCTGGCACCTCTGCCTCCCAATACTCCTTACCATCAAACTCCCCTTTGATCTGCATTAATGCCCTCCCCTTGCACCTATCACCCTTCACCCACATCTCATTGCTTCTGAAGCACAAATTCTTAGCCCTCTTCTCTGTTAGCATTTGATCAAACTGGGTGAGTTTGGGGGGCTCAGTTGATGATGGTTTGTTTCCAATCACAGGAGTTGCCTTGGTTCCCAAGGGGGAGTTGAGATTACCCGCAGAAGCACTATTTCCCCCTGGCCTGGGTGGGTAAACCTGGTACTTAGTCGCTCTCCGCTGACATGAAATAATTGTTTCCCTCACCTGAGCTTCTCTGTAAGTAGCGGTCACTGACAGGGGGTGTTTAATTATAACCTCCTGCTGAATCTCCTCCTTCAATCCTGAGATAAAGAAATCAACTAACGCCGGCATAGTGAGGGGGCGACTCAGATGGCTGTACATTATGAACTCCGTGTGAAAATCATGCACACTTCTGGTTTGTCTCAATTTAAGCAGGGTGGCTGTTGGATTTTGGAGCTCCGTTGGCCCAAATTGAAGGAGCATCTCCTTCTTCAAGGTCTCCAATCGTACCTCTAACCCATTTTGCCTCTTAAACCATCTCCACCAAATGAGGGCCTCCTCCCTCAGATAGTATACAGCAAAATCCACCTGATGCTTCTCTTCGATCCTCTGCATGTCAAAATGATGCTCCAAATGGAAAAACCAATTGCTGATATCCCCATTGCCATCAAACACAGGGATCTCCAACTTGGTGTGTCTAAGGAAGATTTGTGGGTACCTTTCATAGTCATCCTCATCTCTTCGCATCCAGCGCCTATCATCCACTCTCTCCCATGGCCTGTCAGGAGGGTTCGGTGGTAAGGGTATTGTAGGGAGTGAGGGTAGTCTTGGGTATCCAACAGCTCCTCCCATTGGTGGGTTCTCCACTCTGGGTGGTGTTCTCTCAATCGGAGGTACCAGCCTCTGTAGCAATCCTTGTATCTCATCGAATTGTGCCTTCATCTAAATCTGGACTCCGTTGAATTAATTCTGAACAGCCATAGAAGTTCCTCATCGATAGCTCCAAAACCTCCATTCTCTTTTCTAAATCGGTCGACGGTGGAGGTACAATACTCCGAGGAGTAAATCCTCTTGTCGAAGGGCTCTGTGATCCGATTCCAGATCCAAATCCAGACTCGAGCACCGTTGAGCGTCCGATTGGATCTGGGGGCATCACCACCGGAGCGACGGGGAACTGAGGCTCTGATACCATTGATACGACCCCTGGAGCCACAGAGGGAGAATCTCTATTTGGACTCTGACTGTTCACAGGCATGATTTTGCAGGCCAAGAACAGTCAGTCGAACTAAAGCAAACTTGCAACACAAGGAAAAAGCAGGAAGGAATCAAAGGAAAGGAAAAGAAATGAAAAGTTGATTATATTTCGTCTTTGCATAAAAAGAAAAGGATTACAATCGCTGCTTATATAGCCTTCAATCCCGTGCTCAGCACGTGCCATACATAGTATAATTGCTGCTACAGCGTTACCTACCTTTCAAAAGTGAACATTTGCAGAAAAGTCCCTGTAAGAAGGGAAATTATTCATGGGCTGATACGAAGAACTTAAGGATTGATACACAGCATTAGCAGCTTGGCGCCATCACCTGCGAAGCTGCATCAGTAGACTTATTCAACAAAAAAGAGAAAAAGAAGAAGATGACAATATAAACCATGACATAATTAAAATTGGGTATTAATTCAATCATACCTCAATAAACATATGCTCTTCAAAACTCTAAGAAAGCACAAAGACGAAGAGATCAAAACCCCCAAAATAAAATAAAAAATCACTCCAAACCAAGCTGAAATCGTAGAATAACTTACATTAAAAACCTCAAATCAAAAAGTTTACAATTAAAGCATTCCAATCATGAAACCCCAAAATCATGATTGACAGTTTGATATAATTTGAAACCCTAGAGATTTGGTTTTCAGATTTAACCTAATTAGAAACACTCTTGGTAGTTGGTAGAAGTAAGGAGAAGAATGGAGGGCAGGAGGTGACCGTAGCAGATTAGTTGGAAATTCAAGTTGGAGGTAACCTAATTATGCAGTTGGAGCTAATTAACCTAATTAGAAACACTCATGGAGGGAAGAATTGAGAGAAAAATGGCG
Source organism: Hemerocallis citrina (assembly GCA_017893485.1). Taxonomy (NCBI): domain Eukaryota; kingdom Viridiplantae; phylum Streptophyta; class Magnoliopsida; order Asparagales; family Asphodelaceae; genus Hemerocallis; species Hemerocallis citrina. The sequence continues at coordinate 149,637,467 of CM030368.1, read as the reverse complement.
GTGAGCTCCTCAAATCTCTAAGGAAGCACAGAGATAGCGATGGTGAGGTCGGGAGGAACCGGCAGTGGAGGAGTTGTGGGAGGAGTCGGAGTTGGAGTTGGAGTCGGAAATGTGGGAGGCATCGAAGATGTGGGAGTTTGAATTTGGATCCAGGAGAATGATATAGGTTTTTTTAACTTTCTTTTATTAATGAGATGAGTTATTATATAAGGGTTAGACATTTCACATAGATTTTTAGGGTTTTCATACAGTAGTTGACCGCAATTTGTAGATTGGGGGGGGGGGGGGGGGGGGGGGGGGGGGGGGGAGGGGGGAATTACTACGTTAACCGATTGAATAAGAGGATTACTACTTTGACCCCATAGATGAGGGGTGTTTTTCACTATTTACTCTTCTAATTGTGTTCCAAAGAATCGCATTTAGTTGTTGTTAATCATTCAATACCTTAAATGTGCTCCAAATGTGGGCATTTGTTACCCAAAAAATAGTAAATTTTTTTCGTGTAGGATACTCAGATGCAAATTATGCTAGACGTTTGACTGACTAAAAAAGTACAAGTGGCGCAGGTAATTTTCTTGGAAACTCTCTAGTATCATTGGCCTCAAAACTGTCACACTATCCACCGCCGAAGCCGATTATACAGTTGCAGGATCATGTTCTGCATGTGTATTATGGATGAAACACACATTGGAGGACTATAAGGTATTTCTCAATCATATTCCAGTTAAGTGTGACATTACTAGTACTATTCACATGACTAATAATTATGACCAACATAGTCGCACAAAGCATATAGAAATTCGTTAACAGGTCATTAAGGATCATTTTATTAAATGTGACATCATACATAAATATGTTCCAACTAATTTGCAGGTAGCTGATATTTTTACTAAATAGCTAGATGAAAAATGTTTTCATTACTTGCGAGGTAAATTGAATGCTATTGATATAAAATCTTAACTTTTGAATTTTGTGTATGTTTTATTGGTAATATTTATCCCAAAAAAATATTTTTTCATTTGTTAATAAAAAGTATAAATATTCACGATCGACTGTTCATTATAACAATTGACTATCAATTTTTCTCGACTTCTGAGAATAAATTGATAATCGACTGCATCTAAAAGCAGTTGACTATACAATTTTTTAATTTTGTCGAATCATGATTGACAGTTTGATATAATTTGAAACCCTAGAGATTTGGTTTTCAGATTTAATTTAATTAGAAACACTCTTGGCAGTTGGTAGAAGTAAGGAGAAGAATGGAGGGGAGGAGGTGACCGTAGCAGGTTAGTTGGAAATTCAAGTTGGAGGTAACCTAATTATGTAGTTGGAGGTAATTAACCTAATTAGAAACACTCATGGAGGGAAGAATGGAGAGAAAAATGGCGAAGAGCTCTTCAAATGTCTAAGGAAGCACAGAGACAGCGATGGTGAGGTCGAGAGGAACCGACAGTGGAGGAGATGTGGGAGGAGTCGAAGTTGGAGTTGGAGTCGGAGATGTGGGAGGCATCGAAGATGTGGGAGTTTGAATTTAGATCCAGTAGAACGATATGGGTTTTTCTAACTTTTTTTATATTAATGAGATGAGTTATTATATAAGGGTTGGACATTTCAAATAGATTTTTAGGGTTTTCAAACAATAGTTGATTGCAATTCGTAGATTTGGGGGGGGGGGGGGGGGGGGGGGGGATTACCGCGTTGGCCGATAGAATAAGGGGTTTACTACTTTGACCCCATAGATGAGGGGTGTTTTTCACTATTTACTCTTCTAATTGTGTTCCAAAGAATCGCATTTAGTTGTCGTTAATCATTCGATACCTTAATTGTACTCCAAATGTGGGCATTTGGTACCCAAAAACAGTAATTTTTACTCGTGTAGGATACTCAGATGCAAATTATGCTGGAAGTTTGACTGACTAAAAAAGTACAAGTGGCACAGGTAATTTTCTTGGAAACTCTCTAGTATCATTGGCCTCAAAACTGTCACACTATCTAATCCACCGCCGAAGCTGATTATATAGTTGCAGGATCAAGTTCTGCATGTGTATTATTGATGAAACACACATAGGAGGACTATAAGGTATTTCTCAATCATATTCCAATTAAGTGTGATATTACTAGTACTACTCACATGACTAATAATTATGACCAACATAGTCCCACAAAGCATATAGAAATTCGTTAACAAGTCATTAAGGATCATTTTATTAAATGTGACATCATACATAAATATGTTCCAACTAATTTGCAGGTAGCTGGTATTTTTACTAAACAGCTAGATGAAAAATGTTTTCATTACTTGCGAGGTAAATTGAATGCTATTGATATAACACCTTAACTTTTGAATTTTGTGTATGTTTTATTGGTAATATTTATCCCAAAAAAATATTTTTTGTTTGTTAAAAAAAAGGGGTTAATATTCATGATCGACTGTTCATTATAACAGTTGACTGTCAATTTTTCTTGACTTTTGAGAATAAATTGATAATCGACCGCATCTAAAAGCAGTTGACTATACAATTTTTTAATTTTTGTCGAATATTTTGGACAGTTGACTGCTGCCTCAGATAGTCGACCGTCAAGTCCAGAATGGTTTTTTTTTCAAAATTCTATGACAGGTGGGTCCCACTTCTCTTTTTCAACCCTCATTGAATTTTTTCCCAAACTGTCCCACTTTTTGAAAGTTTTTTCCAAATCGCCCTAGTTTTTTTTTTATTCCCAAACAATCCCACTTGGTCTTCCCAAACAATCCCACTCAGTATTTGATTTAGTTAAAACTAACTCTGTTTTTCAAAGACCGAGTGTTAGTCTTGGATTTTTCGAAGTCTAACACTCGGTCTTTGAAAGACCGTGTTAGTTTTAACTAAACTCGGTCTTTCAAAGACCGAGTATCGATTGGTGGGGGGGGGGTGTTATTTTAGATTTGTTTCTTCTTCCTCTCTCTCTACTTTATTCTATTCTATCTTCTCTAACTTATCTCCCTCAATCTAGGGCAACCTCCTGCCCACAAAATATCATCTCAATCTAAATATATTTAGTAATTCTTTCCTAACCCTCTCACCTTCCACTATAAAAATCCTAAACCCATCTTTCGAAAGATCCATATTTTGGAATTTTGCTAAATTTGAAGAGAATAGCAACTTCAACCTTCTATCCAAATATCTACGGCTCTATCCTTGAAGCTTGTGAAGGTACGATGAATATTGGCTTATAATTTTCTGCATTTTTCATAGATTTTGTTTGTGGGTAGATAATAACTCGCATATTCGTATAAATATACGTAGGTATGGATCTCGAGATTCCTATTTGGTTATACTTTAGTGGTGAAATAATTTGTGATCCAAAGATCGGTTGTTGTTATAGTGTGTTGGATCCAGAAATAGTTTGGGTACCTCGTACCATTACATTGGCAGAATTAGTTGAGAAAATTTATGAAGTTACTAATTGGAATAGGGATCAATGGAATGTGAAAATTTTAGCTCGATACGCAGCAGGTAGAGGAGATGCTCAGTATTTAATGACAGTGCCCGTATCTACTGATAATGCTATGAAGTCATGATTGCTAGGACATTTGATCCCAATTGTACTTGGTCTGCATTAGAGTTATATATTTAGTAAATTCAAATTTTGAATGCTCAGCCACATGATATTCCTAGTTCAAGCTTCGTAAGGGTAGTACCTACACAACAGATGAGGTCTAACCCCGCTTAATCTTCACAACCAAATCCACTGTCCTCACAAGAAAATACCTTCACAAATACAACAAACCCAGATTCTATAGATGTTGAGTTGCCACGCCAACCTAGTCCGGTTCATGACTATGTTCCAAATGAAACTGTATTTGAACTCTTTCAAAATGCTACCATTAACTACGACTTATTAGACGATGATGAAGAAGAGAAAGAAACAGACGATGAAGTTGATGATAGTGTAGAAAATGATGATGGAGATGAAGATGATGATGTAGCAAATGTAAATCCTACAAACAACAGTTCTAATGAAGTGAGAGCTCCTGATAGCTGTGCCAATGTTAACGCTTATGTTACCGAGGAGATGACACAAGGTGCTAGAATACACCAAGTTCCACAAGAATTGTCTAGTGCATCCAATGTAGACGAATTGTACATTGGACAGGAGTTTGTAAGTAAATAGTCGATTCAGCAAGATGACGCAAGGTGCTAGAGGGTTTACTAGATGTAGCTGAATCAATAGGAGTTGAGGCTAACGAGCAACCCTCATTGGAAAGGATTTAAGAACTCGGCTGTTGATCCTCATGATCAACAAATACACTCTAAATGAGTGCTTAATCCCTTATTTAGCTGCATATTGTTTGTTATTCTTTGTGCTTATATTGTTTAAATGAATGTTTCTAGTTGAAATGTAAGAGGATAGGGGAACCCCAACAAATGTGCTCTCATCAAAGATGGTAATAGAATCTCTCAAGCCTCAGTGGTTTGTCTACAAGAAATCAAGCCCATGCACTCTCCTACTAGGAACCTTTTGTCCATAGGAGGAACTTTGATCACTAGATTACTGGATTTGGATGCTTTGAAGAGTTGTGGAGGTATTCGTATAGGTCGGGAATATGGTTTATTGGACTGCTTCTACACTGCTATTGATATCTTCTATATCTCAGTCTCCTTTAGAAACATAGACTCAAGATTAGATTGGTCTTTAACATCAGGTGTATGCCCCCTTTGAACTGGATGATAGAAATCTTTGCTTCCATGAGATTAGCCAAAGAAGAGGAAGTCTATGTGATGCTTGGGTGTTGTGTGGAGATTTCAGTATAACTATATCAGACCAGGAGAGAAGCTCAGGTCTGGGATTCAACAAAGACATGAGAGCGTTTAGAGATTTCAATCAGCAAATGGACCGCAGTGATCTTCCATTGGCAGGGCACAAGTTCACATGGTCAAATCTTCGAGCAAATCTTGCATTGGCCAGGTAAGATAGATTCCTAATCTCTCATCAATGGGAAGGGCTTCACTCTCAATGTATTCATCACTCTCTCCCCAGAATTGCATCTGATCATTGTCTCATTATTCTTTGATACAATGGTAAATATACCTAAGATGCACTATTTCAAGTTTGAAAAAGCTTGGTTCTCATATGACTCCTTTGTTCCTGCCGTGACAGACTAGTGGAGGGGCTTTGTCTGTAAAGGGTCTGCTATAGATGTTTTTGCTCAGAAATTGGTACTACTTAAAAGGAGAATTAGGAGATGGAGAAATAAGGTTTTTGGGCACATCACAGTGAAGAAGAAAGATATGCTAGAAAAGATGCATCAACTGGAAATTGAGGCTGCAACCACACTCACTTCCCAATCTAATGAACTTATAGTCATTCAGAGGGAATATCAAGAGATGGTGAAAATAGAGGTCACTTATTGGAAATAGAGATCCAGGATAACTTCAATCAAAGAAGGAGATACAAACACCATATTTTTTCACTCCATTGCAAATGGAAGAAGGAAAAATTATATCTTCTCATTAATGGATACTGGGACTCTCCACACATCCCAAGTTGATATTAGAAATTGCTTCGAAGTTCATTTTGATGAGATTTGTGGTTCACAAACTGAGTCGAATTTTAATGTAGATTGGCACTCCATATATCCTAACTCTACTATGAATCTATTAGCTTTGGGGCCTAAAAGAAGTCAAGAAGGTAGTCTTCGACATGAATTGAGACAAAGCTAAGGTCCAGATAGATTTTCAATGAGCTTGTCTAAAAAAATTTGGGATGTGATTCACTATGAACTATTTCAGATGCTACTAGCACTGCAGATGGTGATGCAGCAATAGACAAGTTAAACTACTGCAACATCATGCTAATTCCTAAGTGTGAGGGGCAAACTCAGTTACTGATTATAGGCCAATCAGTCTACTCAACTGCTCATTCAAAATTTTCACTAAAATCATAGCCAACGGGCTTAGCCATATGTTGGTCTCCTCATCCAAGAGGCTTTCCTCAGAGGTAAGTCCACTATTGATTGTTTTCTTATTGCTAATGAAGCAATTAATATGTGTAGATGGAGAAAGTCAGACACTCTAATGCTCAAAATAGACTTCAGAAAAGCGTTTGACACTGTGAAGTGGGATTTCATTGAGCAAATGTTGGTGGCAACGGGGTTTGGGACATGATAGTGTAGGTGGACCAATATGATATAGAGAACAAATCCTAATGAATGATGTTAGGGGAAGAATCATTAATTCAAAGAGAGGATTAAAGCAAGGAGACCTCTATCTCCTATGTTTTTTTATTCATGCAATAAATGCTCTAGAGTAGATGATGCAGTGTGGGAGAAGCAATGACTCATTCTCTCCTCTTCAACTCAGAGAGACCTTGCCTTCACTATCTGTACTCCAGATTGCAGATGATACTCTTATTTTTTGTAAGGGAGATGATCAACCTCAAACTCCACAGGGCTAAACATTAATTTCTCTAAGTCTGTCATGGTCTACTTTGGCAATTCTAAGGCTAAACTACAACCCTTCTCTGATATAATGGGATGCAAGAAAGAGAACCTTCCTGTCAGTTATCTGGGGATTCCCTTATCTAAAGGAAAGCTTCGAAAAAGTGAGTGGCAGTCTCTAATCCTGAAAATTGAGAAGAGACTCTCAACATAGAGAGGAAGAATGCTCTAAAGGGGGAAGGGTTGGTGTTTATAAACTCTATTTTGAGTGCACTACTTGTGCATTATGTTTCATTCTTCAAGTTGCCATCATGGGTCATCAAGAGAACTGATTAGATAAGAAGCATACTTCTCTGGGTATGGTTTAACACATGCTAGGGGTCAACATGCATGAAATGGGAGAGGATCTGTCCGCCAAAGAAACAGGGTGTTAAAGATCTTCAATGAAGCATTGCTTTTGAAATGCTGATGGAAAATTGTTTCATCAAACTCTATCGTAAGGCAGACTTTGAAATCCCTTTACTTTCATAAGGACACTAACAGCTTCATAAATACAGCTCAGGCTTCTCACTTCTGGAAAGGAATATTCCAACTGAATGAGCAATTCATGCAGAAGAACAATTGGATGTTTGGTGATGGCCAGCTAATCAAATTTTGGACTTCAAATTGGGTAAAGGAACAGAGCATCTCCACTCTCTTCCTCTCTCTCACTTCTGCTGCTTGGAACAGAGAGGCTTACATACTATCCCAAGGGGAATGGTCTGATCAAAGATGGACTTGGAGACCCAACTCCACATCAGCTCAAATTCTATCCTCAATGCATAAAAAAGGACAGCTATTGCAGCTTATTGCCAACCAATAGCCTTCAAATGAATCAGACATCCATGTTTGGAACTCCTCTACTGGTATATTCTCAAGTCTACCTACTCATTCTTCAGCATTAAGGGTTTACTCTCCTCCTATTACAAAGCATGTTGGAACAATTTAGCACCTCTAAAATACAAAAAAAATTATCTAACTATTGAACTAGGAGAATAACTCAATCCCAAAGCAATGCTACATGCAAAGAAATGTGATGGTAGCCTAACATGCACAACTTGTGCATGTCAACTAGAAACCCCGCTCCATATCTTTTTTGAAAGCCCTCTTGCCATAGACACTTGGAAGTACTTCACTAGCATGTTTCACATCGCACATCTTCCTGGTTATATCCATGAATGCTTTAGTAGTTCGTGTTTTGCCCCACAAAGACACTCATATACATGGCACATGGTTACTATAGCACTTTGTTGGAGTCTCTGACTTGGTAGAAATGAAAGAATCGTTAATAATTTACAACATACAGTTGATTTTATTGTGGCTAATACTAAGTTTTGATTCTCTCATTTGCTAGATGGATGTGAAAGCTCCAAGAAGAAGATGAAGGTGTTGAAGGTTGTGGAAGTTGCCTAAGCTGAAGATCTCCTAAGGGGACTGCCTGCCTCATCTGCTCTTCCATTAGCAGCACATAGATGGACAGCACAGAGTGAAGAAAAGGGTGGAGAAAAAGAAAGAAAAAAGAAGACAGACCAACCTGAGTTTTTTTGATGAATCTTTTGATTAGATGTTAAACATTTATGTCCTGCAGTACTGTATTATTCTATGGTCTGTAACTTTTTAACTTAGATACTTTGTTAGTTATTTTTGGGAGATGATCAAATTTTGTAACAACAGAAGCTCTCTAGGGTGTCTAGAGTGTTGAGATCCCAGACGTAGGTTAAGTAGAGGTGCACGACAGTATTCCAATGCTCTCTTTTCAACAAAACCCTAAGCTGTCTCAAAGCCTAGTTCATCCCCAAGCTTGTCTTATGATGTTGTCCTTTAGTAGTTTGTAACAGAAACTGTCAGCAAAGCCACCATATCAAAGGTGGGTGGGCAGGGCCCACCACCATATCAAAAGGGTGAAAAATGAAGGCCAGCCAATGTTGAAAAAAAAATGAAGGCCAGCCAATGTTGAAAAATGGCTTCATTTTTCAACAATTAGGCCACCAAACCTTTTGACATTTTGAGGCCACTGCTTCCCTCCTCCTACTATAAATATGGGTTGGAGGAGAGGGTTTGAGATGCAGTGAGTTGCAGTAGCTGAGTGCAGCAAAGCAACAAGAGCTCAGTGAGGATTAAGAAAAGAAAGAGGGATTAAGAAAAGAAAAAGAGTGTATTACAAGAGTGTTCTCAAGAGGGATAAAATTGTATCCTCTTAGAGATAATTTGTATACTTGTATTTTCCTCAAATTTGTGAGAGAGTTTCTCCTATTATAAGAGAGAGTGGAAATTGTACTCTCCTTATATTTAGAGAGAAGGTTGTAATCCCTACTTTCAGCAGTAAAATCCTACTCTCTTGCCCGTGATTTTTACCCCGTCTCCTTTGGGGATTTTCCACGTAAAATATTTGTGTCCACTTTATTTTCACTTTCTCAATTTCACTTTAGTTGTGGGGTAGGTTCTGCCCATAACTTTCCTAACAGTGGTATCAGAGCTTTGGTTGTCGGAGGTGGAGCAGAAATGTCGACTACAATAAAGTTCGATGTTGAGAAATTCAACGGGAGCAATTTCTCATTGTGGAAAATGAAGATCAAGGCAATCTTGAGGAAGGATAATTGCTTGGCAGTAATTGGAGATAGGCCCGCGGAGATCACTGATGACGGCAAGTGGAACGAGATGGACTGCAACGCTATTGCCGATCTGCACTTGGCACTAGCTGATGGTGTGCTATCCAGTGTGGCTGAAAAGAAGATAGCAAAGGAGATTTGGGATACTCTGACAAGGTTGTACGAGGCCAAGTCACTTCACAACAAGATCTTCTTAAAGAGAAGATTGTACACTCTTCGAATGGCGGAATCGACATCGGTGACCGACCACATCAACATCCTGAACACTCTATTTTCACAACTTACATCAATGGATTGCAAAACAGAGACAACTGAACGTGCAGAGCTTCTACTTCAAAGTCTACCTGACTCGTATGATCAAGTCATCATCAACCTGACGAACAATATCTTGACGGATTATCTAGTCTTCGACGAAGTTGCAGCTGCTGTTTTGGAAGAAGAAACCAAGCGCAAGAACAAGGAAGACAGACAGGAAAGTTCGCAGCAAGTGGAAGCTTTGATGGTGATGAGAGGAACATCAACGGAACGTGGCCCCAGTGGGAGTCAGAATCATGGTAGATCAAAATCCAGAAATAAGAAGACTTACAAGTGCCACAACTGTGGCAGGAAAGGGCATTTCAAGAAGGACTGTTGGTTCAAGAAGAAGAGTGGAGACCCTGAGTCATCAAATGCTCAAGGGAATGTTGCAAGTACCCGGTATGATGGTGAAGTTCTATACAGCGAGGCAACAACGGTGGTTGGAGGCAGAAAGCAGTTCTCTGACGTCTGGTTACTGGACTCAGGAGCAACATGGCACATGAATTCTCGGAGAGAGTGGTTCCACACATACGAACCAATCTCGGGAGGCTCTGTACACATGGAAGATGATCATGCTTTGGAAATCGCTGGTATTGGTACTATCAAGCTCAAAATGTTTGATGGTACGGTTCGCACCATCCAGGAGGTACGGCATGTGAAGGGCTTGAAGAAGAATCTATTGTCTTTGGGACAAATAGATAACCTTGGATGCAAGACCCATGTCAAAAATGGGGTCATGAAGATTGTCAGAGGCGCGCTTGTGCTTATGAAGGCAGAAAAGATCGCGGCAAATCTATTCATGCTTAATGGAGAAACACTGCAGGAAGCTGATACGTGTGTCGCATCGTCTAGCAAGGGAGAAGAGGCAGCAATGATGTGGCATCTCAAACTAGGCCACATGTCTGAACGAGGTTTGAAGATTCTCTCCGGCCGGAAGCTACTTCCAGGGCTCAAATCGGTGAATCTACCGTTTTGTAAGCATTGTGTTACAAGTAAGCAGCATAGATTGCAGTTCAGCAGATCTGAAGCCAGGAGTAATTGCATTCTAGACTTGATTCATTCTGATGTCTGGGAATCACCGGAAATGTCCCTAGGAGGAGCAAAGTACTTTGTGTCTTTCATTGATGATTACTCCAGGAGATTGTGGGTGTATCCAATCAAGAAGAAGTCAGATGTGTTTCCAGTGTTCAAAGACTTCAAAGCGCAGGTGGAACTTGAATCTGGAAAGAAGATCAAGTTCTTGAGAACAGATAATGGAAGGGAGTACACAGACGGTGAGTTTCTTGCACTTTGTAAGCAAGAAGGTATCACAAGACAATTCACAGTCCCATATACACCTCAGCAAAATGGCGTGGCAGAGCGGATGAATAGGACTCTTGCAGAAAGGATGAGAGCTATGTTGCGGACTGCAGGTCAGCCCAACTCCTTTTGGGCAGAAGCAGCCAGAACCGCCTGTTATGTCATAAATCGTTCGCCATCAACGGCAATTGAGCTGAAGACACCGATGGAGATGTGGACTGGCAAGCCGGCGAATTACTCTACTTTACATTGGTTCGGATGTCCCGCGTACGTGATGTACAATACCCAAGAAAGAACGAAGCTGGATCCAAAATCCAGGAGGTGCATGTTCTTGGGGTATGCTGACGGAGTGAAGGGGTATCGTCTGTGGGATCCCACTGCCCACAAGGTTGTTGTCAGCAGGGATGTGATCTTTGTAGAAGATCAGCTACAAAAGGAAGATGGAGGCGATAGCGCGTCAAAGGAGAACCCAGAGACTACTACAGTTCAGGTGGAAGATAAACCAGATGAAGATCTAGTTTCTTCTGAAGCAGCACCAGAGCACGATGAACAAGAACCGGTCGAGTCCGAGGCTCCAGAAGTTCGTCGGTCAACTCGTGAGAGAAGACCGCCAGCTTGGCACTCGGAGTATGTTACGGAGAGCAATGTTGCATACTGTCTTCTTACAGAGGATGGAGAGCCATCATCCTTCCAGGAGGCAATCACAGGCTCAGATGTATCCCTGTGGATGACAGCAATGCAGGAAGAAATTGAAGCTCTACACAAGAACAAGACATGGGATCTTGTTACACTACCACAAGGAAGGAAGGCTATCGGAAACAAATGGGTCTACAAGATCAAGCGCGATGGAAATGACCAAGTGGAGCGGTATCGTGCAAGATTGGTGGTGAAAGGATATGCTCAGAAAGAAGGTATCGACTTCAATAAAATATTTTCGCCTGTGGTTCGACTCACGACAGTCAGAGTAGTCTTGGCAATGTGTGCTACGCTTGACCTACATCTAGAGCAGTTAGATGTGAAGACTGCTTTTCCTCATGGAGATCTTGAAGAAGAAATCTATATGCTCCAACCAGAAGGTTTTGCTGAAACAGGCAAAGAGAACTTGGTTTGCAGGTTGAACAAATCTCTGTACGGTCTCAAACAGGCACCGAGGTGTTGGTACAAGAGATTTGATTCCTTCATTATTAGCCTTGGATACAACAGACTTAGTTCAGACCATTGTACGTACTACAAAAGGTTTGATGGTGATGATGACTTCATTATCCTCCTGTTGTATGTGGATGACATGTTGGTAGCAGGCCCCAACAAAGATCGAATCCAAGAAATGAAGGCACAGTTGGCTAGGGAGTTTGACATGAAGGACTTGGGACCGGCAAACAAGATTCTAGGGATGCAGATTCACCGAGACAGAAGTAACTGGAAGATTTGGCTTTCCCAGAAGAATTACTTCAACAAGATCTTGCGGCGCTTCAACATGCAAGATTGTAAGCCAATCTCGACCCCACTTCCTGTTAACTTCAAGTTATCCTCCAAGATGTGTCTTAGCAATGAAGCAGAGAGGAAGGAGATGTCTCGAGTACCGTATGCATCAGCAGTGGGAAGTTTGATGTTCGCTATGATATGTACAAGACCAGACATTGCACAAGCAGTGGGAGCGGTTAGTCGATACATGGCGAATCCTGGTAGAGAGCATTGGAGCACAGTGAAGAGGATTCTAAGATACGTCAGAGGAACCTCAGATGCTGCATTATGTTATGGAGGATCAGAATTAACTGTCAGAGGCTATGTGGACTCAGATTTTGCAGGCGATCTCAACAAAAGCAAATCCACTACGGGCTATGTGTTTACACTTGCAGGAGGAGTTGTAAGCTGGATTTCGAAACTATGGACTGTTGTGGCTCTATCTACAACAGAAGCAGAGTACATGGCGGCTACAGCGGCTTGCAAGGAAGCAGTCTGGATTCAAAGGTTATTGGAGGAGCTCGGGCACAAACATGAAAAGATTATTCTGTTTTGTGACAGTTAGAGTGCCTTGCACATCGCAAGGAATCCAGCCTTTCATTCACGAACAAAGCACATAAGAGTCCAGTATCACTTCGTTCGAGAAGTAGTGGAGGAAGGAAGTGTGGATATGCACAAAATTCACACTAACGAGAACCTAGCAGATGTTATGACCAAGCCAGTCAACACTGACAAGTTCGAATGGTGTAGATCCTCGTGTGGCCTAGCAGTAACGTAAGCAGCATGAGAATGGCAAGGTAGAAAGGATCATGTGGAGACATGATTAATCCTTAATCAAATCTCCAAGTGGGAGAATGTCGGCAGAGCCACCATATCAAAGGTGGGTGGGCAGGGCCCACCACCATATCAAAAGGGTGAAAAATGAAGGCCAGCCAATGTTGAAAAATGGCTTCATTTTTCAACAATTAGGCCACCAAACCTTTTGACATTTTGAGGCCACTGCTTCCCTCCTCCTACTATAAATATGGGTTGGAGGAGAGGGTTTGAGATGCAGTGAGTTGCAGCAGCTGAGTGCAGCAGAGCAACAAGAGCTCAGTGAAGATTAAGAAAAGAAAGAGGGATTAAGAAAAGAAAAAGAGAGTATTACAAGAGTGTTCTCAAGAGGGATAAAATTGTATCCTCTTAGAGATAATTTGTATACTTGTATTTTTCTCAAATTTGTGAGAGAGTGTTTCTCCTATTATAAGAGAGAGTGGAAATTGTACTCTCCTTATATTTAGAGAGAATGTTGTAATCCCTACTTTCAACAGTAAAATCCTACTACCTTGCCCGTGGTTTTTACCCCGTCTCCTTTGGGGGTTTTCCACGTAAAATATTTGTGTCCACTTTATTTTCACTTTCTCAATTTCACTTTAGTTGTGGGGTAGGTTCTGCCCATAACTTTCCTAACAGAAACTAATCCTATATCTCTACTATTGTAATGGAAGAGTTGGGGTTGTAACCAAACAAACCCTAATTTTGTAACCAAACAAACACGTGCATCGTCCACGTGTAACTAATATAAAAGAGGTCAAAGGTTCAAAGTCATACAACGTCAGAACTTTTAAATTAAAAAATATATTAAGATGTGCCTCTGTAACACCCCGTAAATTTTCAAAGTATATATAGTATATATATATGTTGATAATGTATATATATTGATAATGTATATATGTTGAAAATATATATATAGTAATGGTGTTGTTTGGATAATGTGCATGGATATGCCCACGTTGGAGAAATAATAGAGCATGGTGCATATATGCATGATGGTATGAATGGAATTAATTGGGTAAATATAATGAAATAGTATTAATGTGATTGGGGACCCACCATACTCTTCTCACGGCAAGAAAGGAGAGATCGGGAGAAGTAGAAAGGAATAGTCCCACATCGATAATTAGCTAAATAAAAATATTATATAAATAGTATTAGCCAAGGATCAAGAGTCACCTAATCGGTTAACCAACTTTTGAGAGGCAGCCTGTAGTGGGCAGTTGTACTACACGTATAAATTATTTCTAGTTTATAATATATGCTAATGTGAGGCAGGAGGTAGGATTTACCTCCTGTCAATCAAAAAAAAGTATACCTTGATTCTTGTCACATTGGAGTTCTTTATATTTTGTCATCGATTAAATGTGATATGATTGTCTTGTGTATATTCTATGCATGGATTAAGGGACAACATGATGCACAGATTAAATGGGAGCATGATTTAAATTATCACCATGTTTTGTCCAAACCAAAAGGAGATTGGTGACCCTATGTTTGGTGCGTACAAAACATGCACATGTTATTTAACATTTTTATCTGGGATTTTTTTTACAGGATAATATAGAAAGAAATCAGATGAAATTTAAAGTTCAAAACAAAGATATATGATAAAAAAACAAATAAGAACACAAGGAGAAAGAATCATGCTCAATATAGAAAGATGATCAAATTCCAAGAATTCCACCACAGAAAGAAATGTGCAAATCATCAAGAGTCAAGTATATCAAGAAATGATCTTCTTATTTTTATTTTAGTGAGAATTATTTTGTAAATAGATCCTTGACAAATGATAAGTTTAGAAAGATATATTATTAATTTCCCAAAAAAATACTTTTTCTAAACTAACAGTTGACCGCATGGTTTGACTGTCAGTCATCAAACAAAGTTAAAATTGGGTAAGGTCGACTGTCAATTTCTCTCGACTTTCTCGAGGTTAATGAAGGTCAGCCGTCAATATTCACGGTCGACCATCAATTAAAAAAATATAATAAATATTTTTCTTTCGAAAATAAATATTCTAATTTCTTATTTACAGAGCAGTCAATAGTATTTTTCTTCATCTCTTTTTGACTCAATCCTTCATAACTTATCATTTGCCATAGTTCAAGAGATGAGAATTTTATTGTTTTCTTAATTAAGACTAAGAACTTGCTTTTTCACTTTCTTTTTACTTCGGATTTAGGCAGTTTACATGGTTTATATCTATAGATATCATGTGGTTGTAATAGAAATCTTGATACGAATACAAAGAACTCATTGTACATGATTTGAGTATAGTAGTACGCCTACGGCAAAGAATTATTACAGGTAAGAGGCAGTGGATTAAGCCTGGGGCGAACCACTTAAATCTCAGTGTCTCGCATCTCTACTGAGATTGCTTTCTCTAATTACATCTCTTTACTTTACAGTTG
Organism: Hemerocallis citrina; assembly: GCA_017893485.1. Lineage (NCBI taxonomy): Eukaryota > Viridiplantae > Streptophyta > Magnoliopsida > Asparagales > Asphodelaceae > Hemerocallis > Hemerocallis citrina. Next base: position 149,622,114 of record CM030368.1, on the reverse strand, counting down.
AGATTGCTGAGTTAGTAGGAAGAAGGTTATTTAAGATTGAGCCCGAATGCTCGGGGTCGTACATTACATTAGCGTCAACTTTGCAAGAGAATGTCGATGGAAGGATGCAGCTAGGGTTAGAAGGTTGTTGGAGGCAAGTGGAGTGAGGAAAGATGCGGGATGTAGCTGGACTGAAGTTGGTAGTTAGATGAAGGAGTTTAGGGCCGGAGAGGGGGTTGACGGAAACAACATGGAGGTGTATTCAGTTTGTAATCAATTGAATTCAAGTATCTGGGAATTGTCTTTGATAAAGCAAGAACATGATCTTGAAGTTGAGTAGGTCTTTCTACTTTATCAAGAGTCGTTGATGCAGCTTCTCGAAGAAAACTTTAACACCTTCATGAAGATCTCCGAGATAAAGAGGTGAGACGCATTGGACTCTTTGTAGGGGCCTCCTTCGATGCCAGTGACAAATCTCGAGAAAGTACATGAATTTGAAAAAAATTAGGGTCTATTGTAGATATACTTGAGGTAGAAGATGAATCACCAATCTATAGAATGTGGGTCTGCCACTGAATATAGTCTCATCGTGAATTTGGTGCAACTTACAGGAAAAGCCACTATGCTACCATGTATATGCCAACTATGCATACATCAAAAAACCTTTCATGAAACACATGTTTTCAACTTTAGATGTCGAACTGAGTTGCGAGGGTGACAAAACTTTTATACAAATGTAAAATTTGTAAGAACTTTTCAGTGTTTTATTTGAAGCAAAACATGCATTTGTAAATTTGAAATAAGCACATGATGTTGATCTTCTGGGCTTCTCAAGATGACTTTTGAGAAAGGGACACCTTCTATGCGACGGGTAACCTGCAATACTGCATACCGAGATGCACTATACCCAACATAATTAGATGACACGGTAAAACTTAGCAAACTTGGGGAATGCATATCCTGCAAGCATCAATACAACATCCACATTAACTGACTACTTCCCTTAACAAAAACATCTAGACAGAAAGATAGCAACGGTACTAATATAGTCCATTTTCTGCATACATGCACAAACCTTCTATTGTAATGCAAAGTTATGAAATTGATAAAGGATATATTAAAAAAAAAAACAATGAACTTTGGGCCATTTTAAAAAAACCGCACTATGTTTTTTTTATTAAAAAAACCGCACAAAATTTTAAAAAAAAAACCACACAAAACTTCAGGTTTAAAAAACTTACTTTAACGAAGTTAGGTTTCCGTCAGACTAAATTTAAAAAAACAACTTTCATCTTTCATTTGTGTTTAAAAAAATCACATTCATCTTTGATTTGTGTTTAAAAAACATCACTTAACTAATCAGATGTTTAAATAACCCCTCCCCCCCACCCCCCTCCCCCCGAATTAACCCTAACCCTAAACCTAATCCTAACTCTGTCATTGTGTTTTTTTTAAACTAAAGTTTTGTGCGGTTTTTTTAAACAAAAAAAAAATTGTGCAGTTTTTTTAAAATGGCCCAAAGTTCAATGGTTTTTTTTAAATTTAGCCTTGATAAATATCAAAGCTGGACTCATCTGAGATGGATGAACGATGAAGAGTTCAATGACATTTTGCAAGGGTATGGTCAAGAAGGCACAAATATATGGAGGAACTTGGAGGAATTGTACAGAGTCGGGTATTCGGCGCAGCAGAAGTTAAGCGCGCTAGAGTTATGCAACAATCGATCACAATGAACAACCAAGCAATGTAGACCACACCAAATACAAAAGCACACAATTTGTGTCGGTTTGGTGAGCCTAATCCGAGGGATAATTAACCGAGATATTATCAACTAGAGATGACACAAGAGTTGCAATGCTCTCACCAAGAACCTATCTATCTATCAAAGCTCATTAGAAGATACTATGTTATATACAATGGGAAACTCTCAGATGAAGTACTTCCTCATGGAGGCCATTACAATTATTTATTGAGATCTAGAAATCTTAGGTTGTAGTCAGTTGTAGTCTCGATCCTTCACCATTTGATAAACCCTGAAGAGAAAGCCATGTGATATGAGTCGTACGATGTAACTTGGAAAAGAATCTGGACTCAAACAAATCCCCAAAGAATTGGCCCATATGCTGATGTCTGTCTCTACCCAAAGTGACAGTTGACTTCTTTAATGTCGAGAGAAAATAGAGAGCTCTTGATTAGGTTGCGGTCGACTGCTAAAATAGCAGTCTACTTGTATCTCCCAGTCAGGCAATCCAACACCACCTTTCGCCTCCTTTCTTCGCTTCGAAACCTCATCTCGCTTCACCCTTTTTCTCTTGCAAGACACAAATTCTAACATATTGTGCGTTAACCAAAAGTTTTGGGTGTTTCTTCAGTTTGAGCAACAGTTTTGCGGGTTTTTTTGCCATTTTCCCTTTATTATAAGGTACCAATGCAATGTCTGCCTAGTAGTTTCTCGCCTTCTATCGGAGCACATGCTTTTATAACATAAAAGGTAAATTTATTTAGAGAAAAATGAATTTTCATGAAATGGTAACCCAAGAAGAGGATAAGGGCAAAATGTGGTAAGTAGTACTCTCGAGTAGGCAATAAATAAAGGTGGTCCAAGAGAGGAAGCCTCTTTGGGGCTGGCATTTACCAGATAGCTTTCTAGACATAGTTTAAGTGACTGCAGTTGAAGGAGGGGTTGGCAACAAAGAGGATGTTGGAGTTGCGAAGACCAGATACAAAGAGGGAGTGCAAAAGTTCAAAAGATTGATGGAAGCAGAGGATAAGAGAGATAATGAGTAATACACCAATAGAAGAGGAGGGAAGAGAATTGAAGTAATACACTAATACAATACTTGTAGTTTGTTAGAAGTAAAGAGGAGAGAATGAGTAAATTAGTCCCACATCGGTTGGATGAGTGAGTTAAGCATGTTGGGATGGGTACAAATATGTGAGGTGGGCTAACAAGGTTCCATACTTACCTGGACGGGATCTTTGGGTGATCAAGAATACTCAGGCCTAGACCAATGGTCTACATTGCACTTTGTAGGTTCTTTACCATACCCCAAGTGGGAGAGTGGATGTTATAATTTGTTCATGTGGGGGTACGCGCATGTGTGTCCCCCCTCCAATTCTTAAGTTAAGCGTTCCCCAAAGAACATTCTGATTTAAGAAAATTTTACGATATTTTGTTGCTAATAAATAGTAAATTGTTTGGAGATTGGGATATTGAAAATCTTACTCGATGTTAAAATTAAAAGTCAGCCTAAAGCTGTATCACAAGCCCCATATTTTTCGCTAATTTGTAACATTCGCCATATGATCTGCATATTAATTTGCATACTTTGCTACATACTTGATCACGAAAGAAGTCACCAAAGTAGCACAACATAGATTCAGCTTCCTGGAGCAATGGAAATTACTAATGTCACCCAGCCGCATAACCATTTAGGTGACAACACCATTTCCCTTCAAGGGGGTTACCAATGTCGAGCTTTCTTTGAGATTCGCGATGCTAAACTGACGGGAAAAGACCAGCAATTTTAAATTGGAAAATGCTAAACATATAGAAGACTGAACAGACAGTAACTAATTCAGCCATAAAACTATTACTATAGCAAACAACACACCCTACCAATTCCCGCAGTTTCCCATTCAAGGTATACGCATTTGACCTCTAAGCATTTTGATGTAAACTTAACTCTAAGTAGAGAATTTCTAAGAAGTTTAAAAGATTAAGTTTACCAACATGTAATGCACATTAAGTCGGAAATTAAAAATATTAATCGGTTTGATGGATTTTCAAGATATGAAATAGTTTAAAAAGCCCAATTGAAGATTCACGTCTAACAATCAACAATTATGCTTAATCATTTTCAGCAAGTAAGATATGCAATAAAGATTTGTACCCTATTTAGCAAGTGGAAGCAATAGATAAATCAAATAATATTCTAGAGATGCTAAAGCAGTATATCAAATAGTTGAGAAGTGGAAAGAAGTTACCGAGTTCGTAGACAGGGTTACGATGTTGCTGGCTTCGAATCTAGATCTGACCCAAACACAGTTGATCTGCAGTGGATGAAGGCAGTGAGGGGAAGGACTGTCGAGGTTGATGGCCGTAACACCCCGCAAAAAATGGAAGTGACAATTTTTCCCTCATGTGTTACGCACGTATATTTTGTATCGTTACTGGTAATATTTGTAACGTGTTTCACTACGTATTTTTGGATTTCTACTATTTATACATTTCCCGTCTTCTTAAAATTCTATTTGCGCCAACTCAAATATAATATTCCAATCTCTGTGTTTTTACGTACTTTATACGTGTTATCGATGCACGTGTCGATTTCGTATTTTTCCACCGCTACGTGTAATATTTTCGATGTGTTTTCAATTATTTCTTTTACGTATTCGAATTCGTTTTACAAACGGAAATTAATTTTCTCCTATTTTGATTAAAATACTTTTGTACGTGCGGTGCACATGTTTTCTATGTATGTAGCGATTACGTTATGGAATATATAAAAATAAATAAATATATTTTCTTTTGTTGTATGTCAATTATCTTTAAATATTTTTCCGTTGAGAAAGTTGATTTCGTATTTTTACGTGCGACGTACGTGTTTGCGGAGCACGTATTTAGGCGTATTCTTTTAAAATAAAATTTCATGAAGTATGTGTGTGTGTCTATTTTGTTCATGCATGAAAAACTATAGTTTTTAATTAAACTAATTTTTACATACATATTATATATATATATAACTTATGTTTTAATTTAAAAATAAAAATAATTAATTTTATGAAGTGTGTGCAAGTGCAACGCACGTGCACATGTTTTGGGCATGAACAATTGGTGGCCGGCTATTTGAGATGGAGGGAAACAATGAACTTTTGAATTAGAGAGTGGAGTTAGTGGGATAATGAGTTTTATTAATGGGTAATTTTAATAACTATCTACTAATCCCCTTATATAATACCCCTAAACCATCTTCACTTTCTCCTTACCTTCTCCGTTTTTCTTCATCTCTCTGCAGAAATCAAACCAATCCAGCAAAGCCCTGTGCTTCTCCACCTACCTCACATACAAACATATATACATATATATTTACCATACCTATACCTTGCACATTTCTCCTTGCCCTCTTTCTTTCCTCCTCTGTCTAATCCGAAAGTCATCTAATCTAGCATGTCCTCTTTTGCTTCTCCACCTACCCACCATACCTATATACACATATATATATCTTAAGCTATTCATTATATATATATATATATATATATATATATATATATATATATATATATATATATATATATATATATATATAATGTGAGCGTGCCATGAGTTGGTCACTGTTCATGAGTTGGGTGTTGTCCCTCTTGCGGCTGAATGGAAATTTGGAGTTTTTCCTTGTGCATGGAATTTGAGGAGGCAAAGTGGAGTTCTCTTGGAGATTTTAAAGGAGTTTTTGCTACTAGAAGCTTCTCATTCTAGGAGTTCATTTGCTAGGAATTATATTTCCTTGGGTAGGTGTTTCTTAAATCCTTTCTAAATTAGGAGTATGATGCATGCTAGTGATAAATGGTTCATTTGTTAGATTTTAATTGGTATGATGAAAGTAGATTGCGTGTTAGTTAATGTAGAATTTCATTGTTAGATTTTGATTAGGGTGGTAGATGAATTGCTTAATTTATTCTCTGAAATTTTTTATGATGCTTTATTAATATATTTGCATGCTAGAATACATGCAAATTGATGAATCAAGATTGTATGAAAAATTGATGCATGTTAGAATAATAGTCAAAATAATGCAATATGTATGAAAAAAGATTTTTTGATTCTAATGTGATAAAGAAATGTGGAGTTAATCTCACTAGTATATTTTATGAGTATAGAAATTTTTATGAAGAAGTTTTTGATGAAAAACAACATTTTATTTGAAAATTGATTATATTTGTTAACAATACAATTTGGGAAGAAACTTCTATTACATTGTCAAAAAGAGAATTTTATAAAGTTTGAATAAATATACTATACTGTAATTTTGATAGAAAATGTTCTGTAAAAGAATTAAGTTTTTGAATGAGTACAAATTGATTGAAAGATCGAGTTTATTAAAAGAAAGTTAATTACAGTGCGGTATAAACAAATAGTATTTAACTCATTTCACATCAGTTAGTCACTCAAAACCGATTGGTCTTTGGGTGCACTTTGGGTCTGTTACTGTAGCAGAGCAGAAGGGTTGATCTTGGGTTCAAGTCTCGCAAGTGACTCTGTTTTACTGAAAATTTGATTTTAATTAAATCCCGAAAACCATACCTTAAGTATAAACTGAGTTCTTATTATTTTAGTTAGTCACTTAAGACCTTCTGGTCTTCAGGTGCGCTTTAGGTCGGCTACTGTTCATCAGCGGGGTTGGGTGTTTGGTCTGGGTTTCAATCCGACCATGCCCTTTTATTTTTCTTTTTGATTTTTTTGAATATCTCGAGTTTCTAAGTGAAATAAAATTGGGGGAAAAAATCTGTTATTCTTCTAAATTTGTTTAGACTTTATACAAATTATTTCTACAATAATTGGATATATTTTGTGAAAATTGAAAGGAGATTTTACATTGAAGAACTCAATTTTATCGATTAAAAATGTGACTCTTATAATTAAAGAAAAATGAAAGTTTGGAATGCAATTAGATTTCTTCTCGATGAGAGTTTTTTGATAATTAACATTGATTAAGTGAATATGTAACTCCTATTTTCCATATATGTATTTTTCTACTGTATTTTCATTTCTGGTATTCTTATATTCAAATTGAGATCTGTATTGTTGTTCCAGTTCGAATAAAATCTCTTCTTTTGCTTCAACTCAATTTTGGTGCCAATATTTCTTTCAATTTGTATTGTTCGTTATGCTCTTTTGTGTCGTTTTTCTTATAGAAATGGACTATTCATTCCATCTATTTCTTTTTCCCAAATTTTATTCAATTTTAACTAAGTCCCTAGTTGGATCCCCTCAAACCCGCTACCTAAATAACCATTAACCCGAAACCCTCCTATATAACCCTAAACCAATTTACCCTAACCCTAACCCCATTTACTGTTTAAACCCAACAAACCTGCCGCCTACCATCTCCTTCCTCCCGTCTTCTTCTCCACTCGATCGCAACCATCTTTCCCTTCATCGTCGCCACTCCCAAAGCCACCTTCGATTACCCCCATAATCGCCGCACCACCTTGCCTCGCCCCCATCACCCATCCACCATCACCAACCCACTCCGCCATTACTTCCATTTCAAACCCATCTCGCCACCGAAAACCATCCCCGCCATCACCCATCTCGCCACCGAAAACCATCCCCACCATTACCCATCCTCGCCATCCTCCACTGCTCTGACCTCCGCTCGCGCCGCTAACACCCCCAAACCCATTCCTCCACTGTCTCCTCCCCTGTTTTCAAACTGAAAACAGAGCCGCCGACACTGCGTCGCTTCCCGACCATTCGACGCCTCACATCGCTGCTGCCAGCGTTGTGAGCCCCGCCGCATCGCAATTGTCGTGCCAGTCTCGCACCGTTCGCTCACTCTCTCTCTCGCTGTCGTGAGGAAGAAGACGACAGCAAGTGGCTAGTCTCGCTGTTCGGTGTTTAGGCACCCCTGATCTGCATCTGCTTCCCGTGTGTGGGGCGGATCCGGTGTGAGGGAGATCCCCCATTGGTCGTTTTTGCTGTCCTGCATGGTGTGCACAGCAGATTTGGTTGGTGTATGCTGTTCTGGGCAGATCGGGTGTGGGGTTCTCTTAGTTACAGTTGGATTCTTTGCACGTGGTTCGCACGTGCTTTTGGGAGATTTCGCCCGGGGTTTTTGACCCCCGTTATTCTCAAACTATCGGATCTAATCGTCGTCAAATCAGGCGAGTATTCATCTTGTACAAATTTTTGTTCTAGTACAAGCATTTAATTTGAAAATACTGCAAATAGTTAGTATTTGTGACTCCTCCTTGACTCGTCGTTGTTGATCAAATATTAATTCTCATCGATTCCTTAATCTTAAGAGTCACAACCCTTTCGTTGACATGTTTACAAAACTAGTTGGACCCTTTATCTCCTAATTACTTGAACATGAACTCCTTGACTTGTGGACATGTGAGATGTAATATGTTGTGTCGATTTGATATTCTTTAGAGTTAAGAAATTCATGTGACTTTCTGTTTTGATAGCCACTACACCCGTAATTGTATCACACATTAATCTAGGCTCATAATAACCAATTATCATGCAACTATATATGAAAAACAGTCACACTTGTTGCTGTCCTAAACTTTACACGCTGTTTCAACCGCTTTAAGGTCAAACTTTGATCTTGAGCCCTGAACATGAAATGTAGCTCTAAATGTCTAAATATCGATAGCCTCCAGAATTTTTAAATTCTGAGTTACAGTCTAGGAGATATTACAGTTTTACTACTGCTGTGTCGGTAGTCGCAGATTCACAAAACTGCTGCACTTCTTTAGTTTACAAATTATTTTAACTATGCTACCATTAAGTAGTTGCCTTGAAATTTTACATGCTCTTGCTGGACACCCTAGAGAACCTTTCCAAATTTTCTCAGAATTAATTAGAAATGTTTCAACCAAGTTTTACATGTATAAACTCAGATTCACAAATTCTACCTAAACACAATAGCTGTGTAGTTCGCTGTTTTGACACATGTTACCACAACTTTCTTGTACCTTAATTATATGCGTTGGAACCGGGCAGGAGTCTAGTTTCTAGACCACCTCACGGATTCACTTTTGCTATCTTTTAGCAACGGGAATCACAGTTTCGGTGCAGCAACCTCATGCTGTCCAGATTTGAGATTTTCATTGTTCTTGATATTTTAATTTGTTTAGACCCTCGAACTTGTATCCTATCTAGCCTAGACTTGTCCCATATTCTTGTTTATGCTTACTTGACTTATTTCACACACTCTCATGCTTGATTAATAAATAATAATAAATAACAAGCCGGGGTTTAAGGGAAAGACCATAGTAGTGGACAATATAGGTAAGTGTACTCAGAAGGGGGCCCGTGTTTCCCAATACTTGGTTCATGAACTTGTTGTATCTTGATCGATTCATGGAGCCATTATTTGGCTCATGAACTTGTTTGATTCATGAACCCATTGTGCTGTTCTTGAACTTGTTAGTGGATTCGCAAACTTATTATTTAATTTCCGATTCATGAACCATGCTTGCTTGATACTTGATACCTGAGTATGCCATCCTATAGACTCCATTACTAGGCCTAAACAAAACTGTATTGACTGTAGCAACTATGTAGTAAAAAGATGGATGCATGAAGTGCTACCTAGATAGTAATAACTACAAGACTTGGAACATGAAACTCGAACTTGATACATGCTTACTTGACACTTGATGACATGATACATGAAACTTGATACTTGAATGTAATACTTGACACTTGCGACTTGATACATGTACTTGACAACTTGACACTAGACCTGAGACTTGTTACTTAACACTTATACTTGATACTTATCACTTGATGTTGGATACTCCTATATGCCACTAGTCACTTGATCTACTATTAGTATTTGTTACCCAACCTGATCTCTTGAGTTGTCATTTTTGCTAGTTAGTTCTTGAATTCCCACTACTTATGTATCCCTATTATATTCTTGATTCCAAATTTTGTTCCATATTTCTTGTACTCGTTTTTACTATTTGTGGCCCTAACTTGTACTAAGGGCATTTTCTCTTATTTTCTCTATTTTTTTCCTTTTTATAATTATTAAACAGACTTTGGAGACGTGCTGCCTGCCGGGATTGTTGAGCAGAGATTTTAGACATCAAATGGAGAAAAGACATGCTTAGATATTTGTTTTCTTGTGATATTTATTTTCTTGCTACTTAAGACTTGTAATGGGCTTATGTTCTCGAGTTTTACATTTGATCCAGATTTGAAAATTTTTTTGAGACACTAGTATTTGTTTCAATTGTTTCTATTGTTTAATAAATATTTCATGCATGCGTGGATGTATAAATATATTTTGTTATATTCTTGCTATGATGCTGAGTCAATCCTACAGCTTATGGATGATGTTAAAATAATTCGCTAGGCTTCGTCACACGCTCGTATTCCATGTTTTTGGGAAGCGGGGCGTGACAATATTTTTAGTGGTATCAGAGCCAGGTTTGGCTAATGTGTTAGTATAACTAATACATTCATATAGGCTTGAATCAGTCGGGATTAACTCAACATTTAACAGGCCATATAGTTGCATGAAAAATTAATTATCAACTTGATCTGGATACTGATTATTTTGGGTTTGTGCAGGTTATGGCTCATAAGAATGTTGCGTCCTCCCAATCTGGGGCTGATCAGTAGAGGAGCCTGTTATTATGCAAATATTGCAGATGCAGCGGGAACAAAATGAGAGGCTTATGCAGCAGATGATGCAGATGCAGCGAGAGCATGCAGAACTAATGAGGGCAGCCTTGGGAGCTGCCAACAGAGAGCCCCCTGTACCTGCGCCTGGGGTGTTGCTACCCAGACCTGGCAATGTAGCGGATTTCATAAGGCTACACCCCAACAAGTTCACAGGTACAAAAGGTCCGCTAGAAGCCGAGCAGTGGCTCATCAGGACGGAAGAGCTATTGATCACTGCCCGAATAGCTGATGTAGATCATGTGGATGTCGTGAGCATTCAGCTGGTTGACCTCGCCCACATCTGGTGGCAAGCTGAGATGGAAAGGCTAGAGCGCCCCTATCGCCTGGGCCATCTTCAGGGAGAGCTTCCTCGCGAAGTTCTTTCCTGACTTCACTAAGAATGAAATGAAGCGGCAATTTGTCACGCTCACTCAGGTTCGTCAGATAGTGTTTAATATGCAAATTTTCATTGTTAATTCATGATATATCGATGCTTAACTAAGACACTATCTTGAATCAGGAAAATTAGACCGTGGACGAGTATGCTACGGAGTTTACTCGACTGAGCCGCTTTGCCACGTCCATGGGGGCTAATGATGAGGACAAGGGTCGTTGCTTCTTACTAGGCTTGGACATCGAGATCCAGGATCACCTAGCTGCTTTGAGACTTTGATCCTATGCTGGCATCCTGGAGGTCGCCAGGAGCCAGGAACAGACTAGTAGGCGGAAGCGTGTCATTCAGCGGTCCGCTCCGCACCCTGTCGCTGCTAGGCCCACTGGAGGGCCAATCAAGAGGCCGATTCCAGCCCATCCTACCACCCCTACCCTACTGCTGCTCCACAGAGGGGAGGCTAGTGTAACTTCTGTCAGATTCCAGGGCATGTGCACAGGGATTGCAGGCGGGCCAACCATCGATGTTTCGAGTGTGGTGCTGTTGACCATACTGTTCGGGACTGTCCGCAGAGGAGGGTTGTGTTGCCCGCTGATGCGCCAGCTCAGGGTCAGGTCAGGCCGCCACTTCCTCCTCAGCATCAGATCGTCGATCAGAGGACCGCTACCCTAAGGAGAGGTCAGACCTTCAACCTGACTGCAGAGGAAGCTGAGACCACAAAGGAGGTCGTTGCAGGTTTAATTGTGTTTTATTATTTTATTATCTGTCCCCTGCCTTATTTATTTATCTTGCATCATGCATTGTATAGTTCTTTCACATCTGTAATCCTTAATCCTTATTATCCTGCAATTATTCATCTCTCTCCATGTTTGACTCTATCATAGGTATCATTCTAGTCCATTCTTTTCCTGCCCATATCCTATTTGATTCCGGGGCGACCTATTCTTTTGTCTCCTCTCGCTTCGTGGATCAGCATCAGGTGGAGTGCAGTGCTATGCAGGCAGCTTGGAACATCACCATAGGTGGCGGTGTTGTTATTTGCTCTAGGGAGTGCAAGCAGAGCCCTACGGTTATGGGGGGCAGAGACTTCAAGACAGATTTGATAGTGATTGGCAATTCAGGGTTTGATGTGATTCTCAGCATGGATTGGTTGGGGGATTCTTATGCTGTTATTGACTACCGAGCGAAGAAGGTTGTGTTCGGGATTTCGAAGCATGCGAAGTTTGAGTTCCATGCTGGGGAAACACCTCTTGGGCGTGGTAAGAAGGTGGCAGATGAGGAAGGTTGTGCAATGGAGTTGCACACAGGCTGTGAGGCTGCGCCTCTTGTAGTATGGGAATTCCTAGATGTGTTCCCAGAAGAATTGCCTGGGTTACCTCCAGATCAAGAGATGGAGTTCGGCATTGAGGTTCAGCCGGGTACAGTGCCGATATCAAAGAGCCCATACAGGATGGTGCTGATTGAGCTAGCAGAGCTGAAGGTACAGATTCAGGGTTTGTTGGACTTGGGTTTCATCAGGCCCAGCGTATCACCGTGGAGAGCTCCTGTTCTGTTCGTCAATAAGACTGACAGAAGCTGCAGGTTATGCATAGATTACCGAGAACTGAACAGTGTCACTGTGAAGAGTCGATATCCACTACGCAGGATCGATTACCTGTTTGATCAGTTAGGCGGTGATGTAGTCTTTTCAAAGTTGGACCTTCGCTCGGGGTACCATTAGGTGAAGTTGAAGGCAGCAGATGTGCCGAAGACTGCGTTCAGGACCAGTTACGGGCATTACGAGTTCTTGGTGATGCCTTTCGGTGTCACAAATGCCCCAGTAGTGTTTATGAGCCTGATGAACAGAGTTTTCTCCCAGTTCCTAGACAGATTTGTAGTGGTCTTTGTAGATGACATCTTGGTGTATTCGCAGAACCGGGAAGAGCATGCAGAACATCTGAGATTAGTCTTGCAGACTCTGAGGGAGAATAAGCTCTTTGGAAAACTCAGCAAGTGTGAGTTCTGGCTTGACCGAGTCACATTCTTGGGACATATTATCTCGGGCGAGGGAACCTCTGTTGATCCGTCCAAGATTGCTGCAGTAAAGGATTGGCCAGTGCCAAAGTCAGTTTCAGAGGTGATGAGTTTTCTCGGGCTAGCAGGGTATTATCGGAAGTTTGTCCAAGACTTCTCAAAGATTGCTGGGCCATTGACTAGACTGACAGGTAAGGATCAGAAATTTGTTTGGAATAAGGCATGCAGTAAAGCTTTCGCAGAGTTGAAGAACAAGTTGACGTCAGTGCCAGTGTTGACTATACCAGATGGTTCGGGTGGTTTTGTGATTCACTGCGATGCTTCAGGCAGAGGTCTAGGTGCAGTGTTGATGTAGAAGGGTCAGGTTGTTGCTTATGCGTCCAGGCAGTTGAGGCCGCACGAGAAAAACTACCCTACTCATGATTTGGAATTGGCAGTGGTAATCTTTGCTCTGAAGTTGTGGAGACACTACTTACTTGGAGACCGAGTGAAAATCTTTACTGACCACAAAAGTCTCAAGTATGTCTTCACTCAAAAAGAGCTGAACATGAGACAGAGGCGCTGGTTAGAGTTGATGGCCGACTACGACATCAGTTTACAGTATCACTCTAGTAAGGTGAACTTAGTGCCAGATGCATTGAGCAGGAGGACCAGTCGCCATGTTCTTGACTCAGCAAAAGGAACTTATTGAGCAGATGAGAAGGTTAGATTTGAATGTGATTTTGCCGGGCACCGATTGGAGTTGTATGATGCTTCAGTTGCAGTCGTCCCTGGTAGAGCAGATTAAGGAAGCACGGGCAGGTGTTGAGCAGTTTCAGAAGTTTAGGGTAGAAGTTAAGGCAGGTTCGAGGACCGATATGGTCATTCACTCAGATGGATCACTTCGCTTTGGGGCTAGGCTGTGTGTCCCAAAGGGAGAATTCAGGCAGAAATTGCTCGAGGAAGCCCACCAGTCGGCATACTCTATTCATCCCGGTGGTACCAAGATGTATCGGAATTTGAAGCTCCACTTCTGGTGCTATGGCATGAAGAGGGCAGTAGCCAGATTTGTATCTCAGTATTTGATCTGCCAGCAGGTGAAGACAGAACATCAGAGGACCACCGGACTTCTTCAGCCTCTTCCCATTCCGAAGTGGAAGTGGGAGCATATCACCATGGATTTTGTGACCGCCTTGCCAAGGAGTCCTAAGAGTCACAATGCCATTTGGGTGATTGTCGACAGGCTGACGAAGAGTGCTCACTTCATCCCCTTCAGAGTTGGTCAGTCTACTGAGAGTCTCGCAGAGAAGTACATGCAGGAGATTGTCAGCCTCCATGGGGTTCCGGTCAGCATTGTATCCGACAGGGATACCAGGTTCAGATCTCAGTTTTAGGAGAGCCTTCAGAGCAGTCTTGGGAGCAATTTGAAATACAATACATCTTTCCATCCTCAGACCGACGGGCAGTCAGAAAGGACCATTCAGACATTAGAGGACATGTTGAGGTTCTGTGTGCTTCAGTTTAGAGGGTCTTGGGAGGATCACCTGTACTTGGTTAAGTTCTCGTACAACAACAGCTATCAAGCCAGACTTAAAGCTGCACCGTACGAGGCATTGTATGGTCGGAAGTGTAGGTCACTAGTGTGCTAGGACAACATTGGTGAAAGGAAATTGTTGGGGCCAGAATTGATCACCAAGACAGTCGATGCAGTGGCTCAAATCAGGAAGCACCTTCTAACAACACAGGACAGGCAGACGAAATAGGCAGATGTCCACAGAAAACCCTTGGAGTTTGAGGTGGGAGACCATGTGTTCCTTAAGGTATCACCGTGGAGAGGCATTATCCGATTTGGAGGTGAAGGCAAGCTAAGCCCCAGGTTCATCGGGCCGTTTGATATTATGGAGTGAGTAGGCAGGGTGGCCTATCGACTCGCATTGCCGCCAGCTCTATCTGGGGTGCATGATGTCTTTCATGTCTCCCAGCTCAGGAGATACATCAGGGACGAGAGCCATGTGATCGACTACTTGGAGTTGTCAGTGCAGCCGGATCTGTCTTGTGAGATTCTGCCGGTTACTATCTTGGACAGGCGTGAGAAGGTGTTGAAGAACAAGGTCATCAAGCTGGTTCGAGTTGCTTGGAATCCTCACTTGCTGTGTAATTCGACTTGAAAATTGGAGGAGGAGATTCAGCAAAAGTTTTACCATCTGATTCAGTAGCTTTTGTTTGTTGTTGTTCTTTCTTTTCCTTTAGGGGTTACCCTATGTACCACTTGTCTGAATTTCGAGGACGAAATTCTGCTTGTTATGTGGGTAGGATTTGTAACTCCTATTTCCCGTATCTGTATTTTCTACTTTATTTTCATTTCTGGTATTCTTGTATTCAAATTGAGATCTGTATTGTTGTTCCAGTTCGAATAAAATCTCTTCTTTTGCTTCAACTCAATTTTGGTGCCAATATTTCTTTCAATTTGTATTGTTTCTACTGCTCTTTTGTGTCGTTCATCTTGTAGAAGTGGACTATTCATTCCATCTATTTCTTTTTCCCCAATTTTATTCAATTTTGACTAAGTCCTTAGTTGGTTCCCCTCAAACCCGCTACCCAAATAACCATCAACCCGGAACCCTCCAATATAACCCTAAACCTATTTACCCTAACCCTAACCCCATTTACTGTTTAAACCTAACAAACCCGCCGCCTACCATCTCCTTCCTCCCGTCTTCTTCTCCACTCGATTGCAACCATCTTTCCCTTCACCGTCGCCACTCCCATTGCCACCTCCGATCGCCCCCATCATCGCCGCATCACCTCGCCTTGCCCCCATCACCCATCCACCATCGCCAACCCACTCTGCCATTACTCCCATTTCGAACCCATCTCGCCACCGAAAACCATCCCCGCCATTTCCCATCTCGCCACCGAAAACCATCCCCGCCATTACCCATCCTTGCCATCCTCCACTGCTTTGACCTCCGCTCGCGCTGCCAACACCCTCGAACCCATTCCTCCGCTGTCTCCTTCCCTGTTTTCAAACCGAAAACAGAGCCGCCGGCGTTGCATCGCTTCCCGACCATTCGCTGCCTCACATCACCGCTGCCAGCGTCACGAGCCCTGCCGCATCGCAGTCGTCGTGCCAGTCTCGTGCGGTTCGCTCGCTCTCTCTCTCGCTGTCGTGAGGAAGAAGACGACAGCGAGTGGCCAGTATCGCTGTTCGGTGTTCGGGCACCCCTGATCTGCATCCGCTGTCCCGTGTTTGGGGGGGATCCAGTGTGAGGGAGATCCCCCATTGGTCATTTTTGCTTTCCTGTGTAATGTGCACAGCGGATCTGGTTGGTGTATGCTGTTCTGGGCAGATCGGGTGTGGGGTTCTCTTAGTTACTGTTGGATTCTTTGAACGTGGTTCGCACGTGCTTTTGGGAAGATTTTTCCTGGAATTTCCGATCCCGTTATTCTCAAATTATCGGATCTAATCGTCGTCAAATCAGGCAAGTATTCATCTTGTACAAATTTTTGTTCGAGTACAAGCATTTAATTTGAAAATACCGCAAATAGTTAGTAGTTGTGACTCCTCCTTGACTCGTCGTTGTTGATCAAATATTAATCCTCATCGATTCTTTAATCTTAAGAGTCAACCCTTTCGTTGACATGTTTACAAAACTAGTTGGACCCTTTATCTCCTAATTACTTGAACATGAACTCCTTGACTTGTGGACATGTGAGGTGTAATATGTTGTGTCGATTTGATATTCTTTAGAGTAGAGAAATTCATGTGACTTGCTTTTTTGATAGCCACTACACCCGTAATTGTATCACACATTAATCTAGGCTCATAATAACCAATTACCATGCAACTATATATGAAAAACAGTCACACTTTTTGCTGTCCTGAACTTTACTTGCTGTTTCGACCCCTTTAAGATCAAAATTTGATCTTGAGCCTTGCACATGAAATGTAGCCCTAAATTTTTAGATGTCGATAGCCTCCAGAATTTTAAAATTCCGAGTTACAGTCTAGGAGATATTGCAGTTTTACTACTATTGTGTCGGTAGTCGCAGATTCACAAAACTGCTGCACTTCTTTAGTTTACAAATCATTTTAACTATGCTACCATTAAGTAGTTGTCTTCAAATTTTACATGCTGTTGCTGGACACCCGAGAGAACCTTCTCAAATTTTCTCAGAATTAATTAGAAATATTTCAACCCTGTTTCACATGTATAAACTCAGATTCACAAATTCTATCTGAACACAATAGCTGTGTAGTTCGCTATTTTGACACATGTTACCACAACTTTCTTGTACCTTAATTATATGCGTTGGAACCGGGCAGGAGTCTAGTTTCTAGACCTCCTGACAGATCAACTTTTGCTATCTTGTAGCAACGGGAATCAGACTTTTGGTGCAACAACCTCATGCTGTCCAGATTTGAGATTTTCGTTGTTCTTGATATTTTAATTTGTTTAGACCCTCGAACTTGTATCCTATCTAGCCTAAACTTGTCCCATGTTCTTGTTTATGACTACTTGACTTATTTTACACACTCTCATGCTTGATTAATAATTAATAATAAATAACAAGCTGGGTTTAAGGGAAAGACCATAGTAGTGGACAATATAGGTAAGTGTACTCGGAAGGGGGCCGTGTTTCCTAATACTTGGTTCATGAACTTGTTGTTTCTTGATCGATTCATGGAGCCATTACTTGGCTCATGAACTTGTTTGATTCATGAACCCATTGTGCTGTTCTTGAACTTGTTAGTGGATTCGCAAACTTGTTTCGTGAACTTGTTATTTATTTCCGATTCATGAACCATACTTGCTTGATACTTGATACCTGAGTACGCCGCCCTATAGACTCCATTACTAGGCCTAAATGAAAATGTATTGACTGTAGCAACCATGTTGTAAAAAGATGGATGCATGAAGTGCTACCTAGATAATAATAACTACAAGACTTGCAACATGAAACTCGAACTTGATACATACTTACTTGACACTTGATGACATGATACATGAAACTTGATACTTGAATATAATACTTGAAACTTGCGACTTGATACTTGTACTTGACAACTTGACAATAGACCTGAGACTTGTTACTTAACACTTATACTTGATACTTGTCACTTGATGTTGGATACTCTTATATGCCACTAGTCACTTGATCTACTATTAGTATTTGTTACCCAATCTGATCTCTTGAGTTGTCCTTCTTGCTAGTTAGTTCTTGAATTCCCACTACTTGTTGTATCTCTATTATATTCTTGATTCCAAATTTTGTTCCATATTTCTTGTACTCGTTTTTACTATTTGTGGCCTTAACTTGCACTAAGGGCATTTTCTCTTTTTTTCTCTTTTTTTTCCTTTTTATAATTATTAAATAGACTTTGGAGACGTGCTGCCTGCCGGGATTGGTGATCAGAGATTTTAACTTCAAATGGAGAAAATATATGCTTAGATTATTTGTTTTCTTGTGATATTTATTTTCTTGCTACTTAAGACTTGTAACGGGCTTATGTTCCCGAGTTTTATATTTGATCCAGATTTTAGATTTTTTTTGAGACACTAGTCTATGTTTCAATTGTTTCAATTGTTTCTGTTGTTTAATAAATATTTCATGTATGCGTGGTTGTATAAACATATTTTGTTGTATTCTTGTTATGATGCTGAGTCGATCCTACAACTGATGGATGATGTTAAAATCATTCGCTGGGCTTCATCATGCACTCGTATTCCATGTTTTTGGGAAACGGGGCGTGACAGAATATTTGAATTGTGCACAATGTGATAAGTGATTAAATTGATAAAAGAGGTTGAATTGAATTATTTCATGTTATGAGATTATGAAGAAATATTTTTCTTTGAGAAAGAGATTGTGAAATAAAAGAAATTTAATTATTATTTTGAGATTGAATGTAACATTTTGTTGATCTCTAGAAAGAGATATTTATTGGAATCTAGAGGCTAGGCGAGATCCTAGTGACCGGCAGTATTTATTAATGAATTTGAGAGCTAACTAGTATGGGTTGAGTATCTCTTGAGAAGTAGCCAGGTTGGGCTGATTGTCTCTTTTGTATTGGTTTAAGTCTGGTAGGGTAAACTAGCTCTAGGTTGTGATGATTTTCTTCTAAAACAAACTAAAAATTTAAGGACTACTCTATAGTGGAGATGCGATGAAAGTAAGAGAAAAACACAAGTATGAGAGCCCCGGATCTACGGTGTGAGAGAGTTCACAGGCTGTCTACATTATGCTTCATGTCATGACGTGAATACATCTCCGAAATTATGGGACCGTGGCGACGCTTGTGGGGTGTTTGGTGACTACGTAGTACCATTGTCCTATGACGGAGGCGAATTGTCCATAGGCTGTCTACATGATGTGTCATGTCATGACGTGGAATTTTCCTCCAGGCTGTCTGGACATGGGCTCGTAACTCATAGAACATTTAAGATATTTACTGTAGTTACCGTAGTAGTTAAACTCATAACGATGAATTCAATCCTACAAGATGAAGAATGGTTAAGGGCTTGCCGTTGGACCTGTGTAGTATGGGATGCATAGAATCCGAACAAGTGTGCATTAGTGTCATTAAATATAAATAATTGTATTAAGGATTAAGTGCACATTACCCACGACATCAATAGGAGAGTCCCTCTTTAGCTTTGTTTGTGATCAAGTTTGTGTTTGTTAAAGTATTTAAGAATCGTTATACTTTCGGCATAGCAAGGATGGCCATGTACAATATTTCGTCGGTTATAAGCAACTGACGTGCCCACAGTTTTATATGCAGGACTTGGAATTTACAAGAACATATAAAGATGAATTTGTTGTTGATGATTACTTAAATGCTAAAATTGTTACAATTGTACATTTATCCTTGTTGTATTTTATTTTCTGCTACGTGTTGATGTAAAAAAAACTCTGCTGTAAATAAAGTTTTAAATTTCTTGTAAAAATTGTACGAAGTGAAGTGTAAAGATCCTGTGGAACTTCGAATTCCGGCTTATTTGGAATTCGGGGTGTTACAATGGCGTTGAGGACGTGCAATGGTTTGGAGAAGGTGGTTGCGGTGGTCGTGCCGCTGGGGGGGGGGAGTATAGCAACAAAAACTGGAGGGAGCCTGGTTGTCGAGTGGGGTTCGAGTGACGGTGCGGCGGTTGCAATGGTGGATGGTGACATCGGTGGGGCAGGGAGATGAGGGGCTGCAGTCGTAGGAAGGTGCAGCAATGGCGAGGCTCGGGGGTTGCACAACTATGGAGGAGTCGCGAAGGTGGTTGAAGACAAAGTCGATGGCGATGATGGGCTCTCGGGTGGGGACAGTTGTGGTTCGAGCAGCAGGGGGGATGATGACAGTGGGTTGGAGGATGGGTTTCGGGAACGGGGCAGAGGAAGAGGAAGGAGAGAGGGAAGATTAGATTAGGGTTTAATTAATTAGGGTTAGGGTTTTTAATTTAGGAATTTGGGGTGTAATTAGAGCTTCTCACAAACCCTAATACTTTCTTAGAATTTCTCACAAACCTTAATAATCTCTTATGGTCTCACACGCACAAGAAAAAAAATGCAGAGAAACAACATAACACAATATTTTTTTAATCAAGAATAGCATACTTTCTTATTATTCTCAAGGCCTATATATAGGCTCAAAACAAATCTCAATACAAATCTCCAAAATATTCTAATGCATAAAATAAAGGGTGCAAATTGCAAAACTACTACATAGGGCTAAATCTCAAAATAAAACAAAGCAGAACCGATGTCCTCATCATTCTCTCTGGGTGGGAGAGAGCCCGACTCAGTCAAGTAAAAACCAGTGAACGTGTCATAGTGCTCCAAAAGATCTTGATCCAAGTGCTGCAGCTCTTCACGATCAATCCAAGTGTTCTTCCATTTCACCAAATACCTATGAATACTATCATCTCTACTAGTAAAAATTATCTGATCATCTAAAATATTATCTAATTTTTCTATCGGCAGGTAAACAATATCAGGTAAAAGGAAAAATTGTGGGAATCTCACCATTAGGCGCCAGGGTTCTAGGGTTGAATTATGGGCCTTCATAGGATACTAAATTCTCAATATTGACAGTCTTACTTATGCCAATCAGGAAGGTCAATGACATAGATATTATCATTGATTTTATATAGAATTATAAATGGGCTTGCAGCACATACATTCAATTTCTTCACGAATCCAGCTGAAAACCGTTCTGGACGAATCCGAACCATCACTTCATCACCAACATCAAGAGTTATATTTCCTTCTAGTATCTATTATTAATTTGTAGGTAAAATTATTCTTATTAATTTTCTTTAAAAAATTCTATGCAAATCATCAACGAAGGATGCAAATGTGAATGCACACTTTGTGACTCTAGGATGTTCTAACACAAGGATAAAATCTATACGTTGCTAAGTAACTTGGGAAGGAATGAGTGACTCGGGTACATTCAATGGAGATGATTGGATCGACTGAATACAGTTAATAGATTGGTCATCCTCTTCTTCATCAAAGTCTTCACTTACATGAGGTTCATAGGTAAACTCATTGTCGGGCTCATCAGCAATGACAGTGATACCTTCTACAATGTTGATCCTACTGGGGCTGGGATAGTTGCTAGCAACATGGTCATATCCCTTGCATTTATAGCACTTAGTGAGAGGATCAATCTTACAATAGTCTCTTTCAGTATTCTTACCCGTGTTGTCATTTCTAGGTGGATAGGAATTTGAAGTAGGCTGACTTGGGTAAGACGTGTTTGGGTACTGAGAAGAGGAGGGATCAGGCCTAGAGGGCTCAGTATAGGTCATTCTAGAGAAATGATCTCTCAAATCGCAAGACTTGTAGTGGAAACTTGCTTTAAAGGAATCCATGTCGAGGAGAAGAGCATAAGTTGCTGCCAATAAGTCCATATTTCTATGAATTAGCTCGTTCCTAAGATCGGCTCGTAGTCCATCTCTGAACCTAGAGAGAGTTTGTTCTTCACTCTCTTTACCTAAAACATTGCACCGAATAAGGAAGTCGTCAAATTTATAAACATACTCTTAGGTGGATTTGCTTCCTTGATAGAGTTGGTTCCAAGAATCTAGCAATCGGGTGTGGAACGATAACGGCACATATCTCTCAGTGAGCTTTTCTTTTATGGCTTCCCAACTGGCTATGATTGCCAGGCCTCGGCCTCTACGGACATGTTCAAGATTGGTCTAGTGTTGTTGAGTTTTATCAGTCAATTTCATCGAGGCAAATTTGACCTTCAGGGTTTCGCTCGAGTCAAACCACACGAAGTAGTGGTCCATGGCACGGATCCAATCGAGATAAGCTTGGGGTTCCATATGGCCTTCAAAGTGGGGAATGTCTGTAATGCCTCGATTTCCTTACACTGTGAAACCGTGACACGAGCCAGAATCTTTACTTTCACTTAGCCACAGTACACAAAAAAAAGAAAAATTTAAATCTTTTATTTCAATACTAATGTATTATAAGTATGAATGTTTTAAAACTTCAATACATTACATCAGTGTTACAATAATGTCTTTCAAGCCCAAGTGTTACAAACTTTCAATAAATTTACCTCATAGTACAATGAATAACAAAAGACACTTGGTACTTCACTTGGATGCTTCTTAACATTTAATAAATTACAATTGAAATAATAAACAATACTGTGCTTCACGCTTCACTTGCCTGGAGTCCTCCTGAATCCTGAACCACTAGTACCGCAATCCAATACCTAATTAAGTGGGGACGTTAGTACATATACTGACGCAAAATGCTGATTACGAGCAGTAGAGTCTCAACTTTAAAATAACAGATTGATGAAAAGAGAAATGTGTATATATAATTTGATGAGTCAGTGTATGTTATGACTTAGACTCTAATGCAAGGATACACTTATTCTAATGCAAGCAAGACTCTGGAAAGTATGCAGCCCATAAATACATATGCCCATATCGAGTCGTTTCTTCATATTTAGGGATTTGAACCCACGCCATGAATTCTACTCTTGTACTCAACATGTTCCTGAAGATAACAATTTTACAATGCAGACGGTCTGGTGGTCTTTCTCCACTCTAAACAATAGTGATCACCATGCTTGCTCACATATGTGGTCTTTCTCCACCTCCGCTAGGATCTGTGGTCTTTCTCCACCTCTGCTAGGATCTGTGGTCTCTCTCCACTCCCGATCAGGCCGATAATCACGGCTCTACCGAAATCTGTGGTCTTACTCCACTCCTAAATAATAACCCGTGAGGTTGCAGTTTAAACAGCCTAGTCCCGCTACTGCAGTCATATGGTGGTGTCCTTGTTTGCCACCATTACCCGGCGTACCGGACCTCAAACGAACCCAACAGTCATACGAGTACTTCAGAAATTAACAGTTGAGATACGGATCCCGTGCTCCTAATTCGTGAGAAGGTACAGACCGTATCCCTTAGACAGGAAGGGTACAACTAATAACACCACCTAGTGCCAGCCTATAAGACAAGTCGGATCATAAGGTATCACTCCTAATACCAACTCTTCCTTCGGTGAAATAATAGATAAAATGGTTAAGTAACAATAGTTACAAGTTACTACCCTAACAATGTCGCAAACCCTAAACAATCTGAAGGATGACAACACTATTAACACAACATGCTAGGTATCAATCTAGACTTTTCAAGATAACTTTGCTAAGCGTTCAACCTAGATTTCCTGATATCACAATGGATCCCGCTCACAGCCTATTGATCCAAGACCCCGACAATGCAAACTTACTTGCTTGCTACTACCCTGAACTTGAATAATTTCGTCGGCGCTCCCAGCCCGCGATCTACCTACCCCGGTTAAGATCTGATGGTGCACGAGGAGTTACTCGTCCACAGTCCTCGAGGAGTAATATAAATATACGTCTTGATGGCCGATGACCCCTAGGGTAATGATATTAACCTAGACGAGCCCAACAAGCCATGTACAAGCTAATAAGCTACATATGAGCCAAATAAATCACATACCAGCCAAACGAGCTACGTATGACCTAAACAACTACATACGAGCTAATCAAGCTACGTATGTGACAAAACAATGCTAATAATTAGCACAAGACATTTTCCAACATGAAACATGAATCATGAGCACATAGGAATACATCTAGATCCTAAATGAATGCTCGAATGTGGAAACACAACAAAAACAACTCAACAACGAATCAGCCCAATCAGTTGAGCGACTGCTGAAATCTTGTAAAATTCATTATAATTGCTCCGCTTACCAAAATCTGACAAAATTAGACTCTATGGGAAGGTAGAAACCTCTACTACACTTTTCTAGTTGACAACTTTCTCAAATTCAGTCAACAAGGGGTTGAAAAATATCCTAACATATCAATAGTGAACTCATCTAGAAAAAGCCAGCTGCAGTTAACTTCTAAAAATCATAACTGAAGCTATGCTTACCGGAATCTAACAAAAATACATTTTTAGAAAGGTGAGAACCTCTACTACAATTCCCTAGTTGATAACTTTGCCAAATTCAATCAATAAGTGGTCGGAAAAAATCCTTAACTCTTAAACAGTAAGTTCAGCCAAAAAGAAGTCTATTGTCCTGAACTTGTAAAAATTCATATCTGATGCTACGCTTATCGGAATCCAACAAAACAAGACTTTTTAGAAAGGTGATAACATCTACTAAAACTCTCTAGTTGACAAACTTCTCAGATTCAACCAACAAAAGGCTAGAAAAACTCCAAACTCTCAAACAGTGAACTCAGCCCAAAAAGGCAGCTGTTGTTCAACTAGTAAAACTTATAACCGATGCTACACTTATCGGAATCTAACGAAATTAGACTTTTTAGAAAACTAAGAACTTCTACTAAACTCTCTAGTTGATAACTTCACCCAGTTGTAAGTATACAAGAAGTTATACTAATTTAAAGTTCAACATTTTACTTAAAACAGAGCAGCTTTTAAAGAAGCTATTGACCTGAACTTGTAAAATTCATAACTGATAGTACACTTATCGGAATCCAACAAACTTAGACATTTAAGAAAGGTGGGAACCTTTACTACAATTCTCTGGTTGACAACTTTCTCAAATTTCTTATAGAACTTAAGTTATACATTTTCAAACACATGCTAAAAATTGAATAAAAACAGCAAATTTTTCTACTCGTTGTTTTGGTAAACAATTTGTTTAACATAAGCAAATTAACCCAAAAAAATCTACAAAAATTAAAGCACGGCAAGTACATGTAGGGGAACTTCTCATATCAATTTGGGTTCAATATTTCAACTTTATCACAAGTTATTAAGTTTTAACCATCAACACAACATATAACTATCAAAGATTAGATTTTTATCATTTTTGTCAAGTTCCTCCACTTCAATCTTTCATGAAACGTTTCCAATTCATAACTTCTCATATGCACATGATTTAGTCCAAGTTCTTCAATTATTTAACATATAATAATAATAACAAATCATAACAAATTAAAAGATGAGAAACCCCCACCCAAAAGTCGGTTGGAAGAATTTGCTTGCTTCCCCTTCTCCTTCCTTGTTCTTGCTCCTCTTCAAGAACACTCATGAACATCATAACCCATGCTTTTCTTTTGATTTGATCTCTTTCTGTTCTATATTTCTTTATCTTCCAATTATTTTTCTACTCAACAATAAAGCAAAATAGAACAAGAATAAATATTAGAAGAAGGGAGAATAAGATGAGAGTGAGATGAGGGAGTGAGGGGTGGAGGGTTTGGTTGCCATTTATAGAGGAGAGGGTGTAAGCCCTATTTTCAAATTTTATTGTATTTTGTTTTCTTTTGAGTATTGTATTTGGATTCCTTTGTTATAGTGTATTTTGTCTTTTCTTGGGTTCTTTTATTCTCGCTTGATCGATCTATACTCTTTTGGTTGGATTTTGTTCTCTTTGCTAATTTTTCTCTTTCTATTTTGAGCTTGATTTTTTCTCCTTTGTGTTCGTCTTATCTCATTGCATTTATTTTTCTCTTTTTGGAGCCAAAACCGATACCCAGAACCCACATAATCTCAACCCATAACCCTAATTCTTGATCCCTATATATATACCCTATTATTAAACCCTAAAATCTATTTTCTCTCTCTCTCTCCGCCGTTTGTCTCTCCCCAAACCCCCTCCTCCTCTCTGTTTTTCGTTGCACCCAAACCCAAATCATAAACCCTACCCCGTTGGCTCTCCGATTGCCTTCGACCTCCGTCACCACCATCACCGTCATGGTCTCCATCCCCTCACCCTCGTCGCCGTCGTGGTTTCCCCATCTTCATCCCGTTCTCCTCGCCGTAACCCATCACCCTAGTTCTCCGATCGCCGTTCCTCCACTCCATGCACCCCATTGTCGCGCCGTCCCTCACCGATCGCCCTCGTAACCACCGCAGATCCCCTGGCATCGCCGTTCGAGTCCCCGAACATTGCCGTCGTCGCTCTCTGTTTCCAACCGAAAAAACAGAGCTCCGCTCGTCGAGGCTGCCGTCGCCGCCGTCGCTTCCCGACCGTGGTGCCAACGTCTTCTCCGTGGTGCCCCGCCGCAGTGCAGCCCTGTCGCAGTCGCCACTGAGTCACGCCGTGCTCTCACTCTCTCTCTCCTTGCCGAGGTTGAAGACGACCAACCATTGGTTGGTTTTGCTGTCCCGTGTTCTGGGCACATCGGATCCCCGGTTGCTGTCCCGTGTTCGTCCCGATCTGGTGTGTGGTTCCGCTGTGAGTTGCTGTTGTTGTTTGCTTGGGTTTCTTAGCACGTGTCTCGTACGTGTTGTTGGTGTTTTCGCCCGGGATTCTGATCCCGTTATTCTTATTAATTGCATCTGCAATATAACAAGCAAGTCTCTTCTTGAACTAGCATTTTATTCTGTTCAAGTTTATTTGATCTCCTGCAGGTAGATCCCGTCCATTTCGTTATCAAACTGCTTTTGAGGATTCTGTTAAGTTTATCGAGGGTTTACACGAGCTAACCCGACATACTCTTAACATCATACTATCTCTTTGATCTTAAACCCAATCCCCATTGTTTCATGCATATGCACATTTAAATGACTAGATTCATGCATAGAACTACTTGATAAATTGATCATGTTAAATTGTATGTGCTAGATTGAAGTTGATAGATAAATTGACACCATGCCTGTGATAATTGTACCTTAAACTTAGAAATTTGCATGTTGACACCTATGATCACTTTGATTAAGAATTTGCATGCTATATGTGATCGTATGATTTATTTGTTGCCCTTTTATGTTAAGTTAATTTCTGGTCTGCTGGAAGTTTCACTTTGAATCAGATTTTTAACCATGCTAAATACATAATTTGAAATAACTTGCTGAACATAAATTGTAGTCCTGGATGTCTAGATCACTTTTTCTTGATGCGAATTTAAATTCCAATTTTTCATCTGCTAGATATCATCTTTTTAGTACAACTGTGTTAGAAGTTCCAGATTCACAAATGTATGCGTATCCTGCTGTTTCTTAATTTAATTGACCATGCTGACAGTAAGAGAAAAATCTGAAATAAATTAGCGGGACCTAGACATGTATAGCTACTTCCCTAAATTTTTGTAGATTTGATTAAGGAGTTCTCTGGCCCGAAATAATTAGTTGAACACAACCTACTGCATGCTGCTTGAACATAACTGATTAGAATAGAGTTTTCACCCTAGTTTCGGTATCTTTTATATGCCTTAATTATACTCGCTGGAACCGTGTGGAAGTCTAATTCCTAGTCCTTCCGACAGATTCAGGTTTGCTATTTGGTAGTGACCATAATCCATATTTTAGTACAGCAAGGTCATGCTATCCTGATTTTGTGAAATGTGTTTATATGATGTATTCGCCTCATGCTTTGTCTGTAATGCTTAGAATTAGTCACACATAGTAATATACAATATTGACACCCTCTTGCATGCTCACATAGGATGAAAATAAACAATTAATAAGCTGGGGTATTATGGGTAGACTTGGTAGTGAACAATAGGAAAATGTACTCGGTAAGGCCTTCTCGCTCGCACGAATACTTGACATATATAGAGGAGTATTGATTATAATGATTAAATGATGATTCTTGCACGTAAATTATTATTATCAATGCCAAGTACACGATCCGTGAATTTACCATCGGTCTAAAACGGTCGCTGTGCTTGCGCCGAACCTGTGGAATGGAACGAAGTAGTACGTGCACTGGATAAGCTAATAAAATACTTAACAACCTGCATCTCATGCTTGATCTTGGCTTGACATCACTCATTACATGCGTGATTATTGTAGACCTTTGATATTATTGCCTGCTCTTTGCTTTGTTCTTTGTCCTTGACCATATCCCTATTCTTTATATACATGCTTTCCTATTATCCTCTGTTTTTCTCTACTTGTCGCCCACGACTTGCTCTAAGGGTACTCTTTTCTTTCTTTTTAGATAAAGATTTTACAGGTACCGAAGGATCTGTTCCCGAAGGAATTGGTGAGCAACGTTTCTAGAGTTGGAACCAGTCTCCGCTGCATAGTTTATTTGCTGCTAGATTTATTTTCTTGAACATTGTTATGACTTGTACTTTGTTTATGGGCTTTATGTCCCGTAGTTTGTTTTGATCCCAGATGTTAGATATTTATACTGTTGGATTATTTTATTTATTGTTGGAATTTATCTTTGATTCATGTGGTTATGTTTCTTGCATGGTTGTATTTTGTTGTTCTTATTGCTGAGTTAGTCTGGTACAGCTTATGGATGGTGTTTACATCATTCGCTGTGCCTACGTTACATACTCGTGTTCCGTATTTTGGAAAGCGGGGCATGATAGGATTTTTAGTGGTATCAGAGCCCAGGGCTGAGTAATATATCAATCAAACATGACTATCTTTACGAGGTTTGGTTTTGATCGGTATATTAGTCGAGTTTGGCTCCAGTTGGGTTAACTCAGTGATTTGCACACCACGATGATCACATGAATACTTGTATAATAACCAGCATATAATCTTGGTACTGACTATCTTTGATCGTGTTTCGGGATATGGCTCGTGGGAATTCTTTTTCTCACTTGGGGGATCAGCAGCTGGACAATGCTGCCATTCTCCAGAGATTCAGCAGATGATGGCTCTTCAGTAGGAGCACAATGAGCTGATGAGAGCCACTTTGGCAGCCAATGGGAATGTCACTGGACCTACACCTGGTGCTCTGCCACCTAGGCCCGATACGGTAGCGAATTCCATGAGGCTGCACTTGGATAAGTTTTCGGGTACTGAGTCGTCGTTGGAGGCCGAGCAATGGCTTATCCGAACGGAAAAACTGCTGGTCACCATTCGTGTTGCCAAGGTGGATCGTGTGGATGTGGTTCGCATCCAGCTGGTGGATCTCGCTCATATATGGTGGCAGGATGAATCCGAGAGGATGCCGTGACCCATTGAGTGGGCCACTTTCTCTAAGAGCTTCATGGCGAAGTTCTTTCCCAGTGTCACCAAGGCAGAGATGGAGAGACAGTTTGTTTCCCTAACTCAGGTCAGCTAGATAATGTTCTTAAATCTCATTTGTTGTTGCCTACTTCACTTGTGACGGTATTAATTTGGGCATTATCTTAATCAGGGAAACCGTTCTGTGGACGAGTATGCTGCAGACTTTACACGGCTCAGTCGCTTTGCCCCTACCCTTGTTGCCACTGATGAGGCTCGGGCTAGTCGGTTTCAGTCGGGCTTGAGCTTTCCCCTCTAGGACCGTTTGGCTGCTTTTCGGCTTCGTGCTTATTCCGATGTTCTGGATGCGGCTCGAATCAAAGAGCAGACTCTCAGTAGGTCTAGTGTTTCTCAAAGGACTGTTTCGCACCCTGTTGCAGCTCGGCCTTCCGGAGGACCTATTCGGAGACCAGTTTCGCCCCCTCCCACGAGAGCATAGCCGTACGCACCTGTTGTCCCAGGGAATGTTAAGACTTGTGGCTACTACCATAAGATTGGGCATTCACAGCGAGACTGTAGAATGGCCAACCGACTGTGTTTAGTGTGTGGGAGCAGTAAGCATATGGTTCGTGACTGTCAGAAGAACAGAGCTCCTGCACCGGTTGTTGGTACTGCTTAGCTAGGAGCACCGACGCGTGGTCAGGGCAAGCCGTCTCTTTCTCCGCAGAGGCAAGTCTTTGATCAGAGGTGTGTGGCTCCTAGAGGAGGTCAGGTTGGTGGTCGCGGTCAGGCTTATAACCTTACAGCCGAGGAAGCGGAAGTTGTTGTTGGAGTGGTTGTAGGTATATCACAGTAGTTGTATTTTCTTTCTTTCAATTTTCTGCATGTTGTTGTTTTTCCCTTCTTTGTACAATTATTCATGTATATATCCTGCTAGCACCTTATTCTTTGTTTGATCTTCTTCTAGGTGTGATTTTAGTCTTCTCTCTTCCAGCTTATGTGTTGTCTGATTCGGGTGCTACCCACTCTTTCATTTCTTCTCGCTTTGTCGATCAGCATGGTTTGGCTAGCGATGCTATATCCGCAGCTTGGGACATTACCACAGGTGGAGGTGTCATTGTCTTTCTAGGGTTTGCAAGCAGAGCCCGTTGCTGATTGGTGGTGTGGTTTTCTCGGTAGATTTGATTGTGATTCTCAATTTCGGTTTCGATATCATTCTGGACATAGACTGGTTGGGTGTTTCCTGTGCCCTGATTGACTGCCGAGAGAAGAAGGTGACTTTCAGGCTCTCTGGTCAACCAGAATTTGTTTTCCATACGGGTGAGATACCGTCAGGGCGTGTCAAGAACTCGATAGACCCCAAGGTTGTTTCTCTTGTGTCGCTGGATTCTGATGGGGTTGTTGCACCCTTGGTTGTGCGGGGCTTCCTTGATGTGTTTCCAGAGGAATTGCCCAGTTTGCCGCCAGTCCGAGATGTGGAGTTCAGCATTGATGTTCAGCCCGATACGGTCCCTATTTTCAAGAGCCTGTATCGTATGGCACCGGTTGAATTGGTGGAACTGAAGGTACAAGTTCAGGAGCTGCTTGATAAGGATTTTGTCAGACCTAGTGTTTCACCTTGGGGAGCCCCAGTTCTGTTTGTCAGTAAGAAGGATGGAAGCCGTAGGTTTTGCATTGACTACAGGGAGTTGAACAATATTACTGTCAAGAATCGGTATCCATTGCCGAGGATTGACGATTTTTTCGACCAACTGGGAGGTGCTTCGATGTTCTCGAAGTTGGATCTTCATTCCGGGCACCACCAAGTCAGGGTGAAGTCAGAGAATGTTCCGAAAACGGCTTTCCGAACGAGGTATGGGCATTACGGGTTCTTGGTGATGCCTTTCGGAGTGACTAATGCACCGGCTATGTTCATGAGTTTGATGAACCGTGTGTTTTCGCCGTTCTTGGATCAGTTTGTTGTGGTCTTCATCGACGATATATTGGTGTACTCACAGAACAAGGAGGCTCATGTTGAGCATCTGAAGGTGGTTCTGCAGACTTTGAGGAAGAACTAGCAGTATGGAAAGCTCGATAAGTGCGAGTTCTGGCTGGGTTGGGTTGCTTTTCTTGGCCATATTATCTCTGGTGCTGGTGTTTCTGTGGATCCGTCGAAGATTTCTATGGTCAAGGATTGGCCTATTCCGAAGTCTGTTCCTGAGGTGCAGAGTTTTCTTGGTTTGGTTGGTTACTATCGAAAGTTCGTTCAGGATTTCTCCAAAATCACTGGACCCTTGACCAGTTTGACCAGGAAGGAGCAGAAGTTCGTCTGGGATAAAGCTTGTGATGAAGCTTTCACCGAGTTGAAGTGCCGGTTGACGTCAGCGCCTGTGCTGACTATACCCGACAGTTCGGGTGGGTTTGTGATCTTTTGTGATGCTTCGGGAAGAGGTCTGGGAGCAGTGCTGATGCAGTGAGGCAGGGTTGTCACTTATGCTTCGAGGCAGTTGAGACCTCATGAGAAGAACTATCCTAAGCATAATCTGGAGCTTGCAGCTGTGATTTTTGCCTTGAAGTTGTGGAGGCACTATTTGCTTGGGGATAGAGTTGAGATTTTCACAGATCACAAGAGCCTCAAGTATGTGTTCACGCAGAAGGAGTTGAACATGAGGCAGAGGAGATGGCTAGAATTGATGGCAGATTTTGACATCAATTTGCAGTATCACCCGGGCAGAGTAAATTCGGTGCCGGATGCTTTGAGTCGGAGGCCGGCCACTATGTTCCTCACTCAACAGAAGTAGCTAATGGAGGACATGAGGAGGCTAGAGTTGGATGTGTTGCTTCCCGAATCAGATCGGCAACTTATGTTGTTGTAGTTGCAGTCGTCCTTGGTAGAGCAGGTCAAGGCAGCTCAAGGGAGTGATCAACAATTGCAGGAGTTTCGGAGTAAGGTTGAAGCTAGTTTGAGAACTGATTTGGTTGTCCATGCTGATGGGTCGCTCGGTTTGGCTCTAGGTAGTGTGTACCTAGAGGAGAAGTCAAGCAGAAGCTACTCGAGGAAGCTCATCGGTCCCCGTATTCTATTCATCCTAGTGGTACCAAGATGTACAGGGACTTGAATCAGCATTTCTGGTGGCATGGTATGAAGCGGGATGTGGCTCGATTCGTCGCCCAGTGCCTAATCTGTCAGCAGGTGAAGGCAGAGCATCAGAGGACCGCAGGACTTTTGCAACCCCTTCTTATCCCTGAATGGAAGTGGGAGAATATCGCGATGGACTTTGTGACAGCTTTGTCGAGGAGTCCTAAAGGTCATAATGCTATCTGGGTGATAGTGGATTGGCTGACGAAGTGTGCTCACTTCATTCCTTTCCGTGTGGATCATTCCACGGAGAGTTTGGCCGAGCAGTACGTTCAGGAGGTTGTTCGTCTGCATGGAGTTCCTGTCAGCATCGTATCGGATAGAGATACGAGATTCAGGTCTCAGTTCTGGGAGAGTTTGCAGACGAGATTGGGTACCAAGTTGAGCTACAGTACAGCGTTCCATCCTCAGATGGATGGGCAGTTAGAAAGGACAATTCAGACCCTAGAAGACATGTTGAGGTCATGTGTTCTTCAGTTTGGAGGTTCGTGGGAGGATCATCTTCACTTGGTCGAGTTCTCTTATAATAACAGCTACCAGGCGAGTCTCAAGACTGCTCCATTCGAAGCTTTGTATGGGCACAAGTGTAGATCGCCGGTCTGTTGGGATGATATCGGCGAGAGGAAGCTGTTAGGTCCTGAGTTGATCACAAAGACAGTTAATGTCGTGGCTCAGATCCGCAAGCATTTGCAGGTCGCTCAGGATCGGCAGAAGAGGTGGGCTGACTGTCGTCGGAGACCTCTAGAGTTTGAGGCAGGCGAGCATGTGTTCCTCAAGGTATCTCCTTAGAAGGGTGTTATCCGTTTCGGCGGTGGAGGCAAGTTGAGTCCTCGATTCATCGGTCCATTCGATATTTTGAAACGTGTAGGCAAGGTAACTTACAGGCTCGTGCTACCGCCAGCTTTAGTAGGTGTCCATGATGTATTCCATGTTTCTCAGCTCAGAAAATACATCAGAGATGACAGTCATGTGGTTGACTACTCAGACTTGTCTGTGAGGCCAAATTTGTAAAGTGAAATTCGACCTGTCTCTATCTTAGACCGTCGAGAGAAGGTGCTAAAGAATACAATCATCAAGTTGGTCCAAGTTTCTTGGGATCCTCGCTCGCCAGGAGAGTCTACTTGGGAGTTAGAGGAAGAGATTCGGAAGAGGTTCTCTCATTTGTTTGAGTAGCGTTTGTTTTGCTTTGTTTGTTTAGTTTGTGATGTGAATATTTGCAAGTGTACAAAATCGCAACAAGTAGTATAGTTAAGTGAATAGAGTGTCGAACCCACAGAGACTAGATATTTTATGGAGTACCGATATCACTAGATGAATCACTATTTGGAAGATCGAAATTAATAAAGAAAGAAAACAACTAAATTAAAAAAAAATCTAACTAACTAAATTAATGGAGAGGGAGCGGAGTCTAAAAATTGTAATTTGTTAATGGCAAAATTAATTCTAGGGCTTTTGACTTCACCTAGTTCATCCCACACAATTTATAATTCCTAAAAATATTATTTTTCCAAGTTGTAGACCGAAATCTCCAAATTATTCAATGCTTTCTCTCGAACAACACCAAAAATATCTCCAACTAACAGTTTGACATATCTCTATGCAAATTTAATTAATCGAAGACTCATTAAGTTCTGTGGATTTCTTAACAGTCACATTAATCGCGGTAAATTATCTATAATTTCGCTCAATCAATGGTGTTTAATTTTTATTGTTCTAAATCACAAATTACCTCTCGGTCTCTCCATGATCCAATAATCATACAAAAATTGGCCAAATAATTATAAGCATTAAGCACAAAAATTAAACACACAACCATAGAGAAATAGAAATAATATGGAATTAAAAATTAGGTTCTCAAAATTAGGCTACATCTAAACCCTAGACAAATAAATTTAGTTCATAATAAAATTGCAATTAACAAAATTGTTCATGGATTCCATTATAAAAATTAGAGAGAGAAAAGATATACAAAAATAGACTGTTTTGTAATAAAAATTTCAAACCGAACAGTTTTGAAAATTGTCTCTGTATTTTTCTTCTCTGTCTCGAACTCAGCACAAAAGAAAAAGCCACGTCAGATCGCCACGTCACTGAAGAAAACCGAAACCCAGCAAACACCTCAGAACTGTCGCGTCGCTCTGTGGTCCTCGGGTTCAGCGCCAGAGAAAGAGAACGCATCGCGTGCTGTTCCTTTCCTTCTGTCTTCCTGCGTTTTTAACCCTTTTTTTTTTTCTTCTTTTCTGGAGTTTTGCCGCTGCCTACCTACCTCCTCTCCTAACTTTGCTGTCTGGGTATATATAGGATTAGAAAGTTAGGTTAGTTTAGGTTAGTTTTAATTAATTAGGATAATTATTAAAATTTTAGATTATTAAGATTAATCTTAATCTTAACCTACCAAAATCTGCATTTTTATTTTCTTTTTATTTTCTTTTTATTTTTTTATTATTTTTTTAAATTAATTTTTTTTTAAATTGTAAAATTTTATTCTAACCCTTAACTGATAATAATATTTCTATTTTGCTTTTCACATGGTCAAAATTAAAATTCAACAAATCAATAAAAATTAATAAAACATTATGTTTGTTTTGTTTGTTGATTTTTACCAAAATTTTCACTTTTTGCATCAAAAATCTTATTTCTTCAAAACTAAGTAATTAATTGAAATCTTATAAAAATAAGGCGAATTATAAACAATATAATCGAAAACAAGCAATTTTAATGGGTAATTGAATACAAATATTTGTATAAAAATTAGACACATCAGTTTGTTTCGGGATTTGCCCTATGTACCTCTTGTATGAATTTCGATAACGAAATTCTTCTTGTAAGGTGGTTAGAATTTGTAAGCCTTATATTCAGATTTTATTTATTTTGTTTTCTTTTGATTATTATATTTGGATTCCTTTGTTATAGTGTATTTTGTCTTTTCTTGGGTTCTTTTGTTCCCTCTTGATCGATCTGTGTTCTTTTGGTTGGATTCTGTTCTCTTTGCTAATTTTGCTCTTTCCATTTTGAGTTTGATTTTTTCTCCTTTGTGTTCGTCTCATCTCATTGCATTTATTTTTCTCTTTTTGGAGCCAAAACCGATACCCAGAACCCACATAATCTCAACCCAAAACCCTAATTCTTGATCCCTATATATATACCATATTATTAAACCCTAAAATCTATTCTTTCTCTCCTCTCTGCCGTTTCTCTCTCCCCGAACCCCCTCTTCCTCTCTGTTTTTCGTTGCACCCAAACCCAAACAATAAACCCCACCCCGTTGGCTCTCCGATCGCCTTCGACCTCCGTCACCACCATCACCATCATCGTCTCCATCCCCTCACCCTCGTCACCGTCGTGGTTTCCCCGTCGTCATCCTGTTCTCCTAACCGTAACCCATCACCCTAGTTCTCCGATCACCGTTCCTCCACTCTGTGCACCCCATTGTCGTCGCCATCCCTCACCGATCGCCCTCGCAACCACCGCAGATCCCCTGGCGTCACCGTTCGAGTCCCCGAACATTGACGTTGTCGCTCTCTGTTTCCAACCGAAAAAAACAGAGCTCCACTCGTCGAGGCTGCCGTCACCGCCGTCGCTTTCCGACCGTGGTGCCAACGTCTTCTCCATGGTGCCCCGCCGCAGTGCCGCCCCGTCGCAGTCGCCTCTGAGTCACGCCGTGCTCTCTCTCTCTCTCTCTCTCCTCATGCCGAGGTTGAAGATGACCAACCATTGGTTAGTTTCCCTGTCCCGTGTTCTAGGCACATCGGATCCCCGGTCACTGTCCTGTGTTCGTCCCGATCCGGTGTGTGGTTTCGCTGTGAGCTGTTGTTGTTGTTTGCTTGGGTTTCTTACCACGTGTCTCGTACGTGCTGTTGGTGTTTTCGCCCGGGATTCTGATCCTGTTATTCTTATTAATTGTATCTGCAATATAACAGGCAAGTCTCTTCTTGAATTAGTGTTTTATTCTGTTCAAGTTTATTTGATCTCCTACAAGTAGATCCCGTCCATTTCGTTATCAAACCACTTTTGACAATTCCGTTAAGTTTATCGAGGGTTTACACGAGCTAACCCGACATACTCTTAACATCATGCTATCTCTTTGATCTTAAACCCAATTCCCATTGTTTCATGCATATACACATTTAAATAACTAGATTCATGCATAGGACTGCTTGATAAATTGATCATATTAAATTGTATGTGCTAGATTGAAGTTGATCGATAAATTGACACCATGCCTGTGATAATTGTACCTTAAACTTAGAAATTTGCATGTTGATACCTAGGATCACTTTGATTACCAATTTGCATGATATATGTGATCGTATGATTTATTTGTTGCCTTTTTATATTAAGTTAATTTCTGGTCTGTTGGAAGTTTCACTTTGAATCAGATTTTTAACCATACTAATGACATGATTTGATATAACTTGCTGAACATAAATTGTAGCCCTAGATGTCTAGATCACTTTTTCCTGGTGCGGATTTAAATTCTAATTTTTCATCTTCTAGATATCATCTTTTTAGTACAACTATGTTAGAAATTCCAGATTCACAAATGTATGTGTATCCTGTTGTTTCTTAATTTAATTGACCATGCTGACAGTAAGATAAAAATCTGAAATAAATTAGGCTGGACCTAGACATGTATAGCTACTTTTCTGAATTTTTGTAGATTTTATTAAGGAGTTCTCTGACCTGAAATAATTAGTTGAACACAACCTAGTGCATGCTGCCTGAACATAAAACCTGATTAGAATAGAGTTTTCACCCTAGTTTCGGTATCTTTTATATGCCTTAATTATACTCGCTGGAACCGTGTGGAAGTCTACTTCCTAGTCCTTCCTACGGATTCAGATTTGCTATTTTGTAGTGACCATGATCCATGTTTTTGTACAGCAAGGTCATGCTATCCTGATTTTGTGAAATGTGTTTATATGATGTGTTCGCCTCATGCTTTGTCTGTAATGCTTAGAATTAGTCAAACATAGTAATATACAACATTGACACCCTCTTGCATGCGCACATAGGATGAAAATAAACTATTAATAAGCCGGAGTATTATGGGTAGACTTGGTAGTAAACAATCAGAAAATGTACTCGGTAAGGCCTTCTCGCTCGCACGAATACTTGACATAGAATGAGGAGTATTGATTGCAATGATTGAATGATGATTCTTGCACGTAAATTATTGTTATCATTGCCGAGTACACAATCCGTGAATTCACCATCGGTCTAAAACGATCATTGTGCTTGCGCCGAACCTGTGGAATGGGACGCAGTAGTACGTGTACTAGATAGGCTAATGAAATACTTAACAACCTGCATCTCATGCTTGATCTTGACTTGACATCACTCATTACATGCGTGATTATTGTAGACCTTTGATATTATTGCATGCTCTTTGCATTGTTCTTTGTCCTTGACCATGTCCATATTCTTTGATATACATGCTTACCTATTATCCTCTGTTTTTTTCTACTTGCCGCCTACGACTTGCTCTAAGGGCACTCTTTTCTTTCTTTTTAGATCAAGATTTTATAGGTACCGAAGGATCTGTTCCCGAAGGAATTAGTGAGCAACGTTTCTAGAGTTGGAACCAGTCTCCGCTGCATAGTTTATTTGTTGCTAGATTTATTTTCTTGAACATTGTTATGACTTGTACTTTATTTTTGGGCTTTATGACCCTGTAGTTTGTTTTGATCCGAGATGTTGGATATTTATATTGTTGGATTATTTTATTTATTATTGGAATTTATTAATTCATGTGGTTATATTTCTTGCATGGTTGTATTTTGTTGTTCTTATTGCTGAGTTAGTCTGGTACAGCTTATGGATGGTTTTTACATCATTCGCTGAGCCTATGTTACGTACTGTGTTCCGTATTTTGGGAAGCGGGGCGTGACAGAGGGAAAGAAAATGTGACGGAGAAAAGGCCAAGTGTCTCATTTTGTGGTATAAAAATTATATATTTTATTTGCAAATATATATATATATATATATATATATATATATTGCAATCAACACCCTAATCTAATCCTAGCCCTCGATTTGATCATGATTGATCAAAAATAATAATTATTTTTCCAAAATCACATACTACATGATTTTCTACAAACGTACAAAATCGATATAATACATATACGTACATACTAATATATATACGGATAATTTTTATTAGTTAAACTAAACAATCTTTACCAAAAATATTTTAATTCTGAAATAATAATAAAAATAATAATTTTTAATATCAGACCGGAATATTACAGATATTTTCTTTAAAACGCATATTACATGATTTTGTACAAGTGAACAAAATCGATACGATACATATATATACATACTAGTGTATATATATATATATATATATATATATATATATATATATATATATATATATATATAACTTTTATTAGTTAAAACTAAGTAATTTCCACAATAAATATTTTAATTTTAAAAATAAAGTAATAATAATAATAATATAATATCAAACCGAGATATTACAATGTCAGCCTTAACGTTCTTCTTGTATTGTTCGTCAAGGTCACGATCTTAACGTTAGTCGTCATGATCATTCCCTTGAGGGATCTGACGATGAACCTGAGGGGCAACATTTTGATTCAATTTCACTTTTTCAAGCCTCTGAATGATATTGGCAAGAGTTGCTTGAATGACAACGATGATAGTGAAAATATCAAAGTTGTCCATATCAGTTCGAAGCGGAGCTCGTGGAATTCTAGGATTTCTGATTGGTGATTTGGGAGGAACAAGAAAGGCTCTTCGGAATTTGTGATGGTGCTGCGAAGACGCATTCACCAATGGTAGAAAACTAGGGGTCGTGGGGACGTGTTTGCTGAAATTTTGAGAATGTGTCTTCAGTGCACATAAGTTTTTTTTGTTTTTTTTAAAATAATCTAAAAGAAAGAAAGAAAAATAAATGACTCTAAAACGATCTAGGTGCAAAAATTATGACTAAATGATGCAAGAACTAGGGTTTTAAAAACATTCGCTCTGATACCAAAATAATGTAAACTTAACCCTAAGTAGAGAATTTCCAAGAAGTTTAAAAGATAAGTCTACCAACATGTAATGCAGATTAAGTCAGAAATTAAAACTATTAATTGGTTTGATGGATTTTCAAGATATGAAATAATTTAACAAGCTCAATTAAATATTTACGTCTAATAATCAACAATTATACGTAATCGTTTTTAGCAAGTAAGATATGCAATAAAGATTTGTACCATATTTAGCAAGTAGAAGCACACTCTCAATTTTTGTGGGAGACAGATAAATCAAATAATATTCTAGAGAAGCTAAAGTAGTATCACAGATAGTTGAGAAGTGGAAAGAAGTTACCGAGTTCGTAGACAGGGTTACGATGTTGCTGGATTTGAATCTGGATCTGAGCCAAACACATTTGATCTGCAGTGGATGAAGGCAGTGGAGGGAAGGACCGCCGAGGTTGATGGCGTCGAGGTCGTGCAGTGGTTTGGAGGTGGCTATGGTGGTCGGTGGGGGAGGGGGGGGAGTGCATCAACAAAAAGTGGAGGGAGCTTGGCTGTCGAGTGGGGTTCAGGTGACGGTGCGGCGATTGCGATGGTTGATGGCAACATCGGTGGGGCACGTAGATTAGGGGTTGCAGTCGGGGGAAGGTGTAGCAATGGCAAGGCTCGAGGGTTGCGCGACTGTGGAGGAGTTGCGAAGGTGGTTGAAGACGAAGTCGACGGCGGTGATGGACTCTCGGGTGGGGACAGTTGTGGTTCAAGCAGTAGAGGCGATGATGACGATGGGTTGGAGGATGGGTTTCGAGAACGGGGCAGAGGAAGAGGTAGGAGAGAGGGAAAATTAGATTAGGGTTTAATTAATTGGGATTTGGATTTTTAATTTGGAAATTTGGGGTATAATTAGAGCTTCTCACAAACCCTAATACTTTCTTAGGATTTCTCACAAACCCTAATAATTTCTTATGGTCTCACACGCACAAGAAAAAAAAAACAGAATAATAACTCGACACAATAAATTTTTTAATCAAGAATAGCATACTTTTTCATTATTCTCAATGCCTATATATAGGCTCAAAACAAATTTCAATTCAAATCTCCAAAATATTCTACTGCACAAAATAAAGGGTACAAATTGCAAAATTACTACATAGGGCTAAATTTCAAAATAAAACAAAGCAAAACCGATGTACTCATCACATTTCCATCAGGACTCAAAGAAGCCAGCTTTTTGCTGCTATTTCAGCATTCCACATTCCTATTAATCCAGTAAACACCTATCATAGATCTCCCCACTAGTGACCCATGTTCAATCGGCATCTCCTTGAAAGTTTCTTTGAGCTTTCCTCACCTCATCCTAATAAATCAACAACAGCAGATAATGATACATTATTGGCTCAATCACATATTTTATTTGCATGGTATTAAAAATTAATAGCCCTCTTTGGCTACAAGCTGAGAAGTTACCTCAAACAGTTTAGAATTTTGAAATTTTTTAGCTTGGGCGAAAATGCCTAAACTTGAGTTGCCCTCGCCCTAGATGGCAAATCCTTGGATCATTGAATTATAGGAATAGAGGTCTGTATGATCCATGTCTTTGAATAATTGCTTGGACCAAACAATCCTGCCCAAAGGCATCCTTTGTGAAACATGAACTCATTTGTGCTCCAAGATACTATATCTCTGATCGAAGCTGACACATCCCAATTTTCATAACCAATGCGTAGGGATGATAATGGGTTAAGGCTTAGCCCTACCGGTCCCTAATAAAAGCCCTAACCGGCATTGGCCCTATGAAAGGATGGGTATGGTAGGGCCCTTCAAAACAAGCCTGTTTAGAAGTAGGGCCGGGCTAGGGCTTTGCATAAGCCCAGTCCGAGCCGGCCATACAACCCTGCCATAGTACAAGCTAGCCGTCTAACCTATCTTATATATTAATTTAATTCATAATACCCATCAAATGCTGACTTCATACAATCAAAAGACCAACTCAACCACATCTCCTTAGTTGGTTTAGATTGTTTAGGTGACTTGATAGCTTCTTCTTCTCCTTTTATTGCAGGGCCGATGGATGTTGTATAGTTACTACCCTTTTTCATGTCTTAATATGGGTTCACATGTCAGATTACGTTTATCACGGTTCACTAGTTTATGTCACCTTAAGGATTGATGCGGTTATTTTATTATTTTAACTTTTCCTTACTTTTTCGATGTTTACATTGTGATTTGAATTTTAAAGATTAAAATATAGGACTGGCCCGAAAGCTCGACGCCCGGGCCTAGGATCCGGTGGGCAGAGTAGGACTTTAGATATGTAAAGCTAGAGCCAGCACCAGGGCCGTGCTAAAATATTAGGCCCTAACTATTTTAGGGGCGGGTTAGGATCCATGGTAAAACTAATCCGACCCAGCTCATTATCACATCCCTAACCATGCATGAACACAGCCCAAAATTTCTGAATTCACTGATCAGTGAACAAGCTCTCATTATACACAACAATGTCGGTAAATTTGGCTGCCTGAATTTGAAAAGGTTAAAAGAGTCTCTGTAGACATACTTGAGGTAGAAAATGGAAAACCGATATACAGATATAATTCTGTCAATGAATATAGTCATAATGTGAAACTGATGCAATCTCTGGAGAATCCACCTTTGTGTATGTTCCAATTATACATACATCAAAAAACCTTTCAAGAAACATGTAATCTCAACTTACAGATGTCCAAATATGAGAACAAAAGGTTGTGAGGGTGACAAAAATTTTATAGACAAGCAAAACTTATAAGAACTTTTCAGTGTTCTATTTGAATAAATATTGGTATACATATGTAAATTTGAAATAAACTCACGATGTTGATCTTATTAGCTTCTTACGATGACTTTTGAGAAGGGACACCTTCTATGTGACGCGAAACCTGGGATACTGCAAAGTAAGATGCACCGTATGCAGCATAATAAGATGACACGGTAAGCTGCGCAAACTTTGGGAGTGCATATCCTGCAGGCACCAATAAGACATCTATGTTAATTGACAACTTCCATTAATAGAAACATCTATAAAGAAAGAAAGCAACTGTAGTAATAGAGTTCCTTTTCTGAATACTCAAAACAAATCTTCTATTTAAATGCAGAGTCATGAAATTGATAGAAAGCAAAGTTTTTTTTTCCCTATATAAGGAACAAAGTAAAGCTTGATTCTTCTGAGATGGATATGAAGAGTGCCATGGATATTTAGCATGCGCTTGCTAAAGAAGGCACAGATATACGTCAAGAGCATCTGGAGTATTTTGAAGATGAGTTGCATTGGCAGTGTGAAAGAAAAAAACCAGATAATATTAAATTATGAAGGCAATTTCTATGAAACAAAGAATAATTGGGACATTCATTTTACAGGTAAGTCGAATAGAAGATGCAGAATTAAAACATGCAATTCGTGAGCCAGGTCTAGAGTCTACAGGACTAGTATAATGATAGCGCCAGAGTGAAATTTCATAAACCTTAGATTCTAGAATTCCATATACTAGTGGAGTACAAAAAAAAAATCATTCGGATCATATAATAAGAGAATCTCACCTCCAAAGACAGCACTAGCTCCAGAAATCAATAATAGTGATGGAGCCTGGTACAGAAAACAATAGTCGCTCCCTTAGTACAGATAAGAGACTTGTAAAACCACTACTCAATATATATAGCTAGAAAAACAATTGTCTTGAGAAGAATGAAATTGATAACTTTTTAAAAGCCAAAGAGATCCTTATTTTCTTCACCAGCCAGATCTTTCATTCACACATATAATCAATTTTACACTATTTTGAAGTTGACATGCTCTTCCTTCTAGTTTTCCAGTCTAAGACGAACGTGTAAGCTCTAAGGTTGAACAAAATGCATAATCAGGAAATCAATGTCAGAGTTC
This sequence comes from Hemerocallis citrina, assembly GCA_017893485.1. Lineage (NCBI taxonomy): Eukaryota > Viridiplantae > Streptophyta > Magnoliopsida > Asparagales > Asphodelaceae > Hemerocallis > Hemerocallis citrina. The sequence goes on along the minus strand of CM030368.1, from coordinate 149,578,945 downwards.
TCTCATATAATATTCCTCCAATTCGTTCCATCATGGCCTTCCATTTCACTAGTAAGAGATTAGAGAGTGCAAAGGTGGTTAGCGAACAGAGAAGGCTATATGCCTCTTACTAAAAATATGGAATACAAAATTTTGGTTTAGAAATAAGGAGATTGTGTTATTATTCATAAGAGAAGCTAATATTGTTACAAAATCCAGCTAGAATATAGTTTTCTAAATTATTAGAAAGCTATTTTAGCATCCCTAAAATTGTCGTTTAACACTTTTCTCCACTAGTCTGGCAAATTTCTATTACGGCTCACCCATTGATTTCCATACTCTAGTTGTCTAGCAACATCTATTACTCCCCTATAATGCAGGAGTTTTTCTTAGATTCCTTCTGTCAAAGTTTGCCCCTACGTGAGAACTTTTAGAATCTTGAATCTAATTTACATGCCAGCCATTCCCTAAAAACAATTAAACCAAAAAATTACACATAATTTCGTAAGCATATTGCAAAAATAATAGGGGAATGGAAAATTGGCTTCGGATCCCAAGTTGTTCATTTTTTTTCATTTCTTTTGCGTAAAGTAGGAAATGGTGGGGTGGAAAATTAATTTCGGACCCCAAGAAGTAGAATGATTTTTACTTCTTTCTAATAAACTAATTAAATTAAAAAAAAACTAATTGCCACATCATTTTAAAGGTCACATAAATGATAGGGGTGGAAAATTAATTTTGGACCCCAAGTTGTAAAATTATTTTTTTTCACTTTGTTTTTAATAAAACTAACAGTTAATTTAGTCATATCTCTACTATTATTGAAAAATTAATTATTAATTATATAAAGTTTTAAAAAATTTATGACTAATTATTAAAGATTAATTCTCAATCAACTCTTCAAACTACATGCATACTTACAGGACATAATGTACATAATTAATATCTGTCATCCTTTCTTATATAAAAAATAGTTTGGGGGAATGAAGATGGACTGAAAAATACTGTGATCATGTGGGGAAAAATTATTTTCCACCCCCAACTTGTAAATGATTTTTTAAAATTAAAACTAAAATCTCAGTTAGTTGGGATTATGTGGGAACACAATTGTTCTACACAATATATTATGCTACGACCACTTTTGGTCCAAATATTTTTCTTTTTTTAGAACAAAAAAAGGAGAGCAAATGCAGGAGGCACCCCCCCAATCTTTCTCCATCCAAGTTTTAAACCATAATCTTATCCTTAATCAAACCTAAAAAATTGTGCAATATTGTATAGATGTTATTAGAGGACTTTTTCAAAATTAGTTTGTTATTTTCTCTTTTTTCTAAATTTATGTGAAATATATTGCACAGGGTTATACTAGTTTCTTTAAATTGAAAGATACTAAATCGCAGATAGTTAGGATCATATGGTGGAAATTACTTTCCACCCCCAACTTGTAAACAAAGTTTATAAATTAAAATTAATATGAAACTAAATCTCACATGTCTCCACGATTTTTTAACCTATAATTTTTACAACTTCAAAATTTTATTAATTAAAAAAAAAATTTCATTCAGTGTTAGTTTATCCATGTTTTACAGAAGAACGTGATATAATCCCATGATGCTCCACGATCTTCTAAACAAAAAAAACAAAACACAAAAAATTCTCTCTCTCTCTCTCTCTCTCTCTCTGTGTGTGTGTGTATATATATATATATATATATATATATATATATACATACATCTCTCTTATCTCTTTCTTCAACGAAAGTCTTATTCCAAGCATGTATAACACAATTAAAGAACAATGAACTCATTGCTCTTCAAAGATTTGATTTCCCTTCCCCACAATTATCTGTACTCTTCAAATTTCATTTTCTACCTCTTAATGTATAGTATAGACTAATATAATAAATGTTTTTAATCATTTTTTTACCTATGTTCTTTTGAGGTTATTTGAAGCAAAAAAAGATACAAGACAAGTATAACATCTTCTACTTATCATACTACGGTATTTAAACTTATCAATTATATAGTTTCATTTCACCTAAAGAAGTGATCTATACTTTCTTCAACTTCATGATATTTCTCACTATATCAGCATATCATTCATGAATTATGGATTCAGTGAATCTTAACAATGAGAGAATTCAAAATTTTATACAGCCGTGTGCACTGCAATCATCAATTGTAATATATGTTCTTTTGTAGGTTGATCAAACATTTGCGTTCATTGCATACATAGATGAACCAAATCAAGTATCATCAGATCCACTGTCTATTATCTACAATTAACTTGATTTACTTCCTTTTCCTACAGTGCACTTGCTTCTTAATGATACAAAGGTATGATGGATCTCAAACTCATAGAAATTTGATCGATTTTGATTAATGGAGGTTAAATTTATAACATAAATTAACGCTTTATTGACTGCGAACCGATAATTTGATAATGACATTCAATTATTGTTATTTAAGAATGAACCACACATCTTACTAAAAACAAACCAGAGTTTGTAGGTATATAGCAAGAAAGGATGTGAAGAGAAATTTTATCTAAAGATGGTTCAGTGAAACTTTTGAAAGCATACTATTAGAAGTCGATATCGTTGGAGACAGAGGTTGGAAATGATTAAAAATTACCATGTTTTCTGTTTTGTTGTTTGCATGTTAATTAATTTATCTTTTATTCCCCTGTACCTATTCTATGTATAACTTATATTTAAATTACTGAATTTTTTAACTTCAAGGAGGAGTTGATTTATCTAGAGGTTGCGACGGTGACAGTGATACAGGTGGAAGCCTGGATAGAATAGATTTAGGATTAAAAAAGTCAGACTCTGAGAGAGTGAGAGTCTATTTGATGTACTGGTTTATGACTTGACATACTTGATTGCAAATTCTAAGGGCTTTATATCATTCGTCATTTTATGTATTTATTCTAAAAAACTTAGCGTTAACTGGAAGAGGAGACAATGTATCTTTATTTCTCTTCCTCTCAAAATGTTGACGGTGAAAGGAGTTGGAAAATTTTACATTTTCGGCTAGATAGTAATTCTTCTATAGTTTTTTATGGATATACAACTCTTTATATTACATGTAGAATATTCCTTTTTTTCGTTTTCCATCTTTTTATAAAAAAAATTAAAGAGAAAATATATCAAATTAATTACAGTTCACAACATGTTATGAAATAATATATATAAATAATTGCACGAAACATGTACTTTTAATTCAGGGGTTTTGTTTCAGTTAGCTTTGGGTCCTTAACTACTGAATTTTTAATGTTTAATGACTGGATTTGGAGCTTCATGTAGGTTTTATTAATACTTTTAATAAAGAGAAATCAAACCTGTTGTAATATAAAAATGTATAGGGAATATAAAATATTAAAATGCACCAAACTAATAACAGTATTCCAAAAAATTAAAAATGCACTAAAGTAAACTATTATCACAAAAATCATTTTTCATTCTTGGCATGCATTGCACACGTGCATTTTCCTAGTATGAAGATAGGGAAAACACAAGAAGAGAATTACCAACTGAAATAATTATCAAGAGGGAAACTAATAGCGACAGAGAAGCACCAATTCAAACAATCACAGATGGAGAGACTAAAATTAACAGAATGATTACACAAATAAGAAACCTAGAGAGGAGCATGTGAATGAGTACGTTACTCGAGCCCCCAAATCTTGGCATATATGAGTTTTATCCTAAATTCTTTCTTTTAGCACCTTTTTTTTTCTAGGCAACTTGAGAAAAATGTTTTGATGTAATCACAATTACAAACATAAATCTTAAGAAGGAAACTTTTTATGATTTAAACGTTTGCAATTCACTGCACCATATTAGCAATATTCTAACAGTCTTGGACAAGTTTTTTTATGCTAACAGAAAACCATCATTTAAAAAAAAAAAATCAAGTCTTTCTGTTTTTAAATCTTTTGCAATATGATTGCACCACGTTAGAAATAGTCTTCTAACAAACGACTACAATGAGAAAACACTTCCTCACTACACAAACAAAATTCAAACTATGGTACTTGATACAAGGTTCACAAACCAACTGAATCATCACCAACATCACCAGGTTTGAAGTATGTTTCAGTTTGTGGTATGCGTACGGGATCGCGGTACCATACCTTGAGAGGTACGTTGTACAAAGGAGGTAGGATTTGTTGGTGGCATTCAATGAGTAGTACATATACAAAATGTGTGTGTGTGTTGAGATGGAGATAGAGATAGAAAACTAAACTATATATATATATATATATCTCTATCTCCATCTCAATATATATATATAGTTTAGTTTTCTATCTCTATCTCCATCTCAACACACATATATATAGGGATATGATCATGTGAGAACTCCTTCGGTGAGAACCAGGTGTGAACTTTTTTTTGAGATATAAATTGAAAAATCCGAACCATTCATTTTGATCTGCACATCTAAATTAGTATACAAATGAAAAATCAAGTCATTTGAGATTTGTTTGTCCATACATTTAAGTGTTACAAATTGTATGGCTGAATATTGTTACTTTTTATAATGACGTGATGGATGGACAAATAAACTTCAAATAACTTGATTTTGCATATTTCGACTAATTTTGTCATTCTAAACAATGTGAACGGTTCAGATCATCCATGTGATGGCTATGTAAAAAGTTCACACGAAGCTTATCGTGAGAACTAGTTCTCACATGATCATAGTTACTTGCATTGCTAAATATAAGGTAAGAATCAAATTAAACTTCATGATTCATGACGAATTGAGGGAAGTTTGAAGAGAAGTTGATGGGTTAAAGAATAAAAGTGTTTATTTTGAAGATTTCGAAAACCCGTATATGAATCGCTAGTTTAAGATCCAGATCGTGAACCCTTCATGATTCGGATTGTGAGATCTAGATCGTGGTTCCGTTGGGGATGGGAAACACTGACCATCACAATAAACAAATCACAAATATGAGGCACTAATTTATAGTAAAAGGTTGTGCACTGTCTTCATAGAAGTAATGATACTCCACGAGCTATTTTCCACTAGATATCACACAACATACATACCACATTTCAACATTAATCATCATTAGGCCTTACATGATAAAGTACATTTTTACTTGGTGATCAATATCTTAATCGATGAATGAAGTAGTTCATTATGTCCAATAGTCAAGCCAACATATATACTAAAATGATCATAAGCATTTTGCACAAACCTCAAACAAGTAGATGTGCTATTGATGCAAACTGATGTCTAAGATCAATCAAAATTTCACAATTGAAGAAAACAATAACTTACTCCTACAGCAATTTGCACCCACTTGGGTCCCTTGATATGCTTCTGAATGAAAGGAAACCCTACAAACAAGCCCAAACAAAACCCATCTCAAAACCAGCCCTTGGAAATCAATACAATAAGACAGAGAATTTGAATAAATCATTACAATAATTATTATTGAATCCGTGCACAGAACTGAACAGTGCGCCAATCCCAACACCAGCCTAAATTAAATTGAGCAGATCAATATCACAGTTTATTATTACCACAGTTTATAACAATAATAATAATAATAATAAACAACCAATCAATCAAATTAATTGAATTCAATATTATCATACCACCATGGTGAAGTTGTGCAGAACTGGAGTGATCTCCCCCTCCCTCTTCCTCTGTGAAATTACAACAAAGTAAGTATCTTTAGAAATCCAATTAACAAAATAACAGAAAAAAGAAAACAAGAGAGATTACTGAGTCGGACTGGATTAGGGAAAGGCATCGAGGGCAGCGAGGGGAACCCAAACCAGGCTTAATGGTGGGGTCATATTGCAAATTAGCAGCTCGGAGCTTCTCTTCATACACCTCTCTCGTCCCCATTATAGAAGGACGTGGAATTCAAAGCGGAGTGGGTAAATTTTTTAGTCTTCAAATCCTAGAAACAAATGACAGTCTTAGTCTGGGTACAGGTGAATTAGATTGAGTTGGGACAGCTCAAAGTTTCAAGCCCAACCCATTACTGACGCTATGATATAGAAATAGGTGAAGAATTTAATGTAATATGAACTTAAAAGAAGAATTAAGTTAGGCAGATGATATATATATATAAAATTATGTAATGCATGTTTAATAATAATTTGATATTTCTACAGAGATTTTTTTTTTTAAAAAATTAATTTGTTCCCAAACAGGGCCTATATCATAGCCATCTGATACGAGCCAAGCCAGTATCCATGGAAGAGATTGAAGATCATCGAGAAGAATGCAGCTAGTGAGGAAGGAGCTGAGTATCTGATATATCGGTTGAGTATGTAATAGATATTAGTACTGGGTTTAAATGTAAAATGTAAGATGAATCGGTATCAATAGATACTGATCGTTGGATGTTAATGAGGAGAAGTGTGGACCGTAGATCATTGTGGGTCCCACTTATGTAACTGTTGTAACTGATTGTCCAAGTGTGCGCATAGCGCATAGTTTCTATAAATAGAGAGGTTGATCAGTTCAGCTGATCAACCAGAGTATTCGTGACACTTCTTCTTCCCCAGTTCTTGAACCTTTCTCTCCCTCAACCTCTTCATTCTTCCCAATCTTGATCCTAAATCCTTGTGATTCTTGGCAATGGCGAAAAACAAGACCAGAGGTGCATCAATGGTATCAGAGCCGGTCGACTCTGCGGCTGGTCTAGAAGAGGAGATTCCTCAAGATCCCGTCGATGATGGAATTCTGGGTTTCGCACCAGAATTAGAATGGCAGAGGAGCTATCAATTCTTGAACATCAGATGAAGGACGTGACCTCGCAAGTTTCCCAAATCCCTTTGATTTTGGCACAGTTGCAGCTCTTGACTCAGAAAATGGGTGAAGGTCGATCTAATCAAGAAACCGCGGAGGTTCAGGCCTCATTAAAATTCAATGGTAAGCAGAATTCTAACCTTGAAACTGATAGAAGAGAGAACTTGATGCATTCTTCTAAGAATAGAGGGTTTCTTGATGATAGAAGTACATTTGGGGAAAAAAAATTTCAAAGCCTCCAAAACTAGATGTGCATTCTTTTTCTGGGAATGGGGATATCCTCAATTGGATCTTTCAGATCGAGCACTACTTTGAAATCTATAAGATTCCAGCAGAAGAGAAAGTCAGAGTAGCGTTTTTTTTTTCTTAAAGAAGAGGCAATCCAGTGGTGTCGTTGGTTTCTTAAAAACAACGATGGTATGGTAACTTGGAAAGAATTTAAAAAAGGAATTTGTAATAGATTTGCACTGGGTATCTACGAAGATGCAGCTAAATCCCTATGTAGGCTAGAACAAACTTCTACAGTTTTGGATTATCAGATCAAATTTGAGAAATTGCAATGTTTAGTAGAGAGAGTAAGTGAACCATATCTTGTACAACAATTTGTGAGTGGGCTCAAAGTGGAACTGCAACATGATGTTGTAATGGCAGAACCACATTCCTTGGGAGAGGCTTTCAGAGTAGCATTGAGATTTGAAAAGAAACTCAATTCACTTAAACAGTTTTATAAACCTTCCTATAGAACAAGTTACAAGAGTCCATCATCTGGTTATTCTTCTTAGTCTCAACAGTCGCAGTCGGTTGCTCAAACACAGTCTACTAATACCAATACCAATTTTGTTAACCCTGACAAACCTACTTTGAAGAAATTGTCTCCTAATGAGGTATGGGATAGAAGGAAGAGAGGGTTATGTTTTCATTGTGATGAGAAATACATACCAGGACATTTGTGCAAAACAAAGTCATATATGTGTATAGAAGGAGAGTGGGATTTGTTTAGTTTACAGGAAGAGGAGGAATTAAATCAGTTGTTGTTAGAAGATGGGAATATCGACCTTAATACTACCACAGATCATCATCTCAATGCTGCATCGTTGAGCTTTGGTGTAAATAATGAATGCCTAATTCTTAAGGCACAGTTAAGAGGGGTGGATGTGCATGTGTTGGTTGACAGTGGAGCTACACATAACTACATTGATCCTTTCATTCTTCAAAGGGTTGGATTGTCACTCTTAGTTAAGCAATGTTTCAATGTCAGAGTTGCTGGAGGAAACGAAGTAGAAGGGAGTGGGTTGTGTTCTAATGTACACTTGAATTGTCAGGGATATGAGTTTATAGATGATTTTTTAGTATTTCCCATTGGTGGACATGATGTGGTTATTGGAGCAAAATGGATCAAGCAAGTATCTGAGGTTACTATCAACCTAATGCAAAAGCAGTTGAAATTCAAACAGGAGGGCATTAATTGGGTTTTGCAAGGTTTAAAACCAAGCCCAACTACATTGCTATCAGATAAAGAAGCAAATAAGATTGCAATGCAAACACACAGGGGGTTTGTACTATATTTGATATCTGCTAATACAGATCTCCAAACTTCATTTGGTGCTTAAACTGCATTTGAAGAAGCTTACCACACATCAGACCTTCATGAATTGTTAGAAGAGTTTCAAGAGTTGTTTAAAGAACCAAAGGGGCTACCACACACAAGGTCCTGCGACCACCAGATACCTTTAGAAAGCAACTCCAGACCTGTTTGCATAAGGCCGTACAGGTACTCATTTGAGCAGAAGAATGCAATTGAGAAAATTGTTGAGGATATGTTGAAACAAGGTATCATCAGACCAAGCAGTAGCAACTACAGCTCACCAGTAGTTCTTGTTAAAAAGCATGATGGATCTTGGAGGTTTTGTGTAGATTATAGATCCTTAAACAAGCAAACAATCAAAGATAAGTATCCAATTCCAATTATTGATGACTTACTAGATGAACTACATGGATCTAGATTTTTTACCAAACTAGATCTTAGGTCTGGCTACCATCAGATACGGATGAACAAGGATGATATCTCCAAAACTGCATTTAGGACTCATAGTGGGCATTATGAGTTCTTAGTCATGCCTTTTGGGTTGAGTAATGCTCCTTCTACATTCCAATCCCTTATGAATAACATCTTCCGACAGCATCTGAGAAAATTTATTCTAGTTTTCTTCGATGACATTCTAATTTTTAGCAACTCTTGGCAGAGTCATTTAGAGCATCTCAAGGAAGCTTTTTTTATACTAAAAAAGAATCAGCTATTTGTCAAGAAGTCCAAGTGTACATTTGGTCGAAATGAAGTGGAGTATTTGGGTCATGTGGTATCTGATAAAGGGATTGCTGTTGATGCAAAGAAGGTGGTTGCGGTACAAGAGTGGCTAATGCCACAAAATGTTAAAGCATTGAAAGGATTCCTTGGCCTTACAGGTTATTATCGAAAATTTATCAAAGGTTATGGTGCAATTGTAGCCCCTTTGACAGATTTAACTAAGAAAGAAGGGTTTAAGTGGAGTGAAGAAGCCACTATGGCTTTTGAAGAACTTAAAAAAGCCCTGATCACAACCCCAGTGCTGCAACTTCCAGATTTTAATGAAACATTCATTGTTGAATGTGATGCTCGTAAAGTTGGAATTGGAGCTGTTCTCTTACAGAAGGACCATCCTATTGCGTATATTAGTCAAGGGATTAAGGGAAAATGCTTGCATTGGTCGGCATATGAGAAGGAGATGCTTGCTATATTGTTGGCAGTTAAGAAGTGGAAGCAATACCTCTTTGGGAGGAAGTTTATTATTCGTACAGATCATTAACCACTCAAGTATATGCTTGATCAGAGATTATGAACAGAGGCTCAACACTATTGGTTGGTTAAGCTCTATGGGTTTAATTTTGATGTGGAGTACAAGAAAGGAAGTGATAATATACCAGCTGACAGACTTTCTAGAAGAGAATTTGATTGCTTCCTAGTGCAACTGTGTTCTTTACATCCAGATTGGTGGAATGATGTTTTGAAGATGAATGAAACTGATCCATATTTCAAAAATCTAGCTAGTAAAGCTTTGGGGACCAACAATAGCAAGTTTTCTGAGGTAAGGGGAGTGTGGTATATGGGTACCAAAGTAGTACTAAGTCCAACATCAAACCTTAGAAAATTGATGATTTCTGAACATCATGACACACCTATAGGAGGTCATTCGGGGTATGATAAAACTCTTCAGAGGCTTCGCAGGTCATTTTGGTGGGAAGGGATGAAAAGAGATGTTCAAATATATGTGCAAGAATGTTCCATATGTCAAACAAGTAAGTATGTTTGCCGATCACCTGCAGGGTTATTGCAGCCACTTCCGATACCTGCTCAGATATGGGAACAAGCTAGTATGGATTTCATCGAAGGCCTTCCTCTCAGTAGTAGATATGCAGTCATTCTGGTAGTTGTCGATAGACTGAGTAAGTATGCTCATTTTTTTCCCATCAAACACCCTTATACAGCAACTTCAATCATACAAGTGCTCAATGAAGGCATTTTCAAATTATATGGGATGCCTATATCTATTATCTGTGATAGAGGAGCTGTGTTTACAAGTCATCTTATGAAGGAGACACTTAAGTTGCAAGGAACAAAACTTCATTACTCCACTGCTTACCATCCGCAAACAGATGGTCAGACAGAGGTCGTAAACAGATGTTTGGAGACATATTTGAGATGTTTTTGTAGTCTCAAACCTGGTGATTGGAGTAGATGGTTACCTTGGGCAGAGTATTGGTATAATACTTCCTATCACAGCTCAATTAAGTCGACTCCTTATCAGGTTGTCTATGGTAGAACTCCTCCCACGCTATTGTCCTATATTCCCCATACTACAAAAAATCCACAGGTGGAAGAAGCATTGCTGGCAAGAGATGTCACCTTACAATTGCTCAAGGATAATTTGAAAAGAGCGCAAGATAGGATGAAGAAGCAATCTGATACACACAGACTTGACAAAGAATTTCAAGTAGGAAATTTGGTGTACGTTAAGCTACAGCAATATAGACAAGTCTCGGTGGCAACAAGAGCTGTAAGGAAGTTATCTCCACTGTACTATGGACCATATGCAATCACTGAGCGAATTGGATCTGTAGCATATAAGCTGGATTTGCCCACAGAGTCAAAAATTCACCCTGTTTTTCACATTTCACAGCTGAAAATGCACTTGGGTCCACAGGTGGAAGTACAAAGGAGTGTTCCAGTTCCTATATCTCAATCCTTGCTCGAACCAGAGGAGATATTGGATCGACGAGCGGTGGTGAAAGGACGGAAATTGGTGTCGGAGGTTCTGATAAAATGGCGACATCAAGATGCTAATTGTGCGACCTGGGAGTCCTATTGGGATCTGGTACGCAGGTTTCCTCTCTTCGAACTTGAGGCAAGGTCTCAAATTAGGGGGGGTGGAATTGATACGAGCCAAGCCAGTATCCATGGAAGAGATTGAAGATCATCGAGAAGAATGCAGCTAGTGAGGAAGGAGCTGAGTATCTGATATATCGGTTGAGTATGTAATAGAGATTAGTACTGGGTTTAAATGTAAAATGTAAGATGAATCGGTATCAATAGATACTGATCGTTGGATGTTAATGAGGAGAAGTGTGGACCGTAGATCACTGTGGGTCCCAGTTATGTAACCGCTGTAACTGATTGTCCAAGTGTGCGCATAGCGCATAGTTTCTATAAAAAGAGAGGTTGATCAGTTCAGCTGATCAACCAGAGTATTCGTGACACTTCTTCTCCCCCAATTCTTGAACCTTTCTCTCCCTCAACCTCTTCATTCTTCCCAATCTTGATCCTAAATCCTTGTGATTCTTGGCAATGGCGAAAAACAAGACCAGAGGTGCATCACCATCCATCAAAAAACTTTCTTGATGAATAAATCCTACATTTTCAATGAAACTCAATTGGACACCAGATACAAGTGATTATTATTAAATGCCCAAAATAACAATAATCTACTCAAACCCTAACATCCATGGATTACAACATCCATACAATCAAAATCAATAAAACTGTAAAATTCGGACGCAATTCAACAAAGAAAAGTAGGGTTAGCGTTTCTGACCTTGAGTGGGAAAAGGGGGTTAGGGTTTCACGCAGCCAACGCGGAATTTTCTCAGGAGAAAGAAGAAAATAAAATAAAAGGAATAGGGATAAGAATCAGAACATCGGTAAGAGCATCCACAGTTGTTCAATGTAAAAAATGGCAAAATGCATATTTTGCCCATCCAATTCGATGAAACGCTGCAGTCGTCGAATGGCAAAAAAATGCATAAGGTCGTTAAAAAAGAAACATCTGTAATTAAAAAAATAATTTATACTGATAAAATATTAATAAAAAATACGGGACGAAACATGATGTTTCGTCCCAAAAAGGAAGAAGTTTTTTTTGCAAAAAAAATTTGCAAAAACAATTTTTAAAAATAGTTTGTAAATAATATTTGCAAAAACAATTTAAAAATTTGCAAAATAAATTTAAAAATTTGCAAAAACAATTTAAAATTTTACAAAATGTGCAAAAAAAAGCACAAAACCGGACGAAACATGATGATTCGTCCGGATTTTGCGGAAGTTTTTTTTGCAAAAAGAAAAAATTGCAAAAACATTTTTAAAAATTTTTGCAGAAACAATTTAAAAATTTGCAAAATCAATTTAGATAATTGCAAAAAAAATTTAAAATTTACAAAAATTAATTTTTTAAGTAAATTTTTTTAAAAAAATTGGATTGAGATGATGTTTCGTCTCACTTGGGACGAAACATCATGTTCATTCCCACGCTTAAATTCATTTAACCGGTTATTTTATTTGGTTTTTATTTTTTTTTTACTTCGGACGAAACATCATCAATTAAAATAATAATTAAATAATCTTGCTATAATATGCATTTTGCTATATCGAATGCTATTTTTCCCTTTCTACTGTAGCCGATTTGCCAAAAAATGGCAAAATAGCTCACGACTGTGTGAGCTACAGTAAAAAAAAATGGAAAAAATGGCAAATAAGCAAACGACTGTGGATGCTTTAACTCCGGTATGGTGTAGGGTTGGCACCCGGGTCGACCGGGCCAGGTCGGGTCAAACCCGTCCGGGTTGGAACCGAAGTTGGGCGGGTCCGGGTCGGGTCGGTTGGTTAACCAGGCCGGGTTGGCTTAGGAAAATCTCGACCTGGCCAACCAGCCAACCTGTGAACCCATTCGGGTCCAATCCGGATCGGGTCGGGTCACAGATTGGCCCGTTTGTTTGAACTTTTTTTTACTTTTAAAAAAATTGTGGTAATAATAATAATAATAATAATAAAAGAGTGAAATTGCTATAAAAAAATGTATGTATTATTTATATGATTTCAACTTATACAAATTTCTAACTTTTTTTTATAAGAAACAAAGAATTATTATAAATTGGTTCTATACCATTACAATTTTCTTCTATAAAATGACAATTTTCTTCAATTTTCCAACTTATTTATAAGAAAAAAAAGATTTATTACAATTTTTTATACATTTACAAATTTCTTGCATATGTTGTTCTTCAATTTGTTGTTGTTGTTGGTCTTCAATTCTTCATGTTGGTTGCTATTGTTGTTGTTGTTGTTCTTCCGGCGAGTTGCTTCCACTTGTAAACGTCTTGAACCCTATTGCTTGAGTCTTATCTTCGGCATTCATCCAGTCTTCCGTACAGACGAGCATCTCCGACGATTGGGGCTTCAAGCAATTCCTGTAATCGGTTAGAACCCCGCCACTTGTAGAAAATGTACCTTCTAAAGCAACTGTAGAGACAGGAGGAGTTAGTAGATCTTTAGTCATATATTTAAGAATACTATAAGTATGTTCATGGTCTTTCCACCATTCTAAAATATCTAGTGAAGAAGTAAAACTTTCAGAATCTTGTTGATTATACCAATGTAAGTCATTTGGTTGATTAGTCCCAGCTTTTTTTGATTGAATTTTTGCAAGTAAATTAATGTGGCATCATCTAATTTATTCTTACCCTTACCTGTAGAAGTAGCAAAAGAAGAAGTAACTAAAGTAGTAGTACTACTAGATGAAAAACCTCTATCACAAAAATCATACAAGTTATTTAATGTCGCTTCAAATTTAGCTTAAAAAGTTCCCAAATCAATTTCAGAATCATCTTCCCCAAGTAAATTAAAAAACATTTCAATCAAACTCTTCGTACCTTCTAATTTGATACGAGAATCTATCACAGTAGCAATACAATACAACATAGGAGGAGGATTAAAATACTTCAAAATTTTGGTGTGCAGGTTTCACAATATGACCAATAAAAATATCATCGACCATTTCTTTGAAAGTTTGCATCATAGTAATTATTTAAATAAAAATGCTATTAAAAGTAGATTCATAAGATTTTGAAAATTTTAAAGTTGCGGTTTTAAAAGGTTCTAAAAATCTTAACAAAGATTTGGTATAAAACCAAGCTTGGGGAGTCATTTCAAAATTTGGCATATTTTTTGCCATACAAAAATCATTTATACTTGCTTTATATTCAGTAACAATATATAGTAAATCAAAAGTAGAGTTCCATCGGTATTTAACATCCTTTGGAAATTTTCTAGAATGTACATTTTTAAGACTACACCAAGCTTTCCATTCTTGAAATATAGGGCCACTTAATGCAATAAAATGTACACAATTTCTAATGTTAACTATATATGGGTCGGCTATTTTTAATGCATCTTGCACACATAAATATAAAATATAACATGCACATCTAACATGAAAAATATTGTCAGATGGAGGATTTAATGCGGATTGTAATATACTAATTGATGCATTGTTGTTAGATGATGCATTATCAAAACTTATGCACATAATTTTATCACGAATATGAAAAACATCACAAATTTCTAAAATACGATTTGCAATTTCATTACCACTATGGGGATAGGGCAACGCGGCAAATGATATGATCCTTTTTTGAATAATCCAATCACTGTCGATCCAATGACAAGTTATTTCTATCATTGGAATATTGTTGCAACCCTTTCAACAATCGGAAGTTAAAGAAACTCTACAAGTTAAACTCCATAAAATGGCAATCAAAGCTTCTCTCATTTCATTGTACATTTTAAAATAATCTGACTACAAAGTATTCCTAGGGATTCTTTTAAAATGCGGGTTTAATGCGGTTTGATTAAAAGTTTCTAAGTCCATACTTTCGGAATAAGAAAATGGTAACTCTTCTTTAATTACTAGTTGGGCATTTCCCGACGAATAAGTTCGGGATCATAAGAGTGGCTATCAACTACACCAGTCCTAGGGTGGATTTTTTGTTGGCCGGGTAGGTCTACAAGAAGTTCTTTGTGTACATTTTGGATGTATCGTTTTATTGTACCTGTCCCCTCACCCTTCTTCCATTTATATGGCCTCGAACATGTTTTACAAATTTTTATACCTACACCTGGATTTCTTCGTCCAGAATATAATCATAAAATTTGTGTCAATCACTAGTTTCCCCTCTACTTTTCCTACTACTACCCGGTTGTGTTGTTTCAGTTGCTTGTATTTGTGGTTCTTCTTCTATGTCTATGTCTCCCACAAACACATCGTGTGTACCAATGTGTCCGGTCAAAGAGTACTCTTCGGCGGGCTCATTTTGTGAGAAGTTGGAGGCCTATGAGAAGTGCCGGTAGAATCTTGTCCACTTTGGCTACGACCGCTACCTCGTGATTTAGACATATTGATATAGAAGTGTATGTGAACAAATTAAATACAATCTAGGCGAGATAAGTTTAAAAAAAATCTAGAAAATAATAGGAGGGTTGTGAGGGAGAAGATAAAAAAAACAACAAACACATATGAATAAAAAAAATATATATATCAACACAATAAGAGGGTTGTGAAATTTTGATACCGTACTTCACGGATTCTCGTATATAGAATGAGATTGAAAATAAAAGTAGATGTAGAAGTCCGGACTCGTATATAGAAAGAAAGAGAACTTCTTTGTTGGAGCCTTGGAGCCTTGAAGGAGTTGAAGACTTGAAGTAGACTTAGTTGTAAGTTGATTCAATACGATCAGAATTTGTCACTTATTTGTTGTTAACTTCTTTGATGAAAAATTTTGAATCAATTGAGATTGTATTAAGTAGTAGTAGTAGAGAGAGTAAAAGAGTAATGTGTGAAATTTTTTGAGTGGTTTAAGGGGTATTTATAAGGGAAAAAGAAAAGGAAAACAAAAAAAAACAAAAGAAACAAAAAAAAGGCTAAAACAGTCGTTGGCTGTATTTTTTGGCTGTTGGACCTGCAGGTCGAACGGTTGACCCATCTGGGTCGAACGTTTGGCCCGTACGGGTCGAACATTTGGCCCATACGGGTCCAACAATTCGAAACCCGCGGGTTCGTGGGCGGGTTGGTCACTATTCACCGGGTTCGCGGGTCGGGTTCAGCGGGTTCGAAACCCATTTTAGATGACCCGGGTCGACCCGTTTTGGATCGCGGGTTCGACCCGGACCCGAACCGTAAGTTAACAAGCCAGGTTTGGCGAGCGGGTCGCGGGTCAGCCCAGCCCGGTTGCCAACCCTATACTGATAGCATATTAGCATTGTACTAAATACCCTGACTCGTGCCCCAACTCGTACGGCCTGGGCATGCTACTATTCTCGGTCCAGGCCCTATTTGTCTCATTTGATAGCATTGTCATTAAAAGAAAACTAGTAATTTTCACGTGCGATGCACGTTTTGATAAGAATTGAAGGATTTTGACGTGTGATTCACGTGTTGAGAAATAGTTTTGGAGTTGGACGTGCGTTGCATGCAATTGGGAAAAATATTTTGAAGAAAAAACTACAATTTGTACGTACAATGCATGTGTTTATTAGTAGAATTTGAGTTGTACGCGCAACATATGTGTATGTTTAGTGTTAAAAAAATATTATAAAATTATTTTGTACGTGCATTGCACGTTTTAAATAGGTAGAATTGTTTTTATTTGTTTGTTTTTGTTGTAATTAATGGGAGAGTTTGAGTTGCACGTGCAACGCACGGGTTTGTATGTTGACAAATGACAACCCCAACCTCTCTCATTATAATACTAATTGGAATTTACCGTGCACCAAGTGCACGTGACTTGGTGCACATAAATGGTGAAAATTTTATCTAAACATACTTGCATTTAGCACACCCATATTCTTTAAATTACAAATTCGACTAAGTCAATCATCTTAAAAAGCAAACCATGAATTTCAAAATTACTCCAATGACAACAAGCTCATTGAAATTAAATTCGAAGCAAGCATCAAGAACCCAAGCTTAATTTATTCTAGCAAAATTCCAATCAAAACAAAGCGCAAATGGATCCAAATTCGAACGATATAAGAGAGAGCTATATGCGTAATAGTTTCATCTAAAACATAAAGATATAACTATTGTATTTTTCATAAGATATATCATCATTTTCGACTTTAACTTTCTTGAACTTAAAACCAATATTAAAAAAACTTATTTAAAAAAACAAATTAGTAAATCCTAAACTGATATCATCGTATTTTTCATAAGATCAATCATCACTTTCGACTTTAACTTTCTTGAGCTTAAAATTGCTTGTAATTTATTGTTCATCCTTTTTAATTTTGCATCATGTCAATATTCTTGTAGTTGTTCTTTCATATTGGACATCTTGTGATTTAATCAAAAACGTATACTCATCTCCAATGCATTTCTTGGTCCGTCTATCAAATTCTTCAACATTTTTTTCCTGCATATAGAATTAAGAAATTAGCATTTAATTAATTGTAACACTATGAGAATAACATATTAAACCTTATTTTTAATATCTTCACGGTCTTTCGTGGAACAGCCAATGATGCACCTTGTTCCTCATCAAATGAAGTCAATTCTACCTCCACACTTGTATCTTTTGAATACATATCTGAAATATGTTATTCTTAGTTTTTTTAAAATTTATTGTTTATTATTTTTTTTAGTAATTTGATTGAAGAATGGAAAGATGAGAAACTAACAATATGGTGTTTTGTATACCTTGGCTCATATTCAACATTATTCTTTTTACATTTTCAATAATAAGCATCATCATTTTCAATATTAACTTTTGTTGAACAAATTTTGCATGCAATGTATCATGGATCTCTAACGTCTTTGACACTTTTGATTAAAATTTTGCAATAGTAGTATTTTGCCTTGAAATATGAAAAATAATTTAAAGTCATCAAAATATTTATAGACATATATAGAATTGAACAAAATATTTAAAAATAATTTTATTATTCATAATACCTCTGAAGAATCTTCGTCTGCACAATAGAGAATGTCAGATAGTTTCACTTCTTCCACATCCATTACTTTTCTTTTGTTTATTTGCAAGGAATTACTTTTTAACAAAATTTCATTATAGTTTATCCTGAAACAAACAAAAAAAATTATGTTAAATGATACTCCAAAAGGCAACAATTAAAGGATTAAATATACAAAATAAATTATGCCATTCTCGAATTTTATATGCTTCGGTTCATTCGGATTTATCTCTATTGTAGTGTTGTTTGTTGATGTGAGAGAGAATCCTGTTTTTAAAAAACCAATAATAAATAAATAAATAAAATATATAATGAATAAAATTATCATTTTTTATTGTATATAATTTCCTCCAAAGTTTGAGGTTTTTATAGAGGTAATTGCAATAATTGGCATGTTGGGTGATAATTATTTTAGAGTTTCTTTGATTGCTAGGAGTGCGTTTGGTTTGTTGTTTTGAAAACAGTTTTCTGAAAATATTTTGTGAAAACTGTTTTGTGAAAACTGTTTTCTGAAAATGAGAGTGTAAAAGCTGTCTGGAATAGTTTTCTGAAAACTGTTTTCTGAAAATGAGATTGTAAAACCTGTTTAAGTAAAAAAAATAGTCTGAATGCTATTTTCTTAAAACTAGACGGTAAAATGCTGTTTGGTAATAATAAATTTTGAAATCCTTTTTTCTTCCGTTTTTTCAGTTTGGCAACATTTTTTTTTTTTAAGTTTTCTTGAAAAGGAGCTTATGCAGGGTGTATGTTTAATGAATTTGCATTAGTTTTCTTATGAATTTGTTTTATTTTTTTGCAGATACAGACCCAAGTTCTACCAATATACGAACAAGCAACGTGCTACAATATGGAAGTTTTCTTCGCTAGAATTTTTTTTTTGTTTCTTCTTGGTATCTTCCCATCATTGGCAAGCTTTCGACTGTGTAAAATTTTATTTGAATTGTGTAAGAGTCGGCTGATACAGCAATTGGACACAATATGCAAATTTCCAATAAATGTACAAAATGTCCATTACAAATTTGTGTTTGGTTACATTTATTTCACAAACTGGGATAGCCATCTAATGTGAATTCTACACTTAAACCTCTTACAAAGCAAAAAAAAAAAAAATTCCAATCCATCAGTGTCCATCATATGCCATTAGCAGCATCAGAACTCATCATAGGAAGGTAATTGTACACTCTATCGATATTTTACAAATTGAAACTGACAAAAAAATTGCAAAGAAGCCCGAAGCAGCCATTACATAAGTCCATCAGCAGCCATCACATCTTTCACAAGTATCAGAAGCCAACACAAGTATCAGAATCCATCAATACCAGCATGCCATGAGACCTTATTAATAACCCATTACAAACCCATAAAGAATCCATCCAGCAGCCATCAGTTGGTGATAATCTCCTACCATATGTAGCATCAGTACTCATCACAGGAATGTATCGGTTTGTGTACAATATGGAAATTAACCAAGTTAAACTGAAAAACCTTCAAATAACACAAAAGCAGTCATCACAAACAGCCAGAAGCCACCAGCTACCATCAGCAGCATCAAAACTATTGTGTGGGTGATAATCTCCCACCATGCTGGGCATCAATACTCATCACAACATTGTATTAGTTTGTGTACAGTATAAACCATCAGTAGGTAATAATCTCCCACCATGTTGTTAATAATATATAAACCATCAGTAGGTGATAATCTCCCACCATGATAGGCACCCATACTCAGCACAACATTGTATTAGTTTGTGTACAGTATAAACCATCAGTAGGTGATAATCTCCCACCATGTTGTTAATAGTATATAAACCATCAGTAGGTGATAATCTCCCACCATGAATCGCACCAATACTCAGCACAACATTGTATTAGATTGTGTACATTATAAACCATCAGTAGGTGATAATCTCCCACCATGATGGGCACCAATATATAAACCATCAGTAGGTGATAATCTCCCACCATGATGGGCATCAATACTCACCACAGTATTGTATCAGTTTGCGTACAATATAAACCATCAGTAGGTGATAATCTCCCACCATGTTGTTACCAATATATAAACCATTAGTAGGTGATAATCTCCCACCATGATGGGCACCAATATATAAACCATCAGTAGGTGATAATCTCCCACCATGATGGGCATCAATACTCACCACAGTATTGTATCAGTTTGCGTACAATATAAACCATCAGTAGGTGATAATCTCCCACCATGTTGTTACCAATATATAAACCATCAGTAGGTGATAATCTCCCACCATGTTGTTACTAATATATAAACCATCAGTAGGTGATAATCTCCCACCATGTTGTTACTAATATATAAACCATCAGTAGGTGATAATCTCCCACCATGATGGGCACCAATACTCATCACAGCATTGTATTAGATTGTGTACATTATAAACCATCAGTAGGTGATAATCTCCCACCATGATGGGCACCAATATATAAACCATCAGTAGGTGATAATCTCCCACCATGATGGGCATCAATACTCACCACAGTATTGTATCAGTTTGCGTACAATATAAACCAGCAGTAGGTGATAATCTCCCACCATGATGCGCACCAATACTCAGCACAACATTGTATTAGTTTGTGTACAATATGGAAATTAAACCCAGTTAAACTCACGCTGCTTTCTCATATCACAGAAGAAGTCATCACAAACTGATATAAAATTTAGGCCTTACTTTCGTTTAAAGCAAACAACAATAATAACTCCAAACAGTATTAAAGGATCAGAATAAAGCACCATCACATCCAAATTTTGAAAGTGGGTAGTATCCATTACAAAATTCATCATATCCATTGATTGCCTTATTTGTCAAATTCCAACATATTCTGATGGCTTCCTCAAATCTGTGATGAGTTCTTCTGGTTTTGAGGAAGGTATCAGTTTAACTGGGTTTAATTTCCATTAGTGTACACAAACCAATACAATGCTGTGATGAGTATTGATGCTCATCATGGTGGGAGATTATTACCAACTGATGGTTTATATATTAGTAACAACATGGTGGGAGATTATCACCTACTGATGGTTTATATATTAGTAACAACATGGTGATTTTGAAAGTTGTCATATACTCCAAATATAAGATAATAACTGTAGGTTCAGAACAATGAATCAACAAGGTTGTCATTATCCCAAATAAGAACTGTAGGATCAGAATATAATATCGTCATATCCATATTTTTAATTCTAGTAATCAATCACAAAAGCCTCACAAATAATGTTATATAGGATCAGAATATATCTTCATCATATCCATATTTTAAATTCTAGTAATCAATCACAAGGTCTCACAAATTATATTATATAGGATCAGAATATAACATCATCATATCCATATTTTGAATACTAGTAATCAATCACAAAAGTCTCACAAATTATATTATATATGATCAGAATATAACATCATCATATCCATATTTTAAATACTAGTAATCAATCACAAAAGTCTCACAAATTATATTATATAGGATCAGAATATAACATCATCATATCCCTAATTGGCCGTAGCTTCAAAACATATTGTCATAGAACAATTGTTCAACCAAATCATCATGATTAGTGTAGAGCTGCAATTTTTAAAATTGCCACGCCAGCTACTACTAATGTCTTGTGCCCACCCCATCCATCACCCATAGTTGAATACATCATTCATTGAGTCAGTATAATGGGAATATAAGATCAATATATTGTTGTCTTCTAACGTAAAAATTAAAATAAATTCTGGATCAGAATATACCATATCCATCATTTCCAGAAACTCAGTGGCACATGATGGTCCCCCAACCTGCATGCATACAAATATTTCATCATAGATCGCCTGCTTAAATCATTAATATACGTGATCATCAAATAGATGGGCTACAAATGAAAGGAAAGAACTTACAACCATATATTACAAGAACAAAAAGTAACCATGAACAAGTACATGCTAATGCTTACATCAATGTCTAGCATTCCACATTGCCATAGCTATTTGATCTCTTTTATTATTCATGCGATTCAACTGAGAAGATGACATATCCAAAGGCTGAGATGTGGAAGCATTATCTTGATTGTGTAGGTGATTATTTTGTTCTTCTCCTATGTCTGAAAATAATGAATCATCGGCAGAATACCTACGTATAAAATTATGAACTGCACAACATGCTGGTACCATCATAACTTATCTTGTGTAGAAGTAATTGGGCATAGACTTGAATATGGCAAACCTTTTTTTGAATACACCAAAGGTTCGTTCTATGACATTTCGTAGCCTAGCATGCTGTTTGTTGAAAAGTTGCTTATATTGGGTGGGTGCATGGTTAGGGCCTTGGAAATCTTGCAAGTGATATGGTTCCCCGTGGTAGGGAGCTAAAAACCCTGGCATGTTTGTGTACCCACAATCTACTAAGTAGTACTTATCATCGGGCGGGATTGGCAACAATCTATTTGTTAATGCACTATGTATTACGCGGGAGTCATTAGCGCTTCCTTCCCAACCCGCATAAACAAAAGTGAACATCATGTCAAAATCACAAATTGTCAGCACATTTTGACATATATCACCTTTTCAACCACGACAACTGTTTTGTCTGCTAGCGGGTACGGTAGCAGGTATTAAGGTACCATCGGCAGCACCAATAGCTCCCTACATTATTGAGGAAGAAAGCTACTACTTTATTGAACACATTTGAATCATTAGAATAAACGGTTTTAAACATGAAATGCACAAAATACCTTAAACAATGGATAGAAATCTGGGGAACCCCTGATCTTATCATGTACATGTTCTGTGTCTGGGTGTTTAATAAGAACTGTTGATGCTCTAACCAAACCTTTCAACACCTCAGTGAAATGTCTTTGAATTGTTTCCAATGAATGATCAAACCGACCACAGGCAAGCCTCATTCTATTACTGTGAGCGACAATGAACAAAAAAATGGCAACACTTTCATGATGAGATATACGCCTTTTTTGTATTTGCTCGGGCGTTTCCTGAAGGTAGTTGCCATTTATTATAAATTGACACAAAGCCAAAAAACAGTCCTTATTCATGCGAAACACCCAAAAGAATTTGGCCGGTGGACCATCTAAGACTTCTTATAGGTATTCACGACCTGATAGTTTGGACGTGGAATTAGGACTTTTATTATTATAAAACTGTTCCAACTCTTGAAAAAAGAACAAGTCCTCAAGATCGGATTCATCAGAACTTGACGACGTGTTACTTGAAGAGTCCATCAGTATGGTAGCAAGTGCAATAGTACAGAACACTGTAAAAATTAGAATACATTTGCATAAAGAATACTTCTAATTTTAAATACTCTACGAACATAATGGATGTCATATAAATAATAACAGCAACTCATAAAATTGAAACATAAGCATTCACAAACTTGCATGAATGTAGGAAAACGAGTGCAGCTGAAATTAAAACCGTTACCATAGCAAATCAAACTCATTGTGCCAGGTGATAATCGCCCGAACTATTAATACAGAAATATGTCAATAAACTGCTACAGTTAAATAATACATAATGAATTTTGATCAAATTTAATAAATAAGATTTATTTTTTCACAAGAGTGCGTAACCACCTTACTCTCCACTCCGGATTCATTAGAGTAAAGCTTCTACGCCAATTAGGGTTATGAATTATGTTGTCCATTGCCACAGCGAGCATATCATCATCAAGCCCATCCAAACCATTTAGTATTAACATGGCATTGTCAATGGACGACTGATCGTCTGGGACGAAGCGATCAAGATTGCTGGCCTTCTTCTTATAATATTCTGCTTTAGCAATGGACTTTTCAGCATTGGCCTCAACAGCAACATCCATTCTTGAGCTTTTTGTTGCTCGACCACTAGACCCACTAGAGCATCTCTTATGAGACCCCGACCCCGTAAACATTGGTTTGTAATCATCATCATCCAAATTTACATGTGGTGCATTGGGGGGAGTAGGTGGGCGAACTCAAAGTTGACCCTTTGTTCCTCATCGAGGTCATACACCCTTTGAGATGAAGCCCTAGAAAGTAAACCCTCGGCAGTAGAATCAGCAAAAATTTTGGTCAATACATCATAGTTGGCCAAACCCTTCGTTTTGAATTCGGAAGGTTTAGGGTGTGCCTATTTATAAATTATTGTGTTGTTAGTTTACAACTATAAAAGTCAATAATAAGTATATTACGATCATAATCCCACAGCAGCATAAAAAAAAAAATTATATGTGAACCTTGACATATGCCTGCCAAACAACGGGATCGCAAGTCATGGTCTGATTCTCTTCATCCCAACCCATACCACTTTGATTCTTCAAATCGTGAAAAGCTTTCCACTGCATCTTAAGTCGTCCATATTTTTCTTTTATTTGTTTAAGCGTGTATGCACGATTACATTGTTGGTTCAAAGAAGCCATCAATTGAGACCATTGTCTTGCATCAAATTTCGCACTTTTCAAACTATTTTGATCAACCTCGCCTCCATCATCTCAATAAATGTACGTAGATTAATTGCTGGCCAAAGCCCAAGATCACTCTCCATCTCAATCTCCTTTCCCTTAACGATCAATATAAAATAACAATCATCAATTGGTAAACATTAACAGTGAACAGTATTAATTTGAGGTTACTATAACAATTGTAGATGATGTGTACTATCCACCTCCACTTCAATCGAAATCAAAGTAAAAAAAATAAACTCCATTTCCAGTTCAGCCACCACCATTAATCCTGTCTACTTGAAATGTCCAATTTCAACTACTAACAAAAGCGACGTCGACCGTAGGGTGAAAACACCTCATTCCGAAATTCAATTCAGTACAAAAATAGGTCTCCATTCAGTATAGGCCCAATATTAAAAGAAAATAATTTTTTTTCCAGATCTGGAATAAACAAATCAGTACTCAACATCTCCAAATCACAGCAAACCCAAAAAAAAAAAAAATTTGGTCCCTCAATTCGTCAGTCCGTCCATAAAATTAACACAAAAAAAGGGATTTTTATGAAGCAAATGTGGAAAATAACGACCGAATACCATAACAGAAGCAAAAAAATTGAATAGATTTTAAACATACCCTGGATTGTTGGTTTTCAAACCTGAAGAAGTTGTCTCCGACAGATTCCCTCGACCGGCGTCTGATTCTACAACTACGTTCTCGAAGTGACCTTCTTGCAAAAGCAGATCTGGTCTCACAGACCATGAATCGAGCATCGTGCGAGATGAGAAGGGGTGAGAAGAGTGACACGCTATCGTGCGGGGTGAGAAGGGGTGAGTCGTGCGGGGTGAGAGTGAAGATGGAGTAAAGGATTCACAAGATGAGAGGAAATGGGAGTAAAGAGGGCGTTAGGGTTTTCAGATCTAACGTCGGCTGTCAGCGAAGAAAGAGGAAGGGGGAAAAGGAAGATAGAGGAAGGGTGGCGAAGAGGGTGACGGGATAGCTGATGAGTATGGGTGACGAGAGAGGAGGAGAATGTGATGAATAGGGTTTGTTGTTTCGACAGTGAGATGGGGATTGAAGAAGGGGAAAAGGCAAAAGGGGAAAACAACTCAGTGGTTGTTTTCTCAAAAGATGCCCAAAACAAAATATAACCAAACGCCTTTTCAGAAAATTTTTTTCTGAAAATATTTCCAAAATATGTAACCAAACGCACCCTAGGTTTCCCCATAATGTAAGTAAGATTGGTTTTGACTTTAAATTAAGACAAAGCGTATGAATTACAAGCAATTTTGTAAATTATTATACAACTTAATTAATTGATATAACCTGAATCCTACAACTGTAAGATTTCGCTTCTCTACTTCATTACCATATTTTGAGTCTACCTTATTATCACGCCCCACTTCCTAATATACGGGAATACGAGTTCATGACGAAGGCCCATCGAATTATGTTAGCATCATCCATAAGATGTACAAATATTAACTCAACAACATGAAGGGAAAACACAACCACGCAGGAAAAACATAATCACATAAGCGAAATACAATGATAAAACATGCAACAGTCCAAAATAATAACCAACAACTGGAAATAGACCACTAATACGGGTCAACAAAGCACTGGATACAAAGTTCAACAAAATAACAATGCAAATATAAAATAAACACGGAAGAAATAGTTTATTGCAAAGCAAGCTCCTGCTCCAATCCTAGAAGAACTGCTCACCAATACCTTCTGGCAATTCTCCTTGTGCACCTGTAGTTTGGTCAACTAGAGTTGGGGGAAAATGTGCGTTAGAGCAAGTATGAACAATAAATAGTGAAAACAAAGAGTAAATAAACATGGTATATCGAGGAATATGAGGCAAGAACAAAATCAAAAGCAATAACAATGTTGATAAACAATTGTCATGATCAAGTGTACAAATGTCAACTTAGGTTTATTAAAATTTTATTGTCCTATCTAATACACGTACTACTGTGTTCCATACCACAGGTTCGGTGCATACAAATAGTGTTCGTTTTAGACCTATAGTGGTGGAATCTACAGAGTATGTACTCGGCATAACAAGATAACATGATAACAAGATAACTTGATAACATGATAACGAGGTCACAAGCATTTCTCCACCTTCTATTTCAATAGTCCAGGTAAACAGAGAGAGCCCTACCGAGTACTGTTTTCCGAGATTATCCACTACTAAGTCAACCCTCATTACCCTGGCTTGTTTAATATTTATTTAAATCATTCATGATCATGCAAAGCTGTATAAGAGTGTCAAGGAGATGATAAGGATGCAACAAAATGATGCTATGCATGGTATAAAATTGATTCTCATTCACTAGGTGGAAGATTAACACATTTACATGCAATACTACGAAAGCGCACGTTTTGAATAGCAAGACATTGTTGTACAAAAGTGAACTTTCCTGCTGCTATAGGGAAGTAAATTATGTTCCGTCAGGGACTCTAGAAACTAGACTCCCTACCAGTTCCAACGCATATTGACACAATATATAAAAACTACAAGCAACTAGGTTGAATTACTCTTTATTTACAGATTTTCATGCGCATGTAAAATCTTAAAGTTATGTGTGCATGCATGTTTCGGGTTTGAAAGTTATCAAACAAATCCAAGAAAATTACGGGTGATTCCCTAGCATGTCTAGTCTCAGTCAAATTAGTTTCATATTTTTATTTTACTGTTATCATGTCCTATTTATTTACAAATCAGAAAGATACGCATGAGATTGTGAATCTGGAAATCCTAGACTCAGCAGTACTAAAATAGCAATAACTCATAGGTTATAACTCAGAATTTGATTCCGTCGTATGTTCTGGAAACTAGACACATGGGGCTACAATTCATATTCAACAAGTTTCATTTGATTCTAATTATAGCTAGGCCTATTACCTTATTCTTTCCAGCTTAAAGGTTCTGACAGCAGTCTAGAGTCAAATCTCTACGAGTAGAATCATGGTGTAAACTTAATATAAAAATCTATAAAAATTAGAAAATGGATCCTAAGCATGTCTCTTAATTTTCTGGAGAGTTTCATGTCATCACACTACTTTTAATACTGTGTTCCTATTAGAAGTTGTGTCGATGTTCCACTAAACTGCAAATCTGGAAATACAGACCAGCGGTGACAAAAAGTGCAATATCTAACAGTTCAAGAATCGAAATCTAGATCCGTAAAGTCTTCTGGAAACTAGATTCATCAAGCTACAATTCCTTTATATGGTTCTAGCTGATTTTGATAATAACAGAGTCAAAATCTTAGTACAACATAGCACAGGCAGCAGGAAATGATGAAATGTAATCATATGCAATTGTCATAATGATCAATCTACATGCTCCTATATCATGGAATGCACTAACATTAATATGGAGCAATTAAGATGAATTTTTACAGTACACAAACCCAAATTATCATGTTACGATTCAAGTCTTAAGATCACAATCGATCATCACGCATTCAAATCACCATACATTTCTTAAATGCAAGTTTCTAGTCAAATTATTCATGTCGTGTGTGCATGTGACTATATTCAAGTTTGGGTTTGAATCAACGGGTATTGGCACGAAGTCGAGGATACTTCAGGTTAGCTCATGTAAACCCTCGATACCCTCAACAGAAGGTATACAATATAACAATATGATAATTGAAAGAGAACTACTTGCGGAGATCAATAATCTTGAACTATGATAAAAAACGAGTTCAAGTAGACTTGCCTTTGAATGATGATTAGATTAATCCGAATATGCAAAAAATAATGGGATCGAAATCAACAATTGGATGGCTGATGTTCAACTTGATGGTGTTCAACTTGATGATGATCAAGATTGGGCTCGGATTTCGATGGCGATGATCAAAAGAGTATTGGATGGTTGATCAAGATGATGATCATGATTGTGATGATCAAGTGGCGATCGGACGGCTGTGATTTTGGGGAGCACTATTGGCGATCCAAACAGAGGAGCTTGGTGCTCGGATGACCGGCAGTGGGGAAGTCAGCAAGGAGGCGGCAGTTCGGTTGACGGGGCATGGTGCTCAGGGCAAGGAGAACATGGGCGGTCGACAGAGGGTGTCGGAGGTGCAGGGGGTTGCGGGGCTGACGGAGGAAAGCGATGGGAGTTGCAGGATGAAGGCAGGCGGTGGAGCAAAGAGAGGAGGCGGTGGTGGGCTGGCGATGGTGGTGATCGACTGTGGTCGCGACTGGCTTGGTAGGTTCGAGTGCTCCAAATGCCGATGGGGGCTCAGGGAGGAGCTGCTGGAGGTGGCGAAGTCGACGGGATGGAGGACAGGGGCTGGCGAATTGCGGTTGGAGGTGCAGCAAAATGGTTACAGAGGGGGTGGTGCGAGGCTGGAGATGGCAGGATGGTGAGGGCGAATGGATGCATGCAACGGGGACGAGAGCGGAGGGTCGACAATTGATGGAGGAAGGTGGAGCGGGGTAATGGCGACAAGATGGACGGGGTGTTGATGGGTGCGATTCGGTGGCTTCGCGAGCAGGGCAGGGGATGGCAGGGAGGCGAGCAGGATGCCGCAATGGCGATGCTCGGGAGGTTCGAGCGGAGGATGGGGCGACAAGGAGTATGAAGGAACTCGGGATGAGGCGATGGAGGCAGGGTGGCTCAACGGGTGGACGTGGAGGCTGACTGCGGAGGTGAGGGGTCGAGCAGCGACCCTGGCGAGGCGCAGGGGCGAGGTCGCTCTGTTTGTTTGGGGGAGAGAATGGGAAGGGGAAGAGTGAGGGGAGGGAGAGAGTATATAATAAATGGGTGAATGACTTTCTCGCACCCAAAGTTAGTAATAATACCATATACACACCTAAAGTTACAGTAATACCCCAATGACACCCAAAGTTTTAAAAATTGGACCTATAGGCACTCGCCTTTCAATTCCATTAAGTTATTAACAGATATTGCGTGAATTTATATTTTTACCCTTGCCTATTTAATTCTCTATGTTATCTCTGCTATCTTCTTCGCCTCTCTTTGGAAATGAAGCAAAGCTTAGGTCTGCACCAGGGGCGTTGGAGGGGGGCCAGAGTCACGTGACATAGCAGGCGGTGGTTTTGCGACAGGCGGTGGCTTTGTGGC
Source organism: Hemerocallis citrina (assembly GCA_017893485.1). Taxonomy (NCBI): domain Eukaryota; kingdom Viridiplantae; phylum Streptophyta; class Magnoliopsida; order Asparagales; family Asphodelaceae; genus Hemerocallis; species Hemerocallis citrina. The sequence continues at coordinate 149,549,295 of CM030368.1, read as the reverse complement.
AGGTGGTAGGCGGTGGTGCACAAGCAGCAGATGGATCAAAAGGTGGGGAATCTCTCATCTTGGCATTTGATGAACTTGTCTCTTAGTCTTATGAGTTATTTGTAGATTAATTTGGGTTTTAATTGTAAAACTACTCTTAATTGTTGATTATTCTTGATGGTTGTAGTATCTTTCCTTCAATTTAGGATCGAATTTGGGATTGTTGTTAGGGTTGAGTTAGGGTTCCGATTTGTTGCAATTAGGAATTTGGGATTGTAATTCCGATTCCGACTTAGGAATTTGGGATTTGTTGTAGGGGTTCCGAGTTAGGAATTTGGAATTTGGGCAATTAACTTTGGGATTGAAATTTGGGATTGAAATTGAAATATAGATTGAACACCTTATACTAGCTTTGTACTTCATACATTACAAACTGGCAAATACATGTAAATTGAACATATATACAATGCATACATAACCAAATTTAATTGCTATTACAAACTGATTTTTAACACTTCAAGTACACTTAAGTAAATTTTGCAATTAATTTAGTATACAAGTACATGCTGAGTTTCTTCTCAACGGGTAGAAAGGACTGCTGACTCTGCCTTTTTTTGAATGCATAAGTAGCAGTTATCCCCCCTGCATACACCTTCATTCACCACCATTAGACAGAGGCAGCAATTCTCTGGTTCTGGGGTTAGAGAAGTAGCGGGTGTAACAGTATATTCAAAGTACTTAACAACTTCTTAACACACAATCCTCATATTTATGCTATTTGTTGCATGATTGTGAGGTGTGCATGCCAAGAAGTTGAAAAGTAGCATGAATACATTGTGACACCCACTACTACTCCATCCTTCGAAACCAGAGAGTTTCTGCATCTGTGTAATGGTGGTGAATGAAAGTGTATGAAGGGAGGAGAATAACTACTTCTACATTCAAAAAAAATTCCAAAAAAAGAAAAGAAAATAGGCAGAGTCAGTACTCTTCCATACCCATTGAGGAAAACCCAGCATGTACTTGTATGCTAACATGGACATGCATCTGTCTCCTTCCTTAAACTTATATTTCAACATCTTCTTTCTTTTCTTCTTGCTTTTTTTCCTTCATCTTCTTTCTTCTTCAATTTCTTCATCTTCATTTTCTTTCTTATTTTTTTTCTTCCTCTTCTATTTTTTTTTCCAGCTTCTATCTTCTTTCTTTTCTTCATCTTCTTTCTTTTCTTTTTTAGTATCATGTTCAATAGAAATATAATGAAGAAGACACTCCATGAATTGGGTATATATAGCATTTTCAAGACTAGACAATGAAGAAGTTGCCTAAAGATAAATAAATTGTTCATTGATGAATTAATTGTTCATTAATGCATCTACTCCATAAACAACAAAGCCTACCATTGATACACAAATCTAAAAGTCAAAAGCATTGATACATCTACTCCATAAACAACAAAGCCTACTATTGATACACAATACTCCAAAAACAAAGCCTACCATTTATACACAAATCTAAAAGTCAAAAATATTGATACACTTCTCAAAATTCAGATACAACATCAGCAAAGATTAGAAACAGCAGCAACAACAATAATCAAAAGCAGCAACAGCAGCAGCAATAAGCAAAAGGAGCAACAACAGCAAAATCAGAAACAGCAGCAGCAGCAATAATCAAAAGCACCAACAACAACAAAATCAGACACAACAACAGCACCAAATATCAGAAGAAGCAACAACAAAATTAGAAGAAGCAGCAAAAATCACAAGCAGCAACATCACCAATAATCAAAAGCAGAGTAAACTTATGTATTTTACTTGTGTATCTATGATCGGATATGTATTTATACACTTGTGAAATGATGGTGTATGTAGAGCTATATGAGCTTATCAAATATCTATTAAAATTGATACACTTCTAAAAAATCAGAAGCAGCATCAGCAAAAGTTAGAAGAAGCAGCAGCAACTACAGCAAAACCAGATCAGCAACAGCAAAAATCAGATGCAGCAGCAGCAGAAGCAAAAATCAGAAGCAACAGCAGCAACAATAGCAAAATCAGAGCAGCAACAGCAAAAATCAGAAGCATCAGTTCAAATGTTTATGTATGATCAGTTCAAATGTGTATATTTTGCTTGTGTATATAAACTCAGATATGTATATATAAACTTGTGAAATGATGGTGTATGTATAATCAGATATGTATAACTCATAAGCATTCCAAAAATTTTCCCTTGTGTATAACTCATATGTATGATCAAATGTGTATATTTTACTTGTGTATATAAACTCAGATATGTATATATAAACTTGTGAAATTATGGTGTATGTATGATCAGATATGTATAACTCATATGTAAGATCAAATGTGTATATTTTACTTGTGTATATAAACTCAGATATGTATGTATAAACTTGTGAAATGATGGTGTACGTATGATCAGATATGTATAACTCATAAAATCGTGAAATTTTTGTTCATCAAAACCAGCAAGGATCAGATATGTATAACTCATAAGCATTCCAAACTCAGATGTGAAACTAAGAAGCATTCCAATTTTTTTTCCTTTAGAAGCATTCCAAAATTTTTACTGCCAAACTGCTAATTCTTCAATGATGTTCCTTTAGAAGCTTACTTACTTGCTGTATGAAAGAGATGACAAAATAATATGATTGAACAAAGAACTGGCAAAAATTGATACAATTCTAAATCTTGTTCTTTTATTACATTGCAAAGAACTATTAGATTCTGAAGAACTTGCAAATACTATGTTAATAAACCAAAATTAAATGAACAAAAATCAAATTACATTCCAAATATTTTTTTTCCTTATTTTACTTCTTCAATACAGCCAAACTGCTAATTCTTCAATAGAAGCAAGCTGCTACTTCTTCAGATTCAACTGCTTCAATATACTAGCTTCAGCTGCTACTGCTTCTTCTTCTTTTTCTTCTTCTATTAACCACAAAAAAACCAATTTTCTTCTTCTTCTGCCAACCACACCAAAAACAGGAGTTTAGCAGCAATAGTCATGTATCTCAACAATACATTAAACAATTACTATCAGGCTCAGAACACAATTGTCAGCACGGACATATCAAATTTTCCAATTACAATAGTATCAGTTCATCAAATATATAAAAAATGGTTTCACTAGGGTTGCATTGTAATGCTATGCCAACTAGTTCAGCAGCAACAGCAAAAATCAGAAGCAACAACAGCAAAATCAGAAGCAACCAAGCATAAAAAGCTGCAGCAAAAGCATAAGCAGTAGCCTATGCATAAGCAGTAGCAGCAAAAGCCTAAGCAAAATCAAAAGCATCAGTTCACCCATGCCTACAAAGAATCCAAGATAATTCCCAACCCATATTATTTTCGATGAATATTGTATGATTTCCATCCACAATCAAGAACAAGCAACTAAGTATCATATAAAAAAAACAAACAATACTATTTTGTGTGACTCATCATTGCCTACTGAGAATCCAAAATAATTTGTAAGGAATTAAACAATATTGTATGATAAAATTGCAACTGAGAATCAAACACTACCCTCTGATATCATAATGTCAAATGGCATACGCTATTTCAAAAACCCAACTCCAACCCTCAAACTTAGATGGGAATTTGACATTGGATGTAGGTGGGCATTCGACATCGGTCCTCACAAAAATAAGGCAGAGATTGAGGATGTACGGGGCGTCGAAGATAAGAGATGAGGGATATATAGTACTTAGGGTTTCGAACTAGGATTTCGAAATTTTAACTTAGGGTGATTAGGGTTCAGAAAGGGGAGGAAGAGATAACCAGGAAGAAGAATAAGAGAAGATGAAGAGATTAGGGGCATTTTGGTCTTTTCACATTCTTCTTAACGGGTATGAACCCGTTAAGAGGTATATACCACGAATATTTCATTAACTTAACTGATAAATGAACGGCGGATACTTATAGGTCCAATTGTCAAAACTTTGGATGTCATTGGGGTATAACTATAACTATAGGTGTGTATAGGGTATTATTACTAACTTTGGGTGCCAATAGCTCATTCACCCGTAATAAATATATTATAATGGGAATAGTTGAGATAGTAGGGAAGCGTGAGGAGCAAAATCAGGAGATATGGGAAGATGTGCAGTTGAGAGTTTGATCTGGTCGAAACAGATTAAGGGAAGAATTGGGTTAATGGGTTTAGGGTAGACTAGGATATGGGTTTGGGTTAGAATTTAATAGGAGATGGGTCAAACTTTGCGCTTTAAATTAAATAATTAAATAATACAATATAGATCAAAATCAATGGACTTTAACAAAAATAATAATAATAATAGTAATAACATTCGGCTTTACAAAAATAATAAGAAGAAGAATCATGACAATAAAAGTAATAATAATAATGGTAATAACATCAATGATGATAATAATAATAATAATAATAATAATAATAATAATAATAATAATACCAATAATTATAATAATTTTAATAATAACAATAATACTCATAATAATAATAGTCATAATAACAATAATAATGATAATAATGATATGTATCGGAAATAGGATTTGAAATTAACAAATTTATTAAAATCCAAATAGTAATAATATAAAATATAAATAGTTGATCAATTAGAAATAGAAAATAAAGTTAAAATATACCATTATTGGAAGTAAATATAATTGTCAATTATCAAACACTTAGTAAAAGACCCGGAATGAATTTAGCACAAAATAAATTTATAAATAATCAAAATACATAAAATATTCCGGAAATATATATTTACGGGAACAGGGGTTACACTTATCTACATCTCCTACATTAATTACTACTAAACAAAGATCTGTAGTTCAACGCAATTAGTATTTGATATCCTTTATCAGTAACAGACAATTATATATATATATATATATATATATATATATATATATATATATATATATATATATATATATATATATAGGGTAAAAGGGATATGAGCAACTTGCTCATTTAGTAAATAAGCAATTGATGATGTGGCACACATGTGATTGGAAAGTCCTTAAAATGGTTAGTTTTTCAATGTATCACATGCATGCCACATAATCAATTGCTCATTTAGTAAATGAGCAAGTTGCTCATATCCCTTTTACCCATATATATATATATATATATATATATATCTTTCTTCAGTTGCAAACGGGTTTGTGTGCACAGATCCGTTGCGAACTGAGATCTGGGCCATTGGATCAAGATCCAACGACTTAGATCTTTTTTTTTCAAAAGTTTACCTTAACCCGTCGTTTGCAAGAACGGGTTAAGGCAAAACTTATTTTTTTTTCTTCTTCTGTATACTCCCTCTTCTTCTCTCTCGATCTCTCCCCACACACACTCTCTCTCATTTCTTCCCGAACCCAAACCCAATCACGTCGAAATCGAGAGCTTTTCACTCCGGCAACTCATCGCTCACCTCCCTCCTTTCTCATTACGGTGATTCTCTATCTCTCTTCCGTCTGTTGCTCGCCTACCTAGAAAACCCTTACCCTAATCCAAACACAAACCTCTCCTCCTTCTCCGTCCGCTCCTCCTCCTTCTCTTCCATTCCCATACAACCTCTCTCTCCCAATATCTTCTCCAGACATCGAAACCAAACTCTCTCATCCCAACTTCGAAAGCAAATCGAAATCCTAGTTCGGCCACAACACCTACATTGGGAAAATTCACAGTTATTTTGTAAGGTAATGACTAATTCTTTGCCTTAGTAGTTGTATTTGTGTTGAATTTTCATTTTTTTAGTCTCTTTCCAATTTCTTGAATATATTAAAACTGCCTAAAAAAATTGTAGATGTAGAACTTTGTAAGTAGTATTTCGATGAGTTTACACGGTGCAATTGTATTCATAGTTGTTTTTGATCGCTCGACGATATTGTAGATTGAGCCGTATTTATAATTGTTCGATATATACTAAATTACTTAGAACGTTTTTGGTGCAGTTAGACTAGAAAATCCTACAAACGACCTTCAGAAAATATAAAATTTTGCAAGTAGGTTGGTCTAACGTAACAAAAGCCATCCCAACTTGTAGAAGTGAGTTTCGACTCACGGTTAGAGAGATACGGCCATATATCGCTTTTGGTTAAAAAAATTCCAAATAAAGCGGTACACGACCGTATCTCGCAAACCGTGACTCGAAACTCACTTCTACAATTTGGAGTGGCTTGTGTTACGTGAATTCGAATAAGTTGCAAAGTTTTATAACTTTTTGATGCCGTCTGTGCGGTTTTCTCACATTGCTCGAACAAGAAGTAAATGACTTAGAATTTTTTTAGTGCGGTTAGACTAGAAAACCCTGCAAACGACCTAAAAAAAACAAAACTTTGTGAGTAGGTTGGTCTCACGTAGCACAAGCCACCCAAACTTGTAGAAGTGAGTTTTGCCTCACGGTTTGAGAGATACGGCCGTGTATCGCTTTTGGTTTAAAAAACCTAAATAAAGCGGTATACAGCCGTATCTCGCAAACCGTGACTTAAAACTCACTTCTACAAGTTAGGTTGGCCTGTATTACGTGAATTCAACCATGTTGCAAAGTTTTATAAATTTTAAATGCTCTTTGTGCGATTTTCTCACGTTCCTTGAATAAGAACTAAATGACTTAGAATTTTTGTAGTGCGCTTAGACTAGAAAAGCCTACAAACGACCTTCAAAAAACCCGAAACATTGCGAGTAGGTTGGTTTCACGTAGCACAAGCCACCCCCAACTTGCAGAAGTGATTGTTGACTCATGGTTTGAGAGATACGGCCGTGTATCGCTTTTGGTTAAAAAAACCCAAATAAAGCTATACATGGCCGTATCTCGCAAGCCGTGACTCGAAACTCACTTCTACAAGTTGAAGTGGCTTGTGTTATGTGAATTCGACCAAGTTGCAATGTTTTATAATATTTGGATGCCGTTTGTGCGGTTTTCTAACGTTCCTCGAACAAGAAGTAAATGACTTAGAACTTTTTTAGTGCGGTTAGACTAGAAAACCCAGCAAACGACCTCCAAAATATACAAGACTTTGCGAGTAGGTTGGTCTCACATAGCAAAATCCACCTCAACTTGTACAAGTGAGTTTCGACTCACGGTTCGAGAGATACGGTCATGTATCGCTTTTGGTTAAAAAAACCGAAATAAAGTGGTACACTGCCGTATCTCGCAGACCGTGACTCGAAACTCACTTCTACAAGTTAGGGTGGCTTGTGTTATGTGAGTTAGACCAGGTTGCAAACTTTTATAATTTTTGGATGTCGTTTGTGCGGTTTTCTCACGTTCCTCGAACAATAACTAAATGACTTAGAAATTTGTTAGAGCGGTTAGAATAGAAAACCCTGCAAACGACCTTCAAAAAATATGAAACTTTGCGAGTAGGTTGGTCTCATGTAGCACAAGCCACCCCAACTTGTAGAAGTGAGTTTTGACTCACGGTTCGAGAGATACGGCCGTGTATCATTTTTGGTTTAAAAAAAACCCAAATAAAGCAGTACACGGTCGGATCTCGCAAATCGTGACTCGTAACTCAGTTGTATAAGTTGGGGTGGCTTATGTTACGTGAATTAGGCCAAGTTGCAAAGTATTGCTAATTGTCGTTGTCATTTGTGCATTGTTTCTCACATTTTTGCTTTATTTATTGATGATACAGAAATAGATGTAACCCATATCAACTAACCTTAAATTTTTCGTTCATAGATAAATAGCTAGAACGAGTCGACCGAGAAGCCCTTCTGGTAGCGCTAGTGGCGCACCATTTACAGATGTAAGATTGATTATTATTATCGTTTTTAAATACGAATATGTAATATTGTATCAATAATAACAATATTTATCTTTGTTCGTGTAGGTAAGTGGCCATCAATCTACATCTGCCGAGGCCATTCTGTCGTCTTCGGTTGCCGTTACACCTCCTGGACCGTTGGACTCAATCTTACTTTCGTTGTAATCCATACACCGATCCGAAGCCGTGTGGAATGGGTCCGCAAAGAAGTGTAGCTTCCGGAAGCATGCGGTTCTTCCCATGGACCCCCGTATCACTCTGTACTTAGTTGAAGCCGGTTTCTACGGAGCTCGATTTATGAGGGATGTGAAGCTTGTTCGACCTCTACTTACAGCTCTTATCAAGCGATGGAGGCCAGAGACCCACACATTCCACCTACCGGTGGGTGAGATGATTGTCACTATCCAAGATGTAGCACTCATTACTGGGCTTCCAATAGATGGGGTCGCCGTGACGGGGAACATGGACTTTGACTGAGTAGTAGTTGTTCGTGATTTGCTCGGTATCGACTTGGAGGTGTCGTTAGGAAAAAAAGAGAGGACGTTAAAAATGGAAATCCTCAAAGATATTTCTGAAGATCATAATCCAGATCTAGTAGATCAAGCCATAGAGGATGCTAAAGATAAAGCCGAAGCTGAATTTTGGGATTGTAGTACCCCGGATAAAATAAACTTTCACATTGAATATATATATAGATTGAATTTGGTTAAGTATATGAATAACTTGAATTGAATATGGATTGTATGTTCATACTTGTGCTTAAGGGTTGGGGTTAGGGTTGGTTATTTCTTTTGACCTAGGGTTTGGTGACCTAGGGTTAGGAACTAACCCTAATCTTGATAAACCCTTGAATCATCTTAATGAGATCCAATGGGTGGAATTGTTCATGAAGGTAATCATCAAGAATTGTCATCATTGTGCCTTGAACATTCTAGTACCTAGTGTGTTGGCACCCATCCACACCTTTCCCTTCCACTCACTCACACCCCTCTCATCCTAGCCCTCCATCTTGGCCGGCCCAAAACCAAACCCTAGCACCTCCTCCATTTTCTATAAATGTCCACCTCCATTCACCTTCTCATTCTTCTTCTTATCTAGTGTTCAAAAAAAAAAAGAAGGAGAAAAAAGAGGGATTTTTAAGTAGTAGGAGAAGTAGAAGAGAGGATTTAGCCAACAACATCTACACTTTGGATTATAGGAGGATCAAGTGAGCAACTTGAAGAAGGAAGGAAGGGAAGCAAGCTAAGCTAAGGATTTCTCTTGCAACTTAGGGTGGGTGAATTCTATACTCTAACTTAGTATTTGTTTTGTGTGAAAATTAGTATGTATTATTAGCTAAGAAGGCTTGTTTACCATGTATATGTATTTGACATGTTAAGATAAAATACAATTGTATGGTAGTACAACTTATAGCATGACTTTTGTTGAAGAAGATATAGGAAGCATGCTGACTCAAAAATCTCTACAGAGCAAACGACTTAGAATTGGTCATAAAATTTTATTGGCATGTTCTAGGATGAGTTTGGAGTATCCTCTAATTTTTTCAGATTTTTCTGGGTTTGTTTAGTAGCCCAACAAAAATTGTTATTTCAGAATAGAATGCATGAAGAAAAACTGTGTTTGTACTGAAAATGAAGTCTTGTTTGGAAGGTCATATTATGGAATTGGTAAGGTATTTTAAGCTAAAATTTTTACTGGATAGTCTTGTATGTGTCTACAACTATAGTTTTAAATTTTGCATTTTTATGAGATGGTTTGATACCTCAAAGAATTATGAGTTTGCAACTGGTCTGGAAATCAGAACTGAGTTTGCCCTGTTTTGAGAGTGAAGTTCACAAACTCATCACTACTTTTTGGTGCATATTATTGTAATGAAATTTTTACTGTAGTTTTTAGTATGAGTCTACATCATGATTCTAAAATTTTAGAATTGTTAGATGACATTTGATGGAGCTTAAAAAATAAATTGCATAAGGAAGTAGAAACCCTGTCTGAAAAACAGAAGGAATTTTTATGCTAAGTTTGAAGGGGCATAACTCTCTGTGTATTATGAATTTAGATGCAGTTTTTGGAAAAATTGAATGGTATATGTCTAGTAACAGAATCTCAAATTTCATAAGCTTTAGACTTAAGGTTGATTTGTTATTGAATTTTAACTAGATTGTGTCCAGTTTCTAGCTCAGATTGCATGATCTGTGAAATTATGCTTTTCTGAATCTGCAAAAGTGATCAACTAGAGATTTGGAGTAGAGACTCTTAGGGTGTGTTTGGATCCGGTTTTAAAAATAGTTTTCAGTTTTTAAAATCAAAACATAGGGTAATTTTGTTTGGATACAAATTTTTTGAAAACTCATTTTAGAATTTCACACTCAAAACTTATGTTTAAAATGAGTTTTTTGAAAACAGAAAAAACCTGTTTTCTGAGATGAGTTTTTTCATTTCCCAACCAACATACTGTATTTGTATATGTATGTATCTATATAATAAAACACAAAGAAAGCTGCCAAGTGGCTCTCCTTCAATCCCCCAAAAATCAAAGGCCCAGATCTAACCTCACAAAACATATTTTTTTCCCCAAAAAGTTCCCCCCCAAAACTCAAATTCAAATCCCCCACCCAAAACAACTCCTATATTTATTTATTTATTTTTTCTCTCTCTCCCTTCCTCTTCTATTAAAAAAATTAAGAAAATAAAAATTTTAAAATTTTTAAAAAACTAAAATTTTAAAAACTTTAGAAATAATTCAAAAAAAAAAACATATAATATGTTTTTTGCATGACCCCAAAAGTTTCTCATATAATATGTTTGCTACTTCGATTAATTTGTTGGACCTCCAAAACTATTTTATATGATCAAACAAGGTGCACCGTTCCGAAGACGTGCTGTAGGCACGTGTCAACGGGCAAACCTAGTATATGTATACATTATGTACGTATACAGTATGTATGTATATGTATATATATACAATAGTATGCATATTATTATGCATATTATTATTATTATTATTATTATTATTATTATTATATATATATATATATATATATATATATATATATATATACTATTATAATATATTATTATTTCATATGTACTGTTTTATATATTATTATTATTTTATATATACTATTATTATAATATATTATTATTTCATATATACTATTTTATATACACTATTATTATTATATGGGAAAAAGGGGTATGAGCAACTTGCTCATTTAGTAAATAAGCAATTGATGATGTGACATACATGTGATTGGAAAAGCATTAAAAGAGTTAGTTATCCAATGTATCACATGCATGCCACATAATCAATTGCTCATTTACTAAATGAGCAAGTTGCTCATATCCCCTTTACCCTTATTATATATATTATTATATAATATATTATTATTATAAAAAGTTGTTATATATATAATTATAATATATTATTATTACATATATATAATTATAATTATTATATATTATTATATATATGTATAGTATTAAATATGTTTATTATAATAAATTATTTTATATTATTATATATCAGTATGTATGTATATATATGTATACATCATATATGTATCAGAGTATATATATTGTATATACATATAACCAAACCCATACATACATTATATATAATAGTATACAATATAGAGTATTTATGTATATACATATATACAAAATTACGGATTATATATATACATACATACTGTATACATTTTACCAAACGCCTTTTATAATTTAATTTTTAAAAAACTATTTTTATGAAAAAAGTTTACCAAACAATACTCTGGTTTCGAAAATCACAAAAAACAGCTTTATAATTTTTTTTCTTTCAAAAACTATGTTTAAAATGAGTTTTCAAAACAACGAACCAAACACAAGCTTTCCAAAAAATCTAGAATTATGTAATTCCAAGTTGTGTAGTAATAGATATGAATTTTGGAAGTACTGGACAGATCCAGTCTTCTTGAAAGTTGTCACTTTTTTGCATGTTTGTGATTTTTCTCAATTTCCAAGTTTTGGATTGAGAGTTAGTGGTATTTCTATACCCAAAATGTTTGTTTTTTTGTGTCTTATGTTGTTAAGACATGGGTGGAGACTTGAACATTGTTTGAGTCATTGATATTGTCTAGATAGTTATCCTATAGCTGTCAACCCCTATGCTAGAATTGGAACTTCCGCCTCAATGTTTAAAATAGCCAAACTCGTGCGCCGACGGAGTCTTAAAGGATGATCGTGGGCCAAGGTTGTGAACGAGACTCAAGATAGGGGAAGTGGTGAGCAAGGTGATCGCGTCGTCAGAGCCACGGGTTGATAGACGGGAACTAGGGTTTTTCATTGAGGAAACCACATGAGACTAGGATAACCTAGATTATGGATCAAGTTTGTAACCATACCCATATAACATATCCAGGTAGACTCAGTATTAATTAGGAATACCGACACCTATAAATTGCATTAGTTTCCTAGCTAAATATTAGTCAGGTGTTATACTCTCCTGTCATTAGGAAAACGTGCTGCAGTGCGTGTCTCGCACTGTTAATTCCTGAAGAACCGTGGTAAGAACGAGAGGGGATTCCTTTCGGAGTTAAGGAAGTAGACCCTACACTACCGTCAAGTACTATGTTGGTGGACACGAACGGATCATAGGGCTGCTGTCCTGTGAATCTTCAACACCATAGATATGCTGCGGTGTATCTTTAGTTTGTCACAACTTTTGAGTGAGATCCGTGCATTGGGCACTAGTGGAAAATAGGGACACTACTATGTGACTGCAGTAACGGATTGGACCGATTAATCTGCAACCTCATCAACCATGATCTATCTATCAGGAACAGGATGAGTACAAGAGTAGGATGCATGGCGGGGGTTCAAAACCCTGAACTTGGAGACAATGGCTTGATTTGGAACATATGTAGTATGGGGTGCATACATTTTCAAAGTCTCGCCTGCATTAGAATAAGTACATCTTGTAGTGCCCCGATTTTCATTTAATGAAAATTTTTTATTTTGCACGTAGTGTGCACGTGCAATATTTTTTTGGTAGAATTAAATCTTATAATTATTTTCATTATGATGAGTATAAATGTCTAAATATGTGCTCTTTAATTATTCCTATATAAAGCCCTTTTTCAAATAGACAAAGCCTTTCTTTTAAAAAGCCCAAATCTAATTTATTTGTTATATTTTTAATTATTATTTTGGGCCATAAATTAAAGCCCATGAACTATTTTTATTTTAAATACAACTTGTAATGTAGAACACATTTTAAAGATTATTTTTATGTAAAATATAATGTACAATTTTTAAATGGTGCCAAGTTGCATGCACGTGCATTGCGCGTACACGTGCAAATGCACCATGCTTGTGCATGGCCGGTTGTGATTTTAGGAGGGAAATGGAAATTTTTGAGTGGAGTCATGGGTGGTGGTTACTTGATCATGGTCGGTTATTGTAACTCCTTGAATCCTAGCCTTTTAATCCTAACTCCTACTTCAATCCTAGCCTTCCATTTTCCTAAACTTTTAGTATAAATACCCCCCCCCCCCCCCCCCCCCCCCCCCCGCCTAGTATTCTTGTGCTAATTATTCCTCCAAACCTATAGTTTAAAATACATTATTAGTAGTATAGAAAGTGAGTAAAAGATTGAGAGTGTGTGTGAGGAGTTTGTGCTTGCATCAAAGGAGGCCGGCATCAAAGAGGAGCTCTCGATTTTGGGCTTGGTGGAAGGCTCGGGTGCGCGCATCAAGGAGGAGGATCGTTCGTTTGCAAGGACATTGGTTTAGGAGGTGTTGCTAAGTGTAGTCTCTCCAATTAAGGTGGGTAAATTTTCTATATTTCTAATTAGGAAGCATGCTAGATTTGAATTAAAAGAATGATGCATGAAAAAGATTAATAAGAGTACACATTTAATTGGAAAAATGACATATTGATTGATTGAAATGTTGATATGCAATTGTATGTGGTTCGATCATTAAAATTTAAGTTGTGTGCGAATTGATTATAGCTATGGATTGTTTGAAGAAAACTTCATTATTAACATTAAAAATTATATGCAAGAATTATTAGATTGACAATGTCGCTTTATGTGCTTAAATGGACTTTTCGTGATAACGTTGTAATGAATGAATTAGAATATAATTGGTGTGTTTGTGAAATGAGTAAAAACAGAAAATTGGTGTAGAGATTAGTGAAATTAAAGTTAGATAAGAAATGTCGAAAAAGAAATGTGTTAGTAGTAGTATATAAATTTAACCAAATTGTATGGTAGATATGTGTTAATTATTGGGAAATACATATTTAATTATTGAAAAAAATTATTTTTATATACTGGAGTATAATTCGTGATGGGAATAAGTAATCTGGGATTTTTACAGCATGTTAGTAAGAGCAAAATGAAATGAGAACTTGATGAACATCGAAATGTTTTAATAAACAGAGAGAATCGATTTAAGTAACCTTTGAGTTGTATCGATGACAACCTGAGCCTATAGCTCGAGTGGTCGGGATGCTCTTATTTGCTACAGTGGGTTCGGGTGCCTCTGGTCGCTGGTTTGAATACCGTGAGCACCATACATTTTTGTTTTGTGTTTTTTTTGAAAACCAGAGTAACCGCAGCCGAGAGCATTTAATGCTCTCCGCTCCCCTTTCTAACGCATAGCGCGTTCGGCCTAGTGGCCTGTGCCTTCGGTTGGTTTTCCTATGGTCACTGGTTCGATCCTTGGTCTCGGCTGTGTTGTGTTGTGGGAAAAAATAATTTTTTTGGGGGTTTTGATGATTGGAAAATTACGGAAAAAATATGATTATTATCCTAAAATTATGTGGGATTTATGAAAAATAAATTGGGAATTATTTTAATGAAATAGAGTGTATTTTGAGACCAAAAGTATAATTTAGAACTATGGTTCTACACTTGCATTTTTATGAAAGTTGCACTTTGCAAAAGGACTTGAAATGAAATATTAGAAAAGAAATATGAATTAGGAAGGAATTATGTGAAGTGATGTGAATTATTCTCATTGGGGAATAGTGTGACAAATTATGAAGTGTGAATATTCATTTTTGATCGTATAACTAGTAATGTGGTTTTAATGTGAGAAATGATATTTCATGAATTACATGATGAATAATTGAATTCCATGTATAGTTATGGACTATTGAATAATTTAGATTTCATGATTGGAAAAGAGAAATATGTTTGGGTATGACAACTCAACATGTGAATTTATGAATTGAAATTGAAAATTAGAGTATAGCCAAAACTCACACCGGCATGTGAAAAATAATGAATCATGATTATTGACATTGAAAAGACCAGGTTTGGGTTATTGTGAAATAAAAGAAATAAGATTTTGGTCATGATTTTATTATAATTAAGGATTAGTTACATAGTGAAGATGTGATGAAAGTAAGAGAAAACATTGAGTATGAGGGCCATTGGATTGGCGGCGAGAGCGTATCCCAGGATGTCCCATGATGAGTCATGATAGGGCGTGGATACTGCTCCAGAGTACTGTCCCGGTGGCGACGCTCGTGGGATGTTGGACGACTGCGGGTGGTGTCATGTCTATGGTAGGAGCTGAATTACCACAGGATGCCTGCATGATGAGTCATGTGTCAGTGCTTTGGGATTCCCTCCAGGGCGCCTAGACATGAGTTCGTATGTCAGAAAACATCTAAGATACTTACCGTAGTTACAGTAGTAGATTAAGACATGACGAGGTATTGAACCCTACAAGATGAAGAACGATTAAGGGCTTGCCCTCGGACCTATGTAGTATGGGATGCATAGAATCCGAACAAGTGTGCATTAGTATCATATAATATAAATAACTGCATTAGGGACTAAGTGCACAATCACAACACGACATCATTAGGGTATTCCCTTTAGTTTGATATGTGACAAGTTTGTGTTTGTTAAATATGGAAAATTAGTTATACTATTTCCGGCATAGAGAGGATGGCCGTGTATAATGTTCGTCGGTTGAATAAACTGACGTACCCACAGTTTTGTATGCAGGATAAATGACATGGTAAAGATTAAAGAGGAACAGATGCTTAAAGATTATTCAATGTTGATGTACATTCATTTAAATGTTGTAAATTTACTTCCGCTGTGCAATGTAAAGAGTAAAGTTTCATGTAAATTCTTATGTAAAATGAAAAGTTTTAATTTCCTTGTAAAATTATACTAAATGAAGTGTAAAGATCCTGTGGAATCTCGAATTCAGTGTATTTTGGAATTCGGGGCATTACAGAGTGGTATCAGAGCCACGCTTCACACTTGTACAAATTTATAAGGAACGACACCCTAGAAGTGGACATTAGAGTGTGTGTTTGAGTCTAGAGATTTAAATGTAAGTGACTTACATTTGTGTTGCTCTATGACTTATGCTTCTTCCTCCTTATTTCTAAGATGGCTGATCACTTCGACCCTGCTGGAGACGACGAATGGCATATCATCGAGGAAGAGTACCATCCTGGACAAGCAGATTCTGAGGAAGAGTACTACCCAGGACAAGTCGATTCTGACGGAGAAGAATGGCCTGAATCCTGAGAGATCACCCCACCTCCGGATTCATCTGATGACTCTTCTGACGAAGAAGAAGAACCGGTTCCAAATGGTCTTGTGATATCTCTTCAGAGGCAGGTAGAAACACTGCGGGAGAGAGTTGGACTATTAGAGGCTCAATTAGCAAAGCGTAAGGACGACTTTGCAGTTCTCAGTCATCATGTATGGGAACTCGAGAAGAGGAAGAATCTGACCGATGTGCTGAAGGAAGAAGTTGATGAACTACGGGGAGAACTTCGAGAAGCGAAGTAGAATCGTAGGAGTTAGACTATTGTAGCTTCTACTGTTTTCATTCTGATGTCAAGAAATGTTTTTCAATTCGAATGTATAAAGTTTGAAATTCAATGAAATGGAAATATTGACTTGAAAGTTCATGTTTCACATCGAATTTAATGGATCTTCTGCATCAGAATATGGAATGAAAGCTGTTGTGTTGTTCGATACTGGATCCTCTCATACTTTTGTGTCTCCTAAATTTGCTAAAGTGTTGGGAGTTAAACCGAAGATTTTTCCAGGCAAGATCTTAGCAGTAGCTACTCCATCAGAGGAAACTTTAACCACTGATCAGTATTATGCGGATTACGAGATTGTGATTGGGGACAGAATCTTCGGAATTGATCTGATCGAGCTGACTATCTTGGGAGTCGATGTTATCATTGGCATTGATTGGATGTCGATGTACAGTGCAAGCATCGAGTGTAAGACCAAGACGGTAATAGTGAAGGCTCCAGGTGGACCTGAGGTCACTTTCTAAGGGAAGAAGAAGTGTTCTAGGCTGGTGGCAGCTATCCACAAGGAAGAGATTCCTGTGGAAGTGCAAAGGATTTTTGTGGTTCGGGACTATCCGACTGTGTTCTTGGATGATTTTCCTGGGTTACCCCCACATCGTGATGTAGAGTTCAGCATCACTGTTTAACCAGGAAGTGCACCCATTTCTAAGGCACCGTATAGGATGGCTCTAGTGGAACAGGATGAGGTGAAACGGCAGATTGAGGAACTGTTGGAGAAAGTCTTTATTCAACCTAGTGCGTCACCTTGGGGAGCACCAGTGCTTTTGGTAAAGAAGAAGGATGGATCGATGAGAATGTGTATCGATTACCGAGAGCTGAATAAGGTCACTGTTCAGAATAAGTATCATATTCCTCGAATTGATGACTTGTTCGATCGTCTACAAGGAGCAGCTATTTTCTCCAAAATAGATCTTCGATCAGGATATCACCAAGTTCGAGTGAAAGCTGAAGATGTGCACAAAACTGCATTTAGAACTTGACATGGGCATTACGAATTCTTAGTTATGCCATTTGGAGTGACGAATGCACCCGCAATCTTCATGGATTTGATGAACAGAGTTCTGAGGCCGTTCATTGATTCTTTCGTTGTGGTGTTTATCGACGATATCCTCGTGTACTCCAAGTCAGAAGAGGAGCACACCGAGCATCTGGCAGCAGTTTTGAAGAAGCTGGAAGAGCAGGAGTTGTATGCCAAGCTATCCAAGTGTGATTTCTGAAAATCTGAAGTGGCATTCCTAGGTCACATCCTTTCTAAGGAGGGAGTGGCAACTGACCCTCAGAAGATAGAGGCAGTGAGAAATTGGGCTAGGCCTACTACAGTGAAGGAAGTCAGAAGTTTTCTTAGAATGACTGGATACTACAGGAGATTCATTCAAGGTTATGCTCAGATAGCCGTGCCGCTTACTGGTCTGACCAAGAAGAATGTGAACTTCAAGTGGACCGAGCAATGTGAGGTAAGCTTTCAGGAGTTGAAAGAGAAACTGACTACTGCACCTATTTTGACTTTGCCTAGAGCAGGTGTTGAGTATGATGTTTACAGCGATGCTTCACATCGTGGGCTTGATTGTGTCTTAATGCAAGAAGAAAGAGTAATCGCTTATGGGTCTAGGCAACTACGACCGCATGAGAAGAATTACTCAACTCATGATCTGGAGTTGGCTGTGATTATCTTTGCCCAGAAGCAGTGGAGACACTACGTGTACGGTGAGAAATTGAATATGTACACAGACCACAAGAGTTTGAAGTACATATATCAGCAGAAGGATCTGAATTTGAGGCAGCGGAGATGGTTGGAAGTGCTTGAGGACATGCGACCTGAGATCAAGTATCATCCTGGGAAAGCTAATGTTGTTGCGGATGCACTTAGTCGCAAGAGCAGTTTATCCAGTTTGATTACAACTCAGAAGCATCTGATTGAGGAATTGGATTGAGCAGGTATTGAAGTTGTCTTGCAAGGATTGGGAGCATCTTTAGCTCAGTTGAGGCTTCAGCCTACACTGAATGGAAGGATCATTGCAAGTCAGGAGGTTGATGCAGATATCTTGGAGATGAAGGAGCAGGTTGGTGCTGGCAGGTTGCCCGGATTTCAAATCAGGGATGGAGTGCTGTGGTTTGGAGAGAGGCTATGCGTTCCAAATCAGGCGGACCTGAAAGAGAGTATTCTTCAGGAGGCGCATGCTACTCTTTTGTCGGTACATTCTGGAAGTACTAAGATGTACAGAGATATCAAACCGCATTTCTGGTGGTCAGGTTTGAAGCGAGATGTGGCTCCTGAATCCTTTTCAGAAAAAATGACCAAAAGCAATTTGTGGCGAAGTGTGAGGTTTGTCAGCAAGTCAAAGCCGAGAATCAGAGACTCGGAGGTCTATTACAGCCGTTGTCTATTCCGGAATGGAAGTGGGATAACATCAGTATGGATTTCATTACGGGATTGCCCAAGAGTTCTAAAGGCAATGATGCGATTTGGGTTATAGTCGATCGACTAACCAAGTCCGCTCACTTTTTGGCGATGAAACTCACTGCTTCGATGGACAAGTTAGCTGAGTTGTATGTTGGCGAGATCGTCCGCCTCCATGGTGTTCCGTCAACTATTGTGTCTGATCGAGATGCGCGGTTTACTTCGCATTTCTAGAGGAGTCTTCAGACAGCTTTGGGTACCAAGACGGATTTCAGCACTGCTTTTCATCCGCAGACCGATGGGCAGACCGAGAGAGTCAACCGTATTCTTGAGGATATGCTTCGGTGTTGTGTACTAGACTTTGGAGGTAGTTGGGAAAGGCATTTACCCTTGGTAGAGTTTGCCTACAACAACAGTTTTCAGACTAGCATTGGGTTGGCACCGTACGAAGCTTTGTATGGCAGGAAGTGCAGAACACCTGTTTGTTGGTTTGAAGTTGGGGAGCGTCAGTTGTTTGTTCCTGAGCTTGTGCAGCAACCTCTGAGAAGATTGATCTGATCAGGAAAAGGTTGGTAGAAGCTCAGAGCAGGCAGAAAAGCTATGCAGACAATCGGAGAAGGGACCTTGAGTTTGAGGTCGGTGACTTCGTCTTTCTGAAAGTATCGCCCAGTAAAGGTGTGGTTCGATTTGGCAAAGGCGGGAAATTAGCCCCGAGGTTTATAGGCCCGTACAAGATATTGAAAAGGATCGAAAAAACTGCTTACTGGCTTGAGTTACCGGAAGAGTTATCTCAGGTACACAATGTCTTTCATGTGTCTATGCTGAGAGGTTATATTCCAGATCCGAGTCATCATTTGCCTGAAGTGCCGAAAGGTTTGCAGTTGGATCTGAATTACATCGAGTCTCCTATCGAGATTGTTGATCGTCGAGAGAAAGTCTTGAGGAATAATACGATACCGATGGTCAAGGTAGTCTGGAGAAACCATTTGGTTGAAGAGGCTACTTGGGAGTCTGAGGAGAGGATGTTGAAGGATTATCCTGAGCTTTTTGCTTGATTTGTATTTTGTATTTTGTATTTTTTATTCTTGCGTTTGTTGTTTGTGTTTTGTTTCTCGCTCTTGACTGTAGTTCCGGGGACGGAACTATTCTAAGGAGGAAGTGTTGTAATGCCCCGATTTTCATTTAATGAAATTTTTTTTTTGCACGTAGTGTGCACGTGCAATATTTTTTTGGTAGAATTAAATCTTATAATTATTTTCATTATGATGAGTATAGATGTCTAAATATGTGCTCTTTAATTATTTCTATATAAAGCCATTTTCCAAATAGACAAAGCCTTTCTTTTAAAAAGCCCAAATCTAATTTATTTGTTATATTTTTAATTATTATTTTGGGCCATAAATTAAAGCCCATGAACTATTTTTATTTTAAACACAACTTGTAATGTAGAACACATTTTAAAGATTATTTTTATGTAAAATATAATGTACAATTTTTAAATGGTGCCAAGTTGCATGCACGTGCATTGCGCGTACACGTGCAAATGCACCATGCTTGTGCATGGCCGGTTGTGATTTTAGGAGGGAAATGGAAATTTTTGAGTGGAGTCATGGGTGGTGGTTACTTGATCATGGTTGGTTATTGTAACTCCTCCTTGAATCCTAGCCTTTTAATCCTAACTCCTACTTCAATCCTAGCCTTCAATTTTCCTAAACTTTTAGTATAAATACCCTCCCCCCCCCCTGCCTAGTATTCTTGTGCTAATTATTCCTCCAAACCTATAGTTTAAAATACATTATTAGTAGCATGGCAAGTGAGTAAAAGATTGAGAGTGTGTGTGAGGAGTTTGTGCTTGCATCAAAGGAGGCCGGCATCAAAGAGGAGCTCTCGGTTTTGGGCTTGGTGGAAGGATCGGGTGCGCGCATCAAGGAGGAGGATCGTTCGTTTGCAAGAACATTGGTTAAGGAGGTGTTGCTAAGTGTAGTCTCTCCAATTAAGGTGGGTAAATTTTCCATATTTCTAATTAGGAAGCATGCTAGATTTGAATTGAAAGAATGATGCATGAAAAAGATTAATAAGAGTACACATTTAATTGGAAAAATGACCTATTGATTGATTGAAATGTTGATATGCAATTGTATGTGGTTCGATCATTAAAATTTAAGTTGTGTGCGAATTGATTATAGCTATGGATTGTTTGAGGAAAACTTCATTATTAACATTAAAAATTATATGCAAGAATTAGTAGATTGACAATGTCGCTTTATGTGCTTAAATGGACTTTTCGTGATAACGTTGTAATGAATGAATTAGAATATAATTGGTGTGTTTGTGAAATGAATAAAAACAGAAAATTGGTGTAGAGATTAGTGAAATTAAAGTTAGATAAGAAATGTCGAAAAAGAAATGTGTTAGTAGTAGTATATAAATTTAACCAAATTGTATGGTAGATATGTGTTAATTATTGGGAAATACATATTTAATTATTGAAAAAAATTATTTTTATATACTGGAGTATAATTCGTGATGGGAATAAGTAATCTGGGATTTTTACAGCATGTTAGTAAGAGCAAAATGAAATGAGAACTTGATGAACATCGAAATGTTTTAATAAACAGAGAGAATCGATTTAAGTAACCTTCGAGTTGTATCGATGACAACCCGAGCCTATAGCTCGAGTGGTCGGGATGCTCTTATTTGCTACAGTGGGTTCGGGTGCCTCTGGTCGCTGGTTTGAATACCGTGAGCACCATACATTTTTGTTTTGTGTTTTTTTTTGAAAACCAGAGTAACCGCAGCCGAGAGCATTTAATGCTCTCAGCTCCCCTTTCTAACGCATAGCGCGTTCGGCCTAGTGGCCTGTGCCTTCGGTTGGTTTCCCTGTGGTCGCTGGTTCGATCCTTGGTCTCGGCTGTGTTGTGTTGTGGGAAAAAATAATTTTTTTGGGGGTTTTGATGATTGGAAAATTACGGAAAAAATATGATTATTATCCTAAAATTATGTGGGATTTATAAAAAATAAATTGGGAATTATTTTAATGAAATAGAGTATATTTTGAGACCAAAATTATAATTTAGAACTATGGTTCTACACTTGCATTTTTATGAAAGTTGCACTTTGCAAAAGGACTTGAAATGAAATATTAGAAAAGAAATATGAATAAGAAAGGAATTATGTGAAGTGATGTGAATTATTCTCATTGGGGAATAGTGTGACAAATTATGAAGTGTGAATATTCATTTTTGATCGTATAACTAGTGATGTGGTTTTAATGTGAGAAATGACTCATGATTGGAAAAGAGAAATATTTTTGGGTATGACAACTCAACATGTGAATTTATGAATTGAAATTGAAAATTAGAGTATAGCCAAAACTCACACCAGAAAGTGAAAAATGATGAATCATGATTATTGAAATTGAAAATTAGTGTATAGCCAAAACTCACACCGGCAAGTGAAAAATGATGAATCATGATTATTGACATTGAAAAGACCAGGTTTGGATCATTGTGAAATGAAAGAAATAAGACCGGTAGTAGTGAGAGGGCTAACTCTAGAGCTTTGATTTTGGTCATGATTTCATTAGAATTAAGGATTAGTTACATAGTGAAGATGTGATGAATGTAAGAGAAAAACATTGAGTATGAGGGTCATTGGATTGGTGGGGAGAGCGTATCCCAGGAGGTCCCATGATGAGTCATGATAGGGCGTGGATACTGCTCCAGAGTACCGTCCCGGTGGCGACGCTCGTGGGATGTTGGACGACTGCAGGTGGTGTCATGTCTATGGTAGGAGCTGAATTACCACAGGATGCCTGCATGATGAGTCATGTGTCAGTGCGTTGGGATTCCCTCCAGGGCGCCTAGACATGAGTTCGTATGTCAGAAAACATCTAAGATACTTATCGTAGTTACAGTAGTAGATTAAGACATGACGAGGGATTGAACCCTACAAGATGAAGAACGATTAAGGGCTTGCCCTCGGACCTATATAGTATGGGATGCATAGATACCGAACAAGTGTGCATTAGTGTCATATAATATAAATAACTGCATTAAGGACTAAGTGCACAATCACAACACGACATCATTAGGGTATTCCCTTTAGTTTGATATGTGACAAGTTTGTGTTTGTTAAATATGGAAAATTAGTTATACTATTTCCGGCATAGAGAGGATGGCCGTGTATAATGTTCGTCGGTTGAATAAATTGACGTACCCACAGTTTTGTATGCAGGATAAATGGCATGGTAAAGATTAAAGAGGAACAGATCCTTAAAGATTATTCAATGTTGATGTACATTCATTTAAATGTTGTAAATTTACTTCCGCTGTGCAATGTAAAGAGTAAAGTTTCATGTAAACTCTGATGTAAAATGAAAAGTTTTAATTTCCTTGTAAAATTGTACTAAATGAAGTGTAAAGATCCCGTGGAATCTCGAATTCAGTGTATTTTGGAATTCGGGGCGTTACACATCTTGACCTGTGCATTAAATTACTAGGGCATGTCATACACAGACACCTTTAACCCAATTACACCTTCCTATCTTTTAATCATTTTTTTCTCGTGCATTAAATCTTGATTTGTCAAGTTTGGAGATCGCTGCTTTCATCAGCTTTGCGTCAATAGAATTACCGACGCATCCACTCTTTTAGGTACTGAATGTTGATTCGTGAGAACAGGAGAGCTCAGCTAGATGGTGCGTCCGAGTGTTAGTTTCAAGTGTTCACTATTCACATCTTTTTGTTGTTTTTGTAGACTCTGATTTGTAATTTCTGGAACATTGTATATTGTAACACTTGAACTTATAAATATCATGGAATAAAATTTGTTTAAACTTTTCCTATATTTTCCTGTATTGTGACTGTTTGAAGGAAGAATTTGGTTTTTGTCACGAATCGCCAGTATAGGGATTCGAGGCGCTACATGGATGAAATCTTCGACTGTAAATCACTTCGAATTAGTTGGTTGAAATTGCAATTCAATGAATATTTGACAGATGATTTGGACGAGGAAGCCCAACATTACTATGCTCATGCCTACATATTCAGTATGAACGGGGTTGTGATCTTTCCCAACTCATCCGGTGCGATCATGCCGCTCATGTATTTACTGTTGTTGGAATATTTCGGTACGGCCAGCCATTACAGTTGGGGGAGTGTGGATTCGGCATTACCGTATAGGAATTTGTGCGCATGTGCATTAGGTACCGTACAAATGGGTGACTCGATGGTTCTGTTACAAATATGGAGTTGGGAATGCATCCACATCGGACGTCCCCATATTATTGAACCAACACCGGATTGGTTGGCCGAACCACCGGTTTTAGAGTTATTACCTCCTTTAAGGGTATATTGGGTAGGGCGGCACACGTGGGTCGATAACCCACGCCAATCTCTTACGTATTTTAGAGATGAGTTAGATAACTTGCGGGATGAGTTCATTAATTGGGTACCGTACTCAACCGCCAGGTTGGAAAGAGTTCCACCGGTATTTTGGCTGGTGCGCTTTGGTTGACGGCTTCCCCACTTGCGAACTTTTCTGTTGTTGAGTTCCAGTATCCGGATAGAGTGATGCGGCAATTCAGATATCAACAGAAGATTCCAGAAGTGCGCTGTTATGACAAAAAGTTGCATGAGGTGAAAGGAACGGATCGAGTGCCCAACTTCGATTGGGTGGATTTTCACTAGGTCCATGTGGCCAACTGGAACACCTTGCGCTATCTGATGACATCGAATATGATGTTCTTCGCTATACCATACAATGGCTCGTTCCAACAAGTTTACATGACATGGTACAAGCGCATTACAAGATTGTATATTTCTCCGCAAGACGTTGTACCACCCGGTGTCCAGATTCCGATTCCCCCAACCGAGGAAGAACCACCACCGGCATATTCCTCTTCCCAGCCGATGTATCAACCAAAGGCGAAGACGTATCGGAAGTTGGTTAGTCTAACTTCACGCAATTTCATACATTTCGTATGCATGTATTGTTATTTGAGGATGGGATGATAATATAAATAATGTTATTTAAATTCAAAATTTCAACCTAATGTAGATTGAAAACACATGGGAAACCGTTCGGATAGCTTCTGGCACCCTGAAGAGTAAGGTACTCGCGAGTGTTAGGGAAATAATGCGGGAGATTCTAAAACTGTGCCGCCGTAGTCTTGAAGAGGTGGGTGAAGGTCCCAAACTTGATGCATATTTAAAAGTCAATGTGGCAGGTTCTCGGCGAAAGAGCATGACAAGGCCGGGAATTCACATCGCCGAGCCACAACAACTCCAACAACAGGAACCACCGGAAGTAGATGTGGAGGATAAGTGTTCAGATGAACCTCAATCCCCCGAGACTGAATGTAGATGCCGAAATCCCCAACGAAAGAGGAACCCACCTGATCAATTCACACCAAGTGGTCGCAAACCGCGTGGTCGGAAAAGGTAGTATCTAACAATAGCTTCGTTATTAGTAGTTTAGTATTTGGTTGATGATTTTATTCCTTAAACAACTAATGCAACATTTTTTTTCTATGTTGATAAATGTTGTAGATAGATACTGGGCATGCAAGGAAGTCAACCATGAAGATAAATGTATTGATCCAGCTAGGCTACTTTAGATTGATAGTTGAGATGGATATATTGTAATGAATATGTTGTAATTGCTACTTGAGATAATTCCACAAATGTAGATGAATGAATTGTTCTGATATTTGCAAAGTTTCATGTTGTCAAATTGATGTGAAAATTGTTGACATTTTTTATGTTAAACTGCTGTGTTATTATCCGTGATTTTATATATATTGCTGTGAATGAATTGTTGTGATCTTAGTTTTTTATTCTGTGAATGAATTGGTGTGATATGTAATTGATGTGAATTGTTGTGAATGAAATGTAGATGAAATGTAATTGATGTGAATGATCTTAACCCTGGCAAAATAATTCAGCTTCATCTGTTTCACAATAGCGGGTTAAGTTGAAATATTTTCATAGGCACTCATTTTGTGAAGTTGAATTTTCATCCACATACAGCAATTAGAACTGGAAAAATATTCCTACTTAACACGTTATTGGAAATGACGGGTTAGGATTGTAGCACCCCGAATCCCCATGCTGGCGATTCGTGACACAAACCAGAATCTTTCCTTCAAGACAGTCACAATACAGGAAAAAGCAGAAAAAACTAAACAATTTTATTCCATGATGTACAAGTTCGAGTGTTACAATTTTACATTATCTCAGAATTTACAAATCAGAGTTTTACAAAAATAACAAAAAATGTAAAGGATGAACACTCGATATTTTCACTTGGGCAAACCATCTGTCTTGGGCTTCCCGGGCTCCCTGGGTCAGAAATTTAGCACCTAAAAGAGTGGGCACGTCAGTAATTCTACTGACGTGAGGCTGATAAAAGTAGCGATCGCCAAACTAGAAAAATCAAGATTCAACAGAAATGTGACAAAAGAAGGAAGGTGGAGATGGGTCCAAGGTGTTCATGTATGACAATGCCCTAGTACTTTAATGCATAGGCCAAAATATACTTAATCTAATGCAAGCGAGACTTTGGAAATGTATGCATCCCATACTACATACATTCCAAATCAAGCCGTTGTCTCCAAACTCAGGGTTTTGAACCCTCACCATGCAACCTACTCTTGTACTGGTCCTGTTCATGATAGATAGATCGTGGTTGATGAGGTTGCACATTGATCGGCCTCATCCATTCTGCAGTCAATTAGTGGTGTCTCGCTTTGCCACTAGTACCCTATACTCGGACCTCATTCAAAAGCCAAGACGAACTTAAAGATACACCACAGGATACCTATGGTGCTGAAAATTCATAGGACCGCAGCCCATATGACCCATTCGTGTCCACCAGCATAGAACTTGACGGCCTCGAAGGTCTAATTCTTCCTATTCGCCAAGAAATTCCATCCCATTCTTACCACAGTACTTTATGAATCAACAGTGCAAGATACACACCGCAGCACGTATCCCTAATGACAGGAGAGTACAACACCTGACAACTAGTCGGTAGAAACTACTGCAGTTATAGGTGATGGAAAAATCTAATTGACATCCACTCTACCTAGACACGTTACAAGGGCATGGTCACCAACTGGTTCCTAGTCTAAGTTATGCCTAGTCTCAAGCGGTTTTCCTACTAGAAACCCTTGTTCCTGTATATCAACCTGCGGCTCCGGCGATGCAATCACTTGCTCGCCGCTCCCCCATTGAGTTTCGTCCTCAATTCGGCCCGTGATCATCTCCCATGAATTCTTCGGCGCCCGAGTTAGTCACTTTCAAACGTTAGGACGGGAGTTCCCAAGTTGGCTTAATGGTTGATAAGTGTAGGCAACTAACTTAGACAAGGTCGACGACTCAAATGTCGTTCAAGCCTCTACCCATATCTTAATCAACCTAATACACAAAATTTTCCAAGCATTGGGGGTATAGAAATACCCCCAACTTCTCAATTTAACACTTGAGAATTGAGAATAAGTCACATGTATGCAAAGTGACGACTTCTAAGGGTGGCTGGATCAGTTCAGCGCCTTCAAAAATCATATCAATTACTACACAACTCGGAATTGCAAGTTCCGAGGCTTTTTGGAAAGCTTAGAGTCTCTACTACAAGTCCCTAGTTCATCACCTTGGCAAATTCCAAACCCAATTTTCCAGAAAACCACAAACGTACAGACTATGCAATTAGCCCCAGGTATTGAACACAGTCTAGTCTAAATTCCATATAAAATCAACCCCTTGTCCAAAGATCATGAAATTTAAGAATCTATAACTAGACATATACCAATACATTTTATCCCAAATTTGAATCCAAACTCCTACTATGCAGAGAGTTATAGCTCTTCAAATACAACACAAAATCTCCACTACCTTTCAGATAAGGTTTATACTTCTACTTACAATTTATTTTTGAAACCTTATCAAAAGTCATCTAAAAATTCTAAAATTTTGGAATCATAAAATAGACTCATAGAAAAAATGGCTTGCAAAATTTCATAGCAATATCATAGATACACAAGTAGTTATGCATATAATAACTTCAGTCCCTAAACAGAAATCTTCAGCTCGGTCTTCTCAAATAAGTGGGACTTGGCAATTTTTTTGAGGTATCAAACAACTTCCGAAAAATGCAAAATTTGGGATTATGGTTTTAGACATATACAAGAACATCCATGAAATTGTTTAGCTAAAAATACTCAACCAGTAATTAGTTGTGAATTTTTAAAGGTACTACAAAAATTCTCAAACGGCAGTTTCTGCAGTCACTTGCTGTCTGAAATTTGAGCTTGTGTTTGGGTTATTAAATTACTTCTAAATATTATTTAAAAAAATCATTTAATCTCTAGGTACATAGAAAAAAAAGCCCCCAAAATTTGAGCTAAAAATTTCAAACCATTTATGAGTTAGAAATTCCCAAGCTATACACTAAGAACATGGTTCTTTTGAAAAAGTCTTGAAAAGGAATTATTCTTCCAGACAACTTTTTTCTTTTTCTTTCCTTAGCATGTCCATCTTCATATATGGCAATCGAGATTTTCTTATCTACTTATACAAGCTAACATCACATACAAAATAAAAGACTAATTTTTAAAAAGTTTTAGAGTATCACCCACATTTTTTGTTGTTGTGAAGAACTCCTTGATCTTTTGCTCCTTGCTCCTTGATATGCTCCTTGCTTCCTACTCTTCTCCTTCTCTACTACTCTTCTACTACAACAAGAGAACTTCACCTTTTCCTTCCTTTCCTTCTTTCTTTCTCTTTTTTTTTGTTGAAACAAAATAAGGTAAAAATGAGAAGAGGAAGAGAAGGTGAGTGAAAGGGGGGCATTTATAGAAGAGGGAGGGAGCTAGGGTTGGAGATTGGGCCAGAATTATGTGTTGGGTGGAGATGGGGTAGTGTGGGAGTGAGTGTAGGTGAAGGGTGAGATCAAATGCTAGCACACCAAGACTAGAAGTTTCCCAAGTCAACTTGAAGTCTTCATGAACAACTCTTCATGTGTAAATCCAACCATTAGATCTTCATCAAGATTTGTGCTAGGGTTTGATTAGGATGAGGGTTAGCCTTAAACCTAGGTTATTAACCCTAGGTTACCATACCCTAACCTTAACCCTAGTGTATAAACATGCATGGTTATTTAATTCAATAATCATGTACCAATCCATTCAAATCTTAACTTAGTTTAGAATAAATAATATACATAAAATATTTCATTTTATTTTGGGGCATTACAAGGATGACTTAACCCATCATCCCCAATAACGGGTAAAGTAGGAATACATTGGCAGAACTTCATCTTGTAAAGAATCCACAAAGAGAAATACACTGTCAAAATCTCCTTACTTAACCCATTATTGATGATGACGAGTTAAGTGATCTTAACCCGTCATCCCCAATAACAGGTTAAGTAGTAAGATATCGGTAGAACTTCATCATCGAAAGACCAAATATTCATCCACTTATACAAATACACTGTCAAAATCTTCCTGCTTAACCCGTTATCGACGATGACTTGTTTAGTGAACTTAACCCGTCATCGCCAATAACGGGTTAAGTTGAAATATATTGGCAGAACTTCATCTTCGAAAGATCAAATTTTCAACCACAAAGAGAAATACACTGTCAAAATCTTCATACTTAACCCGTTATTAACGATGACGGGTTACTTAACCCGTCATCGCCAATAACGGGTCAAGTTGGAAGATATTAGCAGAACTTCTTTTCGAAAGATCAAATTTTCTACCACAAAGAGAAATAAATTATTATAAAATCAGTTGTAATAATTTTGAATGGAAGAACTTCTTTTCGATAGATCAAATTTTCTACCACAAAGAGAAATAAATTATTATAAAATCAATTGTAATAATTTTGAATTTAATATTAGAATTGTGAGGAAATTAGATAGAAATTAAAAACTAGTGCTCCAAGTCGATCCCTATCTCTAACCCTACACTAACCCTTGCCATAACCCTCTAACCCTAGCCCTAACCTTATCTGGAAAATTTATTATATAAATTTTATGAAGAGAATTTATTTTCAAAAATTCAAGTGTTTTCAATTACAAAATGTTTCCACTTAACCCGTTAATAATGATATTATGCCCACCTAATGCATTCATAAAAAAAGAAACATTAAAAGTTTTTATTCTAAAAAAAAAATTAAAAAAACAAAATAATAATATATTTGAAAATTTTAAACAATAAAGTTCGTATAAAAAAAGTAGAACCATATCTGTAATCCTACACTAACCCTTGCCATAACCCTCATAAACCCTCTGACACTATAACTCTTAATCCGAATTCAATGTTTATGAAGAATGATGTTAAATTTTTATTTTTTTACTTTAAAATATTATATGGTGTTTTAAATTTGTTTGGATGGTTGATTATATAATTTTTTATGAAGAGATTTGATTTTCCAAAAAATGAAGAAGAATTGTTGTAAAAAAAAATAAAAAATATTATGAAATTATTTTAAATCTTGTAAAAATAAAATTTTAATTTTAAAAAGAAAACATTATAAATTAAAAGACTCAATTTTAGAAGTGTAAACATTGAAGCTGATAGAGCGCCAAGTCCAGCACTATCTCTAACCCTACTCTAACCCTCTAACCCTCTGACACTATAACTCTTAAACCGAATTCAATGTTTATGAAGAATGATGTTAAATCTTTATTTTTAACTTTTATATATTATATGGAGTTATCAATTTTTTTGGATAGTTGATTATATAATTTTTATGAAGAGATTTGATTTTCCAAAAAATGAAGATTTTTTAAACAAAAAAAAAAGAAAAATATTATGAAATTGTTTTAAATCTTGTAAAAATATTAAAAAGTTACATTATCAAAGAAAATAATATAGTTGAAAAATGTAAACATTAAAATTCATAAAAAAATTTAGAAGATCTATCTCTAACCCTACTCTAACCCATGGCAATACCCTCATAACCCTCTAACCCAAGTCATAACCCTCTCACACTCTAACTCTTAAACCAAATTCAATGTTTATGAAGAATGATGTGAAATCTTTATTTTTTATATTAAAATATTGTATGGAGTTTCCAATTTTTTTGCACAAAAAAGGTTCCAATATAAATTAAAAAATCATTTTCAAATTTGAACAAAAAAAATACGATTTGGGGGGAAATTATATAAAAAATAAAATTATAATTTTTAAAAGAAAACATTATAAATTAAAAGACTCAATTTTAGAAGTGTAAACATTGAAGCTGATAGAGCGCCAAGTCCGGCACTATCTCTAACCCTACTCTAACCCTCTAACCCTCTGACACTATAACTCTTCAACCGAATTCAATGTTTATGAAGAATGATTTTAAATCTTTATTTTTTACTTTAGAATATTATATGGAGTTTTGAATTTGATTGGATAGTTGATTATATAATTTTTTATGAAGAGATTTTGTTTTCCAAAAAATTAAGAAGAATTTTGTAAAAATAATTACAAATATTATGAAAAGATATTAAATCTTGTAAATAAATTAAAAAAAAACATTATCAAATAAAATAATATATTTGAAAAATGTTAACATTAATGTTCATAAAAAAAAAGTAGAAAATCTATCTCTAACCCTACTCTAACCCATGCCATTACCCTCATAACCGTCTAACCCTAGCACGAACCCTCTAACACTCTTACTATTTTTTTTTTTGATGAAACGGATAACGCCTTACGGCACCAGCCAGTCAAAAATATATATCAGAAGCGAAGTAGCATACAAAGACTCATTTTACAAGAAGCAAAACAAGGGAATCGAAAAATACAGCGGACAAAACCTAAGCCCGAAAGAGCCGAGAGCAAAAAACAACGAAAATGATAAAAGTAAACCAAAACCATACTAAACAGACATCAAACTGGAGCCCCTGCGAGACCAAGCCGCACAGTCCCCGCTCAAGTGGGCCAAAAAATGAGAAGATCTAAAGGCCCTTCGACCCACCATCACGCTAGATGCGGCGAAAGCCAATGCCATCTATCGCGAAGCTTGAATGCGACCTCGGAGAGGGGGGCTGAACAGAAGAAAACGAGTCGTGGAGGAAAAGCTAGCCAGCGTGCACATCCTCGAGGGGGGGGGGGGTGTGGGTGGGGGGGGGGGGGGGGGGGGTAGAGAGCCCCTACCCAAGGAACAGCACTCAAGCAAACAGCACTACCGCCCCAAGCATCATGCACGAGAGATACAACACAAAACTCCGGACAACAAACGCGATCAGCATAGCGCCTAACTCCACTCTCGAAAACATCGAACAGGAGAGGAAGACCCTAATAAATGCTCTCCCACGAAGGTAAGGATTAACGAAAGCACGACCGCAGCAATACCTTCTCATTCGCTGCAGGGAAAGAACGCGAAAGAGACATATCGAGAAAAGAGAGAAAGCCCCGACAAACGAGACATGAAACAGCCCCGAGTGCGTTGACATGCCGCTAACACACTATCCTCAAAGCGGCTAAAAAAGATGGGAAGAACAAAACTAGATAGGAAAAATCAAAACTCAAAAAATAATGCATAGAAATTAACCATCCCAGCCAGTGGGATAACAAGTCCAACTCAAGACAAAAGAACAGACAGGATTTCACCAGCGAATGAAACAGAGCGAATCAGCCTCCGCTTAAAAATCGGCCACTCCACCCTGGAGACCAGCCCAAACAACCTCAATCAAAAGTAGGTGGGAGCTCCTTCACAACCACCTCCACCAGCTTACCCCAACCACCTCAAAACTATGAAAAAATACCGAGCAAAGGGACCGAAACAAACGTCCACCACTACGATGTGGATCGTCCACCACAACGAACGGAGCCACAAACAGTAAGGCCAAGTATTAACATACGTTCCATACACACTGGTGAACAACAAGCCAACGAGGAAACCAAACACAAGCACAGAACCATTAGAATTACATAACAACTTAAAAAAAATAAAGTCCTATACAATCTAGAGCAAAAACCGAGAGAAGCCTAAAAAACAGACGAAGACTTTCCAGCGACTGGTCCATCCTAGGAGAACCACTAAGTGCAACAAAAGGAGACCACTAGAGAAAGCAACCAAACATACCACACTGCCTAGAATACAGCAAAAATAGGGAGGAAAGCCATACCTCAAAACGAGGCTAAAGAAACCGTCTCAAACTCCCAAACGGCTGGCCCTCCCATAGAAAGCCCTACGGCCAAACCAGCAAACTCAAATCTGTAAAGCAGAGGGAACATCAATTAATAACAAGGAAGTAACAAATGTTACATGTCACGCCCCGCTTTCCAAAAAGAATACAGAATACGAATACACAACAAAAGCCCAATGAATGATTTTCATCATCCATAAACTGTTCAAGAATCTTTACAGTATCTCACAAAATAATCAGAGTCGGAAGATGGAGAGTCAACCACACATGCATAATTGAATTAATAAACCAACAGAATTTACTTGAAACAAAATACAGTATTCACAAATAAATCATAATCTGGACAAGTCAAATATCCTAGGTCACATTGCCCAAATACAAAATAAATATTCAAGTACTCAAAATATATTGTTCCAAAGCAACAATAATAATAATACTAATAAACAAGAAATCCAGCACTAATATCTCATTTTCCCAATACCGTCAGGCAACTGACCATCCTGATCTGCAATTAACAATTGCAGGAGAAGGAAAGAGAAAACAAGTACCAATCAATTGCAAGTTACGGGCCACTTAGAATGTAGGATACAAGCACACGGAAAACTAACAAATAGTATGGAATAATGCATCAATAGTGATAACTAGCATGAATCAGTGAAACAAGGTCAACTAGCAAGGCATACTAACAGTACAAATGGATGTGTCAAATACAGTGTCATATGGCAACTAACATTGTCCAGTAACAGTAAGCTCAGTATATTAGTGTAACAGTATAACAATATCAGTCCAATAGTATCAGTTTAACAGTATCAGTCTAACAGTATCTGTCTTATATTCTTACAGTCTTGTATGTATTACTAGCTAGGTAGCACTTCATGCGCCCCAAAAAACATAACACATGGTTGCGACAACAAACAGTTTCACTTTTAGATTTCATAGTGGACCATAATGGGGCGGTATACTCAGGTATCAGTAACAGTAGAAATAGCAGTAAAAGTAACAGTAACAGTAGTAGTACGGAACACTAGTTCCCTTCCAAGTACACGTTTCCATATTTCCCACCACTAGATCTTCCCTTAAGAAACCCCGGCTTGGTTACTTTGATTATGGTCATCAACCAGGCATGAATGTGTACGAAATAGTGTCAAACTAACATGATATGATCAGTATTAGGTTCAGGGAAACCAATAAACATGCATAGATGAGATACAGTCACATAAACGAGCAAAACAGTGTATATTCATATTCAGGACAGCAAGACAGTACAGTACTAAAACGGTGTTTCTCATCGCTACAGAAAAGAAAATCTGGATCCGTCGAAGAATCTGGAAAATAGACTTCCACACGAATCCAGAGGATATAAATAAGTCACATAGTAATTCACAAAATCATAACTCAAAACTGGTTTGAATTCAGAAAACATGTTCAACCAGAAATCAGTCAGAAAAACAGCATCAAAACCTCTCAAATGAATCCAGGAAAAATCTGGGGTATTCTTCTATACGTTTAGAATCAAAATATAAACTTTCATAATATTCCAGTAAAATTAGTCCAGTCATCAAAAATAAGAAAACATCAAGAAACGATACTTTGGCCAATCTGGAATTCCCAACACTGCTGTACGAGAACTGAAATATCTCGCAAGCCGTGAAACGAAATCCAAATCCGCCAAAGGGATATGAAAATAGATAAAATATACTAACTTTCATATTTCGCAATAATTTTCCATACAGTAAAAGGAATCATGGTGAAAACACAATTCTTTACAGGACAACGAGCAAAATACAGCAAGTATGACTTTTGTAAACATGCATGAAACGACATATAAAATGCATCAATAAAATTCACCAAAATTAAGATACTGACTTCAAGACAGTCCAAAACAGCAAACAAAACAGATCAGCGAAAAAATACAGATTTTTCCCTTTAACAACTACTCAACATATATCTTACAGAACTTGTTCAAAACACAACTAAACATGAAATCGAGCCTACCAAGTGTCTAAACATCATAAATTAGGGTATTTAGCATGTCCACACCAAATATATCACATGGGTCTCAACTAAATCACAAATTCTCACAAGGATCTCACATACATGATCAAAATCAAGAACGGGTAAAACCTAAGTTAATTCAAGTCCATGTTGTGTCGTGAGTGATCTATGGTCAAATTTTCACAATAGAGACAAAACCCATCAAACATAACACAAATAAGATTCGTCTCTAGACCCAACTACACTATAGGTGGTATTTTTGACTTGTATCAAACAAATGAATTGGATTACAAGTTACTTGCCTTAACCGAAGATGAAGAATAACGAAATCCAAGAGTAAGGAGTAAAACCCACGAACGAAAATCCACGAATCAACGACTCACGAACGAAGATCCACGAATCAACAACTCACGAACAAAGATCCACGAATCAACGACTTACGTGCAAATTACGTGCATGTGCATCAATCAAGAGAGAGAGACGAGGGAGTATGCGGTGTGCGAGGTGGTCGGGATGGCCAAGGGGAGAGGATCGGGAGTAGGGGAGATGGCTCGGGTGTCAGAGGGGATGGACTGTCGGGGTGAGGTCAGGGTGTACAGGCCGGAAGGTGGTCTGGTCGGCCTGGGGGTGCTGTCGGCTGGGTGCTGTCAGGGTGGGCTGGTGAGCGGCGGTGCAGCACGGGAGAGAGAGAGGGAGGTCGGGTGAGAGAGGGAGACTAGGTATTAGGGTTAGGGTTTAGGGAGAGAGATTAGGGATGCATATATATGAGAGGAATTAGGGTTTGAATATAAGTTGGGTTGTGGGTTTAATTGGGTATTAGGAGTATTAATAGGTTATACCAATGGGTTGTGGATTTGGGTCAAAACAAATAGAAATACAAATAGGATTTAGGGATTTAATTAGGCTTTGGTGAACAAATTGGGATAAAATAATGGGATTGAAAGGATAACAACCAACTACCACCACAAGCACTCAGGAGAAAAAAATATAAAAATGAAAAGGACAAGAACAAAATGAAAGAAAGACAAAATACTAAGGAACGAAACAAAAGAGACAATCAATCACACACAAAGAGCTCAAAATGAAATAAAACGAATATATATTGAAAACAACTCCAATATACGGTTCAGAAAAAAATACAAGAGAGAAAAATAAACCAAAACGAAAAATACATCCAAAAATACACAAAATGAAAAACAGGGGTTACAATACTACCCACCTAACAAAAAGATTTTTGTCCTCGAAATTCAAAAAAAAGATACATAGGGTAACCTCAAAACTACCAAAAGAACAAAACAAAACTACTCAAACGAACGAGGAAACTTCTGCTGAATCTCCTCCTCCAGCTCCCAAGTTGACTCACCAAGTGAGTGAGGATTCCAAGCAACACGAGCCAACTTGATGACCTTGTTCTTAAGCAATTTCTCCCGCCGATCCACAATAGCAACTGGCGGAATCTCACAAGTCAAATCTGGCCGAACGGTCAACTCAGAATAGTCGATCACATGGCTCTCATCTCAGATATACCTCCTGAGTTGTGAGACATGGAAAACATCATGCATTCCTGATAAAGCTGGCGGTAAAGCAAGACGATAGGCCACCATGCCTACTCGCTCCAAAATCTCAAACGGTCCAATAAACCTAGGGCTAAGCTTGCCCCCACCACCGAACCGAATGACACCGCCCCACGGCGATACCTTAAGGAAAACATGGTCCAACAACAAACTCCAAAGCCCTCCGATGAACATCAGCCCATTGCTTCTGCCTGTCCTGAGCTGCCTGCAAATACTTCCTGATCTGAACCACAACATCCACTGTCTTGGTGATCAACTCTGGACCCAACAACTGCCTCTCACCAATGTCATCCCAGCACACTGGTGATTTGGACTTCCGCCCATAGAGTGCTACGAACGGAGCAGCTTTAATACTGGCTTGAAAGCTATTATTGTACAAGAACTCTACGAGATGCAAATGATCCTCCCAAGATCGACCAAACTGAAGCATACAGGACCTCAACATGTCCTTAAGAATCTGAATAGTCCGCTCTGACTGTCCATCAGTCTGGGGATGAAAAGTTGTACTGTACTTCAATTTGCTCTCCAAACTGTTCTAAAGACTCTCCCAAAACTGAGATCTGAATCTCGTATTCCTGTCGGATACAATACTGACTAGAACCCCATAAAGTCTAACAATATCTTACATGTACCTCTCAGCTAGGCTCTCAGTAGACTGCCCGATACGAAAAGGAATAAAGTGAGCACTCTTCATCAAACGGTCAGCAATCACCCAAATGGCATTATGACCCTTAGGACTCCTCGGCAAAGCGATCACAAAATCCATAGTGATATGTTCCCACTTCCACTCTGGAATAGAAAGCAGTTGAAGAAGTCCAGCGGGTTCTCTGATGCTCTGTCTTAACCTGCTGGCAGACAAAACACTGAGAAACAAACCGAGCCACAGCCCTCTTCATACCATGCCACCAGAAATGAAGCTTCAAATCCCGATACATCTTAGTACCGCCAGGATGGATAGAATGTGAAGACTGATGAGCTTCCTCAAGCAACCTCTGACGAACTTCACCCTTAGGGACACACAACCGGGAACCAAAACGAAGCAAACCATCTGCATGAATAACCATGTCCATCTTGGACCCAGACTCAACCTCAACTCGAAAATCCTACAACTGCACATCACCAGCCTGAGCCTCTTTGATATGATCAACAAGAGACGACTGAAGCTGGAGCGCAAGACAACTCCGACCAGAACTCGACAACACAACCTCCAAATACAACCTCCTCATCTGCTCAATGAGATCACTCTGATGA
This sequence comes from Hemerocallis citrina, assembly GCA_017893485.1. Lineage (NCBI taxonomy): Eukaryota > Viridiplantae > Streptophyta > Magnoliopsida > Asparagales > Asphodelaceae > Hemerocallis > Hemerocallis citrina. Next base: position 149,511,325 of record CM030368.1, on the reverse strand, counting down.
GTAAGAAACATAACTGCTGGTCAAAGCATCAGGCACCAAGTTTACTTTACCAGGATGGTATTGCAAACTGATGTCATAATCGGCCATAAGTTCCAACCAATGCTTTTGCCTCATGTTTAACTCCTTCTGGGTGAAGATGTACTTGAGACTTTTGTGGTTTGTAAAGATCTCCACGCGGTCTCCAAGTAAATAATGTCTCCACAGCTTCAGAGCAAAGATCACTGCCGCTAACTCCAAGTCGTGAGTAGGATAGTTCTTCTCATGCGGCCTCAACTGTCTCGATGCATACGCAACAACATGACCCTTTTGCATAAGAACTGCTCTAAGACCCTTACCAGAAACATCACAGTGAATTACAAATCTGCCTGAACCATCTGGAATAGTCAACACAGTCGCTGACGTCAATCTGTTCTTCAACTCAACAAAAGCCTTATTGCACCCATCAGACCAACAAAACTTCTGATCCTTTCTAGTCAGTTTAGTCAATGGTCCTGCTATCTTTGAAAAATCTTGGATAAACTGAGAACTGCAATATCATCTTTGCGCTTCGCCAACTGAGTCTCCAGTAGCCCGATTCTCTCCCGTTTAGTCTCTACCTGCCTCTGAAGAGACACAATGAGATTACTCGGAACTGGTTCTTTCTCGTCAGAAGAATCATCAGATGAATCCGGAGGTGGAGTGATTTCTCGGGACTCAGGCCATTCCTCTTCCACTTCTTCAGGATCCTCTTCATCTGAATCAGCTTGTCCGGGGTAGTAATCTTCCTCAACGATGTGCCAGTTGTCATCTCCAGCTGGGTCGAAGTGGTCCGCCATCTTAGAGAAAGAGGAGAAGAAGCATAAATCATAGAGCAACACAAATGTAAGTGACTTACATTTAAATCTCTAGACTCAACACACGCCCTAATGTCCACTTCTAGGGTGTCATTCCTTATAAATTTGTACTACTTGGAAGATGCTCTGATACCACTCTGTAACACCCCGAATTCTAAAATACAACCGAATTCAAAGTTCCACAGGATCTTTATACTTCTTTCGTATAATTTTACAAGGAAATAAAAACTTTTTGTTACATCAGAGTTTACAATTACATTACATATTTACAGCGGAAGCAATTTAAAACAATTTACATTAATTGAAATGAACAACTCTTGAATCAATCTTTAATCAGCATGCATTCTCTTGGTCTTGTTAATCACTTTACCCTGCATAAAACTGTGGGCGCGTCAGTTGCTTACAACTGAAAAAATATTATACACGGCTATCCTCTCTATGCCGAAACATTATAACAATTCTCAAATACTTAAACAATCACAAACTTTATCACAAACATAACTACAAGGGACTATCTTATAGATGTCGTGTCGTGCGATGCACTTAGTCCTTAATACAGTTGTTTATATTAGATGACACTAATGCACACTTGTTCAGATTCTATGCATCCCATACTACATAGGTCTGAGGGCAAGTCCTTAACCGTTCTTCATCTTGTAGGGTTCAATCCCTCGTTATGACTTAAACTACTACTGTAACTACGATAAGTATCCTAGATGTTCTATGAGTTACGAGCTTATGTCCAGACATCCTGGAGGGGAATCCCACGCCATGTCACAATGCATCGTTAAGAACCTATGGACAATTTAGCCTCCGACATGGGACATGACACCACCCGCAGTCACCAAACACCCCACGAGCGTCGCCTGCGGTACGAACTCCTGGAGACATATCCACGTCATGTCACGACGCATCGTGAAGACAGCCTATGAATACTCTCACACCGTAGCTCTGAGGCCCTCATACTCGTGTTTTTCTCTTATTTTCATCACGTCTTCACTATGTATCTAATCCTTAGTTATTTGAATCATGAAAAAAAATCAATTCTCTAGAGTTAGTCTTTCCACTATACCGGTCTTAACCATTCATTCAATACGACCCAAATCTTGGTCCTTTCATTTCAAATTTCATTTCAATTTATTTCTTTTCAATGCCGGTATGAGGCTTAGCTACACTCTAGTTCTCAATTTTAATTCACAATCGTAAAAATTGAGTCTTTTATACTCATAAGTTCTTTTTCATGATTTACAATTAACAATGGTTTCCGTTCTTGTCTATGAATCAAATCTCATATATATAGTTCAATCGTAATTCATGCATTTCATAACCCAAGTTAATCTCTATAAGTTCATTTAATTCTTGTATTACTGTTCATTTCATTTATTTAACTCAAAAGGCCACAAGTTGTATTTCCATTCATAAATAATAACCAATTTAACCATAAGAGTCCATAGATAACACGTTTAAATCTTCTTTTATTCAAAACTTCTCTTTTATCACTTAACATAATTTTTCTCATACAATAAATTACTTTTATAATTTTTCCAAAGGTAAATTCCGTAGGATTCTACACAATTTTCACTTCTAACTCACTTTTATTTAGTCAAAATAGTACCCAATATTTTTCATAGGATCTACATTCCTTTAGAATAATTTACATATTTTTTTCAGGATTTTTTAAGTCAAATATTTAATTTAAAACTCAAAAAATCAAATATTTCCAAAAACAACCGAGCTTAGGTTTCGAACCCGCGACCTGAGAGAAGCCAACCGCAACCACAAGCCAACTGGGCTAGGGTGCAAGCATGGTATGTGTAGGGAATATATACATAAGTATTTTAGGTTTCGGGTTCTGGATTTATTCAAAAATTTAGAAATAAAAGCAGAGCATGGGTTTCGAACTAGAGACCACAGGGGTCACCTGAACGCTACAGTAGCACCCAGCACACTCAACCAATTGGTCTAAGAGACCAGATTGTTTCAAAGAGGATTGGGATAGTTTTGATCCAATTCTTTGCTCTCTACTAATTATTAAAATTTTCCAATTGTTCTTTTTCTTCTCTTTTTGAAACATAACTTTCCAGATTTTAAAATATATATAAACACAATAAACCAGTATTTTTAAATTCATTATTTGCTTATAAAACATGTATTTTTGATCTTATTATATGTTCTATATCCATAATTTCGACATTGAGAACAAATCATATTTGCACACATTTTGGAAATATAAATTTCTACAAAAATACTTCATTACTTCATTCTTTCATTTGTTAGTCAATCACATTAATTTAGAACACCAAAATATTTCCTTTCTTGCTACAATGAGATCACTCACAATTAACCAAATTAATTTCACATGAAGTATTCAATTTTGTCTCATAAGTATAGATTTTCTTCACACAACATGTTTCTTAAATATCTAGCATGGCAAAACATGATATCTCCTAGCATTTTAATTTATCAACTAGCAATTATTTCAACAAACATCTTCTAAATTATCAATTCATCTCTACATAAGCAAACATGGGGCCAATTTCACTTAAGTTTTCATTAATCATTCTATCAAAACATTCCTAGCATGGTAACTAGAATTAGAAGCATGAGAAACACCCACCTATTAGGAGAAAAACGAATAGAAAGCTCCTAGAAATCTCCTAGAATGCACGAATGGATCCTTCTCCTCCTAGATTGTGCCTCAAAGGTGTCTCCTCCTCCTTGGTGTAGCAAACCAGAGCTCCCCCTCCTTGGATGAACACACCCACACAAATAACTCCTCAGTCTTTTACTCATCAAAAACTCTCAATCTTTTCTCACTCTAATCTTTTCTATCTTAATCAACTTTCTAGTGTACTAAATAAGAAGAACTAGGGGGTATTTATACATTTTTTGGGTGAGAATAGATGGCTAGGATTAAATCAAATGGTTAGAGATCAAAGGCTAGGATGAGTTAGGAAGTTGTAGCAACTACCCATGATGAGATAACTATCTCTCCACTAGCTCCATCTCTCCCTCTCTCTTTGTCCATTATCCCATCCGGCCTTGAGTGAAAGGAGGTGTGCATTGCACACTCCATTGTATGCACATGCCACCTAGTGTCCCTCATTTACAAATTTGTTCATGTGACAAATTTAATTGTCCATGAAATGAGTCTACACTACAAGTTAGACTATTTTAAAAGAGAATTAAAGTAAATGGGCTCACTAATGGGCCAAAACTAGACATAGGCTTAAATAATTAATTTAATTAATAAAATAGAGTGGGCTTAAAGACAATTAGGCCTAGATTTTAATTAGGCTTTTAAAGAAAATATTTTTTTGGAAAAATAAAGGAAACAAATACTATATAAAAATATTTTATAAAGGAGGTTATACAAATGAAATCATACGTGCACAACACGTAAAATCACCAAAATCTCATAAATGAAAACTAGGGTGTTACAGCTGTCCTGACCGGATGGGTTGGGACAAGCCTCCGAACAGGACCACCAGAAGGCCTAGCAGCAGAATGCAGAACAGTCCGCGCAGAAGGAACCAAACCACCATGAGCCTGCTCCTGAGCTCGAGCTGCCTCAAGAGCTTCAGCGTAAGTACGCAAACGAAGAGAGACAAGATGCCTCTTGATATCCTGCTCAAGCCCATTTGTGAATTTACGAGCCCTATCCTCTTCGGTTGCCACAAGAACGACAGCGAAGCGGCTAAGTCTAGTAAACTCAGCTGCATACTCATCCACTGACCTGGAGCCCTGTTGCAAGAAAGTCCATGTTACAACATTGCATGAATAATTATGTAACAGATTCAAAATAGAATAATGACTTAACCTGTTTTAGGGTTAGGAATTGCTGTTCCATCTCAACTCGAGTACTACTGGGGAAGAACTTCTCTAAGAATCCCCGAGTGAAAGTAGCGCAAGCAATAGGCATCTCAAGTCGCTCAGACTCGGTCATCCACCAGATATAAGCCAAATCCACCAGCTGGATGGAAACCACGTCCACCCGATCAGCCTCGGCAACACGTGCTGCCAAGAGCAAGCGCTCGGTCCAGATCAACCACTGTTCAGCCTCTAAAGGCATCTCAATGTCGGAAAAATAGTCGGGATGCAGCCTCATAAAATTTGTAATTGTTCCTGGACGAGGTGGAAGTTTTGCCTGCACAAGAACAACAGGAGGCGGAACCCGAGGCAGCTTCAAGAGCAGCCATCACAAGATTACTGTGGTTTTGCTGCTGATTAATCATCCGCTCAAATACAGCAGTGACAGCCTCAATCAGATCAACCTGCGACTGAGAAGAATTTCCACGAGCCATAGTCTGCACCAAACCAAAAACAATTAGCATCCAGAATCAGAGTTGATAATAATTCATTTACGTATGCATGGTTGGTGAAATATTGAGCCGATCCCGGTTCGAGCCAAGCTTGTCTAATATATTAGGTAACTAATACATTAGCAAAACCTGGGCCCTGATACCACTAAAAACCCTGTCACACCCTGCTTCCCAAAAAGAATACGGAATACGGATACGCAATAAAAGCCCAGCGAATGATTTTAATTATCCATAAGCTGTTCAAGAATCTTTACAGTATCTCACAAAATAATCGAGTCGGAAGCAAGAGAGTCAACCACACATGCATAACTGAATTAATAAACCAACAGAATTTACTTGAAACAAAATACAATATTCTCAAATAAATTAGAATCTGGACAAGTCAAATATCCTGGGTCACATCGCCCAAATACAAAATAAATATTCAAGTACTCAAAATACATTGTTCCAAAGCAACAATAATAATAATACTAATGAACAAGAAATCCAGCACTAATATCTCATTTCGCCAATACCGTCGGGCAGTTGACCATCCTGATCTGCAATTAAAAATTGCAGGAGAAGGAATGAGAAAACAAGTACCCGTCAATTGTAAGTTGCAGGCCACTTATAATGTAGGATACAAGCACACGGAAAACTAACAAATAGCATGGAATAATGCATCAACAGTGATAACTAGCATGAATCAGTGAAACAAGATCAACTAGCATGGCATACTAACAGTACAAATGGATGTGTCAAATACAGTGTCATATGGCAACTAATTGTGTCCAGTAACAGTAAGCTCAGTATATCAGTGTAACAGTATAACAGTATCAGTCTAACAGTATCAGTCTAATAGTATCAGTCTAACAGTATCAGTCTTATATTCTTACAGTCTTGTGTGTATTACTAGCTAGGTAGCATGTGCCCCAAAAATATAACACATGGTTGCTACAACAAACAGTTTTGCTTTTAGATTTCATAGTGGACCATAATGGGACAGTGTACTCAGGTATCAGTAACAGTAGCAGTAGCAGTAGCAGTAAAAGTAACAGTAATAGTAGCAGAAAAGTAACAGTAACAGTAGCAGTACGGAACACTAGTTTCCTTCCAAGTACATGTTTCCATATTTTCCACTACTAGATCTTCCTATAAGAAACCCCGGCTTGGTTACTTTTATTATGGTTATCAACTAGGCATGAATGTGTACGAAATATTGTCAAACTAAAATGATATGATCAGTATTAGGTTCAGGGAAACCAATAAACATTCATAAATGAGATACAGTCACATAAACGAACAAAACAATGTATGTTCATATTCAGGACAGCAAGACAGTACAGTACTAAAACGGTGTTTCTCGTCGCTATAGAAATGCAAATCTGGATCCGTCGAAGAATCTGGAAAATAGACTTCCACATGAATCCAGCGGATATAAATAAGTCACATAGTAATTCGCAAAATCATAACTCAAAACTGGTTTGAATTCAGAAAACATGTTCAGCCAGAAATCAGCAAAACGAATTCTCAGTCAGAAAAACAGCATCAAAACCTCTCAAATAATTCCAGGAAAAATCTGGAGTATTCCCCTATACATCTAGAATCAAAATGTAAAGTTTCATAATATTCCAGTAAAATTAGTTCAGTCATCATAAATAAGAAAACATCAAAAAACGATACTTTGGCCAATCTAGAATTCCCAACACTACTGTACGAGAACTGAAATATCTCGCAAGCCGTGAAACGAAATCCAAATCCGCCAAAGGGATATGAAAATAGATAAAATATAATAACTTTCATATTTCACAATAATTTTCCAAACAGTAAAAGGAATCACGGTGAAAACACAATTCTTTACAGGACAACGAGCAAAATACAGCAAGTATGACTTTTGTAAACATGCATGAAACGACATATAAAATGCATCAATAAAATTTCCAAAATTTTGGGTAATCCCTAGATAGATATAGAAGTACTAACCAAAGCTTTGGATCAAAATAATATATGTAGAATCCGCATCAAAATCATTAGTCATCAGAATCCTCGAAAAATAGAATCTAGAAAAGATCAACGGCTCTGTAATAAAACAGTCATAACTCACTCATACGAAAACGAAATCAAGTAAGGTCAGAGGGGTTTGAAAATAGAAGAAATTCTCTAAAACTCATGTTTTATACCGAAATTAAGATACTGAATTCAAGACAGTCCAAAACAGCAAACAAAATAGATCAGCGACAAAATACAGATTTTTCTCTTTAACAACAACTCAACATATATCATATAGAACTTGTTCAAAACACAACTAAACATGAAATTGAGTCTACCATGTGTCTAAACATCATAAATTAGGGTATCTAGCATGTCCACACCAAATATATCACATGGGTCTCAACCAAATCACGAATTCTCACAAGGATCTCACATACATGATCAAAATCAAGAACGGGTAAAACCTAAGTTAATTCAAGTCCATGTTGTGTCGTGAGTCATCTATGATCAAATTTTCACAATAGAGACAAAACTCATCAAACATAACACAAACAAGAGTCGTATCTGATATGGCTAAAAATGGGGTTAAATCAGAACCGTCCAAATCAGGAACGAATCTTAAAGCTTAGGGGTAAAATGGTAATTTCATCTACCAATGGGTCTGAAGCGAGTACTGGTTCTCCTCTTCGAAGACCCACTAACCCGCGAGCGGATCCACCTCAACTGGGTGTGGGTTTCAACCCGCAGCGAACTCGGTCCAGCAGGATAGAATTAGGGTTTCTGATTAATCCTAATCAACGGCCCTGATTCATATCTATCCTTTCACTAGGAATTAGGGATTACATTCCTTATCTAACCATAGGGATTACATTCCTAATCTGACCCCAACGGCGGCTATAAATACCCCCCATCCATCTCCATTAAGAGGTAATCAATCTTTTGCCAATTTACGCTCTTTCATAATCTTCCTGATTACTGACTTGAGCGTCGGAGGGTGCGTCGCCGGGATCAACCCCGGTGTCTCGCACTTTTTGCAGGTGAACGGCGGGAGTCAATGGTCAAACTCTGGCGGAACAGGTAACAGGTTTGCTATTCAAAGTTTTCCAAGAATCTACAAATACTATCTGTTTGCCCCCACACCAGATTTAGCGGTAACAGATTGGCACCGTCTGTGGGAAACAAACGAATAGCAGCCTCCCCTATTCCCATTGGTCAGATCTTCTCCAGCCATGCCTCCTAGGAAAGTAAGATCTAGAGGGTCCAACCGTGGACCTAACCCTGATCAGCAACAGGAAGTCCCCATCCAACCCGCTCAGTAGCAGGGGCAACTTCCGCCTCAAGCCGAGGACCCTCTTCAACAGGACCAGCCTCCTCCTCAGAATCAACAACCTCCTAAAGGTCCCCCCGGTTCCCAAAATGCCGGTGCAGGGGTCTCGCGTCCCAACCCACAGAAACAACCTCCCCATTAGGACCACGTCTCAATCCACAATGCCTCTTCGGATTCTATGGCCTCCCACAATCCCTGAGCTTCCGACCTTCGCAATACCATCCTCAATCGGCAGAAGGATGAGGATCTTCGCCGCCTTCTAGATGAAAAGTGGCCCGAGAGGGAGCCTCCCGCCAACAACGTCCGGATGAGCGATTTCCTCACCGCCGAGACTACCGAAGGTCCCCTACCCGAAGGGGGCGGAGAGAGTCCCCCGAGCATCACAGGAGAAGACCCCATTCTCCTGCCGGTCGGCAACATCCAAGGAACGATGAGGCACCCATCACCCGTGCTGAGTTTCAGCAATTCCAAGCAACCGTCCTACAAGCTCTCAATCTCCGTCCCAACAACACCAATGCTCCAAGGATTCCCACTCCTCCTCCGGTCCGAAGTCCTCGCCGACGGTCCCTAACTCCTCCCCCAGCTCCTAGCAACCCCCTGCACATTCCAAGTCCTCGCCGCTCTAGGAGCTACCGTCGTCGTAGCCCCCGCTCTCCCTCGTACGAAGACGAGTCTAGAGGCTCGGTTGATTACCGTCGAAGGGATGACGCTGTCTACCGCCGTCTCCACGAAATGGAGAGGCGCTTGGGTCAGTTAGACCGAGAAGAAGAGCTTAGAGGAAGGACCCTTCGCCCTAGTCGACCTCCTTTTTCCCGAACCATAATGGAGGTGCTCGTACCAATTGGCTTTAAACCTCCTCAATTCGAGACTTATTCCGGGGAGTCTGACCCCGTCGATCACATCGAAAGCTTCAAGACCCTCATGCTCATCCATCAAGCTTCCGATGCTCTGCTATGCAAGACCTTCCCCGCAACTCTCAAGGGTCCGGCTCAAGAATGGTACTCTCGCCTTGCCCCATCCTCAATATTCTCCTTCGAGCAATTTGAGACCCTCTTCGTCACCCACTTCGTGAGTAGCCGCCGAACTGAGAAGACCAGCATTTCGCTACTCTACCTCAACCAGAAGAAGGGTGAGAAGCTCAGAGACTATGTGAAAAGGTTTACAGCAGAAGCTAGGTCCATAGCATCCCTCGACCAGTCGGTCGCAGTAGCAGCATTTCAATCCAATGTCCTCAACTTCAGCCTCCACTCCTCCCTTGCCAAGAAGCCCCCACAGAACTTTTCTGACCTCCTCCTCCGGAGCGAAAAGTATATTCAGGCCGAAGAAGCTGAGCACCGCCCCAACTTTGAGGGTTCTTCCTCCGGGTCTAAGAGAAAGGGAACAGAAGAGGAAGGGGCCAAGAAGCTCCAGAAGGATAATGACAGCCAGCGCCAACCTCCTTCCAGATTTGAAAAGTTTACTCCCCTTAACGCCAACATCTCCATAATTCTTATGGAAGTTGAGAAGGAGGGGGTGATACCACCTGCACCAAAAATGAACACCCCCGGCAAGAAGAGGGACAAAGAAAAGTGGTGCCGTTATCACCGGGACCATGGCCACGACACCAATGATTGTCGGGTCCTGAAGAACAAGATAGAAGCCCTCATCCAGAGAGGTCAGCTAAACAGGGTTCGTGAAAAAGGACCGAACCGATCCTCCTCCCCGCCTCGGGGGGCTAACAAGCGTCCAGAACGCGATGAAACGCCCGAATTCGAAGAGGAGCGTGTTCTGCACCTCATTCATGGGGGCCCAATGGGGGGCTCCTCCAACGCCTCTCGAAAGACGTTTATAAGGGAAGTCAATTCGGTTTGCGCCACACCCCCTCCTAAGGCCTTAGAGTGCCCGTCACATTCTCAGATGAAGACCTTGAGGGTATCCGAACCCCCCATTGTGACGCACTTATCATCAATCTCCATATGGCAAACTTTAAGGTGGAAAAGAACTTAGTGGACAATGGCAGCTCCGTTAACATCCTCTTCCTCGCTGCTTTCAAAGGCCTCAAACTATCACGAGACAGACTCAAACCCGCCGGCTACACGCTCCATGGGTTCATGGGAGTGCCAGTGACTATTGAAGGGGTGATCACCCTCGACGTAACCGCTGGCAAAACTCCTACTACCCGAACGGAGTCGATGGACTTTATGGTTGTGGATGTCCCTGCAGCTTACAATGTCATTTTGGGTCGCCCCGGCTTAGCAGCTCTTGAAGCCGTCCCTTCCGCCTATCACCTCAAGATGAAGTTTCCCACTCGGGCAGGAGTAGGGGAAGTAAAAGGCAATCAGGAAATGGCCCGCAAATGCTACATGACCTCTACCCTGGGTCCAGTCCTCTCCTTCGAAACTCTGGAAATCCCCCAAGATGTTGCCCGACCAACGTCCGAGCCAGTGGATGAGTTGGAGGAAGTGCTCTTCTCTGAGTAGGATCCAAGCCGAAAGTTCTTTGTTAGCAAGAACCTCCCATCCGCCCTATGCTCCGACATAGTCCAGTGCATCCGAAGGAACCGAGACCTCTTTGCGTGGTCAGCTGCAGACATGCCCGGAATTTCCAAAGAGCTCTTGGTCCACCACCTCAGCGTTGCTCCGAGGTCCAAACCGGTCCAACAGAAGAAGTGCAAGTTCGCTCCCGAGTGCCAGCAAGCTATAAAAGAGGAAGTGGACAAGCTCTTGAAGGCCCGGTTCATACAAGAGGTAAACTATCCCGAATGGCTCTCGAATGTAGTTATAGTGAAGAAGTCCAATGGGACCTGAAGGATTTGTATCGACTTTACCGACCTCAACAAGGCATGCCCCAAAGATCCATTCCCTCTTCCAAGCATTGATACTTTGATTGACGCAACTTCGGGCAATGAACTCTTCAGCTTCATGGATGCCTTCTCAGGCTACAATCAGATTCGTATGTTCCCTCCAGATATCCCGAAGACCTCATTTGTAACTGACCAGGGCCTCTACTATTACAGGGTAATGCCCTTCGGTTTGAAGAATGCAGGTGCCACGTATCAATGCCTCGTCAACAAGGTTTTTCAAGCACAGATCGGCCGAAATATGGAGGTATATGTTGACGATATGCTTGTGAAGAGCATCCACGGGGCCGATTATGTGGTCGATCTACAAGAGGCATTTGACGTACTCAGGAAACACAGTATGAGACTCAATCCGAACAAATGTGCGTTCGGAGTCTCGTCGGGGAAATTCCTAGGCTTCATGGTAAGCCAAAAAGGAATCGAGGCCAACCCCGAGAAGATCAAAGCCATATTAGACATGGCTCCCCCAAAGAATGTTAAAGAGGTTCAGAAGCTAACGGGTCGCCTGGCAGCCATAGGGCGTTTCCTTTCCAAGTCAGGGGAGAAGTGCCTTCCCTTCTTCAAGGCTCTCAGGAGGGCTAAAGGCTTCGAGTGGGGTCAGCAGCAACAAGATTCGTTCGACCAGCTTAAGGCTTACCTAGTCAATCCTCCTCTCCTCAGCAAACCAATTCCTGGTGAAGCCCTCTACCTCTACCTAGCAGCCTCCGAGTAGACCCTCAGCGCCGTCCTCATAAAAGAAGAGGATAAGACTCAAAAGCCCATCTATTACGTGAGCAAGGTACTTCGGGATGCCGAGCTCCGCTACCCGAAGATAGAGAAGATGGTATATGCCCTAGTCATGGCCGCAAGGAAGCTTCGCCCATATTTTCAGTCCCATTCGGTGGTCGTTCTTACCGACCAACCGCTGAAGCAAGTTCTCCACAAGCCAGAGACCTCCGGTCGCCTTATGAAGTGGTCTATCGAGCTGAGCCAGCATGATATAACATATCAGCATCGGACTGCGATCAAGGCTCAGGTCTTAGCAGAATTCATAGCTGAAAGTACCATTCCCGAGTTCAGCCAAGCAATGAAGGGACCACCTGTCTGGTCGGTTTATGTGGATGGGTCCTCTTGTAGCGAGGGAAGCGAAGCTGGGGTCATTCTGGCCGGCCCAGATGATTTCATCCTCTAATACTCCCTCCGCATCAGCTTTAAGGTCTCTAACAACGAAGCAGAATATGAAGCACTCATAGCCGACCTCGAAATGGCTCACAATGCAGGGGTGCAGCGCCTCCGGATCTTTAGAGACTCTCAGCTGGTCGTGAATCAGGTCCTAGGTGAGTATGAGGTACGAGATGACCGAATGGTTAAGTACCTAGCCAAGGTCAGGAATCTCATGGCCCTATTTGAGGAAGCTCTCATCTAGTGAATCCCCAGAGAAGAGAATTCCCAAGCCGATGCCCTCTCCAAGTTAGCCTCCTCCTCCCTCTAAGGTATCGAGCAGACCGTCTTGATTGAGGTGCTCCTGAAGCCAAGTATAGAAGATGAAACTTCCGACTCTATGGAGTCCCTACCTGTCTTGCTTCAAGATAATTGGATGAAACCCCTCGTTGAATTCCTAAGGGATGGGCTCCTCCCCGAAGATCCTAAGGAGGCTCGCCGAGTGAGAACCCGAGTAGAGCGATACACACTTATCGAGGGCATCCTATACAAGCGCTCCTTCACACAAGTAGACGGCAGGCCTTATTTGAGATGTCTCTCCCCGGAACAAGCCGACTACGCCCTACAAGAACTTCACGAAGGCATCGGCGGGGCACATTCAGGGTCCAGATCCCTAGCCCGCAAAGTGTTGAATTACGGATATTTCTGGCCCACTCTCCTACAAGATGCCGAACTGCACGTTCGGCAATGCAGCTCTTGTCAGAAGTACTCCAACGTTCGTCGCCTCCCACAAGCTCCACTCACCTCCCTATCAAGTCCTATTCCTTTCTCAATGTGGGGGATGGATTTACTAGGGCCATTCCCACCAGCTCCCGGCCAGTTCAAATTCTTAGTCGTGGCAATCGACTACTTCTCGAAGTAGACAGAGGCCGAGCCCTTGGCCACAATCACCGAGAACAAAGTACTTCAGTTCTTCTGGAAGAACGTAATCTGCTAATTCGGTGTCCCTCGGGTCCTCATAACAGACAACGGAACCCAGTTCACCGGGGATGCCTTCCGAGCTCTATGTGAAGACCTCACCATCCAACAACGATTCTCCTCCGTTTTCCATCCACAGTCGAATGACCAAGTGGAGAATGCTAACCGACATATCCTCTCCGGTATTAAGAAGAGGTTGGATAAATGCTCTAAAGGCTTATGGGTCGATCAGCTCCCTAACGTGCTGTGGAACTACCGCACCACAAAACGGACCCCCACATGAGAGTCCCCATTCAATCTCACCTATGGGTCCGAAGCTATGATCCCCCTAGAAGTTGGTATACCCTCTTCTCGTCTAATGGCTTATGAAGATGAACAAAATGCCAGAGAGCTCTGAGCAAATCTAGACTTGATTGATGAAATTCGTGAAAGAGCTGCCATTCATCAACAAAGCTATCGGAGAATGATCGAGCTGGCATACAATAAGAGAGTCCATCCTACCGACCTCAAAGAAGGGGACTTGGTCCTGAAAAAGTTAGCAATCTCTTTCCCTGGTCAAAAGAGTAAACTAGCTCCAAATTGGGAGGGACCCTACAAGATCGCCAAAGTAGTTCGGCCCGGGACATATAGACTAGAAGACCTCGAAGGCAGAGAGATCCCCAGGACTTGGAATGCCGACCATCTTTTGAAATACCGGGAGAGAGCATTAACGCCTCTCTAAGTATTCTGGGATGTCGAACCGTTCCTCTCCTTTTACTTGTATTTTTTTCCTTTATTTCTCTCATATAATAACGGCTCGCAACTTAGAAGCAGCCAACCATTAGTTATCAATAAAGAAAGTTTTTTCATATTTTACTTGTAAAATTGCTTGTATCTCTCTTCTTTTACTCTTCACTCTAACGACGAGTTCGGAGTCCAACACTTGGTTCGATTCTGTTCACCCATATAAAAAAAGATTTGCTTCTGATTTTGAGTAGTTGTCAAAAGTTGGAGGAGTTATACTTAAACGAATACCAGCCAATGCAGCATTCGAACATCAGAAGCAAAACAAACTTTTTTATTAAGAGCCCGGACAAGGCTGACACTACAACAGAGTTTTACAATAATTGGAAGAGCATAATACAACTTGTTTAGCGCTTCTTTGGAAGGGGAACGCTTCGGTTCAGGGACACACGAGGGCGGCATCGCCTTACCTCTAAGCTCGACTCTAAACCAGCGAAGCGAGAACCCCATTCGCCGCTAATTCTAGCTGTGGCCCCAACTGAGGCGCCGCTAGAAGAAATAGCTACACCACTCTGAGCGTCAGCGGGGCTCCGCCTAACGACGGGCGAACGAGTTGCAAGTTCATAGAACCAGATTCCTCTTTCGCTTTCTTCGCGAGTACACGACGTACTGCGAACGTTGGTCCTTACGGGGTGAGGTTTTAGCATTGCAATCTCCTCCTCTAGCTCGACGATCCTATCTCTCAGAATATCGTCCTCTGCCGATACTTTGAAGCGGGGAAGTTTAGACGAGCCTGCGACGTTGGTGCTATCGGCCACCATACGTCGGAAATGAGTCACTTTGATACCTCTATCGATCGTGATCCTCCTCAGTTTGTCAATTCTTGCCGTCAACTCATCGCGCTCAGACATCAACTTCCTCACCTTCGAAGCTAACTCCTCTTCCTCCGCCGAGTGCTCTTTCACTGTTACCTCCAAGTGACGAATCTCCGCCAGAAGCTCACTATTCCTTTGGTCGACATCGAAGAGCGCCTTACGGAGCAACTCTATCTCGCCTTCGAGACGAGTCTCTCGAGATTGCTTCCGCAGTTGCCTCAACTCGCGAAAATACCCCTTGGCAGTTGCTTTAATGTCCTCCAATTTCAAGAAGTCGTAAAATGCTTCATCACGACTGCGAGGAAGAGCCTGCTTCGTTTTCTCCAGCTCAGTACGAAGATGGGAGACTTCAGTAATCAGACCCAACTCAACCAGAAAAGCAGAGAAATATCAAAAGAAGTCTTCGACACTTAAGGACACAATCCGAGCAAAAAGAGTTGAATAACTTTGCGAAATTTTGTAATATTCAGCCGAAAAGAAACCATTTCATTAAAAGTCCAAAAGCTACAAAAAGCAGTGGCCAGTCCGCAGTTAGGCATTACAAAAAAAAAAGAGAAGAACAAGAAAATAAGAAGAGGCGACAAAGTCAGGGGTCGACCTCATCATCGTCCGGCACAGCTACAATCGCACGCTCGACACCCCCTCGTCTTCGGAGTCTTCCCCCTCCGGCCTCGGAGCAAGCTCGGCTAAGGGCAGCTCTTCTTCTCCCTCTAGGGAGTCATAGAAATAGTAGGACGAGACGTCGAATCTGGGGTTCTGAGCGACAATATGCTTCAACGCTTGGCCGTACACCGCCTCCATGTTGGTCAGCATGTGAGCCTCGGCTTCATCTCGAACCGCCTTCTCCGTGGCCGCCACCTTCGACGCTTGCTCGCTCAGGGCTTTCTCCGACGCCTTCTGAGCCTTAGAAAACTCCCCTTCGAGTCGAGCCGCCTCCTTTTCAAGGGTCTTGACCTTGGAAGCCTCGGCGGCCGAGCTCCTCAGCGCCTTGGCGAGCTGAGCCTTTAGGTCGGCAACCTCAGCCTCGAGCGAAGTCAAACGCAACTGTTCGGCCTCCAGCTGCTTCACCGCCTTAGACCGCTCCGACCGTTCCCGGTCGTTCAGAACGGTCATCTCTTTTTCCTTGCTAGCGAAATCCTCGAGCAGATAGTTGAAGTGGCAGAGGGTCTACAAGCAATATAAGAAACAGTCAAGCACGAGCACAAAAACTTAGAAAAATTCTCAAGAAAGTGATCTACTACTTACTGACATAGTGTTCCGAGCGATTTGCATCGCGGCATCACCAACTTCACCTGCCTTGAGCGCCGCTCGGTCTTTAGGGGTCGGCAGGTGCTTCACTGCCTGCATACAAATGTTACCGTCCTCTAAGAACCCGTCGACCTTCATCACCCGCTAGTCGGGGACGAAGATGCGCTTGTGCTCCTCGGTCAGGATCGCCTCCGCCTCGGCAGTGAGGAACGGGACATCGAGTGCCAGCGCCGCGCTGATGTTGAACGCTCCACCAGAAGACCCTGGAGCATCTGTTCGTGCCGTTGGGGTCGACGCATCCGAGGTAGGTAGGGAGGGTCGGTACGATGAGGCCTTGTTCGGACTCGACCAGAGGAGCCTCAACAACCTGCCGCTCGGGGGTCGGAGAGACCGAGGGGATCTTGGGTGCTCGGCCGCTTTGGGGTCCGAACACGGTCCTTTTTCTCTTCCTCGTCTCCTGCTCCCTAACCGCTCGGGCCTTAGCCATCAGACCTTTGTAGTCCATGCCGGGAGATTCTGCACAAACCGAGTGAAAAAAGTTAGAAAAATTTTCCAAAACCTCAAAGACAAAACAAGATTTCAAGAAGTGTACTAGGGTCGATTGGACTGAGACCCCCTCGGAATAATGCCTCCTCGGTGATGTCTTTCCAACTGAGGGTCGGAAGCCCGAGCAACTTCTCCATAATTTCCGCCTCCTCGTTGCTGAGAACGGGCTCTTTCTTCGCCCTCTTCGGCAGACCGTCCCTCGACCACACCGTCGGGATCACCCATGGCTCGGGAGCTCAGACGACGAAGTACTTCTCCTTCCAATGCTTGATCGAGTCCGGGTTCTCGATCAGCTTCACTCCCTTCCTCGGCGATAGGTAGTACCTCTGCTCATTTTTGCTTGGTTGGTAAGGACGGTAGAGACTCCGAAGGATGAACATGTTGGGCTGAGTGCCGACCTCCTGGCATTGAAGAACGAACGCCATGACGTGTCGCCAGGTGTTCGGCATTAGCTGAGCCGGACATAAGCCGTACCACTGCAGCACCACGACCACGAAAGGGTGCAGCGGCAGCTGAAGTCCGGCATTCACGGAGTCGGCAGGAAAAACGCATATATCGGTCGAGGATGAGGTGCACGCTCGGAAGCCAGGGCCAGGGAGAAGGAGCCCATACTCCGTGGGGATTTGGAACCCGCTCCGGATCCGATGCAAATCCGCCTCGGTCAGGATCGAAGAGATCTGATCCACCTCAGAGGTTTCCCTCTGTTCGTTCTCCTCGATCGACTTGGCGGTGCCCTGCGTCACCTTCTCCAACAGATCTCCAGAGCAGCTCCGCACACCGCCAACGCTCGACAGAGTGCTCGGATGCCGACCCAACTCCCCTGCAGTCTTCGGGTGCTCAATTATGGTTTCCACACCCTTGCCCTTGCTAGATCGGACCACTACCTCCTGGAGAGGCTCGACAACCTCCCCATCTGTACTCGGCCTGACCGTAGTCTCTTCGGTCGGCTCCACTACCTCCTTCCCTTTACCCTTGCTCGGATTGGCCGCTCGGTTGACGCCTCGGTCCGAGGAGGGGGTCTCATCCATGGAAGAAATCTTAACCATTTTACAAAGATGAGGAGAGGGACTGACCTTGAAGTAACTAGTATGGCCGAAAAAGTTCGCCGGAGTTTAAAACGCCTTGCCGCGACAGCTAGCAGCGCCACTCGAGAGCTAAAAACTTCGCTAAGAAGTAAAAACCAAGAGTGAGAAAGTGAAAGTGAGAAATGAGGTGAAGTGTTGAGGGGGTGAAAACTTATAGTAAAAAGGACGCCTATTGGGCTTTGTAACGTAAGGGCGCAATTCTTGGGCCTCCCATGAAGCGTTACAAAAGCCCAAACGACTAAGTAACGGAGTACCGCAACTATTGGCAAAGGGAGCGACATTTCGACCCAAGTAAAACAGCTCGGCACTTCGGATCCAACACCCAAGCAACAGGCGATCCGAGCCACTTCGCTCGATTCCGAGCAAGTGCCAATCCGAGCTACGAAATGGAGAAAAACAACTTTCCCCTTAAGATTCACATAAGATTTCGATCAGACGGCTCAGATCATGCCAGCACCACTACGCGACAAGATAGTGTTTTCTTGGAAACTGAGCCAGCATCGAGATCTGTGCCATCATCCAACGGCTAGGATTGTCCCACATTCCTCGGATCCAACACCCGAGCGACAGGCCATCCGATCCATTTCGCTCAGATTCCGAGCAAGTGCCAATCCGAGCTACAAAATGGAGAAAAACAACTTTCCCCTCAAGATTCGCATAAGATTTCGATCAGACGGCTCAAATCATGCCAGCACCACTACGCGACAAGATAGTTTTTTCTTGGGAACTGAGCCAGCATCGAGATCTGTGCCATCATCCAACGGCTAGGATTGCCCCACGTCCCTCGGATCCAACACCCGAGCGACAGGCTATCCGAGCAATTTCGCTCGGATTCCGAGCAAGTGCCAATCCGAGCTACGAAATGGAGAAAAACAACTTTCCCCTCAAGATTCGCATAAGATTTCGATCAGACGGCTTAGATCATGCCAGCACCACTACGTGACAAGATAGTATTTTCTTGGGAGCTGAGCCAGCATCGAGATCTGTGCCATCATCTAACGGCTAAGATCGCCCCACGTCCCTCGGATCCAACACCCGAGCGACAGGCGATCCGAGCCACTTCGTTCGGATTCCGAGCAAGTGCCAATCCAAGCAACGAAATGGAGAAAAATGACTTTCCCCTCAAAGTTCACGTAAGATTTCGATCAGACGGCTCAGATTACGCCACGTCCACTAAACGACAAGATAGCGTTTTCTTGGGAACCGTGTCTGCCTCGAGATTCATGCCACAATCCAACGGTCCAGATCGCTCCACGTCGCTCAGAATTCCGAACCGAGCGACTAGAGATCCGAGCCACTAGCGAAGGAAAAACCGAGCCATTTCACTCGGATTCCGAGCAAGTGCCAATCCGAGCTACGAAATGGAGAAAAACGACTTTTTCCTCAAAATTCACGTAAGATTTCAATCAGACGGCTCAGATTACGCCACGTCCACTAAACGACAAGATAGTATTTTCTTGGAAACCGTGTCTGCCTCGAGATTCGCACTGCAATCCAATGGTCCAGATCGCTCCACGTCGCTCGGAGTTCCGAACCGAGCGACTAGCGATCCGAGCCACTCGCGCGAGGGAAAAACCGAGCCATTTCGCTCGGATTCCGAGCAAATGCCAATCCGACTCTCGAAGGTGAAGAAAAACGCTGCCGAGTGTCTCCGACCATTGGATCATTACGAAATTCGTGTCTGAGATGATGGACGGCCCAGATTGCGCCACGTCCACTAAACGACAAGATAGTGTTTTCTTGGGAACCGTGCCTGCCTCAAGATTCGCGCCAAGATCCAGCGGCTCAGATCGCTCCACGTCGCTCGGAATTCCGAGCCGAGCGACTAGCGATCCGAGCCACTCGCGCAAGGGAAGAACCGAGCCACTTCGCTCAGATTTCGAGCAAGTGCCCATCCGACCCACAAAAGTGGGGAAATTACTGCCGAGCGACTCTGCCCATCTGATCTTTCAGAAATTCGCGCTCGCTCAGGATCAACGGTCCAGATCGCGCCACGCCATAATTCGGTATTTTATTTATTAAAATCGATTTATTTATTTAAAAATTGCGAAAATGGTTAAAAATTTGGGAAAATTAACTAAAAATTCTGGAAAATAATTATAAAGTCGGGGAAATATTTTTGAACCCCCGAGTAAGTAATTATTACCTAGGACCATTTATTAAGACCCCCGAACGACGAATCGACACTTCGCAAAATTAAGTAAATATTTCGAAGAATAGATAAAAATCACCGAATGACCAGAAGAGCTCAAGAACAACTTAGAGCGCAACCAACATAAAAAATCACCATACTGCCCCCTGTCGAAACCTTGCATTTGGACTCCGATACAACTCTGCTAGCCATTAAAACAGTAAAACTACTCCTCAAAGGCTGATCAAGCTCAGTCTTCGGGAGTGGGAGGCTCGTGATATGGATAAAAATGGGGTTAAATCAGAACCGTCCAAATCAGGAACGAATCTTAAAGCTTAGGGGTAAAATGGTAATTTCACCTACCAATGGGTCTGAAGCGGGTACTGGTTCTCCTCTTCGAAGACCCACTAACCCGCGAACGGATCCACCTCAACTGGGTGTGGGTTTCAACCCGCAGCGAACCCGGTCCAGCAGGATAGAATTAGGGTTTCTGATTAATCGTAATCAACGGCCCTGATTCATATATATCCTTTCACTGGGAATTAGGGATTACATTCCCTATCTAACCATAGGGATTACATTCCTAATCTGACCCCAACGGTGGCTATAAATACCCCCCATCCATCTCCATTAAGAGGTAATCAATCTTTTGCCAATTTATGCTCTTTCATAATCTCCCTGATTACTAACTTGAGCGTCGGAGGGTGCATCGCTGGGATCAACCCCGGTGTCTCGCACTTTTTGCAGGTGAACGGCGGGAGTCAACGGTCAAACTCCGGCGGAACAGGTAACAGGTTTGCTATTCAAAGTTTTCCAAGAATCCACAAATACTATCTGTTTGCCCCCACACCAGATTTAGCGATAACAGTATCTACACCCAACTACATTATAGGTGATATTTATGACTTGTATCAAACAAATAAATTGGAGTACAAGTTACTTACCTTAACCGAAGATGAAGAACAATGAAATCCAAGAGTAAGGAGCAAAAACCATGAACAAAAATCCACAAATCAACGACTCCTGAACGAAGATCCATGAATCAACAACTCACGAACAAAAATCCACGAATCAACGACTTACGTGCAAATTACGTGCACGTGCACCAATCAAGAGAGAGAGAGACGAGGGAGTATGCGGTGTGCGAGGTGGTCGGGATGGCCAAGGGGAGAGGATCGGGAGTAGGGGAGATGGCTCGGGTGTTGGAGGGGATGGACTGTCGGGGCGAGGTCAGGGTGTACAGGCCGGAAGGTGGTCTGGTCGGCCTGGGGGTGCTATCGGCTGGGTGCTGTCGGGGTGGGCTGGTAAGCAGCGGCGCAGCATAGGAGAAAGAGGGGGAGGTCGGGTGAGAGAGGGAGACTAGGTATTAGGGTTAGGGTTTATGGAGAGAGATTAGGGATGCATATATGTGAAAGGAATTAGGGTTTGAATATAAGTTGGGTTATGGGTTTAATTGGGTATTAGGAGTATTAATAGGTTATACTAATGGGTTGTGGATTTGGGTCAAAACAAATAGGAATACAAATAGGATTTGGGGATTTAATTAGGCTTTGGTGAACAAATTAGGATAAAATAATGGGATTGAAAGGATAGCAACCAACCACCACCACAAGCACTCGAGAGAAAAAAAAAATATAAAAATTAAAAGGACAATAACAAAATAAAAGAAAGACAAAATACTAAGGAATGAAACAAAAGAGACAACCAATCACACACAAAGAGCTCAAAATGAAATAAAACGAATATATTGAAAACAACTCCAATATACGGTTCAGAAAAAAATACAAAAGAGAAAAATAAACCAAAATGAAAAATACACCCAAAAATATACAAAATGAAAAACAGGGGTTACATTACAAAAAAGGAACTATTAGCATGCCAAAAAATAAAAGCCTCGTCAAGATGATTTAATTGCAATGCTGCCACTTTATCCGCCGATAAAGTGGAAGGCCAAAATTTTGAAAAAAATAGGATGTCATCGATGATGTCATCAATCGACGCAGCAGCCTGCTTGAAAATATGCTTGTTTCGTTCAGTCCAAATAACCCAGATAATCTCCATAATCGAAAGAACCCACGATCTACGAAATTCTTTCTTGGGGGATTGAAACATCCAACATGAAGAGAAAACAGCAAGGAGGTCCTGCGCTTGCCAGACACTGACTGCAATCAGCCAAAAAGGTTGAATAAAAGCACACTTAAGGAAGATGTGCTTGGCATCCTCATGGTGTGCTGAGCAAAAAACACACAGCTGACCAAAGGCCAAATTCATCTTATTAAGCACATCTACAGTGAGAAGTTTATTATTCAGTGCTAGCCAAGTGAGAATTTTTGACTTGAGAGGAGCACAATTGCTCCATAAAGACTTAGCACTCGGGGAGTCTGTCCCCCCAAAATTCAGAAAATTATAGAAGGATTTCACTAAGTAGTTACCAGCACTGGTCCATCTCCATTTGATGTCTTCAAATGGGTGCCAGTGATAAAGGTTAATACCATCAAACAACTCTTGAAGTTCTGACTGAAGCATCGGTGGGAGAACGATTGAGAAAGGAATGGACCAGAATTTTTGGTTGTTGATAATAATAACATAATCAGCTACCCTGGCAGAGGGGTTTAACACCTTTTGGTAGAGGTTAGGAAACGCAAGGGCGAGTTTGATGTTCCCAAACCACAAATCCAGCCAGAATCTAGTCTTGGTGCCATTAGCGCATAGGTGAACTAAGCCACAATGAAAAGGGCTGGCTACTTTCCAGACCCCTCTCCAGAACGAAGAGGATTTACGAGGGAGAGTAGTGTTAAAATCCGTTATATAGGACCGGGGAAAATAATTGGAAGCTAACACTCTTACTATTAAACCGAATTCTATGTTAATGAAGAATGATATTAATTTTTTTTTTTAAAATGGAGTTCTGAATTCGTTGGCTAAAAAAAATAAATTGGTGCAATACAAATTATGAAATCAATCCTAAATAGAAATTTTAAAAAAATATTAAAAATGGACAAAATATATATATATATATACAAAAAATTTTATTTTTAAAAAATTACATTTTAAAACAAAAAATTTCATTTAAAGCATTGAAGTTGATAAAAAAAACTAGAGCTTCAAGCCTACCCCTATCTCTAACCCTTCCAATAACCCTCTAACCCTAGCCCTAACCGTTTAACACTCTAAACTCTTAAACCAAAATCAATGTTTACGAAGAATGATATTGAATATTTATTTTTAATTAATAAACATTATATGGAGTTCTCAATTTGTTTGGAAAGTTTATTATATAATTTTTTTTCGAGAGTTTTTATTTTAAAATCTTCAAGTTATTTGTTAAAAAATATTCCAACGTAACCCGTTCTTGACAATGACGAGTTAAGTGATCTTAACCCGTCATCGCCAATAATGGGTTGAGTAGGAAGATATTGGCAAAACTTCATCTATGAACAAACAAGTTTTCATCCACATAGACAAGTACATTGGAGAAATATTCAAACTTAACCCGTTATTGGCAATGACGGGTTAAGTGAGCTTAACCCGTCATCGCCAATAACGAGTTAAGTTGGAACATATTGGCAGTACTTCAACTCGTCAAGATGAATTTTGTGCAAGTTTTGTTCCTCAAAGACAAACACACTTGTCAAAAAATTCCAACTTAACCCGTTATTGTAAATGATGGATTAAGTTAGCTTAACCCGTCATTGTAAATTACTTGTTAAGTTTGAAGAACTTGGCAGACTTGAACTGTTGAAGATGAATTATGTAAAAATACACTATCAAAATATTCCAACGTAACCTGTTATTGTAAATAACGGGTTAAGTGTACCTAACCCGTCATTGCCAATAACAGGTTAAGTTGGAAGATATTGGCAGAACATCATCTTCCAAAGATCAAAATTTTACATATTTTCGGTCAGCCTAACCCGTTATTATCGTTAACGGGTTAAGTGGGAAAATTTTTATATAAAAAAACACCCACAACATACATATACAATCTCAAACAGTTGACAAATTTCACAAATTTATATGCTGCTTTTATAGGAGAGTAAATTGGAAGAAAAAAAGTTGTTGGAATTAGTAAAACATATTTTTTATTGGTTGAAAAAACATTCAACCAATATATATTTGAAAACTTTAAACTATTTTTAATAGTAAAGTCGTTAGTTCATTCAAATTCAAATTTGTTATTTTATTTTTAATAAAAACTTTAATGATGTATAAAAACCTTAATGTGTAAAAGCTTATAACGCAGAAACTATAAAAAGATAATCAAATAACCTTCTTAATTATCATATTTTAGGATATATATATCTTCCATTCTTAATTATTTAAAGTGCTGTGGATATTATCATATTTTAGGATATATATATATCTTCCATTCTTAATTATGTAAAGTGCCGTGGATTTTAGCTCAGACGTATCTAAGGCAACAAAAACAAATATTTTAACACTCCTCATACCCCATAAGAATGGCAGTGACTTGGTAGTTGATCAGAAACTCCAACCCTAGTTTTCTAGATGGATGGAGTCATTTTCAGACTCTAACAATAATTCTTCCTCTTAGTCACATGAGAACGAGTGCACTCATGCCATTTCCAGTGAAAGAATACAAGGGATATTTATTTGCTTTTTTGGCTACAATGAAGAGTTTCATCTTGTGTATGGTTTGCTGAGAGAACTGACAAAGGGTCATTCTCAGATATAAGAATGTAGCATGACATAATTCATAAAGAATTGGTGTACAATTTTAAAAGATCCCCAAAAACAATAATGAAAAGTTAGTGTTACGCCAACACGAAAATATGCAGGTGACTGGAGGTGAAGCTAGCTCCAACCAGAAAACACATTCTTAAAATGCAAATTATAATATTTTATGCATGACCTAAACTCAAACCAAAATTGCAATGCATGTAATCTAGTACAAGAAGCAACTATGAAAGTGAGACTAACTAAAAATAGCTCAAAACCGATCATTTGTAGCCTCAATGCATAATAATGTTCACATGTATACTTATACAAACAAATTTGAACTACATTCCAAAAATGAGTTGTTGATGTGTTATAATTCTTTCAGAATCCCATCACCTACAGGAATGATGTGTTGTTGATGAAGAGCAACTTTGATCCTAATCAACTGCTTAGAGTTGGAAGTGTTGAATAGAGATCATAGTCTCAAGATCGCGACATCGATGTAAAACTGGTCGATTCAAGGGTAAGCTTGTCGCACTTCACGAGGATTGTAACGGGCTTGTTCATGAACTTTTGGGTGATCTCAAGGGCCTCAAGGGGCCTGGTTATAGACAAGCCACCAACCAAGACTTTCGATGGGAGCAGTTAAAGATATCTTAGATCTGAAAATAGGAGAACAATCTTTATTAGCAAGTTCACAAAATAAGGCAACATCAAGTTGTTGAAAATAACTGCTTTCAAAGAAAAATCGCTCATTTACAATCACTTGATTAATGAATGAATGAACGATTAAGTAGTAATATCTCTAAACTACTTAATTGTTTTATTTACAACATATGATATATAAATCACAATAATTTCCTAAAAAGTATGAAGGTTTTTTTACTTTACATTTCGTTAAGTCTTTTAATTCTCCTAAAGAATAGAAAACAATGTGTCTTTTTTAGAATGAGTTGTACTATCTCATGGCTACAGCTTTGTTCATTTGTTCACTTTTTTTACATGGCACATACGTTACCTCCAGTTATCTTAACTGGTACTATTTTTGGAGTTGAGAAACCTCCAGTTATATTAAAATAAAAGTTAAGCTACCATGTGATCTTTAACTTTAATCTCGTCTTCACACGCACACTCTCAATCAACCAAATTTTGTTACCAGATACAAACATAAAATATAAATTTACATATTTGGAATGAAGTAAATAACTGAAGATATTCACCTATAATTTATGTACTCTATCTCCACTTATAAGTTCAGCTATTCTAACATTACTTCCAAACAACAAACCCATATTGGTTTGACAAAGTAAGCAAGTTCACTAAATAAGGCAGCTCCAATCAAAATAAGAAACTTCACTACTGTTATCAAACTAATCAAGTCATTTACCTCCAAATTAAAATAGTATAAAACCCAATCATGATAATTTGCTCTATGTTTCTCAATTCTTAGAATTCTCGAAAGACAATTAAAAATAATAACTATTCAATGACCACCATCTCAAGAAAATTTAATGAATGATTAGAGATAGCTCTACATTTAGTTTCTAATTTTCCTTACTTAGATACAAGAACTCGGTAACAACTTACCCATCATTAGTACACTGTCCATAAAAATTTGAGGAGGGTTCTATGAGAATTTCGAGTATAGTAACTAAAACTTCTCCATGGAAACTTAAAACGAGATTCAAAAACATGCCATTATGATGAAATCGTATGAATGTAGGTCTAGTGGTGTCATACTAACGTTCTATGAAAATGGACATTATCATGACATGTTATTGTCTGACATGCTATATAAATGAACGAAACTTCATCTATGTCCAGCTTATATAATACAGATTTATCTACTTCCACTATCCTGAGAGGAAGTCCCTTTGTCGAACCTCCTCTCTTAATCAAATCAGAGATGGCAGTCTCCATGTTCTGAGTTAATAGAAACTATCATTCTATATAATTTCTCTCCTAAGCTTCTAATCATAACGGATTGAAAAAATACAGAATATAGATAATTTTGACAGGTGAAATTCTTAACTTGGTAACGAAGAAGTCTGTGGAGGTAGGCACTCACCTACTATCTACGCAAACCTCTGCACCAACTTTTAAATTTTCAGATTCTTGAATTTGATTTTAATCATCTGATTATCAATCCATAAGAAGAAAAAAGAAAAGAAAAAAAAACTAATTATCAATACAAATTGAACTCGGGTACTCAAAAAAAAATTCTTAGAAAACGCAATTGCTAAAACTTCTCAACTATAGAAAAACTACAAAGCTCTAAAATTGCTTAAACTTCTCAACTACTGAACTAATACTTACCAAGTAACTTCTAATACAACAGTAAACAAGTTTTATATGGATATAACTGAACCAAATGGAGATATCTCATAGAAAGCACCACCTCTAACGAATATAAGAAAATACTTATCCTATGCGATTTCTCCAATATACTGTGTCGGAGAAATCGCATGGGAAAATACTCTACAATAAGAAGTTGCAGAGTACATGAAGAAAAATTTCTTGTAAGAAAGTGTGCAACTAATTTGGTTGTAGGTTAATTCCAAACAGTCTCACAACAGATCGCGTGAAAAGTAACGAATTGTGGGACGTAAATCTTACATAACAAAATCAATACTTGCACCAATTCTTTAAAAGGAACAATTAGATAACCACTATCTTAAAACAAGCAAACATACCTAAAAGAGAAGACTTTCATCGGTGGGAAGCCTCAAGTCATCTTTTGTGTTGCCATTTTCCATCAAAAGACTCACCTGCAAGAAATAGAATCAGAGCTGGTAAGCATAAGGAGCAAGGCTGAGCAGCATAACCCCAAAAAGGTATTCAAAGTTTTAATAGAAAAATGGAGAAACCTTTGTGTTGAGCGTAATGCCTATTTTAGAGGTTGAAACCTCAACAACCTGCAAACCGAAAAGCCACATCATATAAATATGAATAAAAGTAATGAATTCATGGACAAAATAGAAAAGGTAAATCAATGGACTAAAGAGAGCAATCAGTGCAGATATGATTAAATAATCTCTACATAGCTAAGTTAACAGAACAGAGTTGGACCACTATATACTGCTTTTGCATGCATGCAATTTTTTTGCATATTGAGATAAAAAGAACTTTATTCACAAAGTTCAAAGATCACTGAAATAAGTAATTGTCACCTAATTTTAAGTCACCCCAATACCAAACAATATTTACTACGGCTGTCCATGCAAAGAATAAACAGAAGCGTATTAGTAGTCTACAATTCCTTTCACGATCAGCAGATGGATCACAAATCCATCATCTCAAACAACCATGCAATATGCTTTGTCAGATATATTCTGTGACCAAGTAATTCGATGCAGCTATAAATCACTCAGACCACACCAACTACTCAAGAACAAGAATAAGTGAATACTAAAGAGTTAACACATGAACTTGACAAGGGCAAGGAAACAAAAGAAAAACATTATAAACATAAAGAAGCCATAAATTTAAAAAATAAAAAATGACTCTCATTATCAAGGAAAAGTTTAATCTTCTTCTTCCTCTCTTTATAAGCTGCTATCACTCTCTCTTTATGTTAATATTATTATTATAACTCAAATAATTGTAGAAATTAATCATGGTGTGGACAATGATTTTATTAGAATTTTATTCATATTTGTATCTATAATGACAAATTATAAAGGTATCCGTACCAGATTTATCAGTATTCATTTTTTAGTATTCTTCCAATCCCTTTTTCAAAATATGGTACTGAGTTTCTTCATCGGTGAAAGACCGTATTCGTATTCGGGGTACAAAACAAATATGAATATAAATTACTAATATCCCCTTCATATCTGATCCGTTTATGGTTTAGTGAGGCTTGTCTTCATTAAACATTCTTCATAGATGAAAACCAAGAGTATACCCTTTCTTTTGTTGTACACCAAAATTCTCATAGAGAAACCAAGACAAGTGAAAATGATTAATAGGTAATATTTGTTGATAAGTGAAAAAATATATGGTCTTCCAACACATAAACAAATACTGAAAATTCCTTTTGCAGTATATGCTCAAGCTCATCATCTACAGTTTCCTTTTGCAGCACCAAAGTCCTGAAAATTCCTTCTATTATAAAAATCTCTATGCAAAGGCACAAAGTGCTCAATGTTACTAATAATATTATTATTTATTTCTTTTTTTAAGCAACATACCACAAAGGAGGCTTTGCTTTAAGAAGCTCAGATAATAGAAACAAGCATCCACAGGCATATTGCGGAGGGCGCTGAAGAGCAACCTTTTCATAAAATGAATTTAAATTGGTAATGTTGACAGTGTATAACAAAAAAGATAAATAAATAAAAACATCATAATATCAATGCTAAATTGGGGGGGGGGGGGGGGGGGGGGGGGGGGGGAATTATTGCATATATTTATAAAAGAAAGTTATTCAAGCCCATCAATGAAGCAGTTCAAAGAGAGGCAAAAAAGAAAATGAAAAATAACTTTCCACTGACCTACGAGAGGCGATTTGAAAGCAGATATCCGCTTCATATTTATAGCGTTCTTCATTGCCTTGATCAATATCCCAAGAAACATTTCTTGCTGAATATAAGATGTATATACATAGTCAGAATACTACATGAAAACACTTACAACAGAATATCTAGAATGAACAAAAGCCAGCACAAAGATAATAAATTTACAAAGGAATTGACCAAATTTTCATGTCATCTTGATGACATAATATCAAAGCAGGAAACTGCAACTTTACCATAGTTGATTTCATATTTATTAAGTGAAAGGAAAGTGAAGTGTAAAATCCAGTTCATGGTTGTAGTACATCCATTAAATTAATCCAATCTTCTGCAGAAGAAATATCTGACCACACACAACAAGAGATCAATAAAAGGCATGCAGAACTTCAGATAGCGATTTCAAATTGATAATAGTAATATGCACTATCACGGTTGATACTTCCACCATCATTGATTCCAAATTGATAATAGTAATCAGCATAAATGTGATTGGTTCATGCATAAATCCTTTTGTCGGACCTTCTCTCTTAATCAAATCATAGAAGGCAGTCTCCATGTTCTGAGTTAATAGAAACTATCATTCTATATAATTTTTCTCCTAAGCTACTAATCTTAACGGATTAAAAAAATACAGAATATACTTAATTTTGACAGGTGAAATTCTTAACTTGGTAACAAAGAAGTCTGAGGAGGTAGACACTCACCTACTATCTACACAAACCTCTACATCAACTTTTAAATTTTCAGATTCTTGAATCTGATTTTAATCATCTGATTATTAATCCCCAAGAAGAAAAAAGAAAAGAAAAAAAAAACTAATTATCAATACAAATTGAACTCGGGTACTCAAAAAAAAAAAATCTTAGAAAACGGAATTGCTAAAACTTCTCAACTACAGAAAAACTACAAAGCTCTAAAATTGCTTAAACTTCTCAACTACTGAACTAACTTACCAAGTAACTTCTAATACAAAAGTAAACAGATTTTATATGGATTAGAACTGAACCAAATGGAGATATCTCATAGACAGCACCACCTTTAACCAATATAAGAACATACTTATCCTATGCGATTTCTCCAATATACTGTGTCGGAGAAATCGCATAGGAAAATACTCTGCAATAAGAAGTTGCAAAGTACATAACGCCAAATTTCTTGTAAGAAGGTGTGCAGCTAATTTGGTTGTAGGTTAATTCCAAACAGTCTCACAATAGATCGTGTGAAGAGTAACGAACTGGTGGGACGTAAGTCTTACGTAGCAAAATCAATACTTGTACCAATTCTTTAAAAGGAACAATTAGATAACCACTATCTTAAAACAAGCAAACATACCTGGCTGAGAAGACTTTCATCGGTGGAAAGCCTCAAGTAATCTTTTGTGTTGCCATTTTCCGTCAAAAGACTCACCTGCAAGAAATAGAATCAGAGCTGGTAAGCATAAGGAGCAAGGCTGAGCAACATAACCACAAAAAGGTATTAAAAATTTTAATAGAAAAATGGACATAAAAAACTGTCTTTAGATATATCAATAAGCTGATAGTTAGTACGGTTAACATGAGGAACCTGCAAATATTAGAAGTTATAAGTTGATAGCCAGTATGGTTAGCATGTTGGAAATCGTAGGATATAAATTTTTTAATTTTGTAGAAGGAAAATTTAAAAATAACATACATCACAATTATGAGAGGATGGCACAATATCCTCAAGCTTCTTGGAATTGAAGATGTCAATTGCTACAAAGTGGCATTTAGCGTGACCATGCTTGCCCATTTTAGAGGTTGAAATCTCAACAACCTGCAAATCGAAAAGCCACATCATATAAATATGAATAACAGTAATGAATTCATGGAAAAAATAGAAAATGTAAATCAATGGACTAAAGAAAGCAATCAGTGCAGATATTATTAGATAATCTCTACATAGCTAAGTTAACAGAACAGACTTGGACCACTATATACTGCTTTCGCATGCATGCAATTTTTTTTGCATATTGAGAATAAAAGAACTTATATTCACCATTACACATTACAAAAATTGACTACGCCCTTTTACTGAATTAAGTTAAATAAGAACTCGTTACTTGATTGACTTACTTGAGGTTAGACGAACTGTGCAAGTAGTGACACCATGAACGATAATTTTTAAAAACTTGATCTAGTAAGTCCTTCATGGTATCATCATCCACCTACGATAATTTGTTTAATATATGAAATGGAACATATAATATATTTAATATACTAAATGAAAGATGTATCTCAAGGAAAAGATTGCATACCCCATGATAGTTATCTTCAGCCTTAATGTCAATATTGGCAAATAGCAAAATCAAGTGTTCCCTTTGATTGTCCACATTACAAATTTTAAATTATACATACCATATAGCACTTATTAACATTTATACAGACTAGTATAATGTACGTGTGATGCACGTCTAAAAAAAAGTAAAGTCATCAAATTAAATGAATATATATTGAATAAGAATAAAAATAGTTTATATTTGAATGTTTTGATTTGGGCTACACGTGCGAAGCAAATTTATATTTGTTAGATATAGTTTGGACGTGTATTATATGTGTTTATATAGTTACAAAGTTAGGGTTTGTTTGTTACAAACCCCAACTCTCCCATTAAAATAGTAAAGATATAATGGCAATATTGAATTGATCTTATATTACAGGGCAGATACTTGCCTGAAACCCAAAGGTTAGCCAAAGCCAGTCAAGCAAATCATGAACAGAGTTATCCCTATCACCAGAAACTAAAGGTCCATCAATTCTCTATCTGCCACTTGATGTTGGCTGCATGCCACTTGCTATTGGCTGCACTTTAGGCAGTGGAAGTTGGTCCAGCTTATTACATAAAGCAATAACAGCCGCTTGGATCTGTATAAATGAAATACACAATACAAAATTATACAGAAAAAAATGAAAATAGAATCAGTTAAATAATTATAGCAGTCCAGGGGACAAGAAAAAAAAACCAAAAAAGTAATATAATATAATAAAATAAAAAGATCATGAATCATGCAGCTAACCTCGGCAAGTTCCATTATTGCTGGAGTAGCACCAGAAGCATGAAAAGGAAGGATATTATACTGGGCATAGTACACCTTCTTTGTCTCAACTTCTATAGGAAATCTATTTATCTACAAGTATAGCATCAAAAAGAACCTTTTATAAGCAGTAGTAATGATGAGGATGCAGAATTGATGAGACATTATGCAAGACTAACCTCATCATCAACTTTCTCAGATGGTACCACAGTTTTCAGTACATCATATAAAACAAACGCTATCTGATAATTCTTTGCCATTTGCTCACTACAAAAATACTGAATTACTCTCGGAACTTCTACAATAATTTAACAAAAAATAACTCTTTGATTTATCAATAAACTCTCAAGTCTTACGTCTTCTTTTTAGTGGGCCCTTCCTTGACATAGTTTTCATAGTACCACTTGTAAAACATTTGAATTTCTCTAGGATCATTGTTTGCGAGTTGGGGTTTTGTTTCCACTTCATCCAGCCAGCACGAAAAGGGGGAACTATATTTCAAATTGTAAACAACCCGACAGATCTGATGAACCAAAACTAAACTACATGGAGAACAATAAAAAAAATAAGAAAGAAAGATAATACCATAAAATATAGGGGCCTAATGCTGAAAAGAAAAACCCAGCGAAATACGCAAATGAGATTGAATCAAAATTTTGAAGACATCAGATTTATCAGAATTTCAGTATCATTTAGGAAAGGAGATTTATGCCAAGAAATATGAAAAGCAAACACAAATTATTGAAGTGGATAAAAATCGTCATCTCCTTTACTTATTAAATTTTTATTTACACAGGATCTCTCAGATACATACTTGGTATAATACTTATGCTTAATATTTTGAAGTTGCGAACTTTCTTGGCTGCACGCTATCTTTTTGTAATGATCGAAGTCCATTATGGATGGCGCACAAGATACCAGAGCTAATTTAATTTAAGTAATAACTTTTAACTTCTGTAGAAACTGCTAACAGTAACAGATAAGATTATTAATATTCCTTGCATATATTCCCTTCTAAATGATAATTATTAATAAAAAAGCTTATATGATTACTTTGTATTTCACAAATATTCAAATCTAAAAAAATAAATATTCAAAAATAAAAGTTTACAGTATGTTCAACATTATCGAACATAAATTAGTTGATGCAAATGACTATATGACTGATAGTTGGAGAAAATATGACTCATACTGCAATATTTCAAAGAACCTTGACTGACCATAACTAAAGGATTTTTTCCAGTAAAGAATAAAAGCATCCCCTGCTCTAGCTCTCAGCTCCAGTATCTTACGATCAATCTCATTCTCATGTTGCGCAATAACTGGCTTGAAAAATGTGTTGTAGACATATTTTGTTTCCTGAAATCAAATTTAAAGTCAGTAAGCATAGATGATAAAAAATAAATACATACATGTAATACAAAAAAGAGAGAGAATATTAATTGCGCCAATCCTGGGTTTTAAGTACCAGAGGTATATGAAGAACGCCATTTTGCCTCGGCATACATTGGTAGCCTTTAAGAAAGCAAGAAGGAGACGATGTCAAACAAGAAAAAAAAAGGAAAAAATCTGAAGAACCCACATGCAGGGAAGTTTTGTTTACCATGAAACGAAAGCATCTCTAAGCCTGTCGAAAACTGTCATTAGTGCAACTAAAATCCCGAAACCAAGTGAAATCAAATTTCAAGATGCATCTTATTATTCTCTTCTTAATTTCTAACAAACCTACTGAGAAAATGTTGTGAATTTTAAGTGAACTGACCAGTACTGACACCAAAATTGGAGCTGCTCAATCTCTGGCTTGTTCATTTCAACAATTTTATAGCACTCATAAGTCGGATAGGCATAACCAAGGGCCATCCTGTTCAGTTAAAAATAAAAAACTAAGATTTTTTTTCTTCTCCCTATAGTGATCCTCTAACCAATGCAGAAGTACTCGGGTAAATCATCAACCAATCCTTTAACCACCAGTATATGATTACGGCAAGAGAATTCTTATGAAATTTTATTATAAAAAATAACTGACAGTGTCACTATATTTGCCGGCGTTTTTTTAGACCTTCACCGGCGGTTTTTTACTCCGGTGAAACATTCACCGGCGTTTATAAAAATGCCGGTGCAAATGTCACCGAATCGAGCGTCGCGGAAAGATAGGCGCATTCACCGGCATTTTTACTGGACACCGGTATATCTTTAAAATACACCGGCGGCCAGACAAACGCCGGTATATGGCGATTTCGGGGTGTCGTTCTTTCCCCCAATATACATTCACCGGCGATCACATACCGCCGGTATATATCTTTTCACCGGCGATTGTACAAACGCCGGGGAATGTGTAATATTTACCGGCGGTCATAGAGCGCCGGTGTATGCTTGTTTCTAAGCGCCCTTCTTTCCCTACTTACAAACACCGGCGTGTCGTAAAACGTCGCCATATAGATATTCACCGGCGTTTTATAAAACGCCGGTGTATCTTAGGAGTGCTGCAACTTACGGGTACACCCGCCTGTGTGGAAACGCCTCTCTAACAAAATTTTCAAATAAACAATTAGATACACCGGTGTTCTATGAAACGCCGGTGTATGCCCGTTGGTTTTTCCTGCTCCAATTTTTCTTTCGATTTCAATTCACAATTTCATTTAAAAAACCTATAAACTAATTCACAACTAAATCAACCAAGTTCAGGCATACTAATGCGCAAATCACAACCAAACACAAGAATTAATTAAGATAATAAAGTTTCACACATAGTCCATTAATCGTCCAAATTCACCGCTTAATTAACATCATAATTAACAAATACAATAATTAACATCCCAAATATCTCAACAACTACTTAAAACAACAATACAGAACATAACAACAACAAGAACAACATAACAACAACAACTAGAGGCCGCCGACCACAGATCCATACCCCTTGAGTAGCTTCAGTGCTGATCATCAGAATTTTCTTGATCTGGGTGACCGCTCTATGAAAAAATAATAATAATAATTTAGTTCAACAGTAAACCAAATATAAGAAAAATAAGTAAAATAAGAAGGGGCTCATATCAAGTGTAGTTTTCAAGAACTGTCATCGTGGAAGGAAACCAAATATAGAAGCCAGAAATGGAAACAGAGAATGGTAGAGAATGAGGATACACCAGGCTAACATAACGGCATTTTCCTCATCTCTCTCTCATCCCTGCTTTCTCTTCAGCAAACGCACATAAAGAGACATCAGCAACAACAGCAAGAGTGACAAGAACAACAATAATAATAAATTAATATAAACGAGATGTCTCTATATAGGTTTCCAGATCTCCACTCGAGCCCTCTCTTTCTAATCACAGCCCAATTAAGAACATAGACGACAGCCACTGAACAATCCAATCACAGCCCAATCAGAATTTGCCATCCTGGATCTTAAATCTTCAGATGCATGAATTCAGCTTCTTTAACAGTAAAAGAAAATGAAAATGACAATCAAAATTATGCTAAGATGACAATCAGATGCATGAATTCAGTTTCTTTGACAGTAAAAGAAAATGAAGATTTCCAGTATCTAAGCATATATATTTCTCCATTAATTCATCATCCCAACTAAATCATGATGTTTGTGGCTCCAAAAGAAACCTGCACAAGGTTTGTTCAGCTCAATTCTTGTACAGATTTGGAGGATTTTGGTATACATACAGCATCCTCTAGTTGACAGTTAACACATTTTGGTAAAAAATTCATGCTAAGATGACAATCAGATGCATGAATTCAGTTTCTTTAATAGTAAAAGGAAATGAAAATTTCCAGTATCTAAGCATATATGTTTCTCCATTAATTCATCATCCCAACTAAATCATGATGTTTGTGGCTCCAAAATAAACCTGCACAAGGTTTGTTCAGCCCAATTCTTGTACAGATTTGGAGGATTTTGGTATACAGCCAGCATCCTCTAGTTGACAGTGAAACCATTTTGGTAAAAAATCATGCTAAGATGACAATCAGATGCATGAATTCAGTTTATTTGACAGTAAAAGAAAATGAAAATTTCCAGTATCTAAGCATATATGTTTCTCCATTAATTCATCATCCCAACTAAATCATGATGTTTGTGGCTCCAAAAGAAAACTGCACAAGGTTTGTTCAGCCCAATTCTTGTACAGATTTGGAGAATTTTGGTATACATACAGCATCCTCTAGTTGACAGTTAACACATTTTGGTAAAAAAATCATGCTAAGATGACAATCAGATGCATGAATTCAGCATCTTTGACAGTAAAAGAAAATGAAAATTTCTAGTATATAAGCATATATGTTTCTCTATTAATTCTTCATCCCAACTAAATCATGATGTTTGTGGCTACAAAAGAAACCTGCACAAGGTTTGTTCTCACCCAATTCTTGTACAGATTTGGAGGATTTTGGTATACATACAGCATCCTCTAGTTGACAGTTAACACATTTTGGTAAAAAAATCATGCTAAGAAGGCAATCAGATGCATGAATTCAGCTTCTTTCACAGTAAAAGAAAATGAAAATTTCCAGTATATAAGCATATATGTTTCTCCATTAATTCATCATCCCAACTAAATCATGATGTTTGTGGCTACAAAAGAAACCTGCACAAGGTTTGTTCTCACCCAATTCTTGTACAGATTTGGAGGATTTTGGTATACATACAACATCCTTAGTTGACAGTGAACCCATTTTGGTACAAAAATCATGCTAAGATGACAATCAGATGCATGAATTCAGCTTCTTTCACAGTAAAAGAAAATGAAAATTTCCAGTATATAAGCATATATGTTTCTCTATTAATTCTTCATCCCAACTAAATAATGATGTTTGTGGCTACAAAAGAAACCTGCACAAGGTTTGTTCTCACCCAATTCTTGTACAGATTTGGAGGATTTTGGTATACATACAGCATCCTTTGTTGACAGTGAACCCATTTTGGTAAAAAAATCATGCTAAGATGACAATCAGATGCATGAATTCAGCATCTTTGATAGTAAAAGAAAATGAAAATTTCCAGTATATAAGCATATATGTTTCTCTATTAATTCTTCATCCCAACTAAACCATTGATGTTTGTGGCTACAAAAGAAACCTGCACAAGGTTTGTTCTCACCCAATTCTTGTACAGATTTGGAGGATTTTGGTATACATACAGCATCCATCTTTGACAGTCAACACATTTTGGTAAAAAAATAATGCTAAGATGACAATCAGATGCATGAATTCAGTTTCTTTAACAATAAAAGGAAATGAAAATTTCCACTATCTAAGCATATATGTTTCTCTATTAATTCTTCATCCCAACTAAATCATGATGTTTGTGGCTCCAAAATAAACCTGCACAAGGTTTGTTTCGCCCAATTCTTGTACAGATTTGGAGAATTTTGGTATACATATAGCATACTTAGTTGACAGTGAACCCATTTTGGTAAAAAAATCATGCTAAGATGCCAATCAGATGCATGAATTCAGCATCTTTGACAGTGAAAAGGAGAGAAATCAAGAGTAATTACCGAAGAGAGAGAGAGGGGGCCGACCAGCGGGGCGACGAGCGATGGCGTAGGAGATAGAGAGAGAGCGGGGCGACGAGCGGTGGTTTTCGATCGCAAATTCACCGCGAAATAGAGAGAGGGAGGAGGGAAATCGAATTGGGCTGTCGAAGATGACGAAGGGTCGGAGGCGAAGCGCGAGAAATAGAGAGAGGGAGGAGGAAAAACGAAGGCGGCGAAAATTAGGTTTGGGAATTAGCGAGCGAAATGTTAGGGGTTCGCGGGGATTTATCTCAGTTAA
The DNA here is from genome assembly GCA_017893485.1 of Hemerocallis citrina. Classification (NCBI taxonomy): domain Eukaryota; kingdom Viridiplantae; phylum Streptophyta; class Magnoliopsida; order Asparagales; family Asphodelaceae; genus Hemerocallis; species Hemerocallis citrina. The sequence goes on along the minus strand of CM030368.1, from coordinate 149,473,271 downwards.
TTCACCGTCGTTTGAAGTTACGAACGCCGGTGAATGTATCTATATATTCCCCGGCGTTTGTTATTAAAACGCCGGTGAATAATACCATTCACCGGCGTTTATAAATAAAACGCCAGTGAATATCATGATTTCCCGGCATTTTATAGAGGCCGCCGGTGTATAACCATCCAATCTGACACCCCATTCCTGGTCACTCCCTACCCCGACGCGAATGGTAAAATGCCGGGGAATATACGCCGGTAAATCGCACATGTTTTGTAGTGTGTTTTTATAATAAATATTATAGTTGTTAATGGATGGGAAATATTACCTTTATCTACTTGGAACTCATTTGTTTTTGAGGCTATAGGCTTTCTTTTAAACAAGTGTAGATATGTGATAAGTAACAGAATTGCAACGATACCGAGGATCCCTAGAAGCCCAAGTGAAACCTGTGCTAGACAAAAAAAAATGATAAAAAAAGGTTAATGCTTAGAACTAAAAATAGAGGTAAAAGATGGGCTAATTGCATTTAAGGAAATTGGATTCAAAATTCAAAAATTTTGATATAATAGTTTAAGACATACATAAGACAGTAAGAAATAAAGTAACTAATCAACAGATTTCAGGGCATTTATCAAAACAATTGTTACTAAATGGAGGAAAAACAGGAAACAAACCATAAAAAATATCCATCCATTCAGCTGTTGTATGCTTTTAATGGACTCCTTGCCTTTCATATGCTCTTTGATTTCATTATGTGTCATAAAACCATCGACATAATCTATGATATCTGAGAATTAAGGAAAAAGAAATTGAGAACATTATGATAATAAACAAAAGGAGAATCTTATTTATGATTCTACAAGGATAACATCGTCTCTAAAATCTCGACATACCATTCTTGTTCCATTGCATAAACCTTGTGATGGATCTAGATTTCTTAAAAATATAAATGGAGAACTTTTGTTTAGTATCAGTTTATGTATTGGAAGACCATTTGGGATAAGTGAATTAAGAAATTCTGGTTGATATAAACTAAGAGGATCATCAATTGCAGAATCAAAATTGAAGTAAGTAACTTCTTCTCTAGGAAATCTAGCAATCTTTCTATCATTTAATGAATTAACCCACTCATTTTTCGCTGCTAAAATAACACGCATGGTGATGTAGCCAGGGAGAGCGTGCATGTTGATGGAGTGAAGGAAAAACATTATCAAGCAAGGCATTCTCAGATACTTCTTCATTTATGTATTCAACGATTATCTCCTTTGGAATTTGAACTAAATCATCGCCCACAACAGGCTCCTCTCTGTTCCTATTCGAAGCAAAAAGTCACTGAATAATTTATCTGATATTGCCCTCATATTTTGTTGTAATTGTATAATTTCCATTTATTGCCATATCTGATTTTACTAAGGTAGAAGCAACAATTTGTTCTCTCGTTCCGTGTGGTACCACTGGAAGGACTTGCCGAAAATCTCCACCAAATACCATAACTTTACCAACGAATGGCTTATTAGAGTTCATTAAATCTCTTAAAGTACGATCTAATGTCTCGACATTTTTACGATTTGACATTGGTGCTTCATCCCATATAATTAAGACTACCTTTCTCAGTAGTTCTGCAAGGCCTTTTTGCTTTGAAATGTTGCACATGCTTTTGTCATCAATTTTTGTGATTGGTATCTTGAATCTTGAATGAGCAGTTTGTCCTCCTGGCATAATTGCTGCTGCGACTCCTGATAATGCTGTGGCATTTGCGGTCTTACCGCTTGTTTTTAATGCAGCAAGAGTTGCACGATACAAGTATGTTTCTCCTGTTCCACCAGGGCCATCGACAAAAAAATACCCCATGTTGATTATTATCTATGCGCTTCATGATATTGTCATATGCATTTTTCTGTTCATTATTAAGCCTTAATGAGGAAAGTAGGTCTTCTGGAGGGGTGATAATGCTCAGTTCGTCATTGATCTCCTTCATATCTTCATTATTGTTATAATCATAGAATTCAACTCGTGGTAGATCATAATTTGTTATGCTCTTTCCCATGTGTTTTAGGAAGATATTGATGCAAGCTAATGTTTTGGAAATTTGGCTTTCCAATGAGGCATCTTGTTTTCTGAAGTCGTCGGATAATGCTTTAAAATTTTCTTCCCATAACTTTTCACACCAGTTGGTTGGTAGTAAATCAACACTGTCGCAAAAAGTCTTCATAATTCTGAAGGCATTTGGAAGTTTGCCGTTTCATTTAGACATTCTGAAATACTATTATCTGTTTCCAATAATCCTCGTTTCTCTGCAGATTCTTTGAATGTTGCACACTTTATTTCATTAAAAGTGAGTATTTCATCAAACGATGTTGGCCCAGGTTCATGATTCAGCAATAACCGTAGATAGTAATGTTCTCCTTAATAGGATTAGTAGTATTGATTCGGCCGATCTGCACTTGTTTCCATCTTTTTGTCCACTTCTTTCCTGTACTGTTCCTGTAATACCCCGTATTTCTGAAATATATATATATGATTTGAAATATATAATAAAAAGAAATTTGAGTTGGGTCCTATAGAATTGTTCTATAGGAAGGATTTATAAAAATCCGGTATTGAAGGAAATATATGGCCCACGGTAATTGAAGCACATATGTGTGCTGTGCTTGTGTGATGGATGACATGTCCATCCATGGTGGGCCCGGATTTGGTTGAAACAGATTTGATCTGTTGAAAAATGGGTTTGATTAAAAATGGATTTGATTTGAGTATATTGGTTGGTTTGGATTCATTCGGGATTTGTGTGAAGGGGATTGAGAATATTAGTCCCACATTGGATGTGAATATAAAATAGTATAGTATAAATAATAAATGCCAAGGATCAAGAGTCACCAATTCGGTTAACCACCTTTTGAGAGGCAGCCTGTGGTGGGCAGTTGTACTACATAGTATCTAATTTGTCTTATAAATTGTATAAATTGTCCGAGCTCGGGGCAGGGGTGTTACAAATGGTATCAGAGCCGACTTTCGACACCGGGTGTAGAAGAGGGCCTCAGTATGATCTGCGGTGTGAGATAGTCCCCGGAATTATCACAGTAGATTATTAGTGGTGTGGGATATGTCTCCGAAATTATCACAGTCTTATGGTGTGGGACAATCTCCGGAATTATCACGGTAACTACTTGTGGTGTGGGATTGATCTCCAGAATTATCGGGATCAAGGACGACTACATCGGCTAGAAAGCAGATCCTGCACTAGATTATGCATGCCCCGTGCTCAGCGAGGACGCTGATTTCTGAAGGGGGGTGTATGTAATACCCCGTATTTCTGAAATATATATATATGATTTGAAATATATAATAAAAAGAAATTTGAGTTGGGTCCTATAGAATTGTTCTATAGGAAGGATTTATAAAAATCCGGTATTGAAGGAAATACATGGCCCACGGTAATTGAAGCACATATGTGTGCTGTGCTTGTGTGATGGATGATGTGTCCATCCATGGTGGGCCCGGATTTGGTTGAAACAGATTTGATCTGTTGAAAAATGGGTTTGATTAAAAATGGATTTGATTTGAGTATATTGGTTGGTTTGGATTAATTCGGGATTTGTGTGAAGGGGATTGAGAATATTAGTCCCACATTGGATGTGAATATAAAATAATATAGTATAAATAATAAATGCCAAGGATCAAGAGTCACCAATTCGGTTAACCACCTTTTAAGAGGCAGCCTGTGGTGGGCAGTTGTACTACATAGTATCTAATTTGTCTTATAAATTGTATAAATTGTCCGAGCTCGGGGCAGGGGTGTTACAGTTCCATACATAGTGCTCCAGAAATTCTTTGTACAAGTATTTTCGTGCATCTTCATCTTTCCTGTTCATTTTTAAAAAAATGTCAAAATTCTATCTAGAAATTTTTTAATCTAATTTTTTTTTTACTTGTAAACTTTAGATAATTCAAATAATACAATGAAACCTGTTTTGTTCAAAGAATTCGGTCAACATTATCATTGAAAAGTAATCAAGTTGTACCAAATCTTTTAAATTTTGAGATTCTGCATAATACACATAATGGCTTTTCGGAAGATGTAATTGCAAATGTCTAACTGAAGGATACATCTCACTAAGATCAAATTCAAAGATTCTCCATATAGCTTGCCGATACCCATGTTGCATCTTGGAATTGTTGGATCTCGTCAATAGTAGTTTCTTTATCAACAATAGTTACTTTATCATAAGGTGCAATTCGTAATGACACTTGATCATGACCTTTCTATTTGTATTTATAAAGATATTTAACAGCACTTATCCCACAACATATCTCAATATTTTATGTGACAGTTGTATCGAGTCAATATGTACGAATTATATGGAACTACCCATCGATTATCGAGCATACGATTTCTTACTTTCGCTTGTTGCCCATTATTTCTTCTCCTGTAAATTGGGTACGAATCCTTTCCTTGAGAAGTCTTTTCAGAAAACTGTTTCAGATAGTTGTCCTTGCAAGCTCTCTTCCACATGCATACATTTGTCTTTTTAAGAACTCCACATGGGCCATGCATCATATGCTTCACAACTAATGCATACAGTTCAGGATATTTAATACTATTTGGAATTTCTGCACATACCATTTTGTCATACATGTCAGGAGTAGATATCTTATATTCAGGCTTCATTATGACTAAAATATGGGCATGAGGCAACCCTCTCTTCTGAAATTCAATAACATGGACATGGGTAATTACAGGTCCAAAAATAATTTTTTTAAAAAGTTAGTCTTTAAGATCTTGTAAATTGGCTTGAAACATTCATGATACTAAATCTGGTCTGTCTTGACTATGTTGTCCTGGCTTTAACTCATCACGAATTTCTCTCCATTCGTGATACTAGTCATAGTTATAAACAAATTCGGTCTCCCATATTTTTGAACCAACTCCATTGAGTCCAAATATTTGCGTCTCATATCTCTTGGTCCACCATAAATGATGGTGGAAGTATTAATCTCTTACCAATATTTTCCCTTCTTGTTTCACCTGCTAACACACTGTCAACTTCACCTTTGTATAATTCTGCATGATTTTTTTTTGTTGCCGCCATTCCGAAAGAAGACCAGTCTGGTTGTTTCCATCTTTATGTACATATCAACTAAAAATTGTTGTGATAATCTTCCAGCATAATGGATGGGGGAAAAACATTCTCTCGAATTTGAAGTTTATAGCAATAATATTCTCTGCAAGATACTCTATTTTTACTTCCTTTAAGAATATCACTTTCTTCTCTGTCAAAAATTTCATTCTCAGATGTCAATTCAACCCTATCATTCTGTTCTATGACATCACTTGTATATTGGCATTTTCTCTTAATATTTTGGTGCATCCAACTTCTCCGTAAGGAAAAAGCAATGGATACTATAAAGGATCATAGCATCCAAAGTAATGTTTCACTGTACGATGCAGTCCAGAGAGTAAATTAATGTGAATATCTCGGCCATCAACTGGTGATGAATCATTTCCTTCAATCCATATTGCCGCCACTTGATGTAATGTTGGAGTATTATATACTCTTTGATCAACTTGAGCATTACACTTGACAACAATATCATGGCTATCTGCATATTGATTATCCTTCACTGAACAAAAAAATTGTCATAAGGATTGACTGATAATATTTCCAATAACTTTTTAACCAATATTTTGTAAACATTTTCTGAAGGTATTGCACTAACTCTGTTTTCGACCTCATTATTGGTGTCATAAATATACAACTGAAGATATCGTGGTGCATCGTCACCTTTGGCTAAGGAAGGTAAGGTGTGATAAACTTGTCCTTGAACTCTGAATGTATAGATTCCTTACTGTAGGTTAGCTAGATTGTGGTCCAACTTAACACCAAATGATGTAAAAGAGAATATTCTATTGTATGCATATATTTTATTTCTGAATTCTTTTGATTCCTCATCCAAAGAAGTATATAAAACTTTTAATGCTTCAGGTACAATAGTAGGAGCCAACTTAATTTGTGCGTTATAGCAACAAAATGATGGAGTCTCATATTGAAATACTATTGCAAAACAATAAGTGCAGAAACGAGGCTTCTCCAATATATGCAATTCAGAGCATGAAGGATCATAGTCATCATTTTCATTGATGATATTGTTTGTTGTGCAATCTGTTTTAACAAATTATTGAGTTAGTTTTTGAATTTAAATATGTTAGTCTAATACAAACTCAAAAGTAGTTGCTACTGACCTTCATTTATAGAATTTGATGTATTGAGCTGAGCTGCCAACAAAGAACTTTTCTTCTTTTGCCTTTTATTGTCAGGTTTGTCATTCGAAGATTGATTTTTTTCGTTTTCTTTGCTCAAGAGTCATGTTAGCATATCTTCTCCTATTATAGTCTCACTTCGCTTAAATTTCCATCTTCAAAATTTTAGCAAGATAAATTGATATAACATTGCTATAAACCAGATAAATTAATAGAACATATTCACATACAAACAATATAGAGTTATGATATACATTGTTTTTACTCATATAACATTATGATAATATTCTTTTAAAATAATCTTTATTGGCCTTCCTGGCCCTTGGATTGATGTAGACAAACTCAAAACTGTTGGAAATTGAATTTTTTTTCCAACAACACATTGAAGGAGACTACTATTAAAATATTAAATTTTGAACAACACATCACATGGAACACAACCACCTTATATATATTACATTTGTCTATTATTGTATATATTACTATACAATAATATACTAATATATAACTAATATACTTATACTTATTATATATATATAAGTATGACACACAGAGAGAGAAAATGAAACAACTCTCATAAAGAACATAATCAACAGACCCGGACCCGAACCCGGAAGTGCATGCAGCAAAGAAAATATATGGAAAGATTGAATCGGTGCTTCCAAAGTAGAATTAGTTAGGTGCGTTTTCAAAATGAAAAGTTATAGCATAGGTCCAATTTTTCTAAAGAAGGGAATGATTATGGCGAAATTAAATTAGAATTGATGAAAGAGATTGTACTTTTTTCAAATATCTCAAAATTGATCAAATAAGTCCAACATTGATTCCTTCATACGTGTCAATTGGCCAATCCTACTCTCCACCATAACCCAAATTTTTTCTAGTGAAGTGTATGATTATGTCCAAAATCAAATTAGAATTAAGGAACGTGAAAAGAAATTTTCTCCATATATGTTCATGTATGCTTTGAACCAATCATATTTTAGGCTATAAATTGAAGAACATGCAATTCCATTAATCATTTCATCCAAGAGTTGAGAGAGAAACCTTTTAAGAAGCTATCAAGATGCTAGCCATTGATACTAAAAGTCGACGCCGACACCGAGACTGAAGAAAGCTTGAGTACTTATTAGCTCAATGTTTGAATTCTCAAACAGTGAATAAATTAAGTCAAACCCCTGTCTAAGCAAAAGATTATGGAAGTCATTTTTCAAAACAAAAAAAAAAGATCATGGAAGTCCTATAATATGAGAACTGATCAATCAATTATATGATACGTGTGGTTCCTTTGAATGTCAGATTAATTATTCGCAGTCTTTGATAGACTTAACCTAATTACTCAAGCTTAAAGTCTTAATTTTTGCCATGAACAAATTATAAGAACAAGCATCTAGTAATCTATTATGATACATAACTTGAAATATTGGTCATATTGCTTGTTGAAAAGTTAATGCTTTCATGGGTAATCTCCATTCATGCTTGCTGGACTTCATCTTGATGTTCATCATCATCTTTAATGCAACTACGTTTCCAAAAAATTTCAATTTCTCTTGTAAAAATTAGGATTCACCATTATTTCAACAATATCAAGTTTCAAATTGAAATAATTAATGCATTTCGGTTCAATGGATATTATAACAGATTATGTTTTTCATTTTCTTATGCGAATTATCCTAAACACAATCCGCAGTCCTGCACTACATAAATATTAATATGCAAATGTGATTTATTACCGGGGTCTCTATCCCAATTCCTTATCTCAATTGTCCAGATCCATCACTACATATTTTAAGGCTATACATGAATCATAATCCAGCAATGTTTTATACAAAGTTCACTATTTTAGATCAAATTTTCCTAATTGTGAACAGAACATAATTAATGATGTAGCTATATAATTTGTGAAGGATCCATTACAATAGCAAGATATAATCCAAATAAGAGCTGAATAATAACAAATTAATCTATCAAATTAAACCCAGAACAAAAAAATCTCACCGTGGCGAAGAGGGGAGGAGGCTGAGAGTCGTTGTACTGCAGTGAAGGGAGGGTGATTTCGAAGGGACGGAAGGATGGCGAGAACGACGTTGGCCGGCGGCGGCAGAGGAGGAGGAGGGACGAGATAGGGGTTAGAGTTGGGAGAATCGGAGGGATTGGGGGTTTCGAGGAGAGGCGTCAGGACCAGGAGAGAAATTGAGGTTAGGGTTTGGGTTTGAGAGAGATTGGAGTCTTAGGGTTTGGGTTTTTGAGAAAGATTGGAATTACTGCGGTGATGGGAGGGCGATTCCGAAGGGACGGAAGGATGGCGAGAACGACGTCGGCGGCGGCGGCGACGGGGGAGGAGGAGGATGGACGAGATAGGGGTTAGAGTTGGTGGAATCGGAGGGTAGGGTTTGGATTTTGAGACAGATTGGAGTTGTTAGGGTTTGGCTTTTGAGAAAGATTGAAAGAAGGCGTACACGATCTCGGGAGAGGGAGGGAGAAAGTGGGATTATTTATTATATTTAGTTTTAAATATAAGAACTAACAAACGATCACAAATTGATAATAGACTTTGACCAGTTTGATCAACAAAATGAACGAAGGGTTAAGATTGGCTCTGGACAAATTTTTTTTCTTCTTATTCTTGTTTTTATAATAGAAATAGATTAGAGATTTTTAAATTAAAATAATAATAAGAATAATTTTTTGATGTATGTCCATAACCTATAGGCTATCTATCCCTAATTTAAGGTGGATTTGTCTTGTCAACCTCGATCAATGAGGCTGAGAAGTTGGGCCTTGTGGATGGCAATGAGATCAATTCATATTATGCCCGGTTTTATTGAGGGAGACTCAAGTTTGTGATAGATCAAGCATGTCTGTATGCTTATGTTAAGGAATGTTTTGAGATGTGGGTTTCGACATATTTATCTTTTCGGGAAAGTAATGTTTGTGTGGATTTTGCGGCAAAACGAGAAGACACACGGCTCAGAGTTTCCTTCAGGCTTCTGTTGGTGATCGTGCGTTGCTCGTGTTGTTGGAGGAGGATGCGAGAGGGGTTCTCCGTGAGTGGGGATAGTTTAGTTTGTATTTCTTTCATGTTCTTTTTATGCTTTCATGATTGCCAAATAATAATAATAATAATAATAAGTGTGAAAAATCTTGAAAACTACAATACAAATCTACAGGTACGTGGCGGTCTATCAAATATGTTTTTGTGAAATGGAGAACTGTTATCTCAAGAAGGAAGCTGAACTGACGGTCTGTTTGCGAGCAAAATCCATTGGATATGTCATGCAGGGTGCATGATACAATACCGTTTAAGAGTGGCAATTGCGGGTCGTTTTATGTTTATTTCATTTCACTTGTTTTATTGCTTGTGTATGGAGTACTTTCTGTTGGGCTTGCTTGGGAGCATGAGTTTCATGGTCTTTGTGTGCAGCATGTAAGAGTATGGGCATGCATCACTCTCCATCTGTTCTCTTAGTTCACCTTATTAATAAAAAAAATCACCATCTGTTCGATATTCTCTCTTTTTTTTTCTAGAAAAAAAATCTTTTTATACCTGCGTGGGCAATATCTATATAATAAAACACAAAGAAAGCTATCAAGTAACTCTCATTCAATATGGTTGAAATCAATGGTTCAGATCTAACCTCACAAAACATATTTTTCCGCCCAAAAATCTCCCCAAAACTCAAATTCAAATCCTCCCAAAACAACTCATTTATTTATTTATTTATTTATTTCTCTCTCTCTCTCATTCTCTTTATTTGCTCAGAAATTTATATTTTCAGATTTCAGGTTTGTAAATTTTCAGATTTTTTATGCATTTTTTTATTGCTCATGTTACATTGAAAATAGCAAATATCTCATCAACAGTTAAATTTCATTATTTTCCATACTCAAAGTTCTAAGAAGTTGGATTTTACACCCCCATTTATAATTATTTTTTAACATATACTAATGGAAACATGGACTTTTATTTACAACTAATTATTGTTTTACTATTCAAACTTGAGCGCAATAATTGTTGTTTTACTGTTTACAAGACTTTCATATATTGTATCTTTCCGAAGACGTGCCGTAGGCACGTGCCCACAGGCAAATCTAGTATATATATATATCTACTACTATAGTGGGAGAAAGCCTTAGTGTAATTTGTCCATCTACCAATCCGTGCAACGCACTAGCATAACTATTGTAAATGAGATTTTAGATCAAATCCAGGCTGTGTCTGAATTTTTACTTTTAAAAAAAACTATATTTATTAAGACGTGCATCGCACGTGTAAACTACTAGTATAATAAAACACAAAATAATTTGAAAAAAAAAACTACCAAGTGGTTTCCCTTCAATTACAACAAAATCAACTGTTCAAATTAACTATCCCAAAACATATTTTTCCTCCAAAAAGTTTCCCCACAAAACCAATGTTTTCCCCCACAAAACTAAAAAAACTCATTACCTTATTACTATCTCTCTTTTGTCTCTTCACTTTTTCATATTTCTCTCTTTATCTCTCCCCTTCGCTCTCTCTCCCTCTCTATCTCTCAATTTCTCTCTATTTACTCAGAAATTTAGATTTTCAGATTTAATATTTGTAAATTTTCAGAATTTTTATATCTTTTTTATTGCTCACGTTACATTGAAAATAACAATCTCCTCAACAGTTAAATTTCATTATTTTCCACCCTCAAAGTTCTAAGAAGTTGGATTTTACACCCGCATTTATAATTATTTTTCAACATATACTAATTTTATTTACAACTAATTACTGTCAGACTATTCAAACTTGAGATACATAATTATTGTTTTACCATTTACAAGGCTTTTCATATATTGTATCGTTCTGAAGACGTTAGGCACGTGCCCACGGGCAAATCTAGTATACAAATATATCTTGAACCAAATTAGTGTACTCTAGACAAATCCCTATGCTGAACTGATGAATTTGTATCTTTGATCAGAGCTTGCATCACAATTTTTTTATGATAAGAGAGGATAAGAGAAGAGAATTAGAGCTTGCATCATCATCACTTAACTAGCATAGCATGGACAGAGTAATAATTATGTAATGTAATATATAAAGAATAAGGTCAAAACACAAAATAGTGTCGATGGAAAATTTTCAAGAGAGTATCCGGCTTTCAAGTTTCAACTTGAAGAAGATTAACATGTGCAATAAAAAATTCTACATTCTTAGATAGCTGTGAAGAGTAATGTAATAGATTTATGGTTTCAGATAACTTAACTTTCAAATATAAGTATCCATTGTACATGACAGGGAGCTTTGGCAGCCACTGAATGGAACTCACCTTGCTCGAGCTTTGTGGCTGCAAGCCGATAGAGAAGGCTCCTCCACCCCCCTACCTCATTCCCCCCCTCCCACCCCCCCCCCCCCCCCCACACACACACTCTGTCAACCACCATGTTAAAGGTCATGCACCACCTCAAAACCCAACCCTAATTAACCCCCCATTGAAGAGGAGGACCATAGGCTCAAACAGCCTCTCCGTCCTATGCGTGCACACTTGAGTGTGCATCAGCAACGGAGGCAGAAAGAGGCCATTCATCATTGCTGCATTGTGTCTCCGCCAAGAGGACGGGCCCATAGAGGGGGTCCTCCTACTGGCCACTTTGAGCGTAAAAGGAGCCCCCCCATGGGTCAACGTCGCTCTCTCTATGGGGCAAAAGGTCAGCGGTACCATGACAATAGTCGCCACCTCCGATCCTCTCACCTCCATAGGAGTACTCACCCAAATAATTCCAACCTTCACAGTTCAAACTTTGGAGCCAATTTCCAACAGAAATACCAAACGATTCAACCCAACACATTCCATCACAACTCTACAGTTCAAAACCACATTCCCCCTCAAACCTCTCCGCCACAGTCTCCCCCGTCATCGAAAGTGGAAGCCCCTGACCCAATGAAATCCGTGGTTGTGTGCGCCCAAGATGGGGGTCCAAACCAAGCAAGTTCAGGAGAGATCCCGGCTTCGCAGGGGGAGGCATCGGAGTGGAGAGTAGTAAATAGAGACGAAACGGAGAGAAAAAGAGACACAACTTATGCCCCCCCCCCACCAACCGACATTAAAAAGAAACAAAGAAAAGGAAAGCGCAAACCAGCCCCTTGTTTTAATTGCGGTGAACTTGGGCACTTCCGACAGGATTGCACGAAGGGGGTCAGGTGCTTAAAATGCGTGAAATGGGGACATATTTCGTACGTGTGCACAAATGTTACTTCATCCAACCACGACGACGACCGCCCGGTTAGAAGAGGGAGGTCGCCAAATAACCCAACTTTCATTCGCCTCGCCAACAATCTCGCGACTATCAAGCTCGAGGAAAAATGGCTCCACCAATGGTGCGCAATTGCTAAGGTAAGAGCAGGGTGCCCATCGGAGAATCACATTTTGCAAGAACTAAACGCCAAATGGTCAACGACAGCACACAGAGATTGGGTGGCAAAGAAGATGTGCCATATGCAATTCTTAGTCTCATTCCCATCGCCAGCAAAAATGCTTGAGGTATCAGCCATGGGCACCGTGGATTTCGGGCACTTCAAATTAGAATTCTTTCCTTGGTTGTCGAGGTTCGAAGCAGAGCTACTACAAGGGGAGCTTTTTTGGATCTGGGTCCATAATGTGCCACTGCACTTTTGGAAGAAAGAGGCTTTACAAGAAATTGTTGGATCCTATAGGCAAGGCAAGAAACATAGGGGAGGGGGGGTTGAATAGTGTTTTATAAAAAAAATTTGCGGAATTGAACTTTTTCTTCTATCTAGTCGACTTGAAAAGAGAAACCAGTCGACTAGGTTGACAGTTAAGAAGAGTATTTTAAGACGAGTCTGATTAGTTGACTTATATAAGAACCAGTCGACTTACCAGACAAGTTTTCAGAGAGAATGTAGTACAAGTCTGACCAGTTGACTTAAAAATGGACACAGTCGACTGTCCAGACAAGTTTCACAGAGAACTTTAAAAAGCAAGTAAATGAAATGCAAGTTCAGAGAAATACAACTACAGAGTACACACGATGTATCCTGGTTCGGTCCTCCTGACCTACAACCAGTTCCCAAGCAACCCACTTGAGATTTTCCACTATTCTTGAAAAAAATACAAGAATACCCTACGGCGTTAGACAACAATCTTGTCCAACCCGTAGTCCTTTCCCACCACTAGAGAAAGCAACCCACTCTTCCACCAAGAGTGAAAACCTGACTCTACACCCTACAACCCTACTCTCCAACTGAGAGGAACCACTCTCACAATCCAAGAGTGAAGAATAACAACAAAAATGTTTACAATCAACCTACTTGTTGTGAATGTGATTTTGTGCGTGGCTATTAGGTCAACTTCCAAAATCAGTCTAAAACGGAATCACTGTTATACTAGATTGTTTCAAAGAACCAAAAACTTAGAGGATTTGAAAGCTTGTGAACTCTTGTTCTCTTTTTGAAAATAAGTACTTGAAAGCTTGTAAAAGAGAATACTGTCTTGTTGTTGTAACATTTTCCAAGTGATTTCTACACTCTATTTATAGAGTTAGAATCACTAGACGTTGAGAAGCAGTTGTACCAACTGTCAGCCAACGGAATTAAAATTTTTGAATTTGAAAAATCAAGTTTTGAAATCAGTAAACTGTCGAAACGACTTGAACAGTCGACTGGGTTGCTGTTATAAGTCGACTAGTCAGAGTTTGCATAAGTTTAGACAGTTTCGTACTTAGGACAGTCGACTGGTGCCTAATGGCGGTCGACTGGTACTTAACAGCTGAGCTTTTTCAATCTTGTTTCGATCTTTTTAAGTTTGAAAAAACACTCAATTATTTTAAAGAAATGTGTGAGTGTGTGTGACAAGGCTATTACAGAATTTCTAAGACTCAAAGAAATTAAAAGTTACAATTGTTACAAGACACTTAATATAACATATTGAAGCATAGGTCTTGTCTTGAGTCTTGAGTCTTGAGATGGAGCTTTAGCCTTCGTCTTTTTGTTTGAAGCTAGCAACCTTGTAGCTTTCTTGATTAATTAGCTATAAGAGCTTTGTTTGTAGCTTTGCTTGATCAACTTGCTTGTAAAGTTTGTTAGAACATTTTGCCTTTGTGTATATCCTGTAATATCTAAGAAGTATCATAACAACTTTGTATTGTGTTGTAATAATCAAAATCAAGAATCAACATAAATCATATCAGAGTTCGGCACCATTGAAAGCATTGAAGACAAGACGATTTGGAGATCGGAAATAGTTTTCGCTAGGATTCTATTCCGAAGCCCCGACATCGCCCTCATACCTTGCTTTGCTCAGGTCTTTTCGTTTGAGGATTCATACCTCACTTGGTTCGTTCTGGACAAGCAAGCTGAACCAGAGATGAAGGAACTCCAGTCACCCCCCTGCCCTCAGAGATGGATGCTCATACTTGCAGGTGGTTGCGCCTGAGTGGGATCTCACCGTGGATGGGGCCCACGAGGTGGATCGAGCGCACCGACAGATCATCCTAGCAGCAAGGGGAAAGGAGGCATGCATGCCGAATTGTGAAACCCAATCATCTCTGACGATCAACGGCAACAAAGATCGAGACTTCACCAGAAGACCCAACGGTCAGCAACCAAATCCAAGAATGGAAAGATTCCAACACACAGAACCTTCCCTTGGGAGTCTCGCCTCTCATCAAGCCCAGAGTGGAAATCAAACCTTACATAATAGGGTTGAGTTGCTCAGAGAGGGGCAAGAGGCAGAGAAAGGAAAACCCTCAGCTGAAAATGGGAAAAAACCCAAATCCATGGGTCAAAGTAGCTTAAAGGCGGCATCTTTTGACAACGCTGCCCAACAGAGGGGGGTTATTTTGAGGAACAAGACGAAAGGAGAGGTTTTCGAAGCCAAAAAGCAAAAAGGAAAACTTTTGGGTATCGAAAAGGAGAGAGAAGGAAAGAACTCAGAAGAGGAGCTCCGTTTTGGTGCTATGGTACATGCATTGTCACGCTCCGCTTCCCAAAAAGAATACGGATACGCAACAAAAGTCCAGCGAATAATTTTTCATCATCCATAAGCTGTTCAGAATCTTTACAATATCTCACAAAATAATCAGAGTCGGAAGCAAAAGAGTCAACCACACATGCATAACTGAATAAATAAGCCAACAAAATTTACTTGAAACAGAATATAATATTCTCAAATAAATCAGAATCTGGACAAGTCAAATATCTTGGGTCACATCGCCCAAATACAAAATAAATATTCAAGTACTCAAAATACATTGTTCCAAAGCAACAATAATAATAATACTAAATAAACAAGAAATCCAGCACTAATATCTTATTTCGCCAATACCGTCGGGCAGCTGACTATCCTGATCTGCAATTAACAATTGTAAGAGAAAGAAAGAGAAAAATAAGTACCCGTCAATTGCAAGTTACGGGCCACTATAATGTAGGATACAAGCACATGGGAAAACTAACAAATTGCACAAAATAATGCAACAACAGTAACAACTAGCCTGGTATACTAACAGTGCAAATGGATGTGTCAATGATAGTGTCATATGGCAACTAACATTGTCCAGTATCAGTAAGCTCAGTATATCAGTGTAACAGTGTAACATTTTTAGTCTAACAGTCTCAGTCTAATAGTATCAGTCTAACAGTATCAGCCTTATGTTTTTACAATCTTGTGTGTATTACTAGCTAGATAGCACTTCATGCATCCCGGTTTTTACTATATGGTTGCTACAACAAACAGTTTCGCTGTTAGATTTCGTAGTGGACCATAATGGGGCAGTGTACTCAGGTATCAGTAACAGTAGCAGTAGTAGTAAAGTAACAGTGACGTAGCAGAAAAGTAACAGTAACAGTAGCAGTATGGAACACTAGTTCCCTTCCAAGTACACGTTTCCATATTTTCCACTACTAAGTCTTCCCTTAAGAAACCCCGACTTGGTTACTTTTATTATGGTCATCAAACAGGCATGAATGTGTACGAAATAGTGTCAAACTAACATGGTATAATCAGGAAAACAAATAAACATGCATAGATGATTTACAGTCACATAAACGAGCAAAACAGTGTATGTTCATATTTAGGACAGCATGACAGTACAGTACTAAAACAGTGATTCCCGCTACTATAAACATCCAAATTTGGATAGTCAAAGGATCTGGAAAATAGACTTCCACATGAATCCAGCGAATATAAATAGGCAATATAGTATTTCACAAAGTCATAGCTCAAAATTGATTTGAATCCAGAAAACATATTTAGTCAGAAATCAGTAAAACGAATTATCAGTCCGAAAAACAGCATCAAAACCTCTCAATTAAATCCAGAAAAAATCCGGGGTATTCCCCTATATGTCTAGAATCAAAATATAAAGTTTCATAATATTCCAGTAAAATTAGTTCAGTCATCAAAAATAAGAAAACATCGAAAAATGCTAGTTTGGTAAATCTGGAATTCCCAACACTGCCGTACAAAAACTATGATATCTCGCAACCAGTGAAACAAAATCCAATTCCACCCAAGGGATATGAAAATACAATATACTAAATTTCATATTTCACAAAAATTTTTCATACAGTAAAAGAAATCATAGTGAAAATAAGGTTCTTTACAGAACAGCGAGCAAAATACAACAACTATAAATTTCATAAACGAGTATGAAACAACACATAAAACTCATCAATAAAATTCACCAAAATTCTGGGTAATCCCTAACTAGATAAAGAGATATTGACCAAAGTTTTGAATCAAAATAATATATGTAGCATAGTTCTTTAAAATGATTTGTCATCAAAATTACCGAAAAACAGAATCTGGAAAAGATCGACACCACTGTAGTAAAACAATCATAACTCAGTCATACGAAAACAAAATCAAGCAAGTTTAGAGGGGTTTGAAAATAGACGAAATTCTCTAAAACTCATGTTTTATACCGAAATTAATATACTGACTTTAAAATAGTCCATAACAGCAAACAAAACAGATCAGCGACAAAATACAGATTTTTTTCTTTAACAACAACTCAACATATATCATATAAAACTTGTTCAAAACACAAGCAAACATGAAATCGAGTCTACCAAGTGTCTAAACATCATAATCTAGGATATCTAGCATGTCCACACCAAATATGACACATGGGTCTTAACCAAATCACGAATTCTCACAAAAGTCTCACATACGTGTTCAAAATCAAGAACGGGTAAAACCTAAGTTAATTCATGTCCATATTGTGTCATGAGTCATCTGTGGTCAAATTTTCACAATAGAGACAAACCCATCAAGCATAACACAAACAAGAGTCGTCTCTAGACCCAACTACACTATAGGTGGTATTTTTGACTTGTATCAAATAAATGAATTGGAGTACAAGTTATTTGCCTTAACCGAAGAAATGCAAATCAAGAGCAACGAGAAAAACCCACAAACGAAAATCCGTGAATCAACGAATCCAAGCAACTAGAGCGAAAATCTCCACACGAACAAAAACTCCAAAAGTGAGAGAAATATAGTGGCTTGCGGCCACATGAGAACACCATGAAAGAGAGTCGAGGGATTGAGTGGTGGTGTGAGGTGGTCAGGATATGCAAGAGGGATGATCGGAAGTAGGGTGAAGGTGAAGGGCTCGGGTTTGGGGTACACAGCCGGAGAAGGGGGGGTCGGCCTGGGCTCGGGTGAAGGTAGGACGGAGAGAAGTAGGGGCTGGCGTCGGGTGCTATGTGCGGCGCAAGAAGGAAGGGAGTCCGGGATAAGAGAGGGATGAGTGTTAGGGTTAGGGTTTAGATGAGAGAGATTAGAGAGTATATATATAAGGGGATTAGGGTTGAGAAACACAAGTTGGGTTAGTGGGTATTTAGGGTTGTGGATAATTAGGAGTAGTAATAGGATTTATTTATTTGGGCTTCAAAATAGGATACAATTTGTATAGGATATCAAATAGGATTGGGGATAAATAGGACAACCAAATCACCACCACCACAAACACCCACAAAATAAGAAAAAAATAAAATAAAAAGAACGAGACCAAAAACGAGAAGAAAGAACAAAATGATGAAGAACGAACAAAAGAGACAATCAATCCAACACAAAGAACTCAAAATGAAACAAATAAATATATATATTGAAAAAAATTCCAATATACGGTCCAGAGAAAAATACAAGAGAGAGTACAGAGAGATAAAGAAAATACCCCCAAAATGAAAAATACCCTCAAAATACACAAAATGGAAAACAGAGGTTACATGCATCGGTCGCGTCGCCCCCCAGAAAGGAAGGCTTGGGGGAAGACGAAAAGGAGAAGGAGAAAGACGAACATGCATCGGTCAAAGCCAGAACGCAAAGAAGGAAGCTTTTTGGAATTGAAAAGGAGAAAGAAGGAAAGAACACAGAAGAGGAAAACGGAGCGAAAGAGGAAGCATCGGTTGTAACGCTCAAAGCCTCGATACCTACTCCAAACACTTCGAGCGCAATGCCCTCCACTCAAATTGAGCCACGTGGCGAAGGCGTCAGAGGAGACAAGCTCTTGCAGGGGAAACGTGGCCCACTACCACAAGCGGCATGCACAAAAGATGAAGAGGGCGATCTGCTGAGTCGCGACGGAAAGATAGGCTTAAGCGAGACTCGAGGGAAAGACAGGCTCATACAAGGGGATTTTATTAAGTACGTTAATGGGCCCCAATAGGGGCCCAAGATGCACTATAATGTATTTGGGCCAAATGAAACAACGGATCCGCATAATGAGCAACGGATTTTGACAAGTAATGGGCCCATTGAAGGGTCTGTTACGGGGAACCCCACTATTCAGGTAGAAGCGGCGACAAGTTGTGGGCTCATCGAGGGGTCCTTTACAGAGGAGCTTACTATGCAGTTGGCACGCCACTGTGATGAAGATGAACGCGAAGACAGGTTGAATCCTGAAGATGACTTTGTCTACTCTGAGGGGGAGTCTATGGAGTCAGAGAATTTTGATTTTGATGTTGATTTCCATGCCATTTTCTCTAAGTTTGTTCCTTCCACCTACCCATCTTCCCAGCTGGACACAGGTTTCAGAGTTCAGAATGTAGCTAAGAGGACTAATGAGGAGTCCCTAGATGATTATCTGGAGATCGCGGCGGCCTGCTAAATCCGCTAAGACTAGCGACGGAGGTACGCGTTCCTTCTTAGCGTCTATTTTTAATTTCATGACTGATAATGAAACTTTTAGTCTAGCCAATACCTGTGGTCTTGCGGTAGGCGATACCGATCGGAATGCATTTCTCCTAAATAAGATTAGGGGATGGGAGACCGATAGGGTTATCCTCAATTCCAACTCGACATCCAAATCGAGTCACGATCCCCTACCCAACCGTAGTTAATGGAGGCCCTATTCTGGAACGTTAGAGGATTGGGAAGGCCGGGCAAGCGGGAAATGGTTAAGAAAGTCATTGCCAAATCAAAATCTAACATTGTTGGTCTTCAAGAGACCAAACTTTCACATACATCTAGACTTAATAGGCTGGGGGGAAGTCGAATATCTGAATGGAGAATGTCCCCATCTGTCGAGGCTTCTGGGGGAATCGTGTTAGGTTTTAACCCAGAAACATTCCATTGTATAGACGAGCTATACGGGCAATTTTCAATCTCGATCTTGTTTCAACGAAAATCAAACCTGTGGACTCAATCAATCATAGTGGTCTATGGTCCCCACACCACTGTGTCTAGGATGGCTTGCTGGATAGAATTAAGAGCAATCCAAGCACACTGGCCACACCCCTAGGTGGTGGAAGGAGATTTTAACATCACTAGATTCGTCTCAGAACAAAGGGACAGAAAAGCTAGTGACTCTGATAGAGAAGTATTTAATGAGGTCATCACGGACCTGGAACTGGTTGATATACCCATATGTGATAGAATGTTCAACTGGTCGAACATGCAATCGATACCCATCCTTGCCAAACTAGACAGGATATTGGTCTCCACTGACTAGGAGACCAAATTCCCGCTGTCTTCGGCTAAATCTCTTCCTAAACCCACCTCGGATCACGTGCCTATTTTCTTATCTTCCGGGGAAGATCAACCCCGAAAAGCACCAAAATTTAGATTCGAAAGGGCATGGCTTGAAATCCAAGGTTTCCACCACATGGTCAACAAAAGTTGGTCTCCCCCGACTACGGGGACTAAAGCGACCGCTGTCTGGTGTGAAAAAATTTGGAGACTTAGGGCCAAGCACAGAAATTGGAATCGGACCAGATTTGCCTTGATTTGGAGAGCAAAAGAATCCCTACTTGAAGGAATTGATGAACTCGAGAAGACTGAAGAGACTAGAGATCTGCTTCAGGCAGAGAGGAATAGGTTGCTCCAACTCAGACAGGAAATTGACCAACTCTATAGGATTGAGGAAATCAAATGGTAGCAGCGATCCAGAATTTCATGGCTCAAAGAGGGAGACGCGAACACTGCTTTCTTTCATAGAATGGCCAGTGCCCGACGTAGATCTAACCTCATCCACTCGATCCACTCAGACTCTGGAATTATCCAAGGCGATGAGGACATCAGGATGGCATTCCTAGTCCCATTTCAAGCTCCTATTTGGTCACAAAGAGGACTTAAGAGTCCCCATACATCACGACTTCTGGGAGAATGTGAGGGGCAATCCCGATCGTCTGACGCGGGCCCTAGAAGCACCTTTCTCCGAGAAGGAAGTCTGGGAGGCTATCCAACAACTTGGAAAAGACAAAGCCCCAGGTCCTGATGGCTTCCCAATGATATTCTGCCAGATATTCTGGGAGGAAATTAAAGGTGATTTGATGAAAGTGTTCGCTGATTTCTATGACCATAATCCCAAACTAGGGAGAATAAATTATGCGGAGGTTGTGCTGATCCCTAAGAAAGAAGACTCCCAGCGAGTGGGAGACTTCCAACATATCAGTCTCCTTAATTGTTCTGTTAAGATCATTACCAAGATACTCGCTAATAGACTAGGAATAGTAACGGATAGCCTCATTAGTCACGTTCAGACAGGGTTCATTAAAGGTCGATTCATTCAGGACAGTATTGCCACGGCCGAAGAAACCATCCACCAATGTCACACATCGAATGCTAAGAGCTACCTACGCAAGCTGGATTTCGAAAAAGCTTATGATTCGGTTGAATGGGACTGTCCTCTGGAAACGCTGGCTGGAAGAGGTTTTGGAGATAGATGGATCAGATGGATCCAAACTTGTCTCACCACCAGCAGAACGATAATATTGGTAAATGTGGTGTCGGGCCACCCATTTTCATGCAAATGGGGCCTCAGACAAGGAGATCCACTCTCACCTATTCTCTTCACCATCGTGGCAGATGTTCTCCAGTCCATGATGGCTAACTGTAGCAGAGTAGGTTGGATCGCACCAGTGGCCAGGGGAGTCAATCGCCAAGGTTGCTCATTTCTCTAATATGCAGATGATATTCTCTTATTTGGTAATGGCAACCTCGGGGAAACAACCGCCTTCAAAGGAATTCTATGTAGTTTCGAGGCTTGATCTGGCCTTAGGGTTAACTTTCACAAAAGTACTCTCATCCCCATTGTCCTGACAACTGAGGAGGCACTAGAACATACCACAATCCTCAATTGCTCCATCAAGAGCTTCCCTATTCAGTATCTGGGGTTGCCACTTAGACCCGGGAAGCCCAAAAAGGCAGATTGGCTACCCATCATTGACAGGGTTGAGAACTGCTGTCAGGATGGAAAGGTAAAGCACTGTCATTGGGAGGAAGAGTCACGCTTATTAGTGCTGTCCTTTCAAATCTTCCAATCTACTATTTATCCTTCTCTGAAATGCCCTGATAGGTAATTCAGAGAATTGACAGGACGCGAAAATGGTTGCTATGGAAAGGGGTGGACCCGGATCGTGGCGGCTGTCATCTTATCAGATGGAGAAGGCTTGCATGAGGAAAATACATGGAGGACTAGGCATTCTTGATCTGCGAGATATGAATCTGGCTCTATTGGGTAAATGGTGGTGGAAAGTATTCCACCCGAATGAAGAAGGGTGGCAGGACTTTGTTCAGGGATACATGCATGGAAATGGAATGAGAAATTTGGGCTTCAGGGTATGCCCGCGGGTTTCCTGGTTCTGGAAAGGCATCACTAAGGCCTATGAACCATTCATTAGCTATGTCACATCAGTGATCGGTAATGGCAGGCTCACCAGATTCTGGTGGGATAAGTGGTGTGGGGACCACACACTCCGTGCAATGTTCCCCGATCTATACGAGAATGCGTCACAACCACACTGTACGGTGGCCGCTACCTGGAAACTAGACTTTAAACAAGCGCTTGACAGGAGTTCTCAGAGTAGACTCAAGGAACTCCAGGCCTACATCAACAACGCTGGAATTAGCTGCTTGCAGGTTCCAGACAAGAAATCTTGGGGATTGGAAAAGAACGGGACGTTCACTATTAAATCACTGTATAATCGCATACACTTTAGGGGATGTACCCCAAAGTGGTCACACGTCATTTGAAAGATGAAAGCCCCGCTGAAGACCAAAGTCTTCCTATGGCTGGTGCTGAACGATGCGATTTTGACTGGAGAAAACCTTGCTAAACGTCAACCGAATATTGACTCTAGTTGCGAATTCTGCCACACTAACATAGAGACTAGAGACCACCTGTTCCTACACTGCCCCAGGAGCAAAGCGGTACTTGTCGAGGTACTCAGCGCCCTAGGGACAAACCTGTATCCTACTGTGTACGAAGACCTGTAGGTAGGTCCAACTTTTGGCACGGAGAGAACTATGAGAGAAGCGTGGTATATCGCTATCGCCGCAACGACCTGGGTTCTTTGGCTAGACAGAAATAATTATTGTTCCTGCACAACTTGTAATAATATTTCTGGTAATTTGACTCATATTATGCATTTTATCTCATTTTGGGCTAATGTGGCTGCAGCAGGTCCTAGGGGAAGGATAGCGAGCGTCTTCTAGGTCAAGGATTTTGACGATGAGGAAGTTCAGATCGATCTTACGATCGACTGACAGACAGCATGGACCTTTGTGTTGATAGTACCCACCGTCCCCGGGTTTGTTGGGGGATTTGATGTATTTTGGTTTCACGCATGTTTGGTGCGGCCATTCTGGTACTCTTTTGTCCCATTCCTCATGCTTGGGGTGGAGATTATGTGCTTTTGTTTACGTACTACTTCTATTCTGTCTATAGGACTTTGTAACTGGCTCAGTACTCTGAGTTTTTTTATTAATCTCTTATTAATAAACAGGGTGGCCATATTCCACCTTTTCTTTAAAAAAAAACTTGAACAAGAAGAATATTCCAGCGAAGCAAACACACCAAAGGCTGCATGATTTACTATTTTTTGTTCATTCATTTGATTTGATTTCAAAGTTGGAAAAAACTAGTAAGCTTGTGGCATACATTAGACTTTTCAATTTAAGAGTTATGTTATTTTCATCACTTGCGTTCAAAGCATTCACTCACCTGATAAGCTTGGACTTCCTCTCTAAGAGCAACTCCACCACTCTCTCATTTTGATTGTCATTTTCATATTTGACAACCCAAATGGCAACCCCCCCCCCCCCCCCCCCCCCTTCTTCCCCAAATCTCTTATTTGAGTTGCTAAATATGAAAATGACCATTTCCCCCTCAAATTTGGCAAAGAAAATGACATTGTCATATGCCCCTATCACTCATATTCTTTCATTTTCCCACCATATATATATAAAATAGTGTATAGCACGGTCACATTTATCCGATACCCGGATCCGACATTGGACCTGGATCGACTCGATCTATACGGGTCTGGGTCCAGATCTTAAAATAAGAACTGATGCACTTTCGGGTCTGGGTCCTCTCAAAATAGAACCGACCTGGACTCGAACCTGTTAAAAAAATACCCCCAAAAATATGAAATTTGAACAATAAGGTTATAGGGATATACATGTAAATAGTAATTATTGAAGATATATATATATATATATATATATATATATATATATTCATGTACTTAAGTGGAAAAATTGTTGGAACTGTAGGGTATCTAATGCAAAAATACTTAATTGCAAATAATTATTTCCCTCTATCGACTCGACAGATATATTTTGTAACTGGGACCCGAACCCAGTTCTTGCAAGTCCGTGTCCGGCTCCAATTTTTGGACCTGTGAGGTACCAGGTCCGGGTCCTAGTAGTGGAGGACCTGACCCGATATGACCTGATAGCAGCTATATATATATATTTGGCAACCCAAATAACAACCACATGCCCTTTTTGACAAAGTTATCCTTTAAGTTGCTAAAAATAAAAATAACAACCCAAATGGCAACCCTATGGATGGAATTGTTCTAGTCGGCATCTTCAAGTTGTACCTAGTAGGGATGGCAACTGGGCCGGGTCAACCGGCGACCCACCTGCGACCCGACCCGGTTAGCTACTTGGCGGGTTCGGGTCGAACCCGGTGAACAGTACTGGGTCGACCCGGGTCGCAATTAACGTGAATTGAACTCGTGAAACCTGGCCACGAACCCGACCCAACTCGCGAATTCAACCCGCCAACCCGCGGGTCGACCCGCGGTTTCGACCTGTTCGACCCGTGACGGGTCGACCGTTGACCCGCGGGTCGAACGGTCGAAAAATGCGCTGATTCCGCTCTGTCTCCACAGAGCCGTTCGGAACGGCTCTTTGAGCCGTTGGTTTGTTTTTTTTTGTTTTTTTTTGTTTTTTCCCACATATTTAGCCTATAAATATCCCAAAAAATCTCATAAAAAATCACACCTCATTCTTTTACTCTCTCTACTATTATACATCATTTGTAAAGAATTTTTCAACAATTGTAGTATTCATCAAACAAGTCTACAAGGAGGCATATACACGATCAAATTTCGGTCGTATCGGAATCAAAATTCAACGTCTTCAACATCTTCAACTCTCTTCAACCCTCGTCAAATCTACTTCAACCTCTCCTCAACTCTTCAATTGCGGAATCGGCAAAGCGCTCCTCCATCTTTTCTATTCTATTCTTATTTTCACAGTTTTTTTTACATACGCATATTCCACGGTGAACGGTATCAAAATTTCTCTATCTCTCACGTTAAATTTTTTTTTTGCGTTGTAGTTAAAATTATTGTTCGTTTTTTGAACTTCTCTATCTCAACCCTCTTGTTTTGTAGATTTTTTTTGCATAATTCAACGCTCCTACATTATATATTTTTTTTACATACTTTAGCACATTACTACATTATGTCTAGATCACGCGATAGCGGTCGTAGCGGACAAGATTCCTCCTCCTCTTCACGTAGGCCACTAATTGTCCCAACTAGTGAGCCCGCCCAAGAATACCATGATCCTACTATGGAACAATGGGGTACACACAACGAGGTTGTAGGTGACATACAATTAGAAGAAGAAGAAGAACAACAACAACAACAAACCGAAACCACACAACCCCATAGTAGTAGGAAAGGTAGAGAAGAAACTAGCGATTTGCATAAGTTTTATGATTATATCCCGGACGAACATACTCCGGGTATAGGTTTGAAAGTTTGTAAAACATGTAGTAAAACAAACAAATTCAAGAGGGGTGACGGCACCAGTACAATTAGTAGGCACATCCAACATAATCATAAAGAACTTCTTGATCAAATACAAGGCCAACAAAAAATCAACCCTAGGACCGGTCAAGTTGATAGCCACCCTTATGATCCCGAACTTGTTCGTCGGGAAATGGCCCGATTAGTCATTAAGGAAGAATTACCATTTTCCTATCCCGAGAGTAGGAACTTGGAAAATTTTAATCAAACGGCCTTAAACCCTCATTTTAAAAGAATTCCGAGAAATACTTGCAAATCGGATTGTTTTAAAATGTACATTGAAATGAAGGACGCTTTGATTGTAATTTTATGGAGTTTAACTTGTAGGGTTAGTTTAACTTCGGATTGTTGGACGGGTGTCAACAATATTCCAACGATGGGAATAACCTGTCATTGGATCGACAATGATTGGGTTCTTCAAAAAAGAATCATATCACTTGCGGCATTGCCGTATTCCCATAGTGGCGCTGAAATAACAAACCGTATTATAAAAATTTGTGATGTTTTTCATATTCGCGATAAAATTATGGCTATTAGTTTTGATAATGCATCTAACAACAATGTAGCAATTACTACTTTAAAATCTGTATTAAACCCTGCATCTGACAATATTTTTCATGTTAGATGTGCATGTCATATTATAAATTTATGTGTTCAAGATGCATTAAAAATAGCTGATCCATATATACATAAAATTAGAAATTGTGTACATTTCATTGCATTAAGTCCAAGCATTTTACAAGAATGGAAAGCTTGGTGTAGGGTTAGAAATGTTCCTTTTAGAAGATTTCCAAAGGATGTTAGACACCGATGGAATTCTACTTTTGATTTACTAAATGTTGTCACCGAATATAAAGCAGTTGTAAATGATTTTTGTATCGCAAAAAATATGCAGAATTTTGAAATGACTCCCCCTGATTGGTTTTTTGCCGAATCTTTGTTGAAATTTTTAGAACCTTTTAAAACCGCAACTTTAAAATTTTCAAAAACATATGAATCTACTTCTAGTAGCATTTTTATTGAATTAGTTAGCATGATGCAAATATTTAACGAAATGTTAAATGATCTCTATATTAGTGACATTGTAAAACCTGCATTTCAAAAATTTTTGAAGTATTATTTTCCTCCTCCTATGTTGATTTGTGTTGCTACTGTTATGGATCATCATATCAAATTAGAAGGTACGAAGAATTTGATAGAAATATTTTTTGGATATTTAGAGGTAAATGTAGAATTAACAATTGATTGCGCTACTTTTTTAGTTCAGTTTGAATCTACGTTAAATAACTTGTATGATTATTGTGATAGACGTTTTGCTTCTAGTAGTACAACTTCTGTAGTTAGTTCTTCTTCTGATAGTTCTAAAGGTAAGGGTAAAAGTAGAATTGGTGATAGAACATTTAGTTTACTTGAACAAATTCAATCTAAAAAACCTAGGAATAATCAACCAAATGAATTAAATTGGTATAACCAACAAGATTCTGAGCCTACTATTTCTCCACTAGATATTTTACAATGGTGGAAAGAACATGAACACACTTTTAGTATTCTGTCAATTATGGCTAAAGATTTACTAACTCCTCCTGTCTCTACAGTTGCTTCTGAGAGTACATTTTCTAAAAGTGGCAGGGTTCTATCTGATTACAGGAATCGCTTGAAGCCCGAGGCGTTAGAGATGCTCGTTTGCACAGAAGACTGGCTGAAGGCTGAAGATAGGACGCAAGGGAAAGCACTATCAAGTTCCACAAGTGGGAGCAACTCGCCCGAAGAACAACAACAACAACAATAACAACAATAGCTTTGCTTGTTATGTCAAATTAGAAAACTTGTACACAATCAAAATTGTATATAAGAAATATGTTGTTGTATAAAACTTATTTGTGAATTGAATTCTTCATTTCGTTATAAATTGTTAAAATTGCATAACTTAAATTCATATGAATAATATTTCAAAATTTGTTGTCAATTTCACTCTTTCAATCTTATTATTATTATTACGATTTTTATTGTTTATTAGTATTATTACTTACTTAGTATTATAATAATTATTATTATTATTTTAATTTAAGCTACCAAAAAAAAAAAAATATTAAACAGGCCAACCCGCGGGTCGACCCGGCCCAACCCGGGTTGAACCCTGAAGGGTTCATGGGTTGGGCGGGCCACCCAAACGAAACCTCAGCCCGGCCCGGCCCGGCCCGGATAAGAGTACAACCTGGCCCGGCCCGGCGAAGTATACGTGCCAACCCGTACGGGTTGGGCCCGGCCCGGCCCACTCGACCCGTTCGCCATCCCTAGTACCTAGCAAGTTGTACCTGTCAAACAGAAGAATTGGAAATGAAATCGTGTAAGATAAACAACATATATTAAAACTTCATATTTGCAGGGACATACAAAGAATAGATTGTAATAAAATAAAATGAAATAAGCAGCTGACATCTTTTTTCAGTATGTGAGTGCAACTGAAGATGAGATCTTTCAAAGAATTTTTTTTGATTGTAAACGGTGGGTGGAACCCCCCGCATTTTATTAAAACGCTTTTAACCAAACAATCAACCAAGCAAAAGGTAATGATGTTCATGGATCCCAACAGGTAGGCTATGAGACTCATTACCCGACAAAAAAGAGAACCCATCCCATACAAGATAGCCCCTCCACCCAAAAAACGGAATAATTACAGATGAGACAAAAAAGTTAGATAATCGGAAACCAGCCAACACAACCACGGGTCATGAGCACCGCATGCCGATCACTCCCCTCCAGGTGTCCCTTCCCTTTCCTCTAATTCAGCTTCGTAGGTTGAGTCACTGATATCTATGTACATCTCCTTAATTTTCTTTGTAGAGTCTGCACCTGTTGTTTGAGACCAGAATTTGATATTAGCAATAATCATAAATAACAGTTGTTGATGCATGATGTGACTGTTAGTAGGTATGAAAATCCTATTATTCCTTTCTAACCATATCCCCCAACAGATAGCTGCTACCCCAATCCCCCATATGTCCCTATGGTAACTTTGTAAATTAGCATCCCTCCAAGCCCCCAGGCATCTCCCACCGTCTCAGGTAATAGGCCGTCGATCCGAAACCTGTACAATAGGTTCTTCCATATCAGTGTCACAAACTTGCATTGCACGAAATGGTGGTCCACCGTTTCGTTGTCAAGCTGACACATGATGCAATTTGTCAGGCCCTGCCACATACGCTTAACCAAGTAGTCCCTAGTGAGGATGGCATTGCGAATAACCAACCAGTTAAACGTCCTAATTTTTAGAGGGACTTTAGTCCTCCAAATCTGCTCATTTGTCCGAACCCCCCCCCCCCCCCTCATTGAGCCATTTGTAAGTGGAATTAACAGAGTAGACTCCATCGTCCCCTCCCACCCAATGTGCTTTGTCATTTTGGTCTTCACTATTAGGTTTCCAATCCTGTAGGAATGAGATTAGTTCCTGTTTTTGTCTTTTGGCCTCCGTGTTTAATTACGCCGATATTCTTGGTTTCCATCTATCGTTCCTTTACTGTCTTGATACCCAATCATTCTTGTCAGTAGCAGATTTGTATAGTTCTAGAAATCTTCTTTTAAGGTTAATTGGACCACACCATTTGTCCTTCCATAAGCATATAGTGGATCCATTGCCAATTGAGAATGACACTCCTGCTAGGAAAATATCTCGGTTTCTAGTGACCCCCCACCAGAACCCTGACATGGATGCCATATTTTTCGGTTTCCTATGCACACATCCATCCATGATCTTTCAAAGAATTAAAAGTCCTTTTCTTATCCTTCTTCATATCCCTCATCCCTTTATCTTGTTTCTTCCGTCTCTAAGATCTCTGATAATTCCTCATCTTTTTTTCCTCTTACAGAATAACACCCTCTTCTTTCTAATTCTTTTTCCTCCCTTCAAAACCATGATGATCAAGATTTTGATCTTGATCCCCAACTCAAAGATTTTGATTAAATTCATCATGTGAGTTCTGATATTCCTCTTCCCTCATTTTACCGCCTCCTTGTTCTCATCCCAATCTTGTGACTTCTGACTTTTTTCTCCTTATTTAAATCCCAACCGTACATCTTCATCCATCTCTGATGTTGGTCCCAATTCCAAGAATGATGCTTCGGTTTCGGTGAAGCATTTTTGCATTCAGAACCCTATGAAGTGGGTGGATATTCTAAAAAAGGACCTTAGTTTTGATTCTTTTTCTTTTTATAAGGATACTATAAACGGGGTTAGGGTCCATAGAACCCTAGATCCGTTTCCAATTCTCAAAAAATCCCTCTTCCTCCTCCCTCTTTCTCTATCTCTGATCCTAATCTTATCTGCTTTCGTTGCCTTCAAAAGAGTCATTTCAAAAAAAACGTAGAAATATGTTGGTGTGTAGGGTTTGCGGTGGTAAAGGTCACCACCAAAATGTTTGTCCTTCTAGACACATCTCTGGTGGTAAGAGTGGTGGCAGATTTGGTGGTGGGAATCATTTTTAAGGCAGGAGTAGTCGTTTTGGCGGTGCTAGATCTCAAACTCATGCGGGTCTACCCAATCAAGATATGGGTAATCCTTCTTCAGGTTCTTTTGCTGTTAATAATCTTGAAAGAAGAGTTAGTGAAACTGCATATGAAGTTGTTAAATCCTGGGAAAGCCGTGGTGATGGCAGTTCTCTTGGTGTTACAGTTGGTGTTGTTGGCTCTTCTTCAGCCACCATGGGTGTTGGTAGTTCTCCTTACCCTTCCTTAGGGGTTCTTGGTTCTTATCCTTCTGCTAATCCCCAACCTTCTGGCTTACCCTTTCAATCTATGACGATTTTTCCTTCACTTCAATCATCTGGTAATATTCAACCTTCTATTACCTTTTATGAAGCTAAAGTTGAGATTTACTGTGATTTCACTCAAGAAATGAGAGATGGGTGTTTGTCTTTGAACACGAAAGGTATTATCTTTGTGATCTCTAGTTCCCTTACTGCTCCCGATCTTGTTAACTTTTTTTATTCTAGATTTCAAGTTCCTAATTGGAATTGGGCTCTTTGGATGTTGCCCAATGGAGAGTTTATTTGCAAGTGTCCTAATGTTCAATGTCCTGTGAATCTGAAAGGGCATGATCTTAGATTTGGTAAATCTATCTTTTGTGTTAGAAATTGGCCTCAGTTTGGTAGTAGTAAAATATCTTTTGGTCTTACCAAAACTAAATGCATTTTTTCTGGGGTTCCTCCTTATTGTGACTCATTTTCTTCCTTCAGTTTGATATCCATATGCATTGGGGATTTTGTTGGTTTCTCTTCTAAAAACAGAATGAGTAATGGTCACCTTGAAATCATTGTTAACCTTCTTAGACCATCCACTCTACCTTTAATTATGGAATATACTCTCTAGATTGGCTCTAGAACTTTTATTATCTCAGTCTCTGATGTGAATTATTTGCAAGTGTACAAAATCGCAACAAGTAGTATTGATAAGTGAAAAGAGTGTCGAACCCACAAGAACTAATTATTTTATTGAGTACCGAAATAACTAGATTAACTACTATTTGGAAAATCAAAAATATGATAAAGAAAACAACGAAATTAAATTAAACTAAGGAAAGAAATAAAAAGGAACGACATCCGAAATTTGGTTGTTTGTTAATAGCAATATTAATTTTAGGGCTTTTGATTTTACCTAGTTAATCCCACACAATTTATAACTTCACGTGAATAAAAATATTATTTTTCCAAGTTGTAGACCAAAATTCCTAAATTATTCAATATTCTCTCTCAAGCAATATCAAAAATATTCTCAACTAATTATTTGTCATAGATCATGCACAAATTACTAATTGAAAATTCATTAAGATCTCTGGATTTCTTAACCGTCACATTAACAACGGTTCGCTTTTGTAACGATGTTTAGTTTTATTGATTTGAAATCACAAATTAGCAGTTCAGTGTCTCCATGATTTAATAAATCATACAAAACTTTGCCAAACAATTGTAAACATTAAGAACAAAAATCATACACACAACCATGGAAAAATAGAAAAAATAAAATGGAATTAAAATTATGTTCTCAAAACTAGGCTACATCAAAGCCATAGAAAAAAAAAGTTAGTTCATAATAAATTTGCAACTAACAAACATTCTATTTGATTGCATAATAAAAAATTAGAGGAGAATAAGAAACTCTATTCTGTTGAAAAAATCGAAGCTCCTTGAAGTCCGCGCCCAACAGTCAGCTGCTGCTCCTCGAAACGTGCACCGCAAACAGTCAGAAAACTCACCTCGAAGTCAGTGCCCCACTGTTCAAGCCTATGTCTTTCTCTCTCCTCCTTCAAGCCGTTGACGTCGCCTCTGTTCACGCAACAGAGCCACGTCTTCTATCTCTTTGTCTCTGTTCTCTTTTGGTTTTTGAGCCACCAACTCAGCCCTTGTCTCTCTCTCTCCTCCTTCGATTTCAGCGCTCCACAGACCCACGCCCTCTCTCTGTCAATTTTTTTTATTGAGGCCAAGCATCGCTCTCTCTCTCGTTAAGCGTGTTCTTATCTTGAAGTTGGCTGCTGTATTTATAGGGACACGAACCAGGGCTATTAGGGTTTACTTTTGCATATAACCCCACATCTTCTTTTATTTATTTTCTTTTTCTGATTTGCTCTTTATTTCTTTCTTCTTTTTCTTCTCTTTCTCATTCTTGAAGTACGTGCTGCACACACAAAAATAAAATCAGAATTTAGGATTTAAAAATAAAAATTAATTAGTACAATTAAATTCTTTTAAATTTATTTATTTCATTTTCACCCTCTATTGACAATTATAATTTCTATTTTTCTTTCCACATGACCAAATTGTAAAATTCAAAATTCAACAAATCAATAAAAAATTAATCACTCATTCTCCTTGTTTTGTTTGTAAATTTTTACTGGAAATCTTCACCTTTTGCATCAAAATATCTTATTGTAACATCCCTACCCCTAGCTCAGACAATTTATACAATTTAGAAGAAAAATTAGATACTATGTAGTACAACTGCCCACCACAGGCTGCCTCTCAAACGGTGGTTAACCGATTAGGTGACTCTTGATCATAGGCTATATTATTTATATATTATTATATTCATTTCAACTCACGATATGGGATTATAATCACTTACCATTCCTGCTGCTCTCCCTCTCTCTCCTTGCGCTCTCTCACGTGCAGACCCAACCCGCACGCCATCTCAGCACGGAAGAGACAATGAAGCAACAACAGCTCGGGTGGGCCCCAAGAGTCTGCTGATGTCATCAGCACATTTACTCAAACACAGCCCATGCTGTTCAAATCTTGTGGGCCCCCTATTCCTCTCACATTTAATTCTATATGCAACCCCATAGGAATTCCTATGGGGCCAACTCCAAATCCTCTTATATATATATATATATATAATATTTTTAACACGGGGTGTTACAGATACCCCCCTTCAGAAATCAGCGTCCTCGCTGAGCACGGGCATGCACAATCTAGTGCAGGATCTACTTTCTAGCCGATGTGGAGCATCTGCTCTTCTATCGGCCCGATTATTCATGATCCTCGAATCCACCGCCCAATCAATCATAATCCCGGATTTAATTGAGCCACTCTCCTATTCGCCCGACTAGTTATGATCCCGAAATCTACTGCCCAATGAATAACAGTCTCGGATTTAATTAAGGGTGCACCACAGTCCTGGAATCCACCGCCCGACTGGGTCTATAGTTCCAGAATCCTCCGCCCGCCTAGACATACATGCCCCACACCCGGTGTCGAAAGTCGGCTCTGATACTATTTGTAACGCCCTACCCCTAGCCCAGGAAATTTATACAGTTTAGAAGACAAATTAGATACTATGTAGTACAGCTGTCCACCACAGGCTGCCTCTCAAAAGGTGGTTAACCGATTAGGTGACTCTTGATCATAGGCTATATTATTTATATATTATTATATTCATTTCAGCTCTCGATAAGGGATTATAATCACTTACCATTCCTGCTGCTCTCCCTCTCTCGCCTTACGCTCTCTCACGTGCAGACCCAACCCGCACACCAGCTCAGCACGGAAGAGACAACGGAAGCAACAGCAGCTCGGGTGGGCTCCAGGAGGCTGTTGACGTCATCAGCACATTTACTCAAACACATCCCATGCTATTCAAATCTTGTGGGCCCCCCTATTCCTCCCATATTTAATTATATGCAACCCCCATAGGAATTCCTATGGGGCCAACTCCAAATCCTCTTTTATATATTTATATATATATTATATTTTTAACACGGGGTGTTATACTTATTCCTTCAAAAATAATTAATTAACCGAAATCTATGAAATAAGATAAATTATTAACAAGATAGACGAATACAAGCAATTTTTATGGGTAAATGAGTACAAATATTTATATAAAAATTAGACACATCAGTCTCTTATCCTAATCATGTATTTCATGATCATCTTTCCATTCCTTCTTCTAATCCACCTGTTTCTAACCATGATGGGTGGGACAACTGGAGCAAACCTTCAAAATCTGGTACTTCTTTTTCTACTAATAACAATAGTAATAACTTTCTTAGGAAGGACAATGTTAATCATGGTGTTGGAAAAGGTTGTACTTCTTCCCCTGATTGGGTTTCTAGCCCTGAGGATGTTGAAATTATCTCATTAAATGGTTTCACCTATGTTAGAGAGTTCCTCTGAGCTATTTCCTACTTCTGCCAAGTCTGTTCCTTATGGTAATCAGATTCCTTGATCTGCCTTATCTACTACTTCTCAATTGGAGTACAAAGAAAATTTACTTAGAAATCTCCTTGTGTTAAGGAAACATTTACCTCATTGTGAGAAGTGGAAGATGTTAATCAGCTTTCTTTCTAAGGAGAATGGGGTTAAAGATTCAGTGAATTGGTTTATCAATAACTAGTCTATTCCTAAGAGCATCTCTTTGGATCATCTGGAGTGGCCCTTGATTTTGAAAAATTGTAAGTCTTCCTCTCCACCTTTGATGTTGAATGCCAATCTAAGGAAGTCCCATCTTTAAAGTTAATTCAGTTTGATGGTAAGGATTGGAAAGATTCTGAGCCTGTTTTTTTCTTCTCAGTTTGATCCTGATATATCTGATCAGTTTTTTTCTGCTGTTCCTCTTTCTAGCTGTTATCTTGAATCTGATCTTCTTATTCCACCTGCATCTTGTTCTCCACCACCTGCTGCCAATAGTTATGAAGTTGGGGCTTGCTCTACACCTGAAGTGTATCTTAAGAAGAAAATCAGGAAATGTACTTCTACTGGCCCTCTTAGAAGAAGCTTGAGAGTTGAAAAAAGAGGTGATGCTGATCAACCCATTCTGGAAAATGTCGCTCTTATTGCTCAAGTCAGAAACCCTGAAATACCTGCTCCATTAGTTAATTCCTCTCCTGAAGGTACTCAACTTGAATCTATTTATAGATGTCATTTTGATAGCTATACTTCTTTAGATTTACTAAACTTTCCTAAGAATATTGGTTTAGTTAATTTCTTTAATGATGATTTTAGCACATTGATGAATTTGGAAATTAATAGAGGGCCCCTTAATTATTTTAGATGAATATCCTTTCTTGGAATATTAGGGGATAATGATAAAATGGTTGTTGTTTTTTTTTATATTATTAATTATTTTCATTGTGATATTATTGGCTTAGAAGAATCTAAAATCCCTTATCTTACTCCTTCACTTTTTAGAGAATTAGGGGGTTCTATCATTACCTAATGGGTTGCTCTTAATTCTAGTGGTGTTTCTGGTGGTATGCCTATAGGTTTCAAGGACAGTCTATTCAAATTTCTTAATGTTTTTAAGAAAAAGTTCTTTCTTACTGTACAACTAGAATGTACAGATTTTAACTGCACTTACTCTTTGTTAATGTTTATGGCCCATGTGTCAATTATTTGAAAGAGGATTTTTGGAAAGAATTCATGCATTGGAATCCTTTTTTATCTGGACGGGTTATCTTTGGAGGTGATTTTAATTCTGTTAGATTTCAGTCAGAAATGAATGGTTTCAGTATCAACAAAATGGTATCTGATTATTTTAATAGAGTTATTGGAGACCTTGATTTGGTTGATTATCCTATTACTAGCAAAAGATTTACTTGGTCGAATAAGAGAATTATTCCTAGTTTTGCGAAACTTGGTAGATTTTTGGTTTCTAATG
Organism: Hemerocallis citrina; assembly: GCA_017893485.1. Taxonomy (NCBI): domain Eukaryota; kingdom Viridiplantae; phylum Streptophyta; class Magnoliopsida; order Asparagales; family Asphodelaceae; genus Hemerocallis; species Hemerocallis citrina. The sequence goes on along the minus strand of CM030368.1, from coordinate 149,437,338 downwards.
ATTGGCACTCCTCTTTCCCTCTCTCTTTGGTTAAAACTTGTACCAATATTATTTATGATCATGTATGTATTATCTTATCTACAAATTCATCTTCTCCTAAATGTATTAGTTTTAAATTTTAAAATTTTGGGTTAGAAGATATCCCTTTTACTAAAATAGTTTTTGACTGCATTGGTAATGTCAATGGTTCTCCTGGCCCTGGTCTCAAAAGAATTCTTGCAAAACTTGAATGTGTTACAAATAGATGTAAATTATGGAAGAAGGATTGTTTTGGGAATATTAATGATTCTAAAGCTAGATTGAAAAATGAAATTTCCTTTTTGGATGATCTTGAAGAGAATTCTCCTCTATCTTTATCTGATAGATTAAGAAGACAAGATTTACAAAAAGAATATCTTCATCTTCTTAATTTAGAAAAAGTTAAATAGTTTCAAAGAGAAAAAATTAAGTGGATGACTCTAGGGGATGGTAATACTAAATTATTTCATAACTATGCTTCTCATAGAAGGAGATCTAATTTTATTTCTTCCCTTCATTTTAATAATGGGGATATTATGGACCTCCCTCTTATTCATTATGAGTTCTTTAATTTTTATAAAGATTTAATGGGCCATCCTAGCAATACTTTTCTTGAAGTTGATTGGAATAAACTGTATCCTCCAGAAATATAGGATTGATTTATCTGAATTAGATATCCCCTTCACAGGAGAAGAGGTGTTTAATGCTATCAATGATCTTCCCCTTGACTCTGCTCCTGGTCCTGATGGTATCCTTACATTTTTTTATAAGTATTTCTGGAATGATTTGAAAGAGGATATTATGGGTATCTTTGTTGAATTGTATAATCATTCTTTACATTTTAATAGAATTAATTATGCACATATTATATTAATCCCCAAAGTGCCCAGCGCTAATAGAGTCAATCAAATTAGACCTATTAGTCTTCTGTTATTTTCAAAATTTTGATGAAGGTTCCGGCCAACAGACTGGCTAATGTGATTTCTAATTTTGTTAATATTACTCAATATGGTTTTATAAAAGATAGATTTATTCTGGACAGTGTTGCTGCTGCTCAGGAGGTTATTCACTCTGTTCATCAAGATAATAGTGAAGGGGTTCTTCTTAAACTTGATTTTGAAAAAGCTTATGACAGGGTTAATTGGAATTTTCTTATGCTTGTCCTTAATGCTAGAGGTTTTAATAACAATTTGTCTTCTTGGATTTTTAATAGTCTTTCTTCTGGTACCTCCTTTGTGATTGTTAATAATATTGGGGGTAAAAAATTTGTCTGTAAAAGTGGTCTTCGTCACAGGGATCCTGTCTCTCCTTTACTTTTTGTTTTAGTGGTTGATGTCTTTAATAGAATGCTTTCACTGGCCTGGGATAATAATCTTATTGAGGGTCGGGGGGGGGGGGGGGGGGGGGAGGGGGAGGGGGGGTTTCATCTTTCAATGGTATTATTAATTTACAAGATGTTGATGACACTATTCTTTTCTCTGTTTGAGATGGTATTAAACTGAGAAATCTCAAACTAATTCTTTACTGCTTGAAGGTATTTCTGGTATGAATATTTAAAATTTTCTAAATCTTCTTCTATTTGGATGGGTGGGGATGAAAGTAGACAATTAGAATTGTCTGCTTTTTTAAAATGCCGTAGAGGTTCTTTTCTTCTTTCTTACCTGGGTATTCCACTTAGACCTGGATGTTTTCATAAACCTGACTGGAATCCTGTTATAGAAAAAAATTGAAAAGAGACGTAACTCCTGGTCAGGCAGATCTTTATCTAGAGGTGGTCATGTTACTCTTATTAACTCTGTTCTTTCCTGTATTCCTCTTTATCTTCTTTCCAACTTTTATCTCCCTTCTTGGGTCATTAAAAAATTGATCCGATTAGGAAAAAATTTCTTTGGATTGGTTATGCTTCTAACTCTTCTATTGGTAAATGTCTTGTCAATTGTGGTAGGGTTTGTAAACATAAAGAGGAAGGTGGTTTAGATGTTATTAACTTGAGAAATCACAACATTGCTCTTCTTGGAAAATTGCTTTAGAAGAGTATCACTGTTGATAATTTATCTTGGATTAGAATCATTAAGAATAAATATTTTAGAAGAAGACATCCTTGGGATTTTAATAAAAAACCTCCTTCTTTATCTTCATTTTTGTAAGGGTATTTGGAAAGCTTTTGATTCTTTTAAATGTGGGTTACAAAAAAAATTATGGGGATGACAAAACTATTATGTTTTGGGCTGATATCTTGATTGGTGATTGCTCTCTAGCCGCTGTTTTCCCTGACTTATTCAATCTTGCTTGTAATCTTAATGCTACTATCTTTTCCTTTTATAAAACTAATAATGATTGTAAAAAATTCTCCCTCTCTCTAAAAAACACCCTAAAAACCCACCCTAGATCTGATCTGTTGGGGGCGACGGCTATAGCTCGTCGTCGCCGCCCCCAACTAGCACTACTCGTCGCTGATCCCCCGTCATCCATCCCTCCTCACACTTTGTCGCAGATACTTCCAGTCATTCTCGTTGCAGCGGCGTCCCATCGAGCTTACACCGAGCTCCTCCTATCGCCCATCCGACGGGGGAGGCCGAGATCATCTGAGCCGCCTCCTCGCTGCATCCCCAGATCTGAACCCGTCGATTTAATCGCTGTGCCCTAGATCTGCTGCCATCGAACTCGGTGATGAAGACACATATCTGATCGTCTTTCCGGATCCGATCGACTTTCCGGCGATGAAGTCCCAGATCTGCCGCCGCCATCGATTTTAGTCGCCATGCCCAGGGTCCGTCATAGGTTTCTGACTTTTTGTCATTTCTGACTGCGCCTTGGTGGAGGTTCGTCCAGCGGCGATCGACACTATAATGATCGCAGAGGTGTCGGAGAGCTCCTTTGGTATGGAGCTCGAGGCGACAGCGACTATATCGCCGGAAGAGAGTATTCGAGCCCATGCGCACCAAGTCCCATATGGGAACTTAGTTCAATAAAAAAGTCATAGAATGAGAGGTGCTGGCGAGCTTCTATGGTGGAGCTTCCTTCACCCGACGGCCACAGTCATGTGAGAAATCACTAGAGAGCAAGAGCGTGAGAGAGGCAAAGATATCCTTTTTCACAACTCTCTCGATTACACAGTTCTGTTTGTGAGTGATTGAGATAGGCGGTGACAACAGTCGAGCTCCTTCAACTGATGACCAGTCTCTGAGGCAGCACTGCCATTACGCCCTCATCATTGAGCCTAACATCCACAATGCCACCACCCTTTGTGGTGAGATAAGATGATGCTTCGTTTTGTTGTGATTTATTCTGGTTTATGCTTGAGAGAGTGTGAGAGAGAGTGAGTGAGTGAAGATGTTTCTCCTCACCACTTTATGTTGATGTATGTCTGTGTATGTGAGAAATCACTGGAGAGAGCAAGAGCGTGAGGGAGGCGAAGGTATCCTTTTCACGGCTCTCTCTTTGACTATGGTTTTGGTTGGGATGAGTATGTTGTTTGCGCTATTCAGAGAGGAGAGGAGGAGAATGTTGGGTTCGGAGGTTGTCAAAATCCCGCCTGATTCGCTTCAGGGGGGTGTGCGCCTACTGTGGAAGCGGGGCACGAAGCTAAAAAAATGACGTACATATAATTATGTTGGGGCGATTACGATTTTAGAGGATATGCAGGAGCTCCTTGATAGTGGTGAAGAATATCGGTTTGTCGGCCTACCCTCCAGAATTTGTTGGAGGGATCTCTTGGTGTCTGTACGGGTCATGTTTCTTCATGTTTTATTTCATGTTCGAAGTTTGTACCATGGCCCAGTACACTGGATTTCTTTTTATTAATTCCTAATTAATGAAACAGGGTAGCTATACTCCACCTTTTTCTTCAATTTTTTTTATTTTTATGGTAAGGTCTGGAATATTAGATTCAGTAGATCTCTTTCTTTGATTCAGACTCATAACTTTAATGCTTTACTTCATCTTTTTGAGTAATTATGACTGGAAGGTTAGAGATGATGTTAGGTGGAGGTGGAACTCAAATGCATATTCTTTGTTAAATTCTTTTATAAATTTTCTTAATTTTGGGGATTTGATTTGCCCATTTTATAAGTGCATTTGGCAAAATATTGCCCCTCTTAAAGTTAGAATTCTTGTATAGCTAACTATACATAATAAGCTTCTAACTGTTGACAATTTGAATAAAAGGAATTTAGCTGTGGGTCAAAAATGTGTATTATGCTCTAATGGAAGTGAATCTGCTTTTCATCTTTTCATTAAATGTCACTTTGTTAGACAAATTTGGGTTATTCTTAAGGAAGCTTGGAAAGTTAGAGGCTTCCCTCCTTCCGTTAGCTCTTGGTGGAGTGTTTGGAGGAAAAAAATGATTAAACATAAGATTAGATTGCAATGGGACATTTCTATGATGGCTCTTATTTGGGTGATTTTGAAAGAGAGAAATCAAAGAACTTTTTGTAAAAAATATTCTAATATCATCTCTGTTCTTGATTCTATCTTTTATTTTATCTAACTTTGGTCTAAGATTTGCCATCCTACTAAAAAAAGAGTATTGATCTTCATTTAATCTATTTTTTTATTCAGAATTATATATCTTCTAAATAATTGTATTTGTGGTGAAACCGTGATCACCTATTAGGTGTATACACATCTATTAAGGTGACGGCCCAAACCCATCTACTTAGGTGGTGGCCCAACCACGCTACCAAATCCTAACCCTAACTTCTCCCATATCCGTTATTGTCTGTCCCAAGCTAGGAACCCGGCCACAAACCAGGTAAGGAGGAGTGTTGTGTTAGGTAGTTGATAGCCAGCACAAAATTTTGTCAAATCCTATGAACATGAATCTTAATAAAATACGAGAAAATGCTAGGACATTCCATGAAAGTGATGCATTGTGCCTGCCTGCCTCCGTGTGCTTCGGAAAATGTGCAAGGGGCGTCGCATCGGCACCTGAATGCGATGAAAAATGAGCAAGAGTTCCTGCACCAATCTGGATGGGTGCGGTAAAGAAGCTAGTCCAGGATAATAGGCTTATGTTAGCGACATGGAATATACAAACGCTGACAGGAAAATGCATAGAACTAGTAGAAACCATGATTAGAAGAAATGTTAATATGGTTTGTTTACAAGAAACAAAGTGGTTATGGTAGAAAGCTAAAGAGATAGATTGTCTTAAATTATATTATACCGGTTAAATTAGAAATAGAAATGGAGTAAGAATTTTAGTAGATAAGAAATTTAAAAAGACGTAGTAGGTATTAATAGGAAAAGGGATTGAATAATATAAATTAAGCATGTATTAGGGGAAAATATAATTAATATCATTAGTGCTTATGCACCACAAGTAGGATTAGATGCACAAGCAAAAAAATTTTTTTGGAAAGATATGGATAAGATAATTCAAGAAGTACCCTTAGGCGAGAAACTATTTATAGGAAGAGATTTCAATGGACATGTATAAGAAGATAACATGGGATATGAGAGAGTGTATGGAGGACATGGATTTGAAAAATAAGAACGATGGTGGAGAGGCTCTATTAGATTTTGCGGTTTTATATGATCTTATACTAGCAAATGCTTAGGGAACATTTGATAACCTTTAAAAGTGGGGCAAATAGGAGCCGAATTAATTTTTTCATCATCAGAAAAGTGGATCGTTTGATATGTAAAGACTGTAAAGATATATTGGGAGAGTGTTTAACTTCACAACATAGATTAATGATATTGGATGTTAAGATTGGAAAACACATATGTGTAAGGAAGGAGACTAGGAACCCAAGAATTAGGTGGTGGAACTTGAATGGAGAATGATATGGCTAAAAGTAGGATTAAATCAGGACCATTCAAATCGAGCACGAATATTAAAGCTCTCAGGGGTAAAACGGTAATTTCACCCACAAACGGGTCCGAAATGGGAACTGGGTATCTTCTTCAAATCCCAATAACCCATAAACGGATCTGTCCTATTGGATATGGGTACCAACCCGTTACAAACCAATTCAGAAGGATAAAGAGTAATTCAAATTCGTGATTATCCCTAAGAGGCGGTTTTAACCACTTCTTATCATGAAACGAGTTTAAACTCCCCTGCTTATCCATCAACACCGAGAAGTAAAGATTTATCCTTATCTCGAAATGGGTCCCTAAGGCGACTATAAATACCCTTCTCCCCCACCGTAACAAGGTAATCAATCTTTTTCTACCTCAATCTCTTTCTTAATCTTTGAGATTACTGATAAGAGCATCAGAGGGTTCGTCATCGAGATCCATCTCCGTATATCAAACTTTGTGCAGGTTCGCGGTAGCGGCAAGAAACAAATCAACTCGTTGGTGAAGGTCACTAGGTTCGCTTTATTGTTTTCCTCAAGAACCCACAAATTCACCTGTTTGCTCCCACACCAGAAATCAGCAGCAACAGATTGGCGTTGTCTGTGGAAAACAGAAACAACGATCCAGTCCTATCTCATCAGCCCAACTAGTTTCAAGCCATGCCTCCCAAGAAGGGGAAGACGATGGTCTCTAACTGCAGGGCCACTGCCGCTCCTTCTCCCCCTCCAGTCCAGGAGGTTCCCCCTCAACCCACTCAACATGTCCAGCAGCCTGGACAGCCTTCCCCTCAACCCGTCCAGCAACCGCAGCTTGGACGGCCGCTTCCTCAACAACCTCAGCCCTAGCAGGCTCCTCAAGGGCCACAAGAGGCTGCCACAGGACCCTCCTGCCAAAGTCGATAAGGGCAACCTCCTCATCCGACCATGTGTCGATACAAACCCCTCGTCCGGCTCCATGGCCTCGCACAGTCCCCCAATGCCGAAGGATCTCCGGAACATCATCATCAACAAATAGTATGGGTTAGATCTCAGGACCCGCTTAGATGAGAGGCGGACCCATGACGGGATACCCTGCCGAGAACATCAAAGGGGTCCAATGATCTGATCCCCTAGAGCATGGTCCCCCCGCAGGCCAGATCGCAGAAGGTCCAACTTTCCCCGGAGGCGATGGGAGTCACCCCAGCATCGTCAAAGGAGAAGCTGCTTTCCAGTTGGCTGACCCACCCCTCGGGACCACCGAGATCAGGAGGCCCCTATCACGAGGACAGAGTTCCAGCAATGTAACCCTCGTTCCCATAAATATATAATTTCTGAATAATTTTCTGTATTTCGAATTATTTATGAATTTAGTTGTGTTAAATTCTTTTTATCTTTTCCATTTAAAATATTTCTGATCGGATATTATGTTTATTTTGAATAAGGGTATATTTTACTTTACTTTCTATTTTGTAATTGATCGACTATTTTTATTTTAGCCAAACTAAAAATATTCGGAACTTTTTTCATAATTTGTTAAACCCAAATCCTTTGTATAACATTGCTATTATTATTTTATTATTTTAATTTTCAATATTATTATTATTATTATTATTAGTATTGTTATTGTTATCATTTTTATTAATATTGGTTGTTCTTAGTAATGTTATTATTGTTATCATTAAAATTAGTGGTGTTGTTATTACTTCTATTTTCATAATCCTTATTATTATTATTATTTTTAAAGCCCAATTGATCTTGACCTATTTTGTATTATTTAATTATTAAATTGTGAAGCCCAATGGTTTTAAGCCCAATACCCATTAACCCAATTCCCTTACTATTTGTATGGTGTTGACCAGATCAATTCTATTTCTAATCAATTCCCAAAATCTCTTATCTCTTTTTTGGCTGTTAATAACCAATTGTATTTCCTTTAATTCTTCTCCATTAATAGTCATTGATTTCCGTAACTCCCACCTCCCTACAATCTCTCCCCTCATTATTACTATACCATTATTATATTAATATCTTCCCCTATTCTCTCTCCTTGTCCCCCTATTCTCTCTCCCCCACTCTACCTTTTCCCTGTTTCAAAACCAGAACAGAACCCAACTCCCTTCTTCCTCATACCCTGTACAACGGACCGCACATTCCCCACCAATGCCACCCTCTCCACTGCAGCCCCCATCGCCTTCACCTCTCCCACTGAGCCCCAACATCACCCTCACCGAAGATAACCTACAAACTCCATTGAAGCTTCCACCACCGAGTATGTTTTCTTTATCTCCCCGCCACATCCCACTGCCTCTCCCTGAGCATCAACCCCGAACTCCACCAACCCACAGTTGCCTGCCCTCCATCGACAGCAACTCCCTTTCCTCTCTCGCAGCTCCATCCCCATCGCCTCGTCAACCCACAGCACCACCACAGGCTTCTTCTCCGCTTCTCCCCTGTTCGAACCATGCTCAGAGCGTCGTCGCTCCTCGACGTCGCTGCCAATCGCCACCGTCGACCTTCCCAGTCGTCGCGTCGTCAGTCGAAGCTTCCGCAACCGCCTTGCCGATCGCCGCTAGCTACCGCCAAGATCCTCTCTCTCGAGCTCTGTTTCGTCGAAGAAGAGAACGAAGAAGAAGGAGGATTGGGCGGGATTCAATCTCGACCGTAGGATCGCGCCAAGATTCGCGCAACTCAACCGATCTAATCGTTGTTCCCTGTTTCACCCACAGCAGATCCGAAATCCGCTGTTCCGCGTTCTGGCGTGGATCTGCTGCTTTGGAGCAATCCCATTGGTGCGTTTGGTGTTCCGTGTTTTGGCGCAGCGAATCCCCGATCGCCGTTTGCTGTTCTGAGCCGATCCGGTGTGGGGAATTTTCCTCTACTGTTGGATTTTTGCACGTGCTTCACACGTGCTTTTGGGAGACTTCGCCCGGGAATTTTCAATTTCATTTTCTTCAACAATCGGATCTAATCGTCGTCAAAAAGGCAAGTCATTCTTATCGAATATTTATTGTATCATATTTGATATTTTTATTGAATTCCGCAAGTGGATCCGTATTGAATATCGTAAAATGTTATTGTATCTATCGTTGGGATGCCACGGATTTACACGAGCGAATCCAAGTGGTAATCTCGACTTCGTGCCATCTTGTTGCCTCTAATGTATAGGAATCTTACATGCACCCATGTAGTTAGTTATTGAATATAAGAATAGGAAATTATTATCACATTTCATCTCATGACATTAAAGACAACTATTGTAGATTGTATATTATGGTTGATTGTTCATGTGATTGCTATTGATAAATTAGTGGAATGGTAATTAGTAGAATTATGGACATCATCTACCTTAATACCATGTTCAATTAAGGTTGGTTCGCTGTGATTATGATTATTAAACTCCAATTTATTATTCTTAACTTTTAACCGTTTTATTCAAAATGGACATGTTGACGATTCTGGAAATTACGCCAACCTGAATCTTATTGTGCTGTTTAGATCTTGATAACTTCATTAAAATTAGAAACTCCTTGAAGATGAAACGTAGCCCTAAGTTTCTAGATGTCAGTAGCCTCCGGAATTTTTGAATTCCGATTTATATCGCCCGAGTTATGACCCTTTTGCTACAATTGCGCTGTAAATTCAGATTCATGTATATAACATGTTAGACTGATAAATTAAGTGAACTAATGACTATATATGGCCAAGATAAATTCCATATTTGTATATAACATGTCTAGGGTATTAAAAATTATTTTTAATGATTTTTATAATGATTATTTACTTCCTTTATGACTAAAATTAGTCAACATCGACACCCAGCCAGAAACTAAAATCTGTAAAGAACATTGAATTTCACCTAGCTACCATTGTCGGAATATAGACTTTAAGTATGCGTTGGAACCGGGCAGAAGTCTAGTTTCTAGACCACCTGACGGATCCACTTTTGCTGTCCTGTAGCAACGGAAATTCTGATTTTGGTACAGCAACCTACTGCTGTCCAGAATTGGGATTCTATGTTTATAATGTACAATTGTGTTTATAATGTTATATTTAGTATATTTAATTGTATAGAGTATATTGCATGATCCTAGGGTTATTTTGTCACCTTTTCTACCGTCCCTTATTAATTGCATTATTGTGTGTTAATTGAATAAAGAAAATAAATCAAGCCAGGGTTAAGAGTTGATTAGGGTAGTTGACAATATAGTAAGTGTACTCGGATGATGGCCAGTGTTTTATCGTTATCGGTATCGTGTAAGAAATTACACATGTCCAGTTTTTTATCGTTATCAGCATCGTGTAAGAAATTACACATGTCCAGTGTTATTATCGTTATCGTCATCATACCCATTACATGAACTATAGAATCTACCACTTTAGTCTAAACGAAATTGATTGTATGCATCGAACCTGTGGTACGGCACACATGGGACACAGTAGTACGTGCATTTGCTAGGATTAATATATAATGAATAATAGACCTAAGGCTCTCATCATATTATCATTGCATATTGTTATCTTCATCGAACAGTGTTATCGTTATTATTGCCATTATTGATATTGTTCATCATTATCGTGTTAAGTCATAGTCATTGCATATTATACTATTATTGCTTTTACACTGTTCAACACTATTGAATTCATCGTTTATTGAATTCATTGCTTTACCACTATTGCCATTGTTCACACTATTGACTTCATCGTTTATTGAATTCATTGCTATACCACTATTGCCATTGTTTCTCTATTTCTCCACTTGCATGTCCACGACTTGCTCTAAGGACTTTCTTTTTCCTCTCTTTAGATGAGCAACTTACAGGTGTCCAAGGAGATTTACCTAACGGAATTGGTGAGCAGACGTTCTAGGCCTTGCTTGGGAAAATCTTTCTTTAATCATTTCATTTTGTAATTGAGTTATTTCATTTGTTGTTGCTTAAGACTTGTAACGGGCTGATGTTCCCGAGTTTTACCTTTTGTTCCAGACATTGAAAACATTTTGGATATTATTAATGTTAAAATTATTTTCTGTTGTTTAATGAATTATTCATGCATGCTTGGTTGCATATATATATTGTTATATTCTTGTTGTAATGCTGAGTCGATCCTACAGCTTATGGATGATGTCAAAATCAGTCGTTGGGCTTCGTCACACGCTCGTATTTCATGTTTTTAAGAAGCGGGACATGACAAGGTTTTTAGTGGTATCAGAGCTCAGGTTTGGCTAATGTGTTAGTCTGACTAATACATTAGACAGGCTTGACTCAATCATGATTAACTCAACATTAAACAGATCATGCAACCACATGAATAATTTAATAATCAACTCGATCTGGACGCAAGTCTTATCCCATCCATTTTGATCCCTTCATATTCAATTCTTTGATTCATTGCTTCTTTCCATCTCTTGCATTCGTCCTGATTTGTTGGTTTCTTATTGGGTACAATTCATTCTTTTCGTACCCATGTTATTTGGCTTCTGGTGCAAGCAATCTCTTATTTCTGCTTGCCTCGTGGATCCCTTCTTATCAGAGCTTGTGTGTCGTTCATTGCTTTTCCTGCCTTGCATTCATTTTCATTTGTTGAATCATATTGAGTATCATGTTGGTTGTTTCTTCCCTGCCATATTCTCTTCAATTCCGATTTTTCCCCTCATCCCTCTTCCTTCCTATTCAATTCCTTAATTTTCTTCTGTCCTTTCTAGTCATCCTCCTCTTTAACTCTTTATTGAGTATAGCTTCGTTTTTCTCCTACCTATTTATCTCTTTATAATTATTTTTCCCGAATACTTTCTATATTTCGATTATTAATTGTTATATTTATTTTCGATCTTCTATAAAAATGTTTCTCAACAGAGATTTTATTATTTCGAACAATGATGTATTTTAACTTCACTTTTCATTTTTGATCGACTATATATTTCTACTGGATTATTTTAGTAAGACAAATTCTTGTTTTGTTGTATAATGCTATTATTACTATTACTATTATTATTACTATTATTTTCAATATCATTACTAGTATTATTATTATTTTTACTACTATTGCTATTCTTATTGTTGTTTTCATTATTTTATTATTATTGTTAATATTAAATTACTTCCACAAAAATGTTTGGCACAAACTATATCTTGTCTTGCATTATTATTTTTACTAGTGTTGTAGATATTTTAATAATTATTGCTATTATTATTATTATTATTATCATTCTTTTTGCGATCACTGTTATTGTTATTGTTATGATTATTATTATTATCATTGTTATTCTTATTGTTATTAGTATGGACTTTTTGTTGTTATTATTGTTATTGGTATTATTATTTTTATCATTACTATTATTATTATTATTAATTTACTTTGAGCCTAAGCATGCTCAATTTTATATACATTTCACCACTTCGGTGCAACCTAATATCGAGATGGCAAATATGCAACTCGATGTCAATGGAGGCAAATTGCAACTGGATATCGACGAGGCAAAATGTGCAGCCGAATATCCGGACAGCAACCTGCAACCTGATGTCGTGAAGACAAACATGCAACTTGATGTTAGGGAGGCAAGATTTTCTACCTATTACTAATTGATATTTCAAGACTCGTTACTTATATAATGAAACTGATGGTAAAGGAATATTTTCGTTATTATTGGTATTATTATTATTATTGTCATTTCAATTGATGTTATTATTATTGTTTTCGTTACCTTTGGTACCCTTATTATTATTATTATTATTTTTTTATTGTTACTTTATTGATATTATTGTTATTAATGCTATTATCATTATTATTATTATCATTATTGATATCATTTTTAATGTTATCATTATTATTATTATTACATTATTTTCATGAATGTGTTGAATTCTATTTTGTCATGTATGTATTATCATTATTATTAGTATTGTTGATATTTTTTATTTTATTATATTATTATTTCCTGTATGGTTATGATGATTTTGATTATTGTTATTATTATTTGTTTTTATTATTTTATTATTATGGTTTTATTACTTGTAACATTATTATTATTATTATTATTATTATTATTATTATTATTATTATTTAATGTTATCGTATTTATTATTACCATTTTTATTATTATTGTTGTTATTATTTTAATTTATCGTTGTTATTATTATATTACTATAAATAAATATTGTTATCATTATTGTTACCATTAATATTTTTATTATTGTTATTATATTCTATCACTATCGATTTTATTGTTAACATTTGTTGTTATTATTATTCCTGTTAAAGTCATTAGTTTTGATATATACTATATATTTTGATTATTTGAATTGAAGCTCAATTTTATATCATTTTGCATTATTGTTTATATCTATCTTGAACCCATACTCCCTTTTGATCCTGGTGTCTCATTCCTTTCCTTCTTGATCGGATCGTTGCCTGTTTCCACGTGGTTTACAACGACATGTCTACAGCTTGGAACGTCGCCATCAGAGTGGCGCAGCGGAAGCGTGGTGGGCTCATAACCCATAGGTCCCAGAATTGTCTTATTGCTTTCCCTTCATTGCACTACTTGCTCTTCTTTCATACATTTGCATTGTCTTCATTCATTGAATCTCTATTGGACATCATTCTAGATCATCCCATTATTATCTATGATTTTCTTATTTTGGTATTGCCACCCTCTTGACATTTCTTTGAATCCCTTGTCTTGGTATCCCCCATAAGAGTTTGCTTTGCATTGTCGTATATACCGCCTAAGCAAATTTCGAGGACGAAATTTTGTTGTAAGGTGGGTAGGATTGTAACCCTCGTTCCCATAAATATATAATTTATGAATAATTTTCTGTATTTCGAATTATTTATGAATTTAGTTGTGTTAAATTCTTTTTATCTTTTCCATTTAAAATATTTCTGATCGGACATTATGTTTATTTTGAATAAGGGTATATTTTACTTTACTTTCTATTTTGTAATTGATCGACTATTTTTATTTTAGCCAAACTAAAAATATTCGGAACTTTTTTCATAATTTGTTAAACCCAAATCCTTTGTATAACATTGCTATTATTATTTTATTATTTTAATTTTCAATATTATTATTATTATTATTATTAGTATTGTTATTGTTATCATTTTTATTAATATTGGTTGTTCTTAGTAATGTTATTATTGTTATCATTAAAATTAGTGGTGTTGTTATTACTTCTATTTTCATAATCCTTATTATTATTATTATTTTTAAAGCCCAATTGATCTTGACCTATTTTGTATTATTTAATTATTAAATTGTGAAGCCCAATGGTTTTAAGCCCAATACCCATTAACCCAATTCCCTTACTATTTGTATGGTGTTGACCAGATCAATTCTATTTCTAATCAATTCCCAAAATCTCTCATCTCTTTTTTGGCTGTTAATAACCAATTGTATTTCCCTTAATTCTTCTCCACTAATAGTCATTGATTTCCGTAACTCCCACCTCCCTACAAGCTCTCCCCTCATTATTACTATACCATTATTATATTAATATCTTCCCCTATTCTCTCTCCTTGTCCCCCTATTCTCTCTCCCCCACTCTACCTTTTCCCTGTTTCAAAACCAGAACAGAACCCAACTCCCTTCTTCCTCATACCCTGTACAACGGACCGCACATTCCCCACCAATGCCACCCTCTCCACTGCAGCCCCCATCGCCTTCACCTCTCCCACTGAGCCCCAACATCACCCTCACCGAAGATAACCTACAAACTCCATTGAAGCTTCCACCACCGAGTATGTTTTCTTTATCTCCTCGCCACATCCCACTGCCTCTCCCCGAGCATCAACCGCGAACTCCACCAACCCACAGTCGCCTGCCCTCCATCGACAGCAGCTCCCCTTCCTCTCTCGCAGCTCCATCCCTGTCGCCTCGTCAACCCCACAGCACCACCACAGGCTTCTTCTCTGCTTCTCCCCTGTTCGAACCACGCTCAGAGCGTCGTCGCTCCTCGACGTCGCTGCCAATCGCCGCCGTCGACCTTCCCAGTCGTCGGGTCATCATTCGAAGCTTTTGCAGCCGCCTCGCCGATCGCCACTAGCCGTGGCCGAAATCCTCTCTCTCGAGCTCTGTTTCGTCGAAGAAGCGAACAAAGAAGAAGGAGGATTGGGCGGGATTCGATCTCGACCGTAGGATCGCGCCAAGATTCACGCAACTCAACCGATCTGATCGTTGTTCCCTGTTTCACCCACAGCAGATCCGAAATCTGCTGTTCCGCATTCTGGCGTGGATCTGCTGCTTTGGAGTAATCCCATTGGTGCGTTTGGTGTTTCGTGTTTTGGCGCAGCGAATCCTAGATCGTCGTTTGTTGTTTTGAGCCGATCCGGTGTGGGGAATTTTCCTCTACTGTTGGATTTTTGCACGTGCTTTTGGAAGACTTCGCCCGGGAATTTTCAATCCCATTTTCTTCAACAATCGGATCTAATCGTCGTCAAAAAGGCAAGTCATTCTTATCGAATATTTATTGTATCATATTCGATATTTTTATTGAATTCCGCAAGTGGATCCGTATTGAATATCTTAAAATGTTATTGTATCTATCGTTGGGATGCCACGGATTTACACGAGCGAATCCAAGTGGTAATCTCGACTTCATGCCATCTTGTTGCCTGTAATGTATAGGGATCTTACATGCACCCATGTAGTTAGTTATTGAATATAAGAATAGGAAATTATTATCACATTTCATCTCATGACATTAAAGACAACTATTGTAGATTGTATATTATGGTTGATTGTTCATGTGATTGCTATTGATAAATTAGTGGAATGGTAATTAGTAGAATTATGGACATCATCTACCTTAATACCATGTTCACATAAGGTTGGTTTTCTGTGATTATGATTATTAAACTCCAATTTATTATTCTTAACTTTTAACCGTTTTATTCAAAATGGACATGATCACTATTCTGGAAATTACGCCAACCTGAATCTTATTGTGCTGTTTAGACCTAGATAAATTCATTAAAATTAGAAACTCCCTGAAGATGAAACGTATCCCTAAGTGTCTAGATGTCATTAGCCTCCGGAATTTTTGAATTCCGATTTATATCGCTCGAGTTATGACCCTTTTGCTACAACTGCGCTGTAAATTCAGATACATGTATATAACATGTTAGGCTGATAAATTAAGTGAACTAATGATTATATATGGCCAAGATAAATTCCAGATTTGTAGATAACATGTTTATGGTGTTAAAAATTATTTTTACTGATTTTTATAATGATTATTTACTGCCTTTATGACTAAAATTAGTCAACATCGACACCCAGCTAGAAACTAAAATCTGTAAAGAACATTGAATTTCACCTAGCTACCGTTGTCGGAATATAGACTTTAAGTATGCGTTGGAACCGGGCAGGAGTCTAGTTTCTAGACTACCTGACGGATCCACTTTTGCTTTCTTGTAGCAACTGAAATTCTGATTTTGGCACAGCAACCTACTGCTGTCCAGAATTGGGTTTCTATGTTTATAATGTACAATTGTGTTTATAATGTTATATTTAGTATATTTAATTGTATAGAGTATATTGCATGATCCTAGGGTTGTTTTGTCACCTTTTCTAGCGTCCCTTATTAATTGCATTATTGTGAGTTAATTGAATAAAGAAAATAAATCAAGCTGGGGTTAAGGGTTGATTAGGGTAGTTGACAATATAGTAAGTGTACTCGGATGATGGCCAGTGAATATTACTATTATCGGCATCGTGTAAGAAATTACACATGTCCAGTGTTTTATCGTTATTGGCATCGTGTAAGAAATTACACATGTCCAGTGTTTTATCGTTATCGGCATTGTGTAAGAAATTACACATGTACAGTGTTATTATCGTTATCGTCATCATACCCAGTACATGAACTATAGAATCTACCACTTTAGTCTAAACGAAATTGATTGTATGCATCGAACCTGTGGTACGGCACACATGGGACACAGTAGTACGTGTATTAGCTAGGATTAAAAATGAATAATAGACCTAAGGCTCTCATCATATTATCATTGCATATTGTTATCTTCATCGAACAGTGTTATCGTTATTATTGCCATTATTGATATTGTTCATCGTTATCGTGATAAGTCATAGTTATTGCATATTTTACTATTATTGCTTTTACACTGTTCAACACTATTGAATTCATCGTTTATTGAATTCATTGCTTTACCACTATTGCCATTGTTCACACTATTGACTTCATCGTTTATTGAATTCATTGCTATACCACTATTGCCAATGTTTCTCTGTTTCTCCACTTGCAT
Source organism: Hemerocallis citrina (assembly GCA_017893485.1). Taxonomy (NCBI): domain Eukaryota; kingdom Viridiplantae; phylum Streptophyta; class Magnoliopsida; order Asparagales; family Asphodelaceae; genus Hemerocallis; species Hemerocallis citrina. Next base: position 149,420,269 of record CM030368.1, on the reverse strand, counting down.
GTCCACGACTTGTTCTAAGGACTTTCTTTTTCCTCTCTTTAGATGAGCAACTTACAGGTGTCCAAGGAGATTTACCTGACGGAATCGGTGAGCAGACGTTCTAGGCCTTGCTTGGGAAAATCTTTTTTTAATCATTTCATTTTGTAATTGAGTTATTTCATTTGTTGTTGCTTTAGACTTGTAACGGGCTGATGTTCCAGAGTTTTACCTTTTGTTCCAGACATTGAAAACATTTTGGATAATATTAATGTTAAAATTGTTTTCTGTTGCTTAATGAATTATTCATGCATGCTTGGTTGCATATATATATTGTTATATTCTTGTTGTGATGCTGAGTCGATCCTACAGCTTATGGATGATGTCAAAATCATTCGCTGGGCTTCGTCACGCACTCGTATTCCATATTTTTGGGAAGCGGGGCGTGACAAGCAATTTCAAGAGGCAGTCCTGAGGGACCTCAATGTTGCTCCCGACTACAGACAGTGGGCTCCCAGTCCTCAGCCTGCCCCAAGCTATCAGCATCGTACTCCCAGTACTCAAACTATCCTAAGCTTCGTCGTCGCGATCCCAGACCCCTTCTGTGCGAGGACGAGTCCCGGGACTCAGCAAGATATGACCGGAGGGAAGATTCGGTCTACCGCCGTCTCCACGAGATGGAGAGGCGCCTTGGCCGACTAGACAGAGAAGAAGAGCAACGGGTGAGGAATTTCCGCCCCAGTAGGCCTCCATTCTCTCGGGCCATAATGGAGGCACCAGTCCCAGATAACTCCAAGCCCCCTCATTTCGAATCATACAATGGGGAGTCTAACCCCGCTGACCACATTGAGAGTTTTAAAACTCTAATGAAGATACACCAGAAGTCGGACGCGCTTCTCTGCAAAAATTTTCCGGCCACGCTGAAGGGGCCTGCAAGGGAATGGTACTCACATCTAGCTCCATCCTCCATCTTCTCCTTTGATCACCTCGAATGCCTCTTCCTGACTCACTTCGTGAGTAGCCGCCGGGCTGAAAAAACGAGCACTTCGCTACTGTTGCTTCATTAAAGGAAGGGCGAGCGGCTAAGAGACTATGTCAAATGTTTCACCGCGAAGGCCAGATCCATCACCTCCTTGGACCAGTCTGTGGCCTTCGCCGCCTTCCAATCCAATGTCGCTAACGACAGCCTCAGAGCATCCCTTGCCAAGAAGCCTCCTCGGGATTTCTCAGAACTCCTGCTCAGGAGTGAGAAATACATCCGAGCAGAAGAAGCCCTATCCCGGCCTGCTCTTGAGAGACCGTCCTCAGGGAACAAACGGAAGGGCGCTGATGAAGAAGGAGTTAAGAAGCTCCAGAAAGACAACAGAGGCCAGCGTTGCTCTCCCCTCCCCTTCGAGAAGTTCACTCCGCTCAACGCCCTTCCGTTGAGGACTTCCAAGGGCTCAAGCTATCCAGGGATCGACTCAAGCCCGTAGGCTACACTTTCTACGGGTTCACAGGGATTCCAATGATGATCGAGGGTGTCATAACTCTCGACGTAACCACCGGCAAAACTCCCATCCCCCGAATCGAGCCGATGGACTTCATGGTGGTGGACATAAAGGTTGCTTACAACATCATCCTGGGCCGACCAGGCCTAGCTGCTCTCCAGGCCTATTTGCTTACCACATGAAGATCAAATTCCCCACTACAGTGGGCATGGGGGAAGTCATAGGGAGCCAGGAGGCGGCCCGCAAATGCTACATGACCTCGGTGGGAGGACCGGTCCTCTCCCTTGAAGCTCTTGAACTCCCCCAAGGGAGTAGCCCACCTATATCGGAGCTGGTCGATGAGCTGGAAGAGGTGGCCTTCTCAGAAGGAGATCCGACTTAGATATTCTAGATTAGAAAAGTCCTTCCCCTTCCCGTTCGCTCCGACATTATCCAGTGTATAAAGGGAAATCGAGACCTCTTCGCCTGGACTGTGACTGACATGCTGGGAATCTCCGAGGAGCTCCTCATGAATCACCTTAATGTTGCTTTGGGGGCCAGACCTGTTCAGTAAAAGCAACGCAGATTCGCCCCCGAGAGCCAGTAGGCTATCAAGGAGGAGGTTGAGAAACTCTTTAGGGCTTGGTCCATATAGGAGGTCAACTATCCGGAATCACTGTCCAATGTCGTGATGGTCAAGAAAGCCAACGGAAGCTGGAGGATCGGCATTGATTTCATGGATCTAAACAAAGCCTGCCCCAAAGATCCATTCCCGCTCCCGAGCATTGATGCCCTGATTGATGCAACCTCGGGCCACGAACTCTTAAGCTTCATGGATGCATTCTTTGGGTACAATTAGATAAGAATGTTCCCTCCTAACATTTCGAAGACCTCCTTCATCACCGACCAGGGTCTATATTGCTACCGGGTCATGCCATTCGAGCTTAAGCACGCCGATGCCACCTATCAACACCTTGTTAACAAGGTCTTCAAGGAACAGATTGGGCAAAACATGGAAGTCTACGTAGACAACATGTTGGTGAAGAGCATCAGTAGATCGGATCATGTCTCTGATCTCCAGGAGGCTTTTAACGTGTTCAGGAGACACGATATGAGACTGAACCCGAACAAGTGTGCGTTCGGCGTCTCATTCGGCAAATTCCTGGGGTTCATGGTTAGCTAAAGGGGCATAGAGGCTAACCTCGAAAAGATCCAGGCCATACTCAACATGGCTCCCCCTCCAGTGTTAAAGATGTGCAGAGACTCATTGGGCGCTTCGTGGCGATAGGGCTTTTCCTCTCCAAATCCAGGGGAAAATACCTCCTTTCTTCAAGGCCCTCAGGGGGCTAAAGGCTTTGAGTGGGGAAACAGCAACAAGATTCCTTTGATTAGCTCAAGGCCTAGTTGTCAACCCCCCACTCTTGAGCAAGCCAAAACCTGGGGATGTCCTCTACTTATACCTCGCCGCTTTGGAGCAGACCCTCAGCGCTGTTTTAGTAAGAGAAGAAGACAAGACGCAGAGGCCTATCTACTATGTGAGTAAAGTCCTCAGGGATACTGAAATCCGTTATCCGAAGTTAGAGAAGATGGCCTATGCCTTGGTCATAGCAGCCCGAAAGCTCCGCTCTACTTCCAGTCTCACTCGGTGGTCGTTCTTACCGACCAGCCGCTCAAACAAGTTCTCCACAAGCCCGAGACCTCGGGGCACCTTATGAAGTTTTCCATTAAGCTAAGCCAGCATGATATCAGCTACCAGCCTCGAAATGCTATCAAGGCTCAAGCCCTAGCGGAATTCATAGTAGAGAGCACAATTCCTGATGCCAGCAAAGCGATGGAGGAACCTCCATTCTGGACAGTGTATGTTGATGGCTCCTCGTGCACCGATGGGAGTGGAGCAAGAGTTGTACTAGCTGTTCCAGATGATTTCATCCTCCAATACTCACTCCGTATCAACTTTCGGGTGTCCAAACAATGAGGCTGAGTATGAAGCCCTTATAATCGGCCTGTGCACGGCTCGCAAGGCCGGGGCCAAACGTGTCAAGATATTTAGCGACTCACAGCTGGTGGTGAACCAGGTATCAGGGGAATACGAAGCACGAGACAGTCGCATGGTCAAGTACTTGGCCAAAGTCAAGGAACTGATGGTCTCTTTCGAGGACACACAGCTCCAGCGGATTCCCCGAGAATAGAATGCGCAGGAGGACGCTCTCTTAAAATTAGCTTCCTCTTCCCTCCAAGGGCTCGAACAAACTGTCTTAATAGAAGTTCTACTGAGGCCCAACATCGAGGAAGAAGGCCCCGAGCCAATGGAGACGCTGCCCTTACAACTCGGGGAGAATTGGATGAGGCCTCTGCTCGAGTTCCTCAGAGATGGGATCCTTCCCTTAGACCCTAAAGAGGCTCGAAAGATTCGAACCGGAGCCGAGCAGTACGCGCTCATCGAGGGAGTCTTGTATAAACGCTCCTACACCCAAGTAGACGGCAGACCCTACTTGAGATGTCTCTTCCAGAGGAAGCCCAGTATGCTTTGAAGGAGGTCCATGAAGGAATGTGTGGTGCGCACTTAGGAGCAAGGTCCCTAGCCCGCAAAATCTTGAATTATGGATACTTTTGGCCCACTTTCCTTCGCGAAGCCAACAACACGTTCGCCAATGCGGCCCATGTCAAAAAATTTCAACAATCCGCCGCCTACCGCAAGCCTAGCTCTCCTCTCTATCCAGTCCAACCCCTTTCGCAATGTGGGAAATGGACCTGCTCGGACCTTTTCCTCCAACACCGGGCCAGATAAGGTTTCTTGTTGTGGCAATGGACTATTTCTCTAAGTGGATCAAAGTCGAGCCCCTAGCAATGTTCACAGAGAATAGGGTGCAGCGCTTCTTTTGGAAAAACATTGTCTGCAGATTCGGTGTGCCCTGAATCTTGATAACGGACAATGGAAACCAGTTTACGGGGGCAGCCTTCCGCAATTTTTGTGCAGATCTAGGCATTCAGCAACGATTCTCCTCAGTCTCCCACCCCCAGTCCAACGATTAGGCAGAGAACACCAATCGGCAAATTCTCTCCGGCCTGAAAAAGAGACTGAGCAGGTCGGCTAAGGGTTATGGGTAGAGTAGCTCCCCAATGTGCTCTGAAGTTATCGCACTACGAAGAGGACCCCCATAGGAGAATCTTCCTTCAACCTCACTTATGGCTCCGAAGCCGTTATCCCTCTGGAGGTGGATCTACCTTCCCTTCGCTTAATAGCCTACAACGAAGAGCAAAACGCTAACGAGCTTCACGGTAACTTGGACCTCATCGATGAGATCCGTAAGAGATTCTCCATCCGGTAAGAAATCTATCGGCGTAGGATCGAGCAATCTTACAACAAGAAAGTCTGCCCTAATAATCTCAAAGAAGGAGATCTGGTGCTCAGAAAGCTATCAATTTCTTTCCCCAGTAAGAAAGGCAAGTTGGCACCCAACTGGGAAGGACCATATAGGATCTCCAAAGTTGTCCGTCCATGCGCTTATCAACTTGAAGACCCCGGGGGGCAAGAGAGTGCCGAGGACATGGAACGCAGAACACTTATTGAAGTACCAAGATAGTGTTTGAACACCGCTCCAAGCAACTTCTCCTAGAGCGTTCTTCTTAAAACATTTTGAAGCTTGTTTCTTTTCTTTATTAAGTGTAATAATGGCTCGCGATTCAGAAGCAGCCACTTAGTAGTTGTTTTTAATAAAGAGCAGTCCTCTCTCTCTCAGAAAAACTATTGTCTTAATATTCTTTCACCAAGCACATACTCTCTAAATGACAAGTTCAGAGTCCAACACTTGGTTCGATGCAACTTTTGCTACTTGCGAACGAGTGAGTACAAAGTAGCTCACCATTCGGAATTGCTCCTACAACTGTTGATACTCTCTAAACGAAAAGTTCGGAGTCCAACACTTGGTTCGATGCAACTTTTGCTACTTGCGAACGAGCGAGTACAAAGTAGCTCACCATTTGGAATTGCTCCTACAACTGTTGATACTCTGTAAACGACACTCTCTAAACGAAAAGTTCGAAGTCCAACACTTGGTTCGATGCAACTTTTGCTAGTTGTGAACGAGTGAGTACAAAGTAGCTTACCATTCGGAATTTCTCCCACAACTGTTGATACTCTTGTGAACATTAACGAAACACAAATTCTCACAAGAAGCTCGAGAAATGGGTATATTATTTCATAAAAATTTATGGTACAAGTCTAATTCGAGACCAAAAACTCACATTATTTCATCAAGATTTTAGATGCAAGACTCATATGAAATGAAGACTACAAGATTACAAAATTTTGCCCTAGCCCCTCCTAGGGAATGAGATGCTTCTATTAAGCGATACTCGGGGTCGGCGAGCGCTGTTTTACTGTCACCTCATTTCTATAGAAGTCTCCAAGCCGGCGAGCCGAGTAGCATCGTCAGCACCTAGGAGCTGAACAGTTGCCCCGACAGATGCTCCGCTGGACGAGCCAGCCACCCCGCTTTGCACGTCCCCAGGGTGTCTCAAGACGCGGGGAGAACGAAGTTCTAACTCGTGGAACGACCTTCCTTGGGCATACTCCTCTGAAGGCAGGAAGTGCTTTTGACGTTACTCCACTCAGAAAGTCATCGCAGACAAAGGTTCTCCGCCTCTAGATCCACGATATGCTCCTTCAACGAGTCGTCCGTCACTTTGACCTTCAGGCGAGGCATTTGGCTCGAGCTACCCCCACGAGAAGCCTCGGAGATAGTCATCCGAAGGTGTGCCGCCTCCAGAATCTTATCGAGCACCATGTTCTTCAATTCCTCTCTTGCGGATCTCACCTCGAATAGGGAGGGACGAAGAAATTTGAGTCTCAAGTTTTGGCTGACAGCCATGGAGGGGCAGGACTCCTCGTCTTCGGGTGCCACTTCACGAGTTCTCTCCTCAAGGCGCCTCAGCTCAATGTCTCGATGAGCCAGGGTCGCTCTCAAATGACCCACCTCCTGTTCTGCTCTATAGAGTAACTCTCGAGACCGAGCTAGCCCCAACTTGACGTTTCCCATCTCAGAACGGAGACGTAGCGCTTCACCGACCTAAGAAGTCGAACAAAAAAAAGGAGTGTGAATTTTTAAGTTCGAACAACCAACATGACAATACTGCGCCTAAACAAAAGTATTGAGATAGCTCGGAAGTAGGAGAAACCCACAAAAGTTTCGAAGCCTCACACTTGTCAAGAAAAAAAAGGAGGGGGGAGGGGGGGAGAAGAAAAGCTTTTCATTAAAATTCAACGAGTACAAGAAGCGGTGACCAGTCTGCAATTAGGCTACAGTTCATAACATTCAAAGCAGAAGTATGAAGTACAATAAGGTCAAGGGTGGACCTCTTTAAAGTGATCCCCGGTCACCGAGGGCTCCAACCCTTGTGTGGCGGCGACGATCGCTAGAGGTGTGGCCTCCGCATCGTCCTCTACCTCTGCCTCATCGACCCTTACATCAACCACCTCAATCTTTTCATCTTCTTCATCCTCCTCGGAGGCAGCGTCGAACCCAGGGACATGGTCGGGGAACAGGTGCCATCCGATGCAGTCTACCTTTGGGTAGGCCTCCGTTACTTGCTCGATTGCACGAGCATAGGCCTTTGCCATGTTGACGGCAAGGTACCCTTTTGCCCTCTCCATCGCTTTAGCCTCGGCCTCCTTAGCCACGAAAACCCTAGCGGCAGCAATGGCGTCCTCCTTGTCCTTCGCCGTTAGCTGTTTCTGTTGGAGTAGCAGAGCATTGTCAGCCTCGAGCTTCGCCACAACATCCTCGAGATGCTCCAACCTTGAAGCCTTCGCCTCGGATTCAAGCCTCGACTGCTCGAGGTCCTTGGCAATCCGAGCATTTTCTGCCAAGCCCGGTCGGTCTCCTGCTTCAAATCTTTCTCCAGTTCAGTCATCTTCTCCATCAGATGACCGAAGTGGCAAGTTATCTGTGAAAAGGAAGGCGGAGCACCATGACAAACTTGGGAAGAGTAGTTTATAAAAGATGAAAACCACAAAACAATACTAGACTTACCGACACCGCCGCCCGTGCGATCTCAAGTGCGTCATCACCAACGCCGCCGGCATCCATGGCGGCCTTACGTTTCGGCATGGCGAGGTGCCAAACGGATTGCATGCAGGACGACGAGTCACCAAGGAACCCGTCGAACTTGCAGACTTGCCAGTCCGAGACAAAAATCTTCTTGTGCTCCTCGGTCAGGAAAACCTCGGCCTCGGTCATCAACGACGGGTCCTCCAAACCCAAGGCCGCTGCTAAGGGAAAGACCCCAATCTCAGCCGAAGCCGACGTCACTGTGGGGGTCGGCGGCCGCTGAACAACTGCAGCCTGCACTACTGCCTGCTCTACGGTAGTGGCGATATTACTCACCCTAAGCGAGGATACCTTGGAGACCACCCTCTTCCTCTTCCTCGGGGCCTTGCTGCCCAAGACCCCATGCTGCGCCAGCATGTCCTCGAAGTCCATAGCTTCTGCAACAAAAAAAAAGAGTTAAGCACAAGTAAAGCCAAATTTAAGAGGAAGGGATGTAACACCCCGAATTCTAAAATACAACTGAATTCGAAGTTCCATAGGATCTTTACACTTCTTTCGTACAATTTTATAAGGAAATAAAAACATTTCTTACATCAGAGTTACATTACATATTTACATTCGTACAACGGAAGCAATTTACAGTAATTAAATGAAAATATACATATTTAAAACAATCTTGGAGCAGTATGTATACTTCAATCTGTCAACTTCTTTTTCCTACATATGAAACTGTGGGTGCATCAGTTCATTCACTGCCGAAATATTATACACGGCCATCCTCTCTATGCCGAAAATAGTTTAACGATTTTCCATACTTAAACAACCACAAACTTGATCACAAGTAAAACTACAAGGGACTATCCTATTGATGTCATGTTGTGCTGTGCACTTAGTTCTTAATGCAGGTTGTTTATATTATATGACACTAATGCGCACTTGTTCAAAGTCTATGCAGCCCATACTACATAGGTCCGAGGGCAAGCCCTTAATCTTTCTTCATCTTGTAGGGTTCAATCCCTCGCCATGATCTAATCTACTACTGTAACTACGGTAAGTATCTTAGGCATTCTATGAACTGCGAACTCACGCCTAGGCACCCTAGAGAGAATCCCAATGCACTGACACATGACTCATCATGCAGGCATCCTATGGTAATTCACCTCCTACCACAAACGTGACACCACCCGCATTCATTAGATCACCCCATAAGCGTAGCCACCGGGACGGTACTCTGGAGTAGTATCCATGCCCTAATCATAATGCATCATGGGACATCCTGTGGATACCCTCACGCCGACAATCCAATGGCCCTCATACTCATGTTTGTCTCTTACGTTCATTACATTTTCACTATGTGTCTCATCCTTAGGTATAATTGGAGGTCACTAATATAGAATCTAGCATTACTCCTACATCGGTCTTTTCAATATCAACCTTTATCAACGACCCAAACTTGGTCAAAAATATCATAAATTCTCTTTTCAATACTTTTTCATTCTTTCCGATGTAGAGTCTTAGCTAAGTTCTAGTATAAGTCCTAATTTTCACATTCACTGAAACATGTCCACAAAATTTCACATTTCATCACATTCTCTTTTCAACACATTTCTATACACAACTTGCATATCAAGAAAATTCTCAATTGATTCTACTTAACAAAAAAGCCTCAAAATTATTTCTTTACAATCATTTTTATACTCAAAAGTTTTCATTTCTTTATTTTACAATTTCAAAGGATCAAAACTAAAGTGAACTCTTCACTCTTAAAAAATTGTACTCTTGTTTCTTCGTTTAAAGGTCTATAAGTCCCAATAATTTTTCTTTTTGAAGTTTATAAATACTCAGGAATTTTTCTCATATTTTCTCAATATTTATTTTATCGTATAAGTATACTTTTTTTTTTATTTGAAAATAATCCAAAAAAATAAAGAAAAGAAGAAAAAACGATTTTTTCTAAAATTTTTTGGCCACTGCTAGGTTTTGAACCGCACACAACACACACACAGTGCACAGTCACCGAGACCCAAGGCCCCACGCGCTAGCCAAAAGGGACAAGGTGCCCAACTGTCACCAAGATGGAGTGAAATGGGTTTGAGTTTAATTCTCGGTGTTTGGAAAAAATTGAATTTTGGAATAAAAAACCCCTTGCCGAGACTCGAACCCACACACACACAATGCTACAGTAACGCACTAAAGCCCCCTATAACCAGTATGCCCATAGGATTTAACTGATATAGGATTGGTTTAAATTAGATTTATGTCGAGTCTCTGTTTATTAGAAATATTTTATTTTTCAAAAGATCTTAACTTCGTTTCCTCTTCAGAAAAAGTCCTAAAAATTTCCAGAACACTGAATTTACATACATTTAATAAATCAGTGATTTTAAAATAATTTTTTTGACATTAAAACGAGTATTTTCACTCTAATTTGTATTCTACATTCATAAATTGCAGAATTTCCCTTTAACAAATCCCCTACTCAATTCTTTGCATTAAGACTTTATTAAAAGGTGTAAATTTCTATTTTTCCCTCTCTATTCATAATACTTATGATCAAAATTTGCAATCCTGGAGCAAGTATTACAATGGTTTAATAAACGCAAAATTTAATAATTCATCTACTAACCATACATGAACATTTTTCTACAATCACATAGTTATAATTTCACAATTTCATGGCAATAAGTTAATTTAACTACATTAAACACAATTCATAACCAATAGCACACAATTCATCAAGCATTTACTCATTCATTTAGCAAGTCCTTTTTCGAGTCAATAGGTGATTATCTTATTAGTTCTTTTGGCATGCATATGTATCGATAATTTCCTAGCATAATATCTAATATTAGAAGTATAGAAAACCACCGACCTATTTGAAGAAAAATACTACAAAGGCTCCTAGAATCTCCTTGAACACACGAGCGGTCCTTCTCCTCCTAGAATGAGCCACACAATCGCCTTCTCCACCTTGCACTTTAGTGAACCCGAGCCTCCCTTGGTGAAGTAGCCGGTCTCCTTCTAGGTTGGAACACACAATCTAAAGCTCTCAATCTTTTTTACTCTCTCTCAATCTTTTACTTTCCTATATAGTTTCTTTCTTTCAATTACTTTTCTCAGTGTTGTATGCATGAAGGTAGGGGGTATTTGTACTAGTTTTAGGATAGATTGGAGGGCTAGGATTATACTAGATGGTTGCAGATGAATGACTAGGATAAGATGGGAAGTTGTAGCAACCATCCATGCGCAAATAACCACTCATGCACACCCCACTATCCCACTCTTCTCCATGCATACCCGGCCACCCATGGGTGTGCAATGCACACACACGTGCATGCACGTGTCCCAACTAGTGTCCCCTAATTAAAGTTGTACAATACAAAAATAATTAATTGTCTAAAAATGTGTCTACATGACAAGTTAATTAAAAAGTAATTAATTCATGGGCTTTTTAAAAATAATGGGCCATTAGAAAAGAAAAATACTTGATTTATTAGTTGGGCTTAGTTTTAAACAAAATAAATTTAGGCTCTTTATAAGAAAATGGCCTTAATGAATAAAAGAAAAGAGAAAAATAATTATTAGTTCATGTTATAGAAAATTATTTCATAAGAGAATATTTATACAAAATTTTGCACGTGCACAACACATAAAATCTACAATTTCGCATTTATTAAAATTCAGGGTATTACAAGGGGAACACGAGGCTAAAAATAAACCACATACTAGGGTTTATAAGGCTGAGACCCCCTTGAAGAGTGCCTGCTCGGTCAGATCCCTCTAATAAAACTTCGGCCGATCGAGGAGCGTCCGAACTATCTCGTCTTCTTCGGGGCTGAGCACCGAGCTCTCTTTCACCCTCTTCGAGACTTCTTCTACCCAAGTCGTCGGGATGACCCACGGCTCTCGACTCTGGAAAAGGAAGTACTTGTCCCTCTAATGCTTTATCGAAACGGGGTAGCTAACGAGCTTGGCGCCATGCCTCGGAGCCAGGTAAAACCTAAACTTTGACTTTTGTTGTTGATGAACCCGGTATATGGTCCGCAGCACCCTCAACTCTGGCTTGAGCCCCACCGCTTGGCAGTGAAGGATGAATCCGTTGATCGGCCTCCACACATTCGGCATGCACTGGACGGGGCTGATCCTAAACCATCACAATACTTCGATGACAAAGGGATGAAGAGGGAGCCGCGCACCGGCCATGAAGGCGTCGACGGGCCAAAAGCAGATGTTCACTGGCATCGGAGAATTGGCTCTCACCCCAGGTCCAGGCAACATCAGGTCGTACTCGTTTGGGATCTGAAAACATTCCCAAATCGATGCCAGATCCACCTCATTAAGTATGGAGATCGTCTCGTTGACCTCTGAGGTCTCTCTGGCAGCATTCTCCTCGAAGCTCCGCCCTATGTCGTACATAATATGCTCAGCCTGTTCATCCGGAAGGTCCCAAACCCTCTGAAGTACGGTTAGCTCCCCTGATAGTCTGCCGAACTCCCCCATCCTCTGCTGGCTTTCTACCACGGTCTCCATTACGACCGAAGAGGACCTTACCACGGCCTTGCCTTTGTCGATTGGAGGAACTTGGCTCGAGGTCGGCTCATGGGCGAGAGTAAGGGAGGTCTCCTACCTCGAAGGAATGCTAGACATTCTCTAAAAATAAACTAAGTATGAAATTACCTTGATTTGACAATGACTACCAGAAAAGATCGCCGGAAGAAGATTCTCGCCTGCAGCTCCAGTAAGAGAAAGAAATCACCTGAGTAAAAAACTAGAGAGTGAGCAAATGAGAAGTGGGTGGAGTTTTATAGAGAGGGGAACATTAACCGAGACTAAAAGGCAATTAAAAGCGCGAAGGCTTGGCCCGTTTACAGCAAAACGACAGAAAATATAGAAAATTCAACAGACCTTTGACTAGTCAACGGTCAACGATCAGCGTGCCACGTGTCGCTCTCCTGGACTTCGGCAACGTGTGCCGAGCACTCTTGCCACCAACGTCCAAATGCGAGAAAAAAAATTCTTCTGGACTTTGCTAACATGCGCCGAGCGCTCTTGCCACCGACGTCCAAATGCGAGAAAAAAATTTTCTGGACATCGGCAACGTGTGCCGAGCACTCTTGCCACCGACGTCCAAATGCAAGAAAAAATTCTTTAGGACTTCGATAACCTATGCCGAGCGCTCTTGCCACCGCATCCAAATGCGAGAAAAAAAAAATTTCTTGGACTTCGGCAACATGTGCCGAGCACTCTTGCCACTGATGTCCAAATGCGAGAAAAAATTATCCTAGACTTCGGTAACCTATGCCGAGCGCTCTTGCTACCGATGTCTAAATGCGAGAAAAAATTCTCCTGGACTTCGGCAACGTGTGCCAAACACTCTTGCCACCGACGTCCAAATGCGAGAAATTTTTTTCCTGGACTTCAGCAACCTGTGCCGAGCGCTCTTGCCACCGACGTCCAAATGTGAGAAAAAATTCTCCTGGACTTCGACAACCTGTGCCGAGCACTCTGCCACCGACGTCCAAGTGCGAGAAAAAAAATTTCTTGTACTTCGGCAACCTATGCTAAGAACTCTTGCCACCGACGTCCAAATGCGAGAAACTTTTTTTCCTGGACTTTGGCAACCTGTGCCGAGCGCTTTTTCCACCGACGTCCAAATGCGAGAAAAAATTCTCCTGGACTTTGGCAACGTGTGCCGAGCACTCTTGCCACCGACGTCCAAATGCGAGAAAAAATTTCCTGGACTTCGGCAACCTATACCGAGCACTCTTGCCACCGACGTCCAAATGCAAGAAAAAATTCTCCTGGACTTCCGCAACCTGTGCCGAGCACTCTTACCACCGACGTCCAAATGCGAGATAAATTCTTCTAGACTTCTGCAACGTGTGCCGAGCACTCTTGCCACCGACGTCTAAATGCGAGAAAAAATTCTCCTAAACTTCGGCAACGAGTGCCGAGCACTCTTACCACCGACATCCAAATGCGAGAAAATGCGTTGATCGGTCAACGGTTAACTGTCAACGCGCCACGTGTCGCTCTTCTGGACTTCGGCAATGGGTGCCGAGCGCTCTTGCCACCGACCCCAATGGCAGAAAAATGCTTGCCTCCCGATGCGCGCTCATGATCGGAGCACTCAGATTGTGCCACGTCATCAGGCGACGGATCTACCGTTTGAATGCCCAGGAAATCGTACCAGAGCTCCGATGGACGCTCCAGATCGCGCCATGTTGATAATTAGCCGATTAATCCTTTTTTTATTTATTAATTCGAATTGATTATTTAAAAAATAGCGAAAATATTAAAAATTCTAAAAAATAATTATAAATTCAGGAAAATATTTTGAGCTCGAAGAAAAATAATTATTGATTAGAATAATTAATTGGTGCTTTTTGAAACTGGATTGTTACTTTGCAAAATTAAATAAATAATTCGAAAAATAGTTTAAAAATTTGGAAAAATCAAAAAAAATCCAGAAAAATCTAAGAATAATTTTGGGCATTTTTCTAGCTCAGAAAAACACTGTTACACCTCGAGCAAGATCCAAACTCCCTTAAGAACTCTGATAAAGTTCCGTATGCCATTGAAACAGTAAAACTACTCCCCAAAGGCTGTAAAACACAGTCTTTAGGAGTGGGGAGCTCATGATATGGCTAAAAATACGATTAAATTGGGACCGTTCAAATTGGGCACGAATGTTAAAGCTCTTAGGGGTAAAACTGTAATTTTAGCTACAAATGGGTCCGAAAATGAACTGGGTCTCTTCTTCAAAGCCCAATAACCCATAAACGGATCTTTTCTATTGGATACGGGTACCAACCTGTTACAAACCAATTTGGAAGGATAAAGAGTAATTCAAATTCGTGATTATCCCTAAGAGACGGTTTTAACCACTTCTTATCATGAAATGAGTTTAAACTCCCCAGCTTATCCATCGACACCGGGAAGTAGAGATTTATTCTTATCTCGAAACGGATCCCTAAGACGACTATAAATACCCCTCTCCCCCCACCGTAACAAGATAATCAATATTTTCTACCTAAAGTTCTGTCTCAATCTTTGAGATTACTGACAAGAGTATCGGAGGGTTCGTCATCGGGATCCATCCCGGTGTATCCAACTTTGTGCAGGTTCGCGGCAGTGGCAAAAAACAAATCAACTCGTTGGTGAAGGTCACCAGGTTCGCTTTATTGTTTTCCTCAAGAACCCACAAATTCATCTGTTTGCTCCCACACCAGAAATAAGCAGTAGCAGAGATAAAATAGATGTTTTTAGAGATAAAGTCCTTAAAGGAGCATCATAAAATTGAAAATGGAGACAAATATGATGTGGACTAAAATGACGACGTATATAAGAGAAATTTTAAATGATGTACTTGGAGAATTGAAGGGTAGAGAATTGCTAAATAAAAAAACATGGTGGTGGCAAGAAGTTAAAAATATTGTGAAAGAAAAAAGATCAACCTTCAAAATATGGTAAAAGAGTAGAAATGAAGAGGATTTGGAGAGATATAAGACCGTTAGAAAAGAAGTTAAGAAAGCGGTTAGAGATGCAAAATAAAAAGGTTTAGATGTTTTGTACAAAAAATTAGGAACAAAAGAAAGAGAAAATAACATTTATAAGCTTGCTAAGCAAAGGAATAGAAAAATAATAGATCTGGATATAATTAGGTGTATTAAGAGCGAGAATTGAAGAATCTTAGTAATAGATGAGGAAATTAAGGAAAGATGACGAGATTACTTTGAGAAGTTATTAAATGAAAATGTTATGAACAACTTATATATAGAGGACTCAAGGAAAAGTTGAGAGCATATATTTTTCTGTAGAATTAGGACCTCAGATGTAGGAAATGCTCTAGGAATGATGAAAAAAGGAAAAGCTTAAGAATCGGTTGACATACCCATTGAAGTTTGGAAGTGTTTTGGGGATGTAGGAGTGGGTTGGGTAACAAAATTATTTTACAGAATTTTGATGACTAAGAATATGTCCGATGAATGGAGAAAGAGTATTTTAGTACCTATATATATATAAATAAAGGAGATTTATAAAATTGCTCTACCTACCAAGGGATTAAATTAATGTAAGCAATTTATGTACTAAGGAGACTTATAGAAAAATATAAGGAGAATAAGACAGATCTATATATGATTTTTATAGATATAGAAAAAGCATACGATAAAGTCCAAGAGACATAGTATGGTAGATGTTAAATAATAAAAGAGTAACTATTCAGTATATTGAGGTAATTAAGGATATTTATGAAGGGGCAACGTCCATAATTAGAACAACCACAGGAGAGACCAGTGATTTTCCTATTACAGCTGGTTTACACCAAGATTCGGCTTTAAGCCCCAACTTCTTTACTTTGGTTATGGATGAATTGAGGCAAGGAATACAAGATGAGTTGCATTGGTGTATGATTTTTGTCAATGAAGTCGTCTTAGTGGAAGAGACTAGAGTAGAAGTCAATGCTAAATTAGAATTGTTGAGAGAAACTTTGGAAGCTAGAGTTTTTAGGATATGCAGGAATAAAATAGAATATATGGAGTGTAATTTTAGTGATATTCAGAACACAACTGAGAAAGTAATGAAGCTTGATGGTTAAGAGATACCTAAGAGAGACCGTTTCTGATATTTATGCTCGATTATACAAAGAGATTGGGAGATTTGTGAAGATGTTATACATAGAATTAGGGTTGGCAATCGGGTTGAGCGGGCCGGGTCGGGACAAACCCGTCCAGATTGGAACCGAAATAGGGCTGGTTCGGGTCGGGTCGGCCTATCAACGGGCTGGGCCGGGTTGAGTTAGCAAAATGGTGACCCGGCCAACCCGCGAACCCATTCGGGTCCAACCCGGGTCGGATCGGGGGTTGGCCCGTCTATTTCAACTTTTTTTTAACTTAAAAAAATTAGCAATAATAATAAGAATAAAAAAATGTAATAATAATAATAATAATCAAAGAGTGAAATTGCTAAAAACAATATGTATATATTGTTCATTTGATTTCAACTTATACAAATTTCCAACTTTTTTATAAGAATCAAAGATTTATTACGATTTTCTTCTATACAATTACAATTTTCTTCAATTTTCCAACTTTTTTTTATAAGAAACAAAGAATTCTTACAAATTTTTATACATTTGCAATTTTTTTTAATATGTTGGTCTTCAATTTGTTGTTGTTGTTGTTGTTGTTCAATTCTTCATGTTAGTTGTTATTGTTGTTGTTGTTCTTCCGGTGAGTTTCTTTCACTTGTAGACATATCGAACCCTATTCCTTGAGTCATATCTTCGACCTTCATCCAGTCTTCCGTGTAGACGAGCATCTTCAACGATTAGGACTTCAATCGATTCCTGTAATCGGTTAGAACCCTGCCACTTGTAGAAAATGCACTTTCTGAAGCAATTGTAGAGACAGGAGAAGTTAGTAGATCTTTAGCCATATAATTAAGAATATTATAAGTATGTTCGTGATTTTTCCACCACTGTAAAATATCAAGTGTAGAAGTAAAACATTCAGAATCTTGTTGATTATACCAATGTAATTCATTTGGTTGATTAGTCCTAGATTTTTTTGATTGAATTTCTGCAAGTAAATTAAATGTGACAACATCTAATTTACATTTTCCCTTTCCTCTGGAAGAAGCAGAAGAATAACTAACTAAACTAGTTGTACTACTAGATGCCAAATTTTTATCATAAAAATCATACAAGTTATTTAATGTTGATTCAAAGTTAGCGAAAAATGTGTAGCAATCAATTGGAGATTCATCTCCAAGTAAAGTAAAAAACATTTCATTCAAACTCTTTGTACCTTCTAATTTGATACGAGGATCCATCACAGTAGGAATACAATACAACATAGCAAGAGGACTAAAATACTTTATAAATTTGGTGTATGTAGGTTTCACAATATGACCAATATAAATATCATCGATCATTTCTTTGAAAGTTTGCATCATAGTAACTATTGAAATAAAAATGCTACTAGAAGTAGATTCATAAGATTTTGAAAATTCTAAAGTTTTGGTTTTAAAAGGTTCTAAAAATTTCAACAAAGATTCGACATAATACCAAGCTTCAAGATTCATTTGATAATTTGGCACATTTTATACAAGATAAAAAATATTTATACATGATTTATATTGAGTAACAAAATGTAGCAAATCATAAGTAGAGTTCCATCGGTATTTAACATCCTTTGGAAATTTTCTAAAATATACATTTTTAAGCTTACACCATGCTTTTTATTCTTGAAATATGGTGCCCTTAATGCAATAAAATGTATACAATTTTCAATGTTAACTATATATGGATCAGCTATTTTTAATGCATCTTGAACAAATAAATTTAAAATATGACATGCACAGCTAATATGTAAAGTTTCGTCACATGGAGGAGTTAATTGTGTTTGTAATATACTAATTGATGCATTGTTGTTAGATGCATTATCAAAACTAATACACATAATTTTATCACGAATATGAAAAATATCACAAATTTCTAAAAGACTCTGCAATTTCAGTACCACTATGGGGATAGGGCAATGCGGCAAGTGATATGATCATTTTTTAAAGAATTCAATCTCTGTCAATCCAATGACAAGTTATTCCCATCATTGGAATATTGTTGCAACCCTTCCAACAATCGGAAGTTAAAGAAACTCTACAAGTTAAACTTCGTTAAATAGCAATCAAACCATCTCTCATTTCGGTGTACATTTTAAAACAATCCGACTTCAAAATATTTTTAGGAATTCTTTTAAAATGTGGGTTTAATGTGGTTTGATTAATAGACTCTAAGTTCCTACTCTTGGAATAGGAAAATGGTAACTCTTCCTTAATTTCTAGTCAGGTCATTTTCCGATGAACAAGTTCGGGATCATAAGAGTGGCTATCAACTAGACCGGTTCTAGGGTGGATTTTTTGTTGGCCGGTTAGGTCTACAAGAAGTTTCTTATGTATATTTTGGATGTGTCGTTTTATTGTACCCATAACCTTACCCTTCTTCCATTTGTATGGCTTGGAACAAGTTTTACAAATTTTTAGACCTACACCCAGATTTTTTTCGTCCGGAATATAGTCATAAAATTTGTGCAAATCACTTGTTTCCCCTCTAGTTTTTTTCTACTACTACCCGGTTGTGTTTGTGTCGGTTTGTTGTGTTTGTGTTTTCTCTTCTATGTCTATGTCTTGTGGATACACATCGTGTGTACCAATGTGTGCGGTCATAGTGTACTCTTCGACGGGCTCAATTTGTGGGACAATAGGATGTCTACGAGAACTGCCAGTGAAATCTTGTCAACTTTGGCTATGGCCACTACCTCGTGATCTAGACATGTTGATATAGTAGGATATGTGAAAAAATTAAATACAATCTAGGCGAGATAAGTTTAAAATCTAGAAAACAATAGAAGGATTGTGAGAGAGAAATCTGGAAAACCAACAAACAAATATGATAAAAACAAAATACTACAAAAAATAACGAGAGGAGAGAGCCGTAGAATTTTGATATCATACTCCAGAAATAATCGAATATGTAAATGAAAGAAAATAATAGTGAAAAGAGAGTTGTAGTAGACGTAGTCGTAGGCTCGTAGCGACGTAGTTTTCGTTAGTGGTAGAAGAAGTTCAATGCGGTAGTCATCCGTAGAAGTAGTCTTCGGTAGTGGAAGAAGAAGTAGTCGGTAGAAAATTTGATGAAAAAAAATGTTGAGAAAATTTGTTGACGCCTTCGATACGATCGGAATTGTAAAAACGTTGTTGACTGATTTGAGAATTTGAGATTCCAAAATTGTAGAATAGAGATTAAGAGAGTAGAAGAGGTGTGAAATTTTTAGAGCGGTTCAAGGTATATTTATAGGAGAAAAATATAAAAAATATATAAGAAAACAATAAAAAAAAGGCTAAAACAGTCGTTAACTGTCTCTTTTCGGCCGTTTGACCCGTGGGTCAAACGTTCGACCTGCGCGGGTCGACCGTTTGACCCGTTCGGGTCCAACAGTTTAAAGCCCCCGGGTCGACCCGCGGGTTGGTGGGCAGGTTGGGTGTTTTAATTGAGTTGAGCGTGTAACACCCTAGAAATTTTTAATATGAATTTGGCCCAAATAAATGATTATTTGAGAATTTTTGTGATTTATTATATATTTTTCTGGAACATATCTTTTTGCACGTGCAAAACACGTGCAAATATTTTTCTTACGAACTGAAAAGCAAGAAAATTTATTTGGAAAATCATATATTTATTAGTAGATAATTATTCTAAATTTTCTGGATTTTTACGGATACTTTATGGTATATTTGCAAATATTACAAAAAGAATGACTTTTGTGCAAAATTTTCAAATGGAGTAAAACTCCATATTTCAATTTTTGGGCTGTGCTTGTTGGCCAACCAACTCAGTAGTAAGAGGATTTGATTTTATTTCAAATTTATTTGATAAATCTAACTAAATTTTAAAGAAGGATTCTTATATGTAAATAAATTAATTGTTAAAAGATATTTCCAAAAGATTTGCAAAACCCTAATTATTCTAGATTTCCGGCCTATATATTGGCTATCACAGCCGCCTATATTTTGTATTCAAGCAAGAGTAAATTTTATTATTGGTTTTCTTGGAGTTTCGAAGCTAGGATCTTGGACTTTTTGCGAAGGAGATTTTCTTATTATTATTTCTTCGTCTTCGTTGGTTTCTTCATTGAGATGAGTGATACTCTACCCTGTTGATTTGTTATATGCATGTCGATAATGATGATTATGTAGTAGATGCATGCTAGAAGATTATAGGTTTGCCATAGTAGATATAATCAGATGATTGAGTTGTAAAGATAAACTTATATGATCAAGAATATAACTTAATGAATGACTTACATGTATGACTGATTAAAATTGTAAATACTTAATAACACTCATGAAAATATCATGCTATACTTGTTTGATCGAGTGAAGTATTGATTGTTATTAAGTTATACGAAATTAGCATGTATATTGAATTTCCTGTTACTGTTCATGCTTGTGTATACTTACAGTTTTGATATTTTTTTGATAAAATTTTATTATCAGTTGGGTCTTGAGATATACAAATAAATATAATTGATTATCAGGGGGTTAGTAGGCGTATATTGATCATGAGATGTGGATTTTTTTGGTAAGAAATCAAGGAATATACAAGAGAGATTGGGTTTTAGATTTCGGGTCTGTGTGTATAGGCCGAAATTGAGTTTTGAGACTTTTTGTGAAATTTTCGATTAAATTTGACAAACACAGGAACTGAGATGACTAAAGACATATGTTTACTGCTTATACACGCTATTAGATCGATATATATCTATTTATCTCAAGTATCAGTTTTGATTAAATTATGATTTGCAAGTTTGAGGTAAAAGCATGATTTTAAACTCGTTATTGGATTTTTGAAATTTCAAAGTTTTCTTCCACCTATATGAACCTGAACTATCAGTATTTCATCAAGAAAATTGAAGTAAATACATACATAAAAGTATATAGATTCCTGTATATCAAATCAATTTAACAAAAGAATTTCTTAGATCGACCTGATAGTCGACCGCACATATTATGTACTAAACCAGCGGTCGACCGTCGAGCTTTAAATTGAGTTTTCCCTATGTGACAGTCGACCGCTACTAATTTTTACTATCTTTAGCAGTCGACTGCCATGTTGTCTGGGTATGGGGTTTTCAGAGCAAATGCCAGTCAACCGCTACCCTTTATACTGGCTTTGAGCGGTCGATTGACAGACACTCTGTTTGAGCTTTTAGTTGTTTTTCTTCAAAACGTTGTTTCTTCAAACTTACAAAATATTGTTTCTATGTTTCAAATAAGAGTTTTGCTGCTGAAATTGCTATGTTTCCAGAGAGTGGTATTCCTAACTTGGATTGAGATGTTATTTGGAATCTTGCTTACTTTAAAAATAAGTGAAATATTAGAGAATTTGGATTGATTGATGTTGTGATTTTCCTAAAATTTTGAGAACTTAACCCTCATTGTGAGTAATTGTTCCAGATTTCTTAATCAATTAATTGGATTTGTAAGAATATGAAAGAATTGGGTTGTGGAGAAATTGCTTAATATGAATAAGTGGATATTGAAATTGTGTTAGAATTTGAATTGTGAATCTCTAGAGGTTGAGTGGGACCCTTGTGTACCGGTAGTTGTGATTTTTGTGGAAGTTGACTAGTTGGGGTCTTCGTTCCTGGTTTATTTGTGTTTAGTCCAGTTGGGGTACATTAACTCTATAGGAGATTGTAAAGTAATTAATAATAAAAAACCTAAGGACAGACACTAGTAGGAGATGTGATGAAATGAGAGCAAACATGGTTAGGGGGGGCTCATATGGTTCACGATGGGAGATGGTTTCACTGATTATCGGGGTGTGAGGAACAGGGGTCTAAATCACTTGCGATGTGGCTAGTTTTCCTGATTATCGGTATCGAGGCGACGTCCATAGGATATTTGCGGTGTGAGTTTCATTACCTGGCCTTCGGGGTGAGAGTACTTGCACTGGAGGATTGATTCCACTGATTACCGGGTCATGGACTAGATACTCATGGGATATCTAAATCTTAAAGTAATCACAGTAGTAAGTTAGTTGCATGGTGAGGGATTAAACCTTATGAAGTGGAGAACGTTAAGGGCTTGCACCGGACCTATGTAGAGTGGGATGCATAGACTCCGACAAGTATGCATTAGAGGTCGACATGTACATTAGTGTTTCTTGATTGTGTTATGCATTGGTTCTTTATCTCGTACACTCCACACAGCCTAGTTTACTGGATCATTTATGTTTCTATTATTTCTATTCATGTTTCCTTGTATTTACCATGTTGATATGTTGATTTATGATTTTATTCTTTATGTTTTGTTAGAGTATGTTTTTTTTTAATATCACTCACACCGTTATGGCTGACCCCTGTAGTTTTGAGGGTTAAGGTTATCTCTAGCCGCATGTTTTACAGGTAGGTACCATTATCATGGAGTTGGGAGCTTGTGGTAGATTAGTAAATGTTTATGCATATCTTGTAAAAGGATTGATTGTAAAGAGAAAATTGTAATTCAAAGTGTTTAAATTCCGTTGTGCTTTGTAAAAGAATTGATGTAATAAAAAGTTTTAAATTTCCCTGTATTTGGTTGCTATGTTTATGATTACAATTGAGATTGATTATGAAAATTTTTGTCTCGTATTTCTAAGTTAATTAATGGAAATTCGGGGAGCTACAGAAGTAGGTATCAGAGCAAGCTTCAATAGTAATATTAAACATGGTAAAGGGAATGAACCTAGGTGTGGAAACTAGAGTGTGAGTACCTAGGAGTGGACATTAGAGTGTGAGTATTAAAACATGAAACTAAAATAAATGAAATGGTTTGAGTGTGATTAGAGTTCTGTAGTGGCCTGTTGGTATGAATGTGATTAATATTGTGGTGCTCTAACTTTCAATGTGTTTTGTAGTATTCAGTGAAATGGCAGGACCCACGACCAGGAATGGTGGGAATGGTGATGCGCTGAGGGTTCCCACGGGGGCGAACTTGATCTGAAAATGGAGATTGCCAGGGTATATCAAACTTTGAATGCATTTATGCCAGCTAGTGCCACTCGGAATCAAGGAACAGGCCCTGTACCTATTAATGCTGATCCGATCAAGCAGGTGGAATCTTTCAAGCGAATGAAGTCTTTGAAGGGCAAGCAAATCCCAATAAGGCTGATGAATGGATCAAGCAGATAGAGATGGTCTTTGAGGTTTTGGAAACCCCCGAGGCCAACAAGGTGAAATTGGCTAATATGCAGTTAGAGAAGGATGCTGGAGTTTGGTGGCAGTCAGTGAAGAGGAATTTTGGTGAAGAACAGATTACTTGGGAAGCTTTTCTTGGAGAGTTCAGGGATCACTATTTATCCTTGGACATTCAGGAAAAGAAAGCTATGAAATTCTTGAATCTGCAGCAAGGTAATATGTCGATGCATGAGTATGAAACCAAGTTCACATAGTTGTCAAGGTATGTACCGGAGCTGGTGATTGATGAAACAAAGAAGGCAAGGAAATTCGAGCAGGGCTTGAGGCCGAATTTGAGGTCCCATATGATACCATTGGGGATCAGGAGGTTTGACAAGTTGGTCAGGAGGGCAGCAATGACAGAAGAAGACATGGATCAGTTCTAGAAGAAGCAGAAAACCTGGAACAGAAACAAGAGGCCAGCTATAGCAAATCAAAGTGGGAAGAGGTTTCCGGAGAAGAGAGGAATGTTCAATGAGCCTAATCAGAAGGCACCAGCATTTAAGGGCATGCCTTGCTATAATTGTGGAGAGGTGGGTCACTACAAGGCAGCGTGTACCAAGCCATTGAGGGGTCGGACTTGCTTTCATTATGGGTGATATGGTCATATCAAGCCGGATTGTCCACAGCTTAAGAAATATGGTGCTAATGGGAACAGATTTTAGAGGTAGGGGCGAGTGTTTGCATTAATTCAGGAAGATGGCGGTAACTCAGAAGATGTAATCCAGGGTATGCAAGAGTTTTAAATTTATTTATTGGATGTATTAAGTAAAACTTTGTTTAAGAATAAGATGAAGTTTTGAGTATCATTCTTCATGTAACAAGATTTGTTTTGATTAATGGAATAAAAGCAAAGATTTTATTTGATACTGGTTCTTCGCATACATTTGTGTCGCCGAATTTTTCTAGGATGTTAGGTGTGGAACCTAAGATTTTTCTAGGCAGGATCTTATCAGTGGCAACACCATCAGGAGAAGAGTCATTGCTGACAGGTATTATGAAGGGTGTGATATCAAGATTGGTGAGAGGCTCTTTGAAATTGATCTCATCGAACTGCAAGTCTTGGGTGTGGATGTGATTATGGGCATCGATTGGATGGCTATTTATGATGCCACAATTGAATGCAAAAGTAAAGAAGTTGTAGTGAAGGCACCAGGAGGACCCGTAGTGATTTTTCTGGGGAAGAAGGGAAACCGGTAGGTAGTTGCAGCTATGATAGGATTGAAGATTCCATTTGTCAGAGATTTTCCTACTGTGTTCTTGGAAGATCTACCGAGATTGTCGCCACAGCGTGATGTGGCATTTTGTATCAATGTTCAGCCAGGAAGTGCTCCAATATCTAAGGCTACGTACAGGATGGCACCTGTAGAGCATAATGAAGTGAAGATGCAGATTGAGGAGTTGTTGAGTAAGGATTTTATCAGACCGGGTACTTCGCCGTGGGGTGCACCAGCGTTGCTAGTGAAGAAGAAGGATGGGTGAATGAGGATGTGCATTGACTACAGGGAGTTGAACAAGGTGACTATTCAGAACAAGTATCCGCTCTTGCGGATTGATGATTTATTTGATAAACTTCAAGGGGCAGCAGTATTTTCGAAGATTGATCTACGTTCGGGTTATCATCAGGACCGAGTTAAGGAAGAAAATGTGAGCAAGACATCTTTTAGAACTCGGCATGGGTTGTATGAGTTTTTGGTGATGCCATTCAGAGTAACGAATGCGCTGGCAGTGTTCACGGATTTAATGAATCAGATTTTGTGGCAGTTCTTTGATTCTTTTGTGGTGATATTTATTGATGTTATTTTTGTTTATTCAAAGTCGGAGGAAGAACATGCTGAGCACTTAGCTAAGTGTAACACCTCGAATTTGTGAATACTGAAAATACCTGTTTTTATATCTCTGGAGTGGTGAAAATTCTTTTTGGTATTTTATTTTAAATATTGATATTGGTGTTGATATTTGAGTTGGATTAGTATTATTGATATATTGGAGTTATGAATTGAGTTTTATGTGAAGAAATATTGTTTACTTTATTTTATATAATTTTGGAGGATTGTTATGAGATAATTTTATGTATTTTGTATTGTTAGTATTATTAAAGTATAGAATGGGTGTTTATTTATAATATATTGATGATTGGGGGTTTGTATGTTAATATCCCTTTATTAAATATTTTATTTATATAAATTTTTGCAAAACCCCCCTTCTTCCACCCTTTTTCCTCTTCTTCCTGGTTTCACCCCTGCCCAACATGAAGACTGAAATCCATTTCGGTGTGAATTCTCCAACCCAAAATCCACTTCATTTCTCTACTATTTTAAAATTAAATTGAAGGGTAGGCTAAGTGGAGGGTACTTTAGCTAGTGGTGGAGTCGATATGGAGAAAGGACTTAGTGAAGGTATTCTTTGAATTTTTTTGTGTATTTTCGTGTGCTTTTAACTGCTTTTTCTTAGAAATGGAGTATAGGGTTGGTTAGAGATTCATTTCGATGTTAGAGTCGGGAAATTAACAAATTATTGAAGATTTTGTAAGTTACTTATAAATTAGGGTTTTGGGTTTATAAAAAGGAATTGTATATATATGAGAATTATTTCTTTCATTGTAGTGGAAATTTTGTTGAGCCATTATAATATTTGGGGGTGATTTTAGTAATTTTTGGGGGATAAAAATCCCGTAGGAATTTGAATATTACGTGCATCGCACGTGTGCATCCCAGATGTTCAATAAAACGCATGTGTGAAATTAGAATTTGTATTATTAGTTCCTGTGAATGGTTTGGATGTTTTGAGCCCTAATTGCTATGAAATGTGATAATTGAAGATGTTAGCGACTTCAGATGCGGGATGGAGAAGTGGTGTTTCGAGGCTACGCAGGATATTATGTGAATATGATTTTATTTACGTATCTGATGTTTTAAGAAAATTTTAGAGTAATTTGAATTGTTGCTATGAATTACGGATAAGGTGTATTGGGATAAAGTGTATTGGTATAAGGTATATGTATATATGAGAATTAGTACTCGGTATTAGTGTGAATATATGATGATTAAATACTCGTGTATTCTGTGTATTGGTATAAATTTATAGATGATGGATTAGTTATGTATATGGGGATGTGATATATTTATATAATGATATAATTATCTACTTAACTTAGCTTATTCATAATATAATGTAATGTGACAAAACAAATCATTTAGTGCATTCATGATATGAAATAATGTGGTGTAATAATCTGATAAACTAAATAACCAGGTGTACTCAAATATGTGATAATGAGGTAATAAATAGTATGGTATACTCATAATGTGTGAAGTGATGAAAAATTAAATATTATAGTGCATTCGTGATATGCAATAATATGATGTGATGATTTTATATGTTAATTAAAGCGGTATTGCATATATGTGATACAATGAAAAGATAAATGATATGGTAAACATCGTATATGTGTTAATAAGTTCAGACAAAAGATGAGATGATATGTGTTAATAAAATGAGATACTAATTCTCATGGTAAATGTCAAAGATGTGGCAATTTATTGAAATAAAAGATGATATGATATATGATGATAAAATGAGATGAAAAGATGAAATGAAAAATGAAATTAATAAATAAATTTTGTTGACCAGTACTTGCAGAAATCCTAGGGGTTTGGGCTAGACCTCCTAATACCCAAGGACCAGCTTGAGGTAAGTGATTATTACCCAGACTATGTTTGGGGTACATGTTTTTATCGCCCAAGCTATCGGCTGGAGCCCCGGTTATTCCCTCATTAACAGATGTCGCGAGGAAGTACCCAGTTTATCTGGGGTCAGTGTTTTCCCTCCTGGCTTCGGCTGGGAGGAAGTACCCAGTTTATCTGGGGTAAGTGTTTTCCCTCCTGGCTTCGGCTGGGAGGAAGTACCCAATTTATCTAGGGTAAGTGTTTTTCCCTCATGGCTTCAGCTGGGAGGAAGTACCCAAGTTCTTCTTGGGGTCAATGTTTCCTTCGCTAGCATAGGCTGGGAGGAAGACGTAGCCTCGGACACGTGAGACCCCGGGGGGGTAGAGGTCCGCGTGTTTGCTGGGCTGTCGGCTTTCAGTATAGTGGGATACTGTGGCTCACTAGTCGAAAAATTAATAAAATGAATAAATGTGAAATGAAAAGAGAAATGAGAAAGTAAAGGAAGCTTATAATGTGAAATGTGATATGAGAATGAAAAAAAGAAAAAAAAGTATTCATGTATAGTGGAAATGAGAAAGTAAAGCAAGTGCATGATTTGAAATGAATATGGCTAATAATCGAAAATGTGTACATGAATGAAGATGAAAATTTAAGAAAATGAGTTATGAACATGTAACTGAAAATGAATAGTGATTGAAGCATGTATTCAAATGAAAATGAAAAGTGAAGGTAGTATATGTGTATATTAATATGAATAAAATGAAGAAATTATATTATTATGAGAATGAAATATGAGAAGTAAAGAAAATGTACTATGCATTATATGAATGGAAGTGAAGAAGAAGTAATATGAGAATGGTTATGAAAATGGTTAATAAAGAGAAACCTGGTGAGACATGAGTTTGTTGTACCTTGAAATTGTGCTGAGGAACTACTCGCCCACTATTTCTTTGGAAATGGTGGGAACTACTTGCCTTGGCACAACTCCCAGGATGAATTGGTGGGTCGTTGATATGATAGATGTGTTGCGGAATGGAATGAAAAGTAAAGTAAGTTGTAAGATGAAAATGAAAATAAAGTAAAGTAATAACTGAACTATCGGCTTGGGATGTGATGTGATATAACCCAAGTTTTATATCTTTGAACTTGCATTTCATTTTCTTACTTTGTTGCTTTTCTGTGAAACTTGTCTGGACAGTCGACTGTGTACTCCTGTAAGTCGACTGGTCAGACTCGTACTACTCTCTGAAAATTTGTGTGATAAGTCGACTGTCTCTTATCTAAGTCGACTCCTCAGACTCGCTTTCAAAATTTACTTTTCTTAATTGTTGCTTCAGTCGACTGAATTATCTGTTCAAGTCGACTGAGCAGAAGAAAATTTTAATTCTGCTTTTTAATTTTATAAAACACTATTCACCCCCTCCCCCCCCCCTCTAGTGTTTCTTACCTTGCCTATAGGATCCAACACTTGGTATCAGAGCCTGGTTGAGTGCAATGACAACTACTTCAAATGCAAATCAGTACCATGAAGGCCAGTCTACACAAAGGCCACCCATCTTCGATGGAACAAATTACAATTATTGGAAGTGTAGAATGAAGATCTACCTACAATCCATCAACTATGAAATATGGAACATGACGGAAACAGAGTACACCGCTCCTACTATTCCATATGCACAATGGAACAACGACATGAAAAATCAAATAATGAACAATGCAAAAGCATTGAATGCGTTATTCTGTGCCCTTACAAAGGAGGAGTTCAACCGTGTGTCCAATGCAACAACCGCACATCAAATTTGGCACACACTCGAGGTAACTCATGAAGGAATAAACAAAGTGAAAGAATCTAAAATATCTGTTCATGTTCACAGGTTTGAAATGTTCCGCATGAAGGAGAATGAGAATGTGTCCGAGATGATTACTAG
Organism: Hemerocallis citrina; assembly: GCA_017893485.1. Taxonomy (NCBI): domain Eukaryota; kingdom Viridiplantae; phylum Streptophyta; class Magnoliopsida; order Asparagales; family Asphodelaceae; genus Hemerocallis; species Hemerocallis citrina. Next base: position 149,391,399 of record CM030368.1, on the reverse strand, counting down.
ATTCACAGACATTACAAACTCACTTGTGGCACTTAGGATGACATACACTCAAGCAGAGATGATGAGAAAGGTACTCCGTGCACTAACCCCCAAATGGGAGAAGAAGACCACCGCCATAGAAGAGGCCAATGATTTATCACAACTTTTTCTTGAGAATCTTGTGGAAAATCTTATGGCTTATGAGGTACAAATTGAAGATCGCAAGAAGGATGCCGAACCACAACAATCAAAGAAGAAGACATTAGCATTCAAAGCCATGTCAGACTTTGAAGATGAAGTAAAAGATGAGGAAGAGATTGCCATGTTCACAAGGAGATTCAAAAAGTTTCTAGGAAAAGGTAAGTTTAATTCAAAAATGAAAGATTCTAATGATCCTCCAACTTGTTTTAGGTGCAACAAAGCAGGCCATATGAAGAAGGATTGTCCACTAGAGAACACAAAATCCAAGGGAAAGACATCCAACTTCAAGAAGGATAAGTACACAAAGAACAAGTTTGTCAAAAATAAAAAGGCATACCAAGCAACTTGGGATGATAGCAATTCTTCTTCGGAAGAAGAAATTGATGAGACCAACGAGGTTGCAAACGTGTGCTTCATGGCGTCACAAAATCAAGTAAGTAATGAGTATGATTCAAATGATTTACTTGATGCCTTTAATAAAAATTTTCATGAACTTAAAAAGGAAAAGATTAGAGTTAAGAACTTAGAGAAAGTTAATCAAACACTTTCTCAAGAAAATCTTAACCTTGATAAAGAAGTAAAATCTTTAAATTCTCGTATTTCAAGTTTAGATATGGATCTTGAATTTTTAAAGAAAAATTATGAAGAGATATCCAAGAATGTATCTAAGTTTAATAAAGGAAAAAAGAATTTAAATGTTGTTCTTCAGAATCAAGTAAAATCTAGTCAAAAGTTTGGACTTGGTTTTAAAAAATCACTTGAAAAAGATCATTCTTCTAAGAACACTAGTATAAATAAGCCTATATCCATTTCTAGTTTTAAATATAAACTTTATGAGTTCTTTGAAAAGCCTAAACTTGTGAGTCCTACTGATAAAAGCAAATCTAAAATTCAGCCAAGTCGACTGCATCCATCCACCAGTCGCCTTTCCAGAGGTACTGAGTCTTATTCAACAAGACTAAAACCTCATATAAGTCGACCTATACTACCTTCCAGTCGACTGATAGATAGTAAAAGTCGACTGAAAGGTGTTATAAAGTCGACTGGACAGAACAAGTATGTATGGGTTCCACTCAACCTAAGTTCGAAAGATAGAATTGCTTATATAAATTCATATATGCTGAATGTATGTAATTCTGCTAATTTCATTTCTGCTTATGGTGGAAAATCAAACTCATCATGGGTTTGGTTTCCCACAAACTAATATTTTTTGGATCCAATGAAAAGGGTACCATATTTACATTGGATATTTTATAGGTACCTAAGAAAGATCGTTGGATACTTGACAGCGGATGTTCTAAGCATATGACTAGGTCATGACAACCTCTAATCTACCATACAAAACATTGATGGAGGAACAGTTATATTTGGCGACAACAATAAAGAAAAAGTCATAGGAATTGGTATGGTCGGTAAGGACACTAACCCTTCTATAGAAAGTATTTATTAGTTAGTGGACTTAAGCATAATCTGTTAAGTATTAGTCAACTTTGTGATAAAGGTTATAAAATCATGTTTGAAAAAGATGCTTGTTTAATTTATGATTCTACCATGCAAAACATAATTTTTCAAGGTTTTAGGAAAAATAACATTTATGAGTTATGTTTGAAAGCAAATAAGTTTTCAAATGATTTTTGTTTAGTAGCTTCTAATAATGATTCTTGTCTTTGGCATAGACGTTTTGGTCATGTGAATATGAAAAATCTCTCTAAATTGTCTAAGTACAACCTACTTAAAGGGCTGCCAAGACTATCCTTTAAAAAGGATAAGTTATGTGATGCATGTCAACTAGGTAAACAAATTAAATCTACTTTTAAAACAAAAGAAGTAATTTCTACTAGTAGGCCGCTCGAATTAATTCATATAGATTTATTTGGCCCTACTAGAGTTGCTTCTTTAAATAAAAGTAGATATATATTTGTGTTAGTAGATGATTTTTCACGATTCACTTGGACTTTCTTTTTAAAACATAAAAATGATGCTTTTGAAGAATTTGCAAATTTTTATAAACGAATTCAAAATAAAAAGTCTCTAACCATAGTTACTATTAGAAGTGATCATGGTGGAGAATCTGAAAATGAAACGTTTGCAGAATATTGCAACAAGAATGGTATAACTCATTCATTTGCATTTCCTAGAGCTTCACCACAAAATGGAGTGGTTGAAAAGAAGAATAGAACTTTGCAAGAATGTGCACGTACCATGCTTGTTGAAAGAAATTTACCTAAGTATTTTTGGGCTGAAGCTGTTGCTACAGCTTGTTATGTTTTAAACAGAATTTTGATAAGACCTAAGCTAAAGAAGACTTGTTATGAGTTATTTTTTAATAAAATTCCTAAGGTCTCTTACTTTAAAATATTTGGTTGTAAGTGTTTTATTCTGAACACTAAAGATAATTTAGATAAATTTGATCCTAGATCTAATGAGGGTATCTTTGTAGGATACTCAAATAGGAGTAAAGCATATAGAATCTTCAACAAGTCAACATTGACTATTGAAGAGTCCATGCATGTTACATTTGATGAATCTCTGCCTTCATCGCATTTAATTGAAGATGATGAAACTAATTCATCACCTTTGAATAAAGTAATTACATCTTTAGAACAAACTAGTCTTGCGGATAAGTCGACCGATAAGGAAGTCAAGTCGACTGATGTGAAACAGTCGACTGAGGAACTTGTCAAGTCGACTGATCCTGTTGTGATATCTCCAAATTTACCAAAATTTTTTGTTGAAGTTAGAGATCAACCTCATGACTTAATAATTGGGGATATTTCACATGGTATTCAGACGAGATCACATATTAATATGATATCTCACACAGCTTTCTTGTCGGATTTTGAACCGAAGAATATACAAGAAGCATGTGAAAATGAATTTTGGATGAATGCCATGCAAGATGAGTTAAACCAATTCATAAGGAAATGATGTATGGGATTTAGTTCCACGACCTCCTGATCATACTATAATTGGTACTAAATGGGTATTCAAGAATAAGTTAGATGAATCAGGACAAGTTGTTAGGAACAAAGCTAGACTAGTTGTTCAAGGATATAATCAAGAAGAAGGCATAGATTTTGATGAAACAAATGCTCCTGTCGCTAGATTAGAATCAATTCGTATCTTATTATCTTTTGCTTGTTTTATGAATTTTACACTTTTTCAAATGGATGTTAAAAGTGTATCCCTTAATGAGTTTATAAAGGAAGATGTTTACGTTAAACAACCACCAGGTTTTGAACATGAACAATTTTCAAACCATGTTTTTAAATTGAAAAAGGCTTTATATGGTCTTAAACAAGCACCTCGTGCTTGGTATGATCGACTGAAGACTTTTCTTTTAGAAGCAGGTTTTGAAATAGGTAAAGTAGATACTACTTTGTTTATTAGAAGAATTAAGAATGATATTTTAATCATACAAATATATGTTGACGATATAATTTTTGGTTCTACTAATAGCAATCTATGTCAAGAGTTTGCTAACAGAATGAAAAATGAGTTTGAGATGAGTCACATGGGTGAACTCAATTATTTCCTTGGACTACAAATTAAGCAGTCACAAAATGGCATATTCATTAATCAAGAAAAATATGCAAAGGAATTACTCAAACGGTTTAACATGGATAGCACAAGTAGTAAGGCCACACCTATGGCTACTACCACTACCCTTGACAAAGATATATTAGGTAAGAGTGTCGATCAGAAACTCTATCGAGGTATGATTGGCTCACTCTTATATATAACTGCTAGTAGACCAGACATTATGTTCAGTGTATGTTTGTGTGCTAGATATCAGTCAAGTCCTAAAGAATCTCACTTGAAAGTTGTGAAACGAATTTTAAGATATATTAAAGGCACATCTGATTATGGTCTATTTTATCCACGCACCGATAATTTTTAACTTTTGTCGTATAGTGATGCGGATTTTGCTGGGAGTAAAACTGACCGCAAGAGCACTAATGGGACATGTCACTTTTTGGGATATTCACTAGTTTCTTGGTGCAGTAAGAAGCAAAATTCGGTATCCCTATCTACTACAGAAGCCGAATATATCACTGCAAGTTTGGCTTGTGCCCAAATTTTGTGGATAAAACAAACCTTATGAGATTATGGTATTTCTTTTGAAAAACCCTCAATAATGTGTGATAATACCAGTGCCATTAACTTATCTAAGAATCCGGTTCAACACTCATGTATGAAACATATTGATATTCGACATCATTTTCTACGTGATCATGTTTTAAAGGGAGACATTTCTTTAGACTTTATTTCTACTGATAAACAAGTGGCTGATATTTTTACCAAACCCCTTAAAGAAGACAACTTTATAACTTTAAGAAGAGAACTAGGGATTTGTGATTTTCATGATATTTCTTGAATTTTCTTTTTATAAGTCGACTTACACATGTTGTTCAGTCGACTGCTAAGTATTGTTTTAAATTATCTGTAGTTTTGTGCTTTGGACAGTCGACTGAGACTCCAAACCAGTCGACCGACCAGGTGTGTTAATAAAATGTTCATTTTTTTTTGTATTAACTCTCGACTAAGTCGACTGCATACTAAAACCAGTCGACTGTCACGACTCATTTATCTCCCGATTCGAATCTTAGCACATTTCTTGAGGTGACTATTCATCTTGGTACTCTTCTTTGACCATTCTCGACCGTTGATATCCTTTTTCTTTGATCATAGCCGTTGCTATCATAGTAAAAACCCTAAAACTCTACCCCCTTCTTTTTACTTTTACCACAACCTTTCCCAGATCTGGAGTAGAGAAGCAAAGAGAAGAGAAAAGAAGTCGACTGCCAGTGCTGCTGCCGTCTTGAAATGATCTAATCCTGTCGCCCTCTTGTCAATTTCAAGTTCCCTTGCCGTTGTTCTTTGCATCTTCTTGTTGGTATACTTTCATCCATCTCTTTTCTTTCATATTATGGCACCTAAGAGATCAAAAACCTCTCATATAGATGAGGGTTCTTCTTCTAAAGATTACACTCAATATCTTAGAAGTCCAGATCTAGTAGAGAAATGGTTTATCATTTGTTCTATGGTTATTTTTCCGGGTCGATTTGTTAACTTTTCGGATCTTGATAGATTTAACCTTGTGGCATTATTTCAACATTGTAGTCTTTTTGATTTCTTGTCCCTTAGAAAATCAACCCTATTACTACCCTCAGCTCATTTACTTATTTTATACAAATATGAGAGTTGTTCAATCGGATGATGGTGAAGTAATAATTTATTCTTCTGTCAAAAATAAGAAGATGAAACTCACATCCGAGAGAATTAATCTTATTATGGGTATAGACGATGAGGGACTTGATTTAGGAGAAATCTTGATGGACGATGCCTCCATTTTATCTAAAAAAAATTTGCCAAACCATGGACCCCCTATGACAAATAAGTCCATTACTCCTGTTGCGAAACTTGTTGCACGGATACTATCATATAATATCATTCCTAAAACAGGGAGTTATGATCAGTATTCCATGGAATTACAACAAGCTGTCTATGCAATTTTTGGCAAAATCAATCTCAATTGGGGTCGCATTATTTTTCCTAGACTTCATAAGTCTCATTCCACTTTTCTTCCTTTTGGTGCCCTACTTACTCGTGTCTTTTGTGCTTATGATGTCGATCTCGATTCAGAGACCAATGTTGTCAAGCACTATGAATGCTTTGATCGTGCAAGTTTAGCACGCATGAAGCTTCTTGCTTCTCCACCTAGGTCTACCGCTAGGGCTTCCCCCCAAGCCCAAGTTCCTTTAGCCTCTTCAGCTCGTCCATCTTCTGCTTCTAGTTCTTCTCGCCCCCGAGCAGATTTTGATGATCCACGCAGTATTTATAATGCTGTCAATTATCTCATGGATCGTCAAGATGCTCTTGAATCCCAAATTTCCCATCTTTCTCACTTGTTCACTGCTCAATTTCCTCCTCCCTCTCAAGATAATGAAGATGACGAAGACGAAGATTAATGAGTCACTATTTTCTTATTTGCTATTATTGTGTTTTACTCATTATTGCATTTTGTTCTTTGTACTAGTTTGAAACTAAAGACTCAGTTTTTATGAATACATTTTGTGTTATTTTGTTTGTGTGATGTATCTTTTTCTTCCTTTTTCTTTTTTTTTTGTTGATGACAAAGGGGGAGAGATATTAGTCTCTTTATGTTAATTTTCTGTTGTACGAATATAATTTTCTGTTGTACGAATATTATTTTCTGTTGTACGAACACTTGTATTTTCATGCCTTTTATTTTTTACCTATGCATGATGTATATCTGATAGGGGGAGCATATGAACACTTGTATTTTTTCAAGTTCTTTTATTATCAGTTATTGTGTTGTCATCATCAAAAATGGGGAGATGTTGATTCTTGATTTTGATGATTACAACACAATGCAAAATTTTTTGTGCTATGCTTCATATAATTGCAGGTTGTATCAAGATACACAAAGACCTCAAAGCAAATTGATCAAGCAAGTCACAATATTCTAAAGCTGAACAATGATCAAGCAAAGCTCCAGATGAAGACAATGGCTAAAGCTTCACTCAAGACTCAAGACTCAAGACTCAAGATTCAAGTCAAGACCAAAAGCTTCAATATCTTATATTTTTGTGTCTTGTAAAATGTAATTTTCTCTTTGTTGAGTCCTAAATTGATGTACAGCCTTGTCACACACACACACACACTCACACATAATTTTTATAACTGTGTGTTTTACAAAATCTAAAGGTGAAACAGCTTGAACTAGATCAGCTGTTGAGTACCAGTCGACTGCCGTCTTGAACCAGTCGACTGAGTCTGTACAAAACTATCTGATCTTATTCAAACTCTTACCAGTCGACTCATAAAGGCAACCCAGTCGACTGTTCAAGTGATTTCGACAGTTTACTGATTTCAAAAGTTGATTTTTCGAATTCAAAACTCTTATCCGTTATTTATCCGTTGTTTAACAGTTGTAAGAAACTGTTTTTTCAACGTCCAGGAATTCTAATCTATAAATAGAGCCTTAGAATCACCATGGAAAAGTTCCAAGCATTTTTGAGAAAAAGTTTAAGTCTTGTGCATTCAAGAGAGAAAAATATTCAAAACTCACTAAGTCTTAGTTCTCTGTTTTCAGTCCAGCATAACATCGATTTCGTTTTGGACTGAATTTAGAAGTCGACCAAATAGCCACGTACAAAATCACAATCACAACAAGGCTATAGGTTGATTGTAAGCAATTCTATTGTTTTCTTTTCCTCTTGGTTGGAGAGTAGGACTCTAGGGTGGAGAGTCAAGTCTGTCACTCTTGGTGGAAGAGTGGGTTGCTTTCTCTAGTTGTGAGAAAGGACTACAGGTTGGACAAGATTGTTGTCTAACGCCGTAGGGTATTCTTGTAATCTTTTTCAAGAATAGTGAAAAATCTCAAGTGGCTTTCTTGGGGACTGGATGTAGGTCGGGAGGACCGAACCAGGATACATCGTGTGCACTCTGTGGTTGTATATCTTTGAACTTGCATTTCCACTTATCTGCTTTATTTTATCCATGTATCTGCTCTTATTTATCCAGTATCCACTCTTATTTATCCAATAACGAACATTAAGTACTTGTATATTTGACTAGTTACTCCTTATATAAGCAAAACTTCCTAAATTTGTGTAAAACTTGTCTATTCACTTTTCTTACTTTGTTGCTTTTCTGTGAAACTTGTCTGGACAGTCGATTGTGTACTCCTATAAGTCGACTAGTCAGACTCGTACTACTCTCTTAAAATTTGTGTGATAAGTCGACTGTCTCATATCTAAGTCGACTCCTCAGACTCGCTTTCAAATTTTACTTTCTTAATTGTTGCTTTAGTCGACTGAATTATCTATTCAAGTCGACTGAGCAGAAGAAAATTTTAATTCCGCTTTTTATTTTTATAAAACACTATTCACCCCCCCTCCCCCCCTCTAGTGTTTCTTGCCTTGCCTACAGGATCCAACACCTTGATCTCTCCACTAACCCTTTAATCTCCTTACCTACCCACAAATCACTCTCCATAACCCCACTAATCAATCCCGTAACCACCATTAATCACCTGATTATTTTATTATATATAATATTAACCCCCCCGGTGTCTCTCTCTCTCTTTCTCCCCCTTCTCCTTCTTCTCGTTACTACTTCCAAAACCCAACCAGCCGCCGTCGAAGTCCCCAACCCGAGCCTCGTTAGCACCTCCAAGCCTCGTCGTCGCAGCTCTCCTCGCCCAACCCTCGCGACCACAACAACCTGTCCCTGCAACCTCTCCCTCCAACTGCTATGACCTAGCAACTCTTCCCCTTCCATCATCTTCAACCTCCCCCACTGCCATTGCTGCCCTCGACTGCCCTCCAACCGTCATCGCTTTCACCATAGCAACAAACACCAGCACCTGCCATCGACTGCTCCTCACCGCAGGCTTCGCCTCCTTCAACCTGCACCACACCACCCTCTGCACCCCACCTCCCTTCGTCTTCTTCCTCCACTTCGTCACCGCAACTGCCTGCAATGTGCACACCGCATTGGCCTGCTCTCCACTGCTGCGACCGCTAGCACCTCGTCGCCACCTCCTGCACTCGTCATCAATACCGTGCACCACCGTCGACCACAGCCCCCGTTCACTCTCTCATGCGACCAACTGCCGCCCCGACCTTTTGCAGTCTTCATGTCGACCCATCATCGTCTCCTGCCTCGTCCATCGAGGCCACTCGACTACCGCTCACCATCATCGAAGCCCCATCTCCGAGCTTCACTGCCTTGGCTGATAACCCCCCGACAAGCCCCGTCAACACCATTTCCTGCAACCCACTCCCCTGCTCACCTGCACCTCGTCACCTCCGACGATGCCCCTACAGAAGCCACCCCCTGCACCGTCGTCGCCTCCCTGAACCCGCTATCCCACCACCAGGCCACCACTTCGCACCTCCACCTTGTGCGACCCTCCTTCACTGCCTACTGCACCAACCACCTTGCTTGCTGCCTTCCATCGCAGCCGCCTTGCCGATGTTGCCACCGCTGTCTTACTATTGTCACCGCTGTCTTGCTGTGGTCATTGCTGTCTCTCTCTAGTTGCCCGTGCAGTCGTCATTGCTCGTGCGTGCTCCTGCCATTTCCTTTCCCTGTTGTTTCTCATCGCATGTGCAATCATCATCATTAAGGCAAGTATTCTCTTGTGCACTCTTTGTTTTCGTACAAGCTTTGCTTGAATTCCGCAAGTAGTTTTGTGTGAGTCGTCGTGTCATAATTTCATTCTTCATTCCTTTCACATGTTGATTAAATATTGGTAGTCATAGAAATACCCTTGAACTACTAGTCATGAATGCTCTGTTAATATCTCGTAGTTGTATATGCAATTTGTACATCTCAATTGTTGTTAGATAAATTTACCATGTTGTTGCCCCGCTGTCTAGTATGTATGGTAGTGAACGTTCGACCCTGTTGTAGTCATAGAAATTTACCATGTTCCTCACCCGTTATATACATGTAAACTTGGCCCTAAGCTGCTCTTAGAACACTAGACCAGCAAAGATCTGAACTTTTGACCCAGTAGAAGTTAAAATCATTTAGAACAATTTTAATAGAAGTTATAGCGCTCTGTGTGAGGAATCCATACCACTGGACGGATTCTCAATTCGACTTATAGAATGCAAAATATTTAGGTTTTACTACTGTATTGTCGAAATTCTAGATTTGCTGTTTATAATTACATTGTCATGTTAAATTAATTGGAGAAGTATGATAACTTAAGAAATTAGACCTGAGGATTTTAAGAATGTTAATTACCAATGTCAGGAACTTAATTATAATTTTTGCAAGAGTTTTAGTTAAGTTTTTAGATGAATTATCCACATAATAACTTGATGCCGAGTTGCTGATGCACAGTAAACTCGTAAAGAACTAGCTAGTAGACCATGATTCTGTAGTTGAAATGTATCGTGTGAATATGCGTCGGAACCGACAGGGAGTCTAGTTTCTAAAACTCCTGACGGAACTGATTTCACTTTTCTGTATTAGCAGGAAAGTTAGGTTTTTTGCAGCTACGTCTTGCTGCCCAGAGTTATGCCTTCATGTTTATAAATGCATATAGGTTTGTGCTTTGCATTTTATGAACTTAATTATATTACCTGCAATGCATAGACCTTGAAGCCCCCTTGATCCTGTCCCGTTACTTGTTATCATGTACATGTTCATGTTAGCTATTATAAAAAAATAACAAGCTGGGGAATAAGGGTAAGACCTAATAGTGGACGATATAGGAAATTGTACTCGGAAGGGGGTCGTGTTTCTCAAACTAGTGATTTCTGTTAGAAGTTACATGAAACTAAGTATCACATTATGGCTGACGGGGGCCACCTCTAGACTCCATTGCATGATTACATGATTACATGATTATATGATTACATGATTATACGTTCATAAGTTACATGGAACTAAGTGCCACATAGAACTAAGTGCCATGTCATGGGTGATGGGGGCCACCTCTAGACTCTACGGGGGCCACCTCAAGGCTCCTATTACATGATTACATGATGCATGTTTACATGATTTTCTGAGTACTTAACCCTGTATAATTCGGCACTGGTGTCTAAGCGTTAACATGCTTATATGCACTCGAACATGTGGTATGGGACGCATGATTGCGTGCATTAGATAGGACTGATTAAATGAATAGACTTAAGATTAACACTGAGCACATGCATATTCCTGTTTACATGTTACATGTCCCGTTTAAAAGCTATATGATTTCTGTTTAATAGTTTCATGATTCATGTTTACATGTTACATGCTCAGTACCAGTTTCATGATTCCTGCTCATAAGACAAGTTACATGATTCTCGATTATATCTTTGTATTCCTCGTTACATGATTTGTTTCCTGTACACATGATTTCCTGTTCTTGCTATATCCTTGTTCTTGTTACCTACTTGATTGTACTACTTGCGGCCCGTTACTTGCTCTAACGGGTACCATCTATCTTTCTTTTGAGTTAATGTTATACAGGTACAACGATGGGATACAGAAGGAACTTGGTGAACTACTTATTGGATTGTTTATTCTCAGACTTATATAAGTTCTTGTATCTCAGATGTTGGTTATTGTATTATATTCTCATTCCTGTGATTACTATTGTATTGTTGTGTAACAACCCTAAATTTTTGACGAATACGTCTGGTATACGAACTAGATTCTACTTGCTATAAAGTTATATATTTTTGGTTAAAGAAATTGTTTTTCTCACTAATAGCCTACATGGTGCATATGTATATATGTATATATGAATGTATGTACATGTTGAGTTGGACTTGTGAGCCCAAATGAAACAAACCCAACCACAACACTTGAACCAAACCAACATGGGTCAAGCCCATAGGGTTGGCCGGCCACTATATGGAGGGAAAGAGAGAGAGAGAGAATGAGACTAGGGTTAGGGTTTGAACCAAAAAAACACCATGATGAGTTTTGTAAGAACCCCATCACATCACCACCCAAGAGAGCCAACCTCTTGCTTGATGAGAAACTTCTCCTTCTTCCCCATGCCCATGAAATCCGGCCACCCCCTCTCTCCATCTCTTCTCCTTTTGTTTTAAAACCCCATCCCTTCTACCATTCTCTCCTACTACTCTTACTCTCTTCCTATACCTCCAAACCCCATTCCTAATACACTTAGATACTGATTTGGGGAGAGAAGAAGAAGGGAAGCCAAGTAGAAGAAGAACAAAGATCCAAAGCAAGGGAGAAGAAGCACTGAGCTAGAAGAGTCAAGAAGGAGGGCCTTCAAGCAAAAGAACAAGCTACAAGCTAAGGTGGGTGTTTCTAATCTCTTGTTTTGTTTTTGATTGCTGAAAGATGTTTGTGATGACTGGAAAATGACATGCATACCCTAGGACTGAACTTTAACAACTCGTTTTGTGCTACGTAGACCAAACCAGAAAATCCTGTTAAAAGATTGAATTTTTGTTGTCAGTCCGTAGCTCATTGAATGAACACCTCTTGGATTTTTGATCTGAAATTTTTAGAGATGATCATATAGGTGTCGTACACCTTCTATAATTTTTCTAGATTTTTATAATTTTTCCTGCTATTAAAATAAATTTTGAACTTGTATGCTGGTTAGAATAGAAAGAAGCAGTTTTTATTATTATTGTTGTGGAAAGAATGACTTGTATCTCACTGCATGCTTATGGGAATGGTCTCAAATTTTATTATGTCATTTTTAGATGTATCTAAGACCTATGTTTCAAATTTCATGAGATTTGGACTACTATAGCTATGTCAATAAAATCATGAAAGTTGAACTAGATATTTTAGTGAACAGATCTACTATTGTTACTGCCCTGTTTTTGGATGATATTCAAAAGGACATAAATGGAAATCTACTTGGTAGAATCACTTAATTTTTGGAAGAGTTGTAACATCATTTTTCAGGAACTAGATTCTAAAATTTCATGATGATCTGACACCGTTTACTATTTTAATCTGATTTTACCCCATGACTGTGTTGACATGATGTTCTATTATGAGATTCTGTACACTTGTTAAAGATGAGACCATAAGACTGTGTAAACAACCTTGTATGAAGGAACTCGAAACTAAGAAGTTTTAGTAGACACATAGATCTTTCTAGATTGACCAAGAAATCATGATTTGGATAGGTGTACGATTTTATATGATTTTTACATGTGACGACAGAAACACAGTAAATCTTAGAGCTTACTATTTTGCACCATGATCATTGAGATGAGTCTAAACTTGTATCTTGTTGGCTTAGAGTTGCTGTTTGAGGTCAAGACTTATGTTATAGATGTGTACTTGGGTTAGGACTTAAGTGATCTAAAGTTTCTTGCTAAGAGTAATCCATAGTTGCTTGTGGACCCCATTATAGACCACATTGTTCAATGTTTCGAAGTGAAATTTGTATTGGACATTGGGGTATGGTTGTAGACCACTTTGGAATGAAATTCATGCCTACTGTGTTCTTTTGCTTCCTGTCTACTTTGGGTACAAGCATAGGGAGTGCCCGATCGCGATTCCTCAAGGGAACGGGACAGGGAATGACTGCGTTTTGGCATAAACGCCTATGTGTTTGCTATTTGGAATCCTAAATTGTCGTTTTTAGGACTCTTAGGGTCCGTTTGTTTCAATATTTTTTGCCCTTTTTTCTGAATACTGTATTATAAGTTGGCGTTTGTTTTGAGTGTTTTCTCAAAACACTATTGAGAATACTAATACCCCTCATTTTCGATATTCCCAACCCATCTCTCCTCTCTTCTCACTCACGAGCTCTCTCTCTCTTCTCACTCACGAGCTCTACTGTCCTTCGTTGTCTTCTACCTCCCCCCCTCTTTTCGAAACGGCTCTCCACCCTCTCTTCTCACATCACTCACGAGCTCTATTCTCCCCCGTCTCTTCCAAATCTGGTCTCTGATCACTACCGGCGACAACCCCTTTCCCTCTCTTCTCGACCGTCTCTCCCTTGAGGAAGCTAACCCTACCCACTTCAAACCCGTACGGTCCCTTCTTCCTCCTTTCTTTTTGAACCCAGATCTGATCTCCCCCCCCCCCCCCAAATCAACATTTTTTCGAACGATTCTACTGTGAAATCGAGCGGAAACGTGTGATTCTCTCGCTGGCGACTTCGATACCAGTCTATTTCTCTGTCGAATTGGTGAGGGGTTGAGGAGTTTCGGTTGGGGGTTAATGGTTTGCACTACCCGTGCTGCATACCAGAGAAGAGCTAGGGAACGAAGGGCAAATCGAATCAAAAAACTGCTCAAGGTCGAATCCTTTGCTGACAATTTCTTCCTTGTGCAATTCCAATCAAAGGTATGATCCGTCGGGCACTTTATTTGGTTGTTTTCCTGTACCAATTTTCGGCAATTTTTAATAGGGTTTTGGACCAAATATTTTTTGATGATATGCGGTCCATACTGATTGCCGTTGATGATACGCTGTTGCCAATTTTTTGTTTAACCGCTGCCTCTTTGCAATCTACGGTTATCCGATCACAACGACTAATTGAAGGAATTTGTCATTTTTTTTTATCGGTATTTCTTCAATATAGATGAGTAATATGGGTAGGGGGAAGGAGAAGGCAGTGGAGGAGGATTATGGGAAGTGGCCTCCCCATATTGTGGAATGTTTTGTCAACCTTATAGAGGCTGCAGTTGACAGTGATTGCCTAAAAAGCAACACATTCGACGCAAAAACTTGGAGTAATTTTGCTCTACAAATGCAACAGGTGTGTGGCCGTTCATTCACGGTACCACAACTGAAGTCAAAATATAACCGACTTAAATCAGAATGGAAGGTGTTTTCTGATATGAAGAAACAGAGCGGTTTTGGTTGGGATGAAGTCAACGAAACCGTTACTTGCGAGTTACCAGTTTGGGAACAATATGTTAAGGTTAATATATATAATCTCAAACTTTGATTTTTGTTTGTGAATCCTTTTTATTATACTTCATCTTCACTCTAATACTTACATAGTAACAACATATTCTATGAATAGATACATCCTGCTGCAAAAAATACCAACATAAGGGGTTGGCAAATTTTGAATCTTTGACAAAAATAATGGAAGATTCTGTAGCCCAGGGCAATGTGGCAAGGGCTTCCACACAAAGGGGGTTCGAGGATGAGGAGGCGCGGAGGATGAACTATGAGTTTGGCCACTCCCATCAATCACACGTAAATGTGATTGATGAGGATGATGATGTGCCAATGGGTTCGGGGTCGGGATCACGTAAGAGAAAATCTAGTGCATCAAGTGGCCGCAGATCAGCGATGTCAATGGTGAAAGAATATCTTGATGCCTGTATGCAAACTCAAGTAGTCAAAAGAAGCAGGTTGAAGAATAAAAATGAGGTGGATAGTAATGTCTCGATTAACCCTGCTTTGGCTGAACAGGATCAATGCCAAGATATAATAAATGGGATGACAGGGCTTGATCCAAATGTAGCTTTCAAAGCATTACACTACTTATTTCAAAATCCTCACATTTGTCATGGTTTCCTTCGTATGCCCCCAGAACAGCAGGAGTTGGCGGTTCATTTTTATGCCACCCTGTAGTCATCCCATTCGGCCTAATGGGATAAACAAATCATGTTGTACACAATTTTTTATGATTATTTCCGTATTTGCTTGAGGTTTATTGTACTATGACGGCTTGATGGTGAACAAATTGCTTATTTAATTTAATTTAAATTTATAATGTTATTTTTTCTTAAAATAGATTTGCTAGTAGTAGTATACTTTGTTTTCTTTTTTCAATGCTAGAGCTTGTGGAAATCTACCATCTCTCAATATTTTATTTTGTGATTCCGTAAATCTCGTTACATATAGTCGTATTATTAAATATGTGTGAACTTGATATGGGATTTTCTCAAAATGATTTCTATCTTCTTGTTATAGTGAGTTACTACTGCAAGTGCATCCTCTGTTATGGAAACTTCTTCATCCAGTAGTGACGATCTCGAAGAGGTGATGAATATAATCTTGCTAACTGAATTATGTGAAGAACTTGACCGTACAAGGTCTACTAAAAAAAAAACAAACAGGACGTGAATATTTGAATGATATGTTAGAGGGTTCCCAGTCCGAGTTTCATGGAATATTCCGTATGAACCAAGATTGTTTTATGGCCTTGTGTGCTTTCCTGCAAAATGGGAACTACTGCGAGGAAACAGCGGAGTCTTCAAGTCGTAGACGATTGTCTTTCGAGGAAAGCGTGGCAATTTTCCTGTATATTGTCGGTCATAGTTCAAGAATGCGACTAGCCGGTAATAGGTTTAACCACTCAACTCAAACAATCCAAAAGCACTTTACAATTGTATTGAAAGATCTGGCAAGAGCAGCAACATTACTTATCAGACCCCCTGATTATACACTTGTACATGACAGAATCGCTAATTCCCCAGACTTTTACCCGTGGTTTCAGGTATTACGTCACCCTGATTGCGTCATGTATTATTAAATTTTTTTCCTAGTTTGGATTTGTGATTTCTATTATTCGAATTCATTAATGTAGGGAGCTATTGGTGCTGCTGATGGCACATTAATCAAAGCTACAGTTCCCGCTATTCGAAGCAACGCGTGTCGCTCTCGAAAGGGTATTATAAGTCAAAATGTATTGGCAGCATGCGATTTTAACATGTTGTTTACATTTGTTTACGCGGGATGGGAAGGCAGTGCGAACGATTCCCGTGTAATACATACTGCATTAGCAGAAAAACTGTTGCCAATCCCACCGAACGATAAATACTACTTAGTAGATTGTGGTTATACTAATATGCCTGGTTTTTTGGCGCCATACCGTGGTGAGCCATACCACTTACAGGACTTTCAAGGGGCCAACCATGCACCAACCCAACCTAGACAACTTTTTAATAAACAGCATGCTAGGTTACAGAATGTGATTGAGAGAACGTTCGGTGTATTCAAGAAGAGGTTTGCCATCTTTGAGAACATGCCAAACTACCTGTTTACAAATCAAGTTATGATGGTCACAGCCTGTTGTGCACTCCACAATTTTATATGTATGCACTCACAAAACGATGCATTTTTAGAGGAACTCGATGATGAACAATTAGTACATCACCAACACACTGAAGATATCGCATCCACATCGCAGGGGTTGGATTTATCATCTTCCCAATTGAGACATATGAATAGGAAAAGAGATGATATTGCCATGGCAATGTGGAATGCTACACACTAATGTAATTTGAATGTAATATTATTTCATTGTATTCTTTTTTCAAACTGTTTAACGAATGTAATTTTTCTGCAAGGTGTGTGCTTTCATCTTGAAAATTTTTGGATGAACAGGTATTGGGCACGGATTCAATGTCGTGCACATGATTGGTCCGAAAAAATGGATGGAATTGTCGGTAGCAGTAAATAATCCAAATTCAATTTTTGAAAACCTAACAAAGATGATGTCGTAATAGGCAATGATGATAGGTTTTCATTCAATGTGGAATGTGTCCCTCCCCCACCCCGTTCCCGCTTTCTGCTTGATTGTATCGTCAAGCAACGGATATTGAGATTGGGGTATATGATTGAATAACCACTGAAATGATGTATAATACCCTTTAAACTGATATGTGGTTGATGTTTGGAATGAACGGTTAAGTAAGAATGAATCCATTGTGGTAAACAATGATGATGAATTCAGTTATTGTTGACGGCAAAGTGGGAATGGGACCGGGGGGGGGGGGGGGGGGGTGAACATTGTACTTAGTGGCAGTATGCGTGGCATTGTAAAGATGCAGCCCTGTCCTGAATTTTTTATCATTGAATTGAACAATCTGAGCCTATGACAAATATGATTTTTGTTTGATTCCAGGAGTAATAACCTGAGTTGGTATTTGTTATAAGTGTTTTTTTGGAAACAATATTACCAATACTGATACCCCCCACTGTATTGAGCAAAAAAGCTCCATTCCTCCCTTCTTTTTTAACATATAAGGATTCACAAATTTGCATGCATCACAATGCAGATTGTTGTATCAGAGAACAAAGTAGAATCATCTGAATACACGTGCAATTCAGCTGCACAAATCAGATGCATCATAATACATGAAAACACTATTCTGGTCTGTTTGTTCCAAGTTCATTTTTTTTAAACATCCTGAAGAAATATCCTGAGTTGGCCTTTGTTTTAAGTGTTTTTTGATGAAAAACTATTCAGAATACTTCAAGAGCAGTAAGTGAACACATTTGTTTTTTAAACCTAACGAAGATGATGACACTATAGTCAATGATGAACGGATTTTCAAGAACAGTGCTTTGTACTAGTGGGCGTGGCATTGTAAAAAATGCAACTCTAGTATGGAGTTTTTATCATTGATGCATCTGGAATCTGAGACTGCGACTAGGTTGTATTTTTCTGGCATTATGTTGTTTTTATGGTTTTGGGGGTGCTGCTGAACCTGTTTTTTTGCTGCAAAACAGGTTGGGTGGTATCAGTATTGGTAATATTGTTTCCCAAAAACACTTATAACAAAGGCCAACTCAGATTATTACTTCAATATGTTTAAAAAAATGAACTGGGAACAAACAGACCAGAATAGTGTTTTCATGTATTATGATGCATCTGATTTGTGCAGATGAATTGCACGTGTTTTCAGATGATTCTACTTTGTTCTCTGATACAACAATCTGCATTGTGATGCATGTAAATTTGTGAATCCTTGGGCATGAAAAAAGAAGGGAGGAATGGAGTTTTTTTGCTCAATACAGTGGGGGGTATCAGTATTGGTAATATTGTTTCCAAAAAAACACTTATAACAAATGCCAACTCAGATTATTACTTCAATATGTTTAAAAAAAATGAACTTGGAACAAACAGACCAGAATAGTGTTTTCATGTATTATGATGCATCTGATTTGTGCAGCTGAATTGCACGTGTATTCAGATGATTCTACTTTGTTCTCTGATACAACAATCTGCATTGTGATGCATGTAAATTTGTGAATCCTTATATGTGAAAAAAGAAGGGAGGAATGGAGCTTTTTTGCTCAATACAGTGGGGGGATATCAGTATTGGTAATATTGTTTCCAAAAAACACTTATAACAAATGCCAACTCAGGTTATTACTCCTAGAAGTTTAAAAAAAATGAACTTGGAACAAACAGACCAGAATAGTGTTTTCATGTATTATGATGCATCTGATTTGTGCAGCTGAATTGCACTTGTATTCAGATGATTCTACTTTGTTCTCTGATTCTGCAATCTGCATTGTGATGCATCAGGATTTGTGAATCCTTATATGTGAAAAAAGAAGGGAGGAATGGAGCTTTTCTGCTCAATACAGTGTGGGGTATCAGTATTGGTAATATTGTTTCCAAAAAAACACTTATAACAAATGCCAACTCAGGTTATTACTTCTGATTCTGCAATTTGTATTATAATGCATACGGATTTGTGATTCCTTATTCGCAGAAAAAAGTAGTGAGGAATGGATTTTTTTTGCTAGAAATATAATGGGGGGGTATCCGCTATTCTGAAAAGTGTTTACAAAAAAACACTTATAACAAAGGCCAACTTGTGTTATTACTTCTGGAAATTTTTTCAAAAAGGGCCTGGTACAAACAAACAGGCCAACTTGTGTTATTCCTGAAGTGTAATATCCTGAGTTGGCCTTTGTTTTAAGTGTTTTTTGATGAAAAACTATTCAGAATACTTCAAGAGCAGTAATTGAACATAATTGTTTTTTAAACCAAACGAAGATGATGTCGCTATAGTCAATGATGAACGGATTTTCAAGAACAGTGCTTTGTACTAGTGGGCGTGGCATTGTAAAAAATGCAGCTCTAGTATGGAGTTTTTATCATTGATGCATCTGGAATCTGAGACTGCGACTAGGTTGTATTTTTCTGGCATTATGTTGTTTTTATGGTTTTGGGGGTGCTGCTGATATGTTGTTATCCAAAAACTGCTTTTTTGCTGCAAAACAGAGTGGGAGGTTTCAGTATTCTAAACAGTGTTTCCAAAAAAACACTTATAACAAAGGCCAACTCAGGTTATTATTTCATGAATTTAAAAAAAAAATGAACCTGTGTTCAAACAGATTCATGTATTATGATGCATCTGATTTGTTCAGATGAATTGCACTTGTATTCAGATGAATTGCACTTGTATTATGATTCTCTTCGGTATTTCTTTTTTGAAAATATATTTGTGGAGGGAGATACAAAGTGGGAGATGATGGTTTCTGATCCCTTATGATTATTTTGTAGTCTATGCTTCCCGTATTTTATCTACATTATCTGCAGTCGGGATGCTTTCAAGTCTTCTCATATATAAGTCTCAATTTGCAAAACAAAGAAGGCAACTGGGGGCTTTCTTAGCTGATTGCGATCAAAAGAGGGTTGCTGCAAATGTTTGGTTAATCTTCTTTTCGATGCTTGTTTTTTTGTTTCCTTTTTTTCCTATGATTAATATAGCTTTTATATTGACTACAGGTACAAATTTGCACAAGGAGTTAAGAATCAACAGCAGCAGCTCCAGGCAGCATCGTTACACTGATTGGGCAACAGTTTACTATTATTTTGTGACAATTTTGTATTAATTCAGAATAAAAAATTGTAGAACCTGTGTTCAAAATATGTGTATTGATTCCGTGCCATTGTTCCTCAGTTTGATTGGGATTGTTGAACAATGTAAACAGTAGTAATGAAGTAAGCTTGTTTTCTTGAATAAATTGGTTGAGCATGTCGATTTTTGAATACTTTTTATTTTGATTATCTTCTCATACATCCTATTTGATCTCACATGCAATCTTTTATCCGATTACTGCTACTACTTGCTATCACATGCAATCTCAACAAAACAAACTAAAAAATACTCCTCATTTAAGACTGAAGAACTGTAATTACCAAAAGAGGTAATGATAACAGCAAAACATTGATCCAAATAGAATAACTGATACATGAACTGCGAGTTGTTGCTTCACAAAACCTCACTGAATCTATATTATGTACATACAAGATTTTGAAACAAATTTTGTACTCTAACGTGAAGAATCAGCCGTGGAGATGATGGCGGCTGATTTTTGCTCGATTCACATGCTGCTCAGGTTTCTTGTTCTCAAACTTGTACAACATTGCAATCTAACTGCAACAATTAAAAAAATATCAGCAAATGATAAATGCAAATTGATATTCAAAATTGTCAGAAATATAACCGAACAGCTTTTGAACCCTTCTTTTTCAGAAAAACAGCTTTCAGATAACAGTTTTCAGCTACAAATATAACCGAACAGCTTTTAAACTCTCTTTTTCAGAAAAACAGCTTTCAGATAACAGTTTTCAGATATAAATATAACCGAACAGCTTTTGAACTCTCTTTTTCAAAAAAAACAGCTTTCAGATAACAGTTTTCAGCTAGAAATATAACCGAACAGCTTTTAAACTCACTTTTTCAGAAAAGCAGCTTTCAGATAACAGTTTTCAGATATAAATATAACCGAAAAGCTTTTGAACTCTCTTTTTCAAAAAAAACAGCTTTCAGATAACAGTTTTCAGCTAGAAATATAACCGAACAGCTTTTAAACTCTTTTTTTCAGAAAAATAGCTTTCAGATAACAGTTTTCAGCTAGAAATATAACCGAACAACTTTTGAACACTCCTTTTCAGGAAAAACAGGTTTCAGATAACAGTTTTCAGCTAGAAATATAACCGAAGATCTTTTGAACACTCTTTTTCAGGAAAACAGCTTTCAGATAACAGTTTTCAGCTACAAATATAACCGAACAACTTTTAAACCGTCTTTTTCAGAAAAACAGCTTTCAGATATCAGTTTTCAGCTAGAAATATAACCGAACAACTTTTAAACTGTCTTTTTCAGAAAAACAGTTTTCAGATATCAGTTTTCAGCTAGAAATATAACCGAACAGCTTTTAAACTCCCTTTTTCAGAAAAACAGCTTTCAGATAACAATTTTCAGATAGAAATATAACAGCACAGCTTTTAAACTCCCTTTTTCAGAAAAAACAACTTTCAGAGAACAGCTTTCAGCAAAAAATATAACACAACAGCTTTTAAACTTGTTTTTTCAGAAAAACAGTTTTCAGATAACAGTTTTCAGTAAGAAATATAACAGAACAGCTTTTAAACTCGTTTTTTCAGAAAAACAGCTTTCAGATAACAGTTTTCAGCAAGAAATATAACAGAACAGCTTTTAAACTCGTTTTTTCAGAAAAACAGCTTTCAGATAATAGTTTTCAGCTAGAAATATAACAGCATAGCTTTTAAACTCTCTTTTTCAGAAAAACAGCTTTCAGACAACAGTTTTCAGCAAGAAATATAACACAACAGCTTTTAAACTCGTTTTTTCAGAAAAACAGCTTTCAGATAACAGTTTTCAGCTAGAAATATAACAGCACAGCTTTTAAACTCTCTTTTTTAGAAAAACAGCTTTCAGATAACAGTTTTCAGTAAGAAATATAACCGAACAGCTTTTAAACTCTCTTTTTCAGAAAAACAGCTTTCAGACAACAGTTTTCAGCAAGAAATATAACACAACAGCTTTTAAACTCGTTTTTTCAGAAAAACAGCTTTCAGATAACAGTTTTCAGCTAGAAATATAACAGCACAGCTTTTAAACTCTCTTTTTCAGAAAAACAGCTTTCAGATAACAGTTTTCAGTAAGAAATATAACCGAACAGCTTTTAAACTCTTTTTCAGAAAAATAGCTTTCAGATAACAGTTTTCAGCAAGAAATATAACAGAACAGCTTTTAAACTCGTTTTTTCAGAAAAACAGCTTTCAGATAACAGTTTTCAGCTAGAAATATAACAGCACAGCTTTTAAACTCTCTTTTTCAGAAAAACAGCTTTCAGATAACAGTTTTCAGCAAGAAATATAACCGAACAGCTTTTAAACTCTCTTTTTCAGAAAAACAGCTTTCAGATAACAGTTTTCAGCAAGAAATATAACAGAACAGCTTTTAAACTCGTTTTTTCAGAAAAACAGCTTTCAGATAACAGTTTTCAGCTAGAAATATAACAGAACAGCTTCTAAACTCTCTTTTTCAGATAAACAGCTTTCAGAATACAGTTTTCAGAAAAAAAAATATAACCAAACAGCTTTTAAACTCATTTTCAGAATAACTCTATTCAGAATACAGTTTTCAGAAAACTCTATTCAGAAAACTCTTTTCTAAATAACAAAACAAACGCAACCTTAGAACCCCGATTTGGGTATTCATGGGTTAGGAATTACTCCTATTATGGTGTACCTTGTTGGGGTACGTTGGTTGAGTTTTGAGACTCTAGGACTATCTCTCGTGGCAAACCAAGACGGGTAGAATAAGACCCGTGTCGCATCGAATGCGTTGGAGGGGATGACTCGTGCACCGACGTACTTACCGTGCATGGGTGGATTCCATGGTTTGTGTTTGAAGCTGCCACTTATCGAGGACCGTGAAGCATTAAGTTTAGCAGGAAGCTATTTGTTGGTCGGGCCGATATTGCCATCAAACTCCAAGCATCAATGTGGATGCGGCAATCGATGGGGACGATTCGCCGGGGGTTCGTGCCAAGTGTGGGCCGAGGCGGGTCAACTCTTGGGCCGGACTAGAGGGCCAGTTGAGTCCTAGTGTGAAATGGATTGAGATCTATTTTGATAAAGGTGACTAACTAGGGAAAGTCTAATAATGGAATTGAACTAGTTGATCATGGCAAGCAAGTTGATTATCGAGACAGGGTTTGGAAATGGTAGATAGATCGCCTAATTAAAGAATTAGAGTTGGCTAGAGTGACGGTTTGAGTAGTCGGTCGATAAAACAAATCTTGAATTCAACCTTAACCTTTAATCATAGAGTGGGGTAGCCTTGATACTTTGGTAGGGCTAGATCGAGTCTTGGTTGATTATAAGAACAGGCACTAGCGAGGGTTCTCGCCTGTCAGGGGGACGTCGTCTCGACTGCAAGTTCTGCTCTAGTGTAAGGACGAGTGTAGCGGAGTTGGGGAAACCTTATATCCGTCATGTCTTTTGTTGACCGATGCGGGCAGGAGGTTTAGAGGAAGTCCCCACAGAGCGAGACTCTGCGGGAAAGACTCTAAGTCCTCCGGCGGGGAGCCCTGGTGCCCATATATCAACTTTTGGTGAGGTCCGGGGAGACAGCATATTGGGTAAATCGATTGGATTACAACATATCGGGTAAGCCGATTTGATTACGGTCACGCAGGGTAAGCCTGTGACTGACCAGTCACACAGGGTAAGCCTGCGACTGAAGTCCCGGGCATAGTGGATAAAACTATGAGGATTGGACACCACTAACGACTAGCAGGGTAAGCCTACAGCCTTGCCATCACTGGAATCAGAAACAGAAGAGAGAACAAGAGTAGGATGCAAAGCGGGGGATCAAGCCCCATTAAACTGAAGAACGTCGTTTGGTTGAGGGGTGTCTAGTATGGGATGCATATCTTTCAACCAAGCGTGCATTAGTCTTAAGAGCATGTGTGCATAGTGTGTGCATAGTGTGTGCATTAGTTTAGGCCATGGCATACACCGACACTTGTTTGACACCACCTTTATCTTTGCATCAAATATTATTTGTGGTTGTTGAGGTTGGAATCGCTATATTATGGCATAGAGAGATAGCCGAATATAGTATGTCGTCAGTTGTAATCAACTGACGTGCCCATAGTTATCAGTCTAGGATCGCCGACTTGGGATCACGGGAAAGCAGAAGCAGGGGAAAGCATCCAAGTGAAAGTTACTGCCCAAATTTAATTGTACATTTCTTGTTGTAACAAGTAATTATAATTGTTGTAATCATTGGACATTATAATAACAATTTGATGTAATAAAAGTTTTTAATTTCCTATGATTTTTGTTGTGTTATGACACATTTGAAGGAAGATCCTGGAGAGTGCCATGAGTTCCTATGTTAGGAATTCGGGGTGCTACAGAAGTGGTATCAGAGCTTTCTTCAAATTGTAGTCCAACCCCACAGGAGATTAGACTTGAGTGCGTCAGTAGGGTTAGATTTGATAGTGGGATGGTCGTAAATAATATTGTTGCACTTTACAACTTATGTTTACGAATTTTTCCTATATCTGACCTAGCCCCACTGCAATTATTCTTTTACTAAATTTTATGATTCAACTGGATGTCGAGGAGGCAAATCTGCCGCCTGATGTCCAGGAGGCAAGCATGCAGCCGAGCGTCGATAAAGGAGAGCCCACGATGCAAGAGTCGAGGAAGAAAGCGGAGGAGCCAACAGCGGTGACCTCAATGTCGAGATGAGAATTCGGCAGGATGTCCAAGCACAAGGTTCACATTGACTGTAAGGAGAGAAGGTAACCTTAGCTACACCCGAGAGACCAGAGATTGTGTTTCAAGGGAAGAAGAAAAACAGGAAGATTTTGGCGGCTACAGCTGGGAGTAAGGTGCTAAAGGAATGAGAAAAACCAAACTACACTCGCTATCTGAAACAGCGAGGATATTTTTACCAAACTTTCTATCTGACCATTTTGGTAAATACTTTCGAAAGTGGGTTAGTGTGGTAAACACTTTCAAAAAGTGGGTCATTTCGGGTAAAAGTTCAGCGGGTCCTCTTCAAATCCTTGTCCATCTTTTTTTGCGACCGAAATGGGTCTGTTTTTTAAACTAATTCCCAAAATAGGTCTGTTTCGAAACTAATTTTGAAGATAGGTCTGTCCCCATAAGATGCAGTATCGAACTGTGGCTACTTTGATTTCAAGGCCACAGTTGTAAACAGCGGCCTAAGTGCATACCACAATAAACTGCCAACACTTAGTTTGTAATTTCTCAAGTCCAAGTAGCTCAAAGGAGATTTCACTGAGGCCGCAGTTAGGTATTGCAACCTTGATAAACTTAGGCCACAGTTCTCAACTGCGGCCTCAGTTATACCATCATATGAGGTCCAGTTATTAAATTCAAACTTTCCTCATTCACATCAGTTCATCTCTTCTTCTTCTTCTTGAAATTTGTTGTATGCACAATTAATCCAATTTCGAAACCCAAATTTTCCTGCCACCCTAATCTAGCACCTCACACTTCATAAAATATCTTATGAATTCTCCAAATCACCTCATCTTCCTCTCCTCATCAACCTTTAATCCCCAAATACCAAACCCTAATTTCCTTATTCCTCACCAAATTCTCCAAATTACCAACACCCACATTCAATCCAACAACACCCCGGACGATTAGCACCATGTTCGTATTATCCGACGTCATGTGTGTTGTCATCTCCGCTCTCAAACACTGAGGGATTTTTGAAAGTATTCATACAACCGTAGAAAGTATAAATTATGTGTCTTATGTTTTTTATTAGATAATTACTCTCATTTTCGTCCATTTACGTATAGGTATGGATTAAAAAATTTCTATTTGGTTATATTATGGGGGAGAATTAATTCGAGACCCAAAGTTAGGAGCATGTTGTAGTCATGTCGAACCGAAGTAGTTTGGGCTCTCCTTAATATTACAAAACACGAACTAGTAGAAAAGGTGTGTGAAATTACTAACTGGGATAGAGGTGAATGGAATGTTAAAATCTAAACTCGATATGCAGCTGGAAAAGGAGACTCCCAATAATTTATGCCAGTGCATGTAGTCGATGATGACTCTCTTTCTTCCATGATTGTAAGAATAGTTGATCCGAATTCTAGTTGGACTGCATTGGAGTTATATGTTGATAAAATCAATGTTCCTAATAGTCCACCACTTGTTAATCGTATGCCCAGCCAAGTACGTGAAGTCCCGACTAGTGAGACAAGTTCCCATCCGAGTCCTGAACCACATGAAAGACTGTCGCCTCGACAAGAAAATCTGTTCACAAATCCAATACCTACAAGCTCCCCCGTACATGACTTGCCACCATCGAATTCAAGCTTTATCCGTAATCTAGTCAATAACGAAAACTTTATTCAAGACTTCGACCATGCTACGGTTAATAATGATTTAGTAGAAGATGAAGATGAAGATTTGGAGGTAGATGTAGAAAATGTGGAATATGAAGATGATGAGCATTCAGACCAATAAGGTTAATGAAGTTCTGCAAACGGTAGCCAATGTTCCACTACCCCCCCCCCCCCCCCCCCCCCCACCTCAATTTATGAGTCCAACTGTACCTGAATTTGAATCCACTGAAGGGAGTAATAGTGCCCGGGTTCATCAAAATCTGGAAGAATCTTGCAGTTCTTCGGAGATAGGAAGATTGTACATTGGACAGAAGTTTGAAAGTAAAGATAATATCCAACATGTGGTGAAGATGTTCTCTATTAAGGAACATCGAGAATTTGTATTAGTGAAACCGAACAAAAGGTTTTATATAGTCCAATGTAAATACACACCAAAAGTACAGACAAATGAGGATACAATACACAATCCCAAGGGCGTTGCCGAGGCAGGTTGTCCATGGCGACTACGTGCAATTTTTCCAATAGGAAAACGTACTTCATTGTGAAGAAATTGGGAGGGCGCATACATGTACCAATCCAACCTTAACTAAGGACAATGGTAAAATTGATTCGAAGCTAGTTTCTAATATAATTTTGAATGTTGTTAAAGCCCAGTTAGGACTACGCCGGTGACCATTATTGAAATCGTGTTATTACAAGTTAATTATAAGATTTCTTACAAGAAAGCTTGAATTGCAAAACAGATAGCTATAGAGAAGTTTGGAGGGTTCGATGAAGCATACACGAAGTTGTCAGCTCTATTATCAGCAATACAAGCCTCCAATCTGGTACTTACGTACATTGGGATAAGATTCCTTCGGGTCATGGCGAAGAAACATTCAAAGGGGTCTTTTGGGCTTTTGCGGCTTCGATTGAAGGTTTTAAGTCATGTCGACCTGTTATTATTATAGATGAAACCCATTTATATGAAAAATACAAGGATTGTTTGTTGATTGCGGTTACACCGGACACAAATAACAGGTTATTTTCATTTGCTTTTGCTATAGTAGATGGAGAGAGTATAGAAAGTTGGACT
Source organism: Hemerocallis citrina (assembly GCA_017893485.1). Lineage (NCBI taxonomy): Eukaryota > Viridiplantae > Streptophyta > Magnoliopsida > Asparagales > Asphodelaceae > Hemerocallis > Hemerocallis citrina. The sequence goes on along the minus strand of CM030368.1, from coordinate 149,363,738 downwards.
TGGTTTGATGAGTTGTATTAGATATTTTTTCACCGATCGCCAAGATTTATGTGTTATTTCTGATCGACATGCGGGGATCTTATCGTGCATGGAGCTTGAAAATGGATCTTGAAATAAGCCACATGCATATCATCATTATTGTATGCACCATTTTGCTACAAATTTCTACACCAAATTTGGTAGCAAGGCTTTGATGAATAAAGTAAAGGTGGTTGCTTGTCAAAATCAGCCGAAAAAGTTTGACAAACAATTGGTAGACTCTGAAAAAGTTCAACTCGAGGCCGCCGATTGACTGAAGGGAAAACCGGTTGAGAAGTGGGCATTAATTGCAGATGGTGGACGTCGATATGGTGTCATGAACACAAATTCTTCTCAAATATTTAATTCCATTTTAAAATGTGTTCGTAGTTTGCCCGTAACGACAATCGTGGAGATGATATTTTATAAACTCAATTCCTACTTCACCGAACGTTGTTTGGGGGCACAAAAATTGATGAGTGAAGGCATGTTTGGGCTCCGAGAGTTCAAGAAATAATTGATATAAGGCGTGATAGAGCTAATTTGCATGAGGTTATAATGTTCCATCATAATCCTGGGGTATTTCAAGTCAAAACAGGTGTTCGACTTGTCGGTACTAAGAGAAAGGGTGGCAAATGTCAGATTGTTGACTTGGGAGCATGTACATGTACATGTCAGAAATTCCAGCTTTCTCATATATTGTGTTCACATGTATTAGCGGCTTGTGCTTCTTGGGCACTCGATTATTAACTGTATAATGATCCGTTCTATTCTGTGGTTTCCTTTGCGTCAACTTGGATGTCCACCTTTCATCCTGTGCAAGATGAAACATATTGGCCTATCCAAATTGGTTTCCAAACTGGTAGCCGATGCGAGACTGAGAAGATGTAGGAAAGGAAGGCCAAGAACTACATGCATTCGAAATGACATGGATGTCGGAGCAAGCTCCAGGAGTACACTAACTTGTAGTAGATGTCATCAAAAATGACACAATAGGCGCAGGAGTGAGATTCCATCTTGTACCAAAAGTAATTCAAGGGTAAGTTGTAACATTTTTATCAATTTTATATAGTTGGTTTCATTACTATGTCATAACTATTCATACATATTGAACAGGGTGAGTCGAACGGTGCTTCTGGAATAGGTGCCTTACGTAGGGGAGCACGAGGTTGTGGTGGACGACCCCCGAGATCTGGAACGGTTCCACCTATGAGCGATCAGGAAACAAAAGTATTAGATAATTTAACTAAGAAGCTTGTGTATTATAAAATTTCTGTACTGAGATGATATATGTTGCAATATCTAGTTGATATATGTTGTTTGTGATATATGATATATGTTGCAAAATTTATGTACTGAGATGATATATGTTGCAATATCTAGATGATTGAATTGTCTATGATATGTTTTTACTATATGTTGTAATGAATGGGCTTCTAGATGTGAAATGAATGGATAATGCAGCTATGTTGCCTGTGGATGTGAAATGATGTATAACTGGACGTGATTCCAGCTTATCGAATGTCTAAATAGGGAAATAACTGCTTTGATGTTCCTTCATGACTATTCTTAATATAGGTCGCAATTACCAACTGCGATTATAAAGTATGTCGTAGTTGTCAACTGCGACTGTGAGTGAAGTAATTTTCCAAAGAGTAAACAACTCTCTGGAAAATGTCTAGAAACCACAGTCGCAGTTGGTAACTGCGACCTATTCTATATGTAGTCCGCAGTTGGCAACTGCGACTATGAGTGAAGTAATTGTCCAGAGAGTAAACAACTCTCTGGAAAATGTTAGAACCCACATTCGCAGTTGGTAAATGCGGCCCAATCTATATTTTGGCCACAGTTGTGAAGCGACTATGAGTGAAGTAATTTTCCATAGAGTAAACAACTCTCTGAAGAATTTCCAGAAACCACAGTCGCAATTGGTAACTGCGGCATATTCTATATGTTGTCCGCAGTTGGCAACTGCGACTGTGAGTGAAGTAATTTTCTAGATAGTAAACAACTCTCTGGAAAATGTCTAGAACCCATAGTCACAGTTAGTAACTGCGGCCCATTCTATATGTAGTCCGCAGTTACCAACTGTGGCCACAGTTGTAATTTATCCCATAAGAATACAAAAGTTCTTTGTTTCCCTGTATACACAAATTTATCACCAATTCACAATACAATTTCTGCATCAAATCGTCACACATATCGAATTCATTTTCCTCCTAATTAACAAATCATCAATATAATCCATGCTTCCAAGATCTAACACAGTTATCAACTCATCAAATTCCCCCATTTAACAAGGAAAGCAATCAAATACTGTAACTACCGTTCCCGCTATTTTCATTTTTTTCTCTTTTGTAATATTTTATTTGTAATTGAATAAAATACTCTATTTTCTTTCTTTCTTGATTTTTTTAATTAAGATCTTGTTCATGAAATTCTCCTTTCTTCTTGTTGAGCTGTTCTTATTGATTCTATTTTCTTTTGTTAATTGCGGGTATTTTATTTGAACCCTACTATTTTAGATCCATCTTCTATTGAATCCTAAAACCCAATTTCAGTTGTTCTTGACCCAAATCCGCTATTATTGGATCCTAAATCACTAACCCAACATCCTAATTGTACCCTATAAATACAACTCTATTGCAAACCCTAAAAATTGTGCAAATTGAAACCTATAGCCTACTTTCTTATTGGATTTAAACCCGAACCCAAGATCCATTCCCATTGAATTCTAACCTATCTCCTTATTGAATCCTACCCAAAACCGAACATCTCAATAACCCCTATAAATACACTACAAACCCTAACCTATACTACCCTAGCCCTAAACACTACAGCCGCCTAACCCTATCCTATTCATCCTCCATTACTGTTACTTCTTCTTCCCCTCTGCCCTTCCGAAACCCACCACCACCTTCATCTACAGTTGAACCCTTCCACCCCGACTGTCCCCACCATCGCCTGCCATCACCCCGACGGACCCCTCATCGCCCTCCAGTCTCCGAGTCGTTGCCACCCGTCGTCTTTTTGCCGAGCTACCCTCGACGACCTCGTCCTCTCCAATCTGTGTTCCGACCGCCGCTGAAATCCACTCGTCGTCCTGTACCCCCGTCGCACCCCTTCGGCTGCACCACCCCAACCCCGACCTCCCTTCCTCGGCAACAACAGCACACCCCCGACGCCCTTGTTCCTGTCTCAGTAGCGCCGCCCTGAGAGCTGCCGCCGTCAGACACCCCTCTCCCATTGCTGACGTTGCTTGTTGCTTTCCCTTGTGTAGTTGTTGTTGTGTTCTCTTTAGCACATATATTGCACGTGTTATATTGTGTTAGTTCGTGGGTTCGTTGCTCCGGGATCCTTATCCCATTATTCTTGGTATTCATTTTCATCGTCTAAAAGGTAAGTCACTGTCCTCTTGAATTGTTAATTGTATCAAATTCAAGTTTTGTTGAAACTCTTGCAAGTAAATCCCTTCATTTATCATATTATACATTATTCATCTCTTTCGTTGGGTATATTGAGGGTTTACACGAGCTAACCCAAATTTACTTGATATCGTGCCACTTTTGACTCCAAAGATTGAATCTTTCATGTGTGCATATAGAATAGATAATAGGGTTGTTCATATAATTTTCACACAACTAAATTATTGTAGAAAGAATTGCTAGATTGTGTGTTTGATTGATCGTTGTTGTTTGATTAATGTTAAATTAGTGTATATATGTGATTTTATTTTATTTATCATTTTATTGCACCCTTCATGCTGATTGAGAAGTTTATCGACTAGTAGAATTGATACCCATCATATTAATTAATTTGTTTCATGAAAAATACCCAAAACCTATATGTTGCTTGATGGCTATATGTTGTCTGCTATTTTAGACTCAGTAAATGATCTCCAAATAAATTACTTTCTGAATATGAATTGTAGTCTTATCTTTCTAGTTTTCAGAACATCTTGAATTTCTGAATTCTGAGTTGTGTAGAAAAAGTTATGTCCGTTTTACTACAGATGTGTTTTTATTCCCAGATTTTCAAATTCTTGTATCTTTCATGTTTAAACTGTTAAAAGGCTGATCAAATAATAAAATTTTACTCTGAAAATTTTCCAGATTGTTGCTTAACATGTTTGGGAATCTAGAAAATATTTTTAATGAATTTTTTATTGAGTTTTTACTGCTTCTAGAAATAAAATAACATGATGTCGAATTTCTGCCTGAACATAAAATCCGTAAAGAATGATCTGTTTGACCTAGCTACTGTTGTCGGATTTTGAGCTTTAATATGCGTTGGAACCGTATGGAAGTCTAGTTTCTAGATCTTCTGACGGATTCAGTTTTTTATTTCCGAAATAGCGGAAAACTGCATTTTTGTATAGACTACTCTTGTTGTCCAGAATTTTATAATCCAGATTTTAATAGATTAATTATTCCTATATCGTACTATTGCATGAATTAATGTATGTATGATGCATTGCTTGATCCTAATGAGTTATTTTCACCATTCGAATCGTCCTATTAATGTTACCATCCTATTGTTCTCCTATCGATACTATTGTTCATCGCACATCTTAAATTGCATATTGTATTGTTGCATCGATAAAATAATTAACAAGCCGGAGTTTAGAGGGTGATTTAAGTAGTGGACAAAGTAGAGACTGTACTTGGAGGAGGGGCCCGTGTTTCCCTAGTTAATGTTCCGGCTAGTGTTTTATCGTGTGATTGTGGATTATGGCCATAACCCAATCTATCGTGTACCGTATTGTTGCTGAAGACCATATCGTACACCGAAAGGTGAATAGTGTTTACTGTTGCCAAGTACATGATCTACTGATCACATCACTTAAGTCTAAACGAAATTGATTGTATGCATCGAACCTATAGAATGGGATGCAGTAGTACATGCATTAGTTAGGATTAAAATGCATAATAGACTTAAGAATTGACACGACATCGACACTGCATATTATTCATCATTGTTCCTATTGATATCGAATATTTTCTAAGTGTTATTGATATTGATCATTGATTATTGTTACCGAATATTGAATCATTGGTTATACCAGTCGCACCGATTATCATGATATTGATTATTGATTATTGTCCCATGTTATTGATTCCTATTGATCCATTAAATTCATTGTTATACCGTTATTCCATTGTTCCTTGCTTTCTCTACTTTCTGTCCATAACTTGCTCTAAGGACAATTTTTCTTCTCTTTTTAGATAAAGTGCACACAGGTAATGAAAAAGAATTGCCTGCGGGGATTGGAGAACAAACTTTCTAAAAAACTACCGCTTTATAATTGAATGTTATTTGTAATGAACTTATTGTATTGAGACTTGTTACTATTGTGTTTGGAATTTATCATTGTATTGGGCTTATGTCCCGGATTTTATTATTTTTTCCAGATGTTGGATAATTATTGTATTTGGATATTTCATATTACTTCATTCCAAGTATTATTGTTCATGAGATTATTATTATTGTCTGCGTAATTGTTCGGTATTGATTATATTTTTGAGTTAATTGGGTAAACAGCTTATGGGTGACGTTAGTCATTCGCTAGGCCAATGTCATATATTCGTATTTCGTATTTTTTTGAGAAGCGGGGCGTCACTGATACATCCTCCACCAAGCAACCAACACCATAACCCAGTTGGCAAAAAACACAAACAAGAAGTCTTTGAACACAAACACAAACACAACCACAACCATAACCCGGTCACAGTCCCAGTTGCAGCCTCCACCAAACAAAATATTAAACTACCGCAGTTGGAACAAATATTAAAAATTAGGAAAAAGGAAAGCAAGTAATACAAATAACTTAAAACTCTCACATTCAAGCTGGGGTGTACATTTTTCGTTCTCTTCCTCACCCGTTTTGGCAGTTTCGGAGAAATCTAAGTTACTTGTGAAATGAGGATATGATCTTCTGGGTCTTCTTCCTTTTGTTGTTCATGTTGTGACTCTTCTTCTTGTTGTTGCGCACTCTCTTGTTGTACCGGCTCGAGAATCTGTGTCTTGCCTCAATTTTTTACTTGCCATCTTTTTCCTTCGTTTCCAGTGTTTGAGACCGGAGTGGTCAACATTCCATCTAGTCGGGCTCCTTCACCAACTTGCTCGAGCTACGACCTGCACGGTTTAAGAATACCGTGTGCGAAATCCTTAACTGCATCAGACACATTGCTCGACAGGCCACAAGCACACTATTTTGCAATATTCCATGCATCTTCAATCTACAAAATAATTTATAACGTACATGAATCATTAATGTTAGAAGGAACAAATATTTTATTAATTTCCAAGAAAATAATAGCGAAATATTTAACATTACTATGGATCGGTGAGTCGGTGCCCTAGATTGATACATAGAATGCGACATGGAATGGCCAGGAGCTGGCTCGGTCTCTCTCCTTGGAACAGGAAATTGAACACCAGCTAGGCTAGGTCGGGGAGGAGCAACATATGATCATGTCATTCTCCGATACCTGTACATATAGTGGCGGTACAAATCTGGGTCAAATGGAGGAGATGGGTCTACAACTGTATCGAAGCGTTCCTCATTCCATTGGTTCACATGAATTTGGTGATATATTGCCCAGTTTTGATTACGTGGCCGACCCATCCCCTTGGTTTCATGCAATTTGGTGTCATAAGTACGCGGTGCCGGGATGTGTTGATGATGTTCGAATTGCCGAAGTACTCGGTCCACGAAATAAAACTCCACAATCCCGAAATTGACGAGTGGTGATCTAGTCAACCAAAACTGCGGGGTCGACCTACATGCAGGTGGCAATCTTTGAACCCTCTCTTTAGTGGAAGGCACTCAATTGAAAATTTTGTCTCGCAATTGAACGAGCTCATCTCTATAATAGGTCAACACACCACGAGGATTGTCCCTCCACGTGTGTGACCCAGTCCAGTATACCCCAATAGGTGCCAAAATTGCTTGATTCTCTGGAACGAACATCCACGATTGTGATTGCCAGGTTATGCGGGTTGACCAAGGTGTAGACGCTCCCAAATCCAGACTTGTAGTATGACCATTGGCCCAGTCATATGAACCGTATTCAGTGCACATAAACACAAACTCCTATACAACGCAGCTAATGTCGCACTACCTTAGCTATATTTGTCAGCTTTCCTAATATTTGCGATCAATGGTAGGTACATTAACGGCACTGTATCACCCGTCGAGTTCGGAAAAATCACACCACCAAATATTATCATTACATAAGCCCTAGTGTAGCACTCAACTTCGTATTCACTTCGAATCATCGGTTAAGGAGTCTTTGAACACTTCATCCAACCATACCAACCTAACTGATTGACCTACAATTGTGTTCTCACCCGGCTCAACACCTAGATATTCTCGAACTAATTGTTCTTTATCAAAACCCATACTCCTTGTCACAGCTATCTCATTCACATGTAGACCCGATATCATCACAACCCTTGTAGCGTGACCGTCATTTCCCCTACAAGTAGATGAAAGATATGGATCTCCGTTCACCATCTCTCGAGGAGAGCGGTAAGCATGCCACGGTCAAGCTTGATACTCCTCATCAAGCTAATTCCATACAACTCAGCTGCGGCCAACAGTTCGTGTGTGCGTGGTGCATCAACAACAATGAAGTGTGCCTACGAAAAGTGCACTCCTTCGATACACCATTCCAAACAGACTGTGAACGGTGTTGACTCTGCAGAATCAAGAGGTTAGGATCTAACGGACATAGACCTCCACGTGCAACGGATGAGAAAGAAGGCGCTCCAACGTCGGAAGATGAGGGAACCTACAAACACACACGAAGAATTGATATTTTAGCTACAATATTATTACGTGTAAATTCAATGGTTTAAAATATATACACACAACTTACATTTGTAGGTGTGGTACCACGTCTGCGGCCCCCACTACTAGTTGACTTGTGTATGGTACTCAGGGGTCTTCCACCGCGAGTACGAGCTCCCCGACCTCCCTCACTAGTGCCGACTGGTTCATGGGTATTTCCTGCATTCATTAATCAGTCCGATGTCAAATTCATTATAAATAATAAACTATTTCAATCATCGACCTCTAACTACTTACTAGTTGTTTCCTAGAACAAGTCGAGAGTCCTAGATTACCCCTCGTTCGTGCCATTACGTACTTGCTGAATCAATACACAGTTGTATACATAGATTAGAATATGAATAATATTAACGAATACATAATTTGACATGAAAAGGCTCAAGAAAGCTCATTAAAATATAACATAATTTGCAATTCATTAAACACATGGTGGATATAACCTAATTTGCAACCGACATGAGTCACCAACCTTCCAAACAACATGTCTCAATATGGACAAATCACATAGATATTAAACGCTTCATCAAACACAAACAAATTATAGCAAATATAGTATACAAGATCTACTCATGACCACAAATCCAGTATATTTGAATGAGCTACTTATTATAGGAGGATGCTGAAGTAATTTTGGGGAATAAGAGAACGAAATATTGTAATTTTAATATCATAGCAATCAAATTAGTTATCTCTACATTGTGGAGAATCACTATAAGAGCAAAGTTGATAAATCAATTTGTCTAGCTCCCAATTGTTTTTACATAAGCCTAATATTATAGCAAATCCAGTAGACTAACAAATTATAGCAAATCCAGTATACAAATTCAAAATACAATATCAAACACAAACATAGATATTGTCTGCTTCATCAATATCTATATATACTCACTAACAAGCATATACAAAAAATTACAAACAACTTTTGAATAGCTCTGATCACCAACCTCTCAATCATCTAATCATTCATCCATTATACAATATCTATGTTACTCATTAGCAATTGATAATAGTTGGCAAGACAAACAACACAAACAAATTATAACCATTATCAAGAAACAAAAATTGCTAAGCATTCGAAGACATACCTTCAATAACCTCCAATGGTGACAACGAAGATGAGGTTCAAGGCTGATCAAGGAGAGGCTACGCTTGATGAGATTGTTGTTGGATTGAAGATGGGTGGCGGGAATTGGGTGATTTTGGTCCGAAATTGAAAATTAGGGTTTGGGGAGAACCCAATTTCTATGGAGATAGAGAGAGGAAGATGAAGTGAAGTTCATAGTTAGATTTGGGAGAGATTTTAGGGTATAAATGTGATATGAGGGCTGTAGGGATTTGGGTTTCGCAATTAAGATCGTAGCCGCAGTTGGGGAAAAAAGAGATGAAGTGAAGTGAAGGGGGAAAGTTCGATTTTAATAACTGGACGTCATATGATGGTATAACTGAGGCCGCAGTTGAGAACTGCTACCTAAGTGTTACCGAGGCCGCATTACCCAACTGCGGCCTCAGTGAAATTTCCTTTGAGCTACCTGGACTTAAGAAATTACAAACCAAGTGTTGAGAAATTCACAACTACGGTCTTGAAGTCAAAGAAGCCACAGTTTGGTACTGTGGCTTGTGAGAATAGACCTATTTCTAGAATTAATTTCGAACCTAGACCTATTTTTAAAATTTGTTTCAAAAACATATCCATTTTGGCAAAAAATCTTTTTTTTTTGCATGGGTGCAACAGGCGCGTGCGCCACCAATTTTCTTTGGAGTTAACCTTAATACCTGACCCACTTTCAACCATTATTTAGCCAAACGACCCACTTTTATAAAATATTATATCTAACTAACCTTATTAATATAATAACCTAAAAACAAAATTTTATATATAACCCTACTTTAAATATTATAAACTATAATATACCTTATCCTTATAAAAGCTGGATAATTCACAGAAAATAAAGAAACTAAAATTAAAAAACCTTTCAAAATTTAAGATTAGATATGTTGATAAAAGATTAATAGAAAGGAAGCATATTGCTAGTAAAGAAATATTAGAATACTTGTTACTAACAAGAAAAGTAACTAATTAACTACCTAAAGAAATACAAAAAGAGATAGCATACAAAGTATTAGATTACATAAACGAAGAAGCAAGTTGGTATTACCAGCACCTACTAGCATACAAAATAACAGGCTAAGTATGACCAACGAAGCAGTTGCATTAAATTCCAACATAAACTATGAATCCATAGAATATGATGAAGAATGGTCAGAAATAAGTGAAGATGAAGAAATAATGGTAATGAAAAAAGATAGTGGAAGTAGTGCAGGTGAAACAGAAGAAAGTGAAATAAACATGATGACAGAAATAACAGAAATAGGAGAACCTTCAGAAAGAGAAGAAAACAATGAAGAACTAAGAGAAAGAATGTGCTTTGACATACAAAAATACGATAAAATAAGAGCGACCAAATTAGATATAAATTCAAAAAAAAATTTAAACTACTAATACTCGAAAGGAGGAAAAGTACCATCATAATAGCTAGAAATAATGAATAACCTATAGCCATTGAACAAGCACAAGGGAAAACCATAATCCCATTAATAACCAAAAGAATAATAAGACAAGAGATGGAAAAAATAAATGAGAAAACCAGAAAAATATTAAGACACATACATTTAGGAGCAGTACAAATAATAATAAAAGCCTATTTTAAGGAAGGGATAAATACACCCCTGGAAATATACCTGATGGGTGATAGGATAATATCAAGTACACAAGATGCCTTAATAGGAATAGTATAAGGAAACCTAATGTACCAAAAGATAAAATCTACAATAAAACCTAATTTCTCTATAAGCATGGCAGAAGAAAATAAAGACAAGAGTCTAGTCATGTATCATAGGTTATCAGGAATAGAAATGATAGAAAAAGGCAAAGTTATGAGTATACAAATAAGAAATATTTATGCCTTCACTAGCAAACATGAAGTAAAAAATAGAAATACAGATAATTTTAAAATAGAGCCGCTATTCAGGGAAATTATAAGACACAAACCAGATAGAGAAAACCCTGAAATGACTATACCAAATTATATAGAATTCGACTTTAATAAAGCAAAAGAAACTGCAGAAGAAAAAGCATCACAAATAATGTTCGGAAAGAGATCACTATCAATAAGAAATAAACAACAAGGATTGGAATTAATACCAATAATAAATACATTAGAACACCAAAACAATAACCAATTTAAAATAGAAATAGAATATTATGACAACGAGAAATGGAATAAACAAATAGCCTTAGTAGATATAGGAGCCACTAATTCACATATTAAATAAACAAATGTAAAAACTACTGAATTAATAACATTAGAAAATCCATATTACTATCTATACTATTACAATAACAGACATCCAATTGTACATAAAATTATACTACCACTAAGGATAAATGGTAAAAGGGAAATGTTATTACACTTACACGTAGACCCAGAACATCATGTTAATAAAATGCTATTAGGAACTGACTTCCTTACATCAGTAACAACCTTACTCAATTCAAGAAGAAAAAAGCACAATAACAGTAAACAATAAAAATATGATAATAAATAGAATATTAGATAAATGAATCCATTAAGAGCAACAAAAAAACACATTATACATACTAACATAATTTGTTTACAAAGGATACAAATCAAGAAACTATCATAGTCTAATACACCGGAGCAGGCACGAGCCTATGCCGCGAAATTATACTACCAAAATGAAAACAAGATGGATATAATAAAAAAACAATAACTGGATTAACTGGACAAACTATCATACTTGATAAGTATCAACAAAATGTTAATATACAAATAGGAAGTTACATACTAAAAATACCAATAATATACCAGTTTGATGATATGAATAATGATTTGCTCTTAGGAAATGACTTTTTCCGACAATACTACCCTATAACCATATCACATAAATCAGTTGTATTTATGACACCTTGTCAACACCAAGTAATAGCAATTAGAATAACCTAACCTTATTCTAGAACCGACCTACCACACATCAGAGTTTCTTCAACCAAGCGTGGTGAATATCAATATTTACCAAACAAAACTAGAATACAACAAGTCCAAGAAATAACTACAAAAGAAAATTTACAAAAACAATTAGAAGATCTGTGCGGAGAAGACCCCTTGGCAAAATGAGACTTAAGTAAACCCAAAACACACAGAGTTAATAGATAAGAACAAAAATAATAAAAATTAAACTTATAAGACATAACCAACAGATCTAGAAGAATTCAAAATACATATAAAAGAATTAATGAAAATAATTACATAAGAAAATCACAAAGTCCACATTCATCACCAGCATTCATAGTAAGAAAGCATTCAGAAGAAAAAAGAGATAAATCTCGAATGGTAGTACATTATAAGGAACTAAATAAAAATACTAAGAGGTTTGGATACCTACTACTAGACATGCAAATACTACTTAATAAAGTAAGAATAAGAAAAATATATTCGAAATTTGATTGTAAATCAGGATTTTATCACGTAAAACTAACAGAAGATTCATAACCTTTAACAGCATTTAGCACACCTCAAGGATTTTATGAAATGTATTACCATTCGGTTATAAAAATAGCCAGGGAATATTTTAAGAATATGCGGATGAATTTTTTGAAAAATACAACAATTATATTAGTATATGTAGATGATATTCTAGTAGGATCCGAAAACGAGGAACAACATAAAGAACATCTACTAAAATTCATAGAAATAGTGAAAAATGCAGGTATTATATGATCAAAAAAGAAGATGGAATTATTCAAAACTGAGATAGAATTCTTAGGAACAAAATTATCACATGAAGGAATAGAATTACGCCACATATACCACAAAAAATAAAGACATTTCCTAATGTCCTAAAGAAAAAAAGAGAGGTACAATCTATAATAGGGTTAATAAATCAAACAAGATGTTACATGCCAAATTTATCAGCAAAAATAAATTGGTTACAACAAAAACTGAAAAAATTTAAGAAATGGGAATGGACCAAAGAGGATGAAGAAAGACTTAAAACATTAAAACAACAAACTTCAGAATTACATAAGCTTAGATTACTTGATAAAGAATGTCCATGGATAATAGAAACAGATGCGGGTGAAAATAATTGGGGAGCAGTATTAAAATTCATTGAAATAGGAGAAGAAGAATAAAGACTAGCCAGATATACTAGTGGATCGTTCACACAGTCTCAACAAAATTACTACATAAATGAAAAAGAACTACTAGCAATCTTAAAAGCTATAAAAAAGTTTTAAGTTATTCATAATACATATAAAATTCATAATAAGAACAGACAATACACAAGAAAAGAGTTGGATTAACAAAATAACAGACCCAACTATAGCAAATAAAAGGTTGATAAGATGGCAAATGGAGTTAGCACATTATGACTTCTCAATAGAAAATATAAAAGGAAAAGATAACATCCTAGCAGATTTCTTGTCAAGAAGCTAACAATTTCGTTTTTACAGGATGAAAAATAGAGTGCAGCATATGGAACAGGATATAGTCTAGCTAAAGGAGACAGTGGAAGCAATTAAAAGGAGCATTTAACCAACTACAGCTGCAAATATGTGGTCTTCAAAGTATATTTTACCAACATATAAATACAATTCGTATTGAAAAAATGAGCAAAGGGAGTGAACCTATTAACTCACAAAATACAAGTGGGATCACAAAAATAGCCACACAAGCGGAAAACTCCACATCCATACAGTCTACTACCTACAAAGAGAGTTTACTCTCCGATCCTCCAAAATACTTCAAGAAGGATTTAATTTTACAATATATTGAGAAATTATGACAGACCACTCAGGTCAACCAATTTATCAAAACTATTTCTCAACAATATATGAACAAATCGATCATACTAGCAGGAGCAAATCTAAAAACAGTGAGGGTATTGTTTGAAAGATGACTTATCCAACATCTATCCATCTCGAGAATGTGAAGAACTTAGCCAGTTACAAAAATAATAATATATATAAAATATATAAAATAATAATATAATATAATATATATATAATAATAATATAATATAATAATAGTATATATAAAATAGTATATATAAAATAATAATATATATAATAATAATATAATATAATTATAGTATATATAAAATAGTTTATATAAAATAATAATATATTATAATAATTTTATATTATATAATAATATGAAATAATTAATTATAATAAACATATTTAATTATATACATATATATAATAACATATAATAATTATAATAATATATATGTAATAATAATCAATTATATATTAAACAATTTATTACAATAATAATAAATTATATAATTATAATAATATACAACAACAACAACGACAACAACAACAACAACAATATATGTAACAATAATATATTATAAATATATATATATAAATATATTATAATAATAGTATATTATATAATAATATATATAATAATATATAATAGTAATATATTATATATTAACATATATGATAATATATAATAGTAATATATAATAATAATAATATATATAATGATAATATATATAATAATAATATAATAAAATAATATATAATAGTAATATATTATATATTAACATATATGATAATATATAATAGTAATATATAATAATAATAATATATATAATGATAATATATATAATTATAATATAATAAAATAATAGTATATATAAAATAGTATAAATAAAATAATAATATATATAATGATAATATATATAATTATAATATAATAAAATAATAGTATATATAAAATAGTATAAATAAAATAACAATATATATAATAATGATATATATAATAATAATATAATAATAATAATATAATAATAATAATAGTATATATAAAATAGTATATATAAAATAATAATATATTATAATAATTGTATATTATATAATAATATAAAATAATTAATTATAATAAACATATTTAATTATATACATATATATAATAACATATAATAATTATAATAATATATTAAATAATTTAATAAAATAATAATAATCTATAGTTAAAGAATTGCATAGAGTATATAGTATAACCACACTTTCTCAAAGCGAGTGTTGTTTTAAATTTCGTCTCATAGTTTGTTCACAGAAAAAAAAAAAAAAATTGTTCATAAGAAAATGTCCCTTTCTTTTTTTAGAGATTTAAAAAAAGATTTTTGTAAAAGAGAATATCTTAATGTAAGAATATGCTTTGTTTAATCAAGACAAGATCTTATTAACATTTAATAAATCAAAAGTAGAAAAAATGTAACTTACTTGAAACCTCCTCCAGATCTCCCGATCTACTTCCCATCTCTCCCGGATCTCCTCCCCTTCCCCCTGCGACGCCTCCTCTTCTTAGATTCCGTCTTTCTTCCTTTGCTTTAGCTTTTCCCCTATGTTCAGATCTACTTCTTGAGTGTTTCCCTTGTCCTCCTCGTGCCCTCCCTCTCCTCTCTCTGGTTGCTTGGCTCTTGGCGACCATGCGAGGTTCCGTTCCTTTCTGGTGCCCTCTTCAAGGCCGTGGTGGGTGGTGCTGCTTCCCTCTTTAGGCTCCAGAGGGCTCCATCAGTTCAGATCTTCTCACTGATTCCATCCTTATCCAATCACTGTAAGTATAATGCATTTGTTTTTCGTTTTGGGCTTTCTTTTTTTTCTTTTTTTTGTTCTCGGTTCTGGGCGCACTCTGCGTCGTTTTATTTCTTCAGATTGTCCTCGATCTCTTTTCTTCTCTCTCTTTCTTTATTTTCTTGCTCGTTCTCTGTGCTTCAGTTCTTTCTATTTGGGATCAGCGTGAGTGTTGGTGGATGTTGGCTCGTTTGTTTTGCCTATTGTTGGTGGGTTATGTTTGGTTCGGTTTGATCTTACGATCCCCTTTGTAAGATCTTGCGCTTCTTCAAGCTTCCCCGCAGTCGAGTTCGTTGAACTCGATTTTCCTTTTTTTTCTACGTTTTTGGAAGTCCTTTTTCCCTTTTTTCGATCATCTGTTTGATCGCTACAGTAGTGGTTTGTGGACCCTTCCTTTCTTCGATATTTCCTTCTCATTCTCTCCCTGTTAGTTTTGTAGACTTGGGCCGCTATGGGCCTCTCTTGGGTTGATGTTGTAAAATAAAATAAAAAAAATAGTGTGATTAATTCCTGTTACCAGGCCTCTAAGCCCATGGCTTCTCAGTGGAGCCCCGTCTCGCAGTATCATCACCCCATTCGGCCCAATCCGAAGAATCTTCTAGGGTGCTCGGCTTTATCCCATTATCGCCCTTTCACTTCCCCTTTCTGTTCCCTCTCAAAGGTTTCCTCTTCTTTTTCGACCTCCCAAGCTCTGATTTGTTACCGTTGTCTCCAAGCTGGTCACATCAAGGCTTATTGCACTGTCAACATGAAGTGCTTGTTCTGCATGAAATCTGGCCATTCCCGAAATTGCTGTTTTTCTTTACAGCAAATTTTGGGGTTGTCCATGGGAGTTCCCATCACCGATCCTGTGATCGCATCGCTCGATTTTTCCTCTCTTCAGGCAAAGCTTGCATATCTTCAAGCACACAAGTCGAAGAGGGCCAAATTATCGTCCTCCTCCCCCTTCTTCCCACGCCCCATGTCTTACAGCGTATTTCTGTGGTGGATCATCACACTTCCCAAGTGATTTCTAACCCTCCCTCCCAATTAAACAAGCCTCAGGTCACCTATATGTTCATTCTCCCTACTGAACTTTCTGATAAAATGAGCATGTTTGTTTGCTACGGCGCCGTAGCATTCAGCGGAGGTTCGGTTTCTTTCACTACTCTAGATGCTTTCCTTGGCAACTCCTGTAATGTGACCGACTGGGTGTGGTCTATCAATACTTGTTCCAACGGGGAAGTGGTCATTCACTGTCCATCTCTTTAAATCTTGGAAGATCTTATTGCCATCAATTCTCTTCCGATTGGATCTATCAAGTTATCCTTTCGAAAATGGTTGTATCAAAGCCATCCCACTCCTTCCCTGAGTCACTCTCCTGTCAAAGTTACGTTGCTGGGTCTTCCTCCGTTCTGCGATTCTCATCATGGCATCGCTGACATGACTAAATGTGTTGGAGAATTGCATCGCATTTCCTCTTCCTCTATGCTAGCTTCAGGGTGTCTTCAGGTTGAGGCGGAATTCGCTTGTCCATCAGTGAATGAAAGAATTGATGCTTTCTCTCTAAGAGATAATAAATCCACTTTTCCTATTTCGGTCATTTATCAAGACCCCTCTAAAGGAGGCCAGTCTTCTGTTCCTGGTTCTCAGGAGGTGGCCAACACCTCTGCGTTTACCTCTACTCTCCTGAATACCTTTGCTGTTGGTACCTCTTCTACTTCGACCACTCCCTCAGCCAAATGGAAGCTGTTGCATAAAGTTCACCCCAAAAAGAACCCCCCTCTTCAGCACAGATGTATTGTCACTCCTACTAATTCCAAAATCACTCCTTCTAAAGCACCCAATTTGGTCTGGATTAATCTGGACATTGCCGCGATGAAAACCCACCCTGCCTCTCTGTCAGCTGCTGTCGAGCTTCCTCCTAAACTTCCCCTGTTGCCTTCGCTCAAGTCTCACTCCTCCATGGTCTCCGTTGCTACAGCGACTACTGGCTCTACTCCTTCTAAGCCTAAGTTGGTTGATTCTAATGAGAAATGGCCTGTTTGGGAGACTAATCCACATTACTCCACTGATTGGGACAAGTTCAAGAGTGTTGTCCACTGCTCTTCCTCTACAGATCCCTCTTTTAATCATAAGGTTGGCAAAGCTTTCTCGTCCGCCTCTCCGAAACCCGATGCTTGGATTGATAAAGATAATCTCCTGGATGAAGAATTAGCTGATCTGAATCAATCCCGGGAGCTTAAGCAGGTAATTGTCAACTTTCATTCAATTACTATTAAGTTTCGTTCTTTGGTTTTTCCATCTTTCAATAGCAGATGCAATTTTCGCTTTAGCCTATTATCTTCGTTTGCAACGACACACATTCTAACTTACTGTCTCGCAACTTTTTTTTCATTTTAAGTCTCCTATTTCGTCTCTTGTTCCAATCATGGTTGATTTACACCCTCTTCGTGGCTGTAGAGAGACATCCCACTCTTCTATTATCCCATCGTTCCACTCTATTGCTCCTTTTGATCTTTCAAGCAGCAGCTCTTCCGATTCAGTTTGTTCTTTGAAGGAGAAAATGCGATCTCCTATCCCTAACCTTCCTGGGAGTCTGCAGGCTACTTCTGCCAAAGCTAATAAACCATTCTCTGTCATTCGCTCTAGTGCCCGTATTCGAGCCAATAAGGTTGCAAAACTGTCGACCGTTTCTTAGGCATCCCTTGTGGCTCAGATCCGAAAGTTGGATATCCCCCCCCCATCACATTCTTCGTCTGGAAAGGAATAACTAGGCTCCGTTTACCAGGTGCATTTTGACTCTCTATCTAATCTAGACATGCTTCATTTGTCTAGGGAGATGGGGTTTCTTGTTGATTCGGATAATTTTGTCGACTTTGATTCGATTCGCAGCCGTGAAATCTCTAGAGCTTTTGAGAGTTTTTAATGATTAGCATTTCCTAGAATATTCGGGGGCTGCGGTGTGCGACTAAGCAACAAGCATTGTTTAGCCTGATCTCATTTTCACATTGTGATTTAATCTCAATTCAAGATCTAAAATTGAGTCTCCTTCTCCTTCCCTTCTTCAGTCGATCGGCGGATCTTTAATTTCCAATTGGATCTCTCTTGATGCTATAGGATCAAGAGGAGGAATCCTATTTGGGTTTAAAGATTCCTGTTTCTCCCTCATTTCGATAAGGAGATTAATGTTCTGCCTGGTGGTTCGGCTTCATTGGGCCGAATTCAATTGTGAACTTTCTGTGGTGTCAGTTTACGATCCGTCCACCGCAAATCGTCGAGAGGCTTTTTGGAACGAACTTATCTCCTTCCAAAATATCATTCAGGGTTTTTGGTTATTTTGTGGTGACTTTAATGTCACCAGATTTTCCTTTGAAAGATTGAGTGGTTCCACTTCCTCCTCAGATTCCTTCCGTTTTAACGATTGTATTCGCTCCCTCCACTTGACTGATCTTCCTCTCAGCGGCAGATCATTCACTTGGTCTAATATGCGGGTGTCGCCGACCATGGCTAAGTTAGATCGATTTCTTGTTTCGTCGGAATGGATCAATTTTTTCCATAATTCCTTTGTCTCAGCCTTACCTATCTGTCTTCGGATCACATTCCAATCTCATTGTCCTCTAACTATAATTTCTCCAGATCTTTCAAATTCTGCTTTGAAAAGTTATGGTTGGAAGATCAAATCTTTGTTAACCTTATTACGGAATGCCTCTCCTCTATTACGGGCTCTTCCGGGCTTGGGCGCATTCTGATTAAGCTCCATGCTATCAAATTCGGTTGTAAATTTTGGAGTAAAGAGCATCTTGCCAGCGCAATTTTTTTAATAAATGTCTTACTATCCACCATTCAGTCCATTGATCAACTTGAGGAATGTGGACCTATATCGAATTTCCTTCGCTCCGAAAGGGTGTCTTGTAAAAAAAAATTATGCGTCCTTCACAATGATCACATTAAATGGGCTCAGATGGTTAAGTTTCATTGGTTGAAGGAGGGTGACGGCAACACCTCCTTCTTCCCTAATTTTGCTTCGCACCTTCAGCGATGCAATCACATTTCTTCTATTCTGGACAATGGTAATGAAATTACTACTGTGTCGGATATCCATGCCACCTTCCTCCACTTCTTTAAAAATATTTTGGGTTCTAATAGACATCGTTCCATTCATTTGGACTGGACCCTATTGTATGGTCAGCAGACGCATGATCTGTCCAACTTAGAAGCTCCCTTTTCTACGGAAGAGATTAAGTCAGCTGTATTCTCTTTAAAAAGTGATTCTGCCCCTGGCCCAGATGGGTTCCCAGCATTCTTTTTCCAACGTTTTTGGGATTGTCTCAAAGACGATCTGTTCAAGATGTTCTCCGATCCATACCAAGGAAATTTCTCCTTCGATAGGATCAATTATGCGCATATCGTCCTTATTCCCAAATTCTTGAGGGCAAATTCAGTTTCTAACTTTCGGCCTATTAGCCTTCTCAATACCACCTTCAAGATCATTATGAAAGTTCTTTCGTCCCGCCTCAGTGCGGTTATTTCTCCCTTAATCGATCCCGCCCAAACAGGATTCATTAAAGATCGCTTCATCTTAGATAGTGTGGCGTCGGCCCAAGAAATTATTTTCGACTTCCATAGATCCAATTCGGAGGGGATTCTATTAAATTAGACTTTCAAAAGGCTTATGATAATGTTATCTGGGATTTTCTCTTCGAAATCCTTTTAAATCCAGTATCTTCGCTGGTATTGCTTGGATTAAATCCAGTCTCTTCGCTGGTACATCGTCCATTATTGTTAATGGGATGGAAAGCCACAAGTTCAAGTGTAAGCGGGGTCTTCGCCATGGCGACCCTATTTCCTCCCTTTTATTTTCTCTTATTATCGATGTGTTTAGTAAATTACTCCGTAACGCTTGGGAGGCTGATGTTATAGAAGGTCTGGGGGTTCTCATAGTTATCAAGGTGTGTTGAACCTTCAATCCGCCGATGATACCATTATCTTTGCAAAACCCAACGGATGCTCATTGCGTAACCTTAAGTTACTTCTCTATGTTTTCGAAAGTGCGTCTGGTTTAACCATTAACTTTCAAAAGTTCTCGATTCTTTGGCTTAGAGGGTCTCTTAATCGCCAAGCAGAAATTACGCAATTCTTTAACTGCGCTGCAACCTCTTTTCTGATCCATTATCTTGGTATCCCTTTGAGATGGGGGAAGCTTCATAAGTCGGATTGGAGGCCGATGATCGAAAAAGTTGAATCTAGACTTAACTGTTGGTCTAGTAAACTTCTGTCTAGAGGAGGCAGACTTATCCTTGTGAACTCCGTTCTCTCCTCTATCCCTTTATATATGACTAGTAATTTGCACGTGCGATGCACGTCTTAACAAATATAGTTTTTTAAAATAAAAATTTAGACATAATCTGGATTTGAACTTAGAACCTCCTTTATAATAGTTATGCACGTGTATTGCACAGGTTGGTAGATTGACAAAATATTTACAAATGACACCAAGGTCTTCTCCCATTATAATATTAGAAATAGGAGTATTTCTTAAAATAGTAAGGGTATATGCTAATTTTCACATTTTAAATGGGGGCATTTGCTAAAATATCCCTTTTTTAGGAGCTGCACGTGCATCAGACGGGTATGTTTGGTGGATTTAGTTTGCCGTATATTGCACGTGTTTACTCAATTACAAAATTAGGGTTTGTTTGTTTACAACCCTAACTCTCCCACTAAAATATTAGAGATGTCATTCTTTTACCTCCCTTCTTGGGTGATTAAGAGGATCGACTAAATCAGAAGGAACTTCTTCTGGTCTGGCGGTGATTCTTATAAACCTGGCACTCACCTTTGCAGCTGGAAGCTGATATGTACTTCTAAGGCTGCTGGCGGTTTAGGGGTCCTTGATCTCAGGCACCAAAACCTTGCTCTTTTGGGCAAATGGTTATGGAGATTTCTTAAACACGATCATCTACCCCGGGTACGTCTTATCTCTCTCAAATGTTTCTCCTATCGTAAGATGTGGGATTTTCCACTTCCCATTTCCTACAGGGCCTCCTCTTTCTGGAAGGGAGTTTGGAAAGTAGTCGGTCCATTCTGGTGTGGTTTAGCACACGTGTGCGCCGTTGGTTCGAAGACCAAATTCTGGGAAGATCTTTGGTTCGGTAATATCAAGTTAGCTTACGCTTACCCTTCGTTATATCAGTTAGTATCCAATTCCTCTGCCACGGTGGAAGATTATGTTACTATCATCAATAACCAAAAATTTTGGTCGATTCCCTTCACGTGCATTCTCCCTTCGCCTCTTGTGAACGTCCTTCATGACCTCTTCAGCTATCTCAACCTCTATCCCTGGCATCCCATTGATGACTTCAAATGAAGATGGACTAGCTCTGGTAATTACTCGGTTAAATCATTCTATAACTTCCTAAATTTCGGGGGTATCTACTCCCCGAGTGCTAAGTTCTTATGGAACGTTTGCGTTCCTCTCAAAGCTAAAATTTTAACTTGGTTAGATCTTAACAATAAACTTCTTACTGTTGATGTCCTTAACAAGATGAACCTGGCCTTAGGTCAATCTTGTGCTTTATGTTCCTCTGTTCATAAGGACGCTGATTACCTTTTTCTTAAGTGTACCTTTATTCAACCGTTATGGAGGATTAATGTTATTGCCTGGCAAGCGCCTCATATCCCCTGTGAATTTTCGTCCTATTGGAAGACTCACTCTCTCAGGAAAGAATTTCGTACATCCTGGAGTCTCTCTATGGAAAGAATTTCGTACATCCTGGAGTCTCTCTATTATGGTCATCATTTGGGTTATTTGGTATGAACGAAACAATCGTATTTTTAATCACTCTGTCTCATCGATTGATATCATTATCGAGGAGTTCTTATTCTTCGCTACGTTCTGGCCGTCCACTTTATCGGATGATAAAGTGGAAGCTTTGCATTTAAGTCGTCTAGATGAGGCGATTATTTTGTTTCGTTCGACTAGTTTTTATTCTTAATATTCTTAACTATTTCTAATTTGTCCTCTCTCCCCTACTTTTTGCAGACCTGATGTTGTTGTGGTGGATGTTTGCCCTCTTATCGGTGGTCCTTTTGGGTCGTTTTGGCTGAGGCCGACAGGTTTGGCCTGTGTTCATGTTCCTCTTTTGTTCTGGTTGGAGGTAGTTTGCTCTGGTGGTTTGGTTCTGATGTTTAGATGGAGCTAATTCCTTATCAGTGTTGTATGGCTGGATGTTATTTTGGGTGATGTTGAGCCTATCTTTTGTCACCCTCTTCTTTACTTGACTCCTTGCTGTAATGTTTATTAACTTTTAATCGTTATAGCTGAATTGTTATGTTCTTCTGGCTGTTGCTCTACTGGCATTTGTTGCGTTGATGATTTTCTGCGGCTAAGCAGTGTATTTGTATTTCGGGGCTGTTGCCTCTGAGGCCCTTAGCCATTTGGTTTATTTTGTTTCTTTGCTCATTCCTCTCGTGCTGTATAGCAGTTCTCATTACTGCTATGCTGGCTCTTTGGTTGTGCTGAGCTTAGATTTTGGTTGTTTTCCTTCGGTTCCTATTATCTTCCTTATGTTTTGTCCTCGGAATATTCTCCGACCTCCTTCTTTATGGCGTCGGTATTGAATACTTGTTCTTAGGGGATCACGCCGTAGTTGTTCTTTACCATGTTGTTCCTCCCTCTGGAGGTTGCCATAGTACTGCACACCCCCCCCCCCCTTCGGGTGGGATCTTTGCTAGAGATTGCTGTGCTGTGGTGATAGGGTTCTTGCAATTCTGGCTTTTGTGCCGGTCGCCGAGCTCTGCCCTCATTTCGTATTTCTTCGGGCATGCGAGATGCCTGTTCCCTCCCCATCCGTGTCTTCAGTTTTGGGGGAGTGCCGCAACTACTAGATCCGTCCTTTGTTTGGGTTGGTGGTTGTTCTGGTGTTAGTGGTGCAGCCCTCTTAGTGGCCTTGGGCTATCTCACTTCCACCGGCAGTGTGGTTCGTGATGAGCTGGGGTTTTGCTTATCGCGGTTCTATTCGCCGTCGAGGTGTGCACGCTCTCCTTTGGGGCTCCATTCGCATTGGCTCCTTTCACTATTGGATCATTGTCTTCGATGGTTTTTTATTGGCAATTTTCGCAGTTGCTAGCTGTATGTATTTTGGTGTTGTTGTTTGCTTTCAGTTTTACTTTCTGTAAAATTGTACTTTATAGTTCTCTTGCTTATATATATATATTGGGCTGGAATCGTCTTATTCTATCTTGTTATAAAAAAAAATACAAGATCTCATTGTGTGTTGTAAAAAAAAAGATAAGGCCCTTGATAGGCAAAGTTGGTTATTTTGCAAAATCCGTTAATTAGGTATTTAGAGAAAATGATTGATCCTTTGGGGAAAATATCAAATTTTGTTTTGTCCAAAAAGAAATTGCTTTTGTTAGCAAAATTTGAGATTTTTAATGAAATTGGGATCTTTTTGAGAAAAAGGAATTGTTTTTAAGGAAAAGTTGATTTTTTTTTAAATATAGAAATGGGAGACAAACTTTACTACAACGATTTGTTTGCCTTCTATGGTATAAATTATGCCCTAAGCATATTTTATTTGTGAGGATCACCCACGGCGAGGATAACAAGTTGAAAGGGTAACTTCTCGGTTTTGGACTCATGACAATATATAATTGCTCACGTACAAGCCAAAGATCTATTATTCTAGTGTTGTTAAATCATAAAAATCATCTTTTTCCAAGCATAAAGTTACTGTTTTTATCAGAAAAGAATTTCGTTTGAATTGTAATTGTTAGAATTAGGGATAAAAAAATATTCTTTTATTGATTGATTTAATTGAGTACAATAAAACTCATACATATAGGAGAGAAGCGAATACTAAACCAATACATTATTCAATGTGGGACTAAACTAATCTTTCATCTAACGCCCCCTCTCAAACTCAAGTTGGTTCAAGCAACAAGAGTTTGGAATACTGACGATGTTGATATGGAAAGAACGGCAAACTGTAATGCAGAAACGGCGCTTGATGGCGCATGTGACGGAACTGAGAAGTAGACTGATGGGATCTCACCCCTGACTTGGGACATAGTCGAAGTTGGATGCTGATAACACCCCTCTCTAACTTACGATCGATCAACCGGAGTAAGTTGACGATTTTTTTTTTTTTTTTTTGAAATAGCAACAACCCACTAACCAACACAAGATCGTACGTGCACAATACGTGCAAAAGAGTACCCAAAGAAAACAAAGAGACAACATCAACAGAGCAAGAGGAAAGGTTCTGAACGATGAGATGAGGCGGCATCTTCTTGGAATCGAAATCCTCCTGGTAGAATCCATCCCTCGGCTCTTCGAGTGAGTTGGCCAGATTCAGTGCTTCGTTGAGCTTGGACTGAAAAAGGGAGTCGGGTCGGAGACGAGGCTGGACGACGAAGAGGTTGGGAGGGGAATTGGTGTCTCGGTTGTAGACGAAGGAGAAGACCTCGCCGTCGTCGGCTTCGCGTTTGCCAACATCGGATGAGTTGGAGTTGTTGGATTTGCGGTGAGATGAGAAAGGGAAAGAGGAGAGGAGGGAGAATGAAGGCGAGGGATTTGATGACTGATCTCATCGTTCTTCTCGTGAGGGATTTGCGGCGAGAAGAATGGGTATCTTCGGCGTCCTCGCATCAGATCTGATGACCGAAACCCTCCCGTTCCGTCCTGGAGTGGACATGTCGATGGATCCGACGCGGAAGAGGTTGCAGGAGGAGGTGGCTGCGACGGAGGCGGCGGCGGAGGCCTGAAGAGCTGCGGCTGCTGACAATGCTTGGTTTTTAGAGAGAGACGAGAGGAATGGGGATGAGAGAGAAAGATGATCTTGTTGTTTGGTGACAGCTAGGGTTTTGGAGATTTAGGGTTTTGGGGGATATTTTGTTGTTGAAGGAGAAGAGGGTTTTGGTATTTGATCGAGAGCGGAAGAGAGATGTCGGGAGGTGGAGTGATTCCGATGAAAACGAGAACCACTCCACCTCGACGACGATGATAAAATTAGTGTAGGCCTCATAGAACGATAGGCTCTGATGCCATGTTAGAATTAGAGATAGAAAAATATTATTTTATTGATTGATTCAATTGAGTACAATAAGACTCATACATATAGGAGAGAAGAGAATACTAAACCAATACATTATTCAATGTAGGACTAAACTAATCTATCATCTAACATTAATCACAAAAAGATCAAATTTTTCATTACAAGCATGCAAAAAATTTTTAATATGCCACTTTTTCGCAACTATTTGCAGAAAGATGGCAGTTGTCAAAGTATTTGGGCACGTGGAATCAACAACTAAACTCGTCGTTCCCAACGGCAAATTTAGTTCAAAATTATCAATGAAATCTAGTCGTCCACAATGGCGATAACATTTACACTAGACTCGCTGTTGGGAACGACGAGTTTAGTTCAAATTTTTTTTTTGAAGACTCGTCATTCCCAATGGCGGGGACATTTACACTAAACTCGCTGTTGAGAACGGCAAGTTTAGTTCAAATTTTTTTTTTTTTGAAGATTTGTCGTTCCCAACGACGAGGATATTTACACTAGACTAGCTGTTGGGAACAACAAGTTTAGTTCAAAAAAAAATTCTATAGAATTTTTTTCGAAAATTTACTAAGTCCAACAGAGTGTTTCACTCTCTGTGAAATTTTCTGCATCCTCGCCGTTTCCAACAGAGAGTCTAGCATAAATGGCCTCGTTGTTAGGAACGACGAGCCTCTATTGAAAATTTTGAACTAAACTCTCTATTCCCAACAACAAGTCTAGTGTAAATGTCATCGCCATTGAGAGCAGCGAGTCTTCATTGAAAATTTTGAACTGAACTCGCCATTGGGAACGGCTAGTTTCTCAAAAAAATAGCACTAAACTCTCCGTGTCCCAACGGCGAGCATGAAACAACTAAACTCGCCGTTGAGAACGTCGAGTTTAGTTGTTAAGTCTACGAAAGCAAATACTTTGACAACTATTATCTTTCTGCAAATAGTTTTGAAAAGTGGCATATTAAAAAAAAATCCGAGCATGCATATACTGAGCACGATTTATCAAATAAGAGTTTTTGACATGTATGTCCCTAACAAAATCTTGAATATCATGTATGCCCCTCACAAATATGTATTTTCATATTTGTCCCTAACAATATATGCTACTTCTCTTAATTACCCCTCTAGTTAAAAAAACTCAAAATGATGGAAAATTTTTAGTTTTTTTTAATGGACTTGATAATAAATGACTGAAATATTATATTCTCCATCATTCAAACTTTATCTTCTTCATCCTTGTAAATCCGAACAATTGTTAATCTAACCGAAACTCTTTAACTCTTCTTGTTCTTCATTTTTTTTAAGAAATGGATAAACTAATAGTACATCTTTGAGATCTACATATTCTTTCTCACGTTACTTATCCAAAATTTGTCATTAATCTTTTTTTAATGATAGATTATAAACTTCCTCATTTATTTTCCTTAAAAGAGTTAAATCTTTTCTCATTTGATTGTTTAATTTGATCTAATTTGATTTCTATTTGTCTTATAAGGGTAAAATCGTGGTTAACTCAGTGATATCTACCATAGGGATAAATATAAAATAAAGTCCAAATTATTAGGAGCATATACGAAAATATACATTTGTGAGAGGTATATAGATATTATCATATTTGTTAGGAGTATACATGTTAAAAACCTATCAAATAAGAGTAATGCTTCATCCACTAACAATTTCACTACCATTTTCTTCACTATGCACGGGCACGTGCACCATCTCCTCCCCACAATTATATGCAAACAGAACCATTAAAGTCATGGCAAACATAAGAAAACTCTCAATTTTCTAATCTAAATATCACATTATCAAATTTAATAATCTCACAGTTTATCATCAAGTTCTCAACAAATATCAATCAAGAAAATTCATCGCAAACATGTATATAAGTTCTAGAAAAATCTAAGCATGGATTGTATGTGGGGAAGGAGGCCGATACCGATCAAGGAGGGGGTCTTGACTGTCGGGCTTGTGGTGTTGTTGTCGCTTGGGCGCGAATTCCGAAGCAGGAAGGAAGGGGGCTGGCGGCGTCGGGCTGTTGTCCTCTCTCTTCAAACTCTCTTTTGAGTCCGGGATCTAAGTTCTCGTTTGGGGTTTTGGGTTTGGAAGCAGGGGGAAAAGTATACTAGTATTTACAGATAGTCAATTATTCAACTTCCCTCTAAATAAATATACAAGTATACAATCAGATAGAATTTCTGTGTTGTATTTGCTTCATGACCAGCCATAATCTCTGTTTTCTCCACAGTGAAGAGAAGAATTTAAAGAATTAATCCCCAAACTATTTAAGAAAAAATATCATGCCATAAGCACAATGCCTTCTCTCTCAAAAATAAAATTATATATATATATATATATATATATATATATATATATATATAAAAGCACAATGCCTTAAAAAAATAAAGAAAAATGATTGACAACGTAATGAACATAAGAAAAGAATGTAATCAAATCAAACTGTGGAAATGTTAATCTATGGATTTTGGAGAAATTATTCTGATAGAATTGTTATTTGTTTATAAATAAATTGGAATTGGATAGATAATGAATTTGTGACACCTCTGGCGCGTTTGGGAACCCAAAAAACTAGGGAAAGGAATGGAATACTACAGATGAGCCCATCTTATCCTATTCCACAGCCTGTTTGTTTGAAAAAAAAAAACAAATGAAACAACTAAATTTCATTCCCTAGAGACTCAACCGATTTCTATTCCGACTCCACCCCCTCGGAAAGCTGCGTAAAGGAATGGAGAATCAACCGATTTCATCTTTTGATAGCGCGCATGAATTTTTCTTCAACCGATTTATAAGAGCTTGGTACGAAATCTTTGATGGCTACTTCAGCTGCCGAATCAAAATCGCAGGTATGTTTCGATTTCTATGGTTTATTCCTCTCTTTCCCCTCCCAAACTCTCCACTCCTCCTCCCTCTTCTCCCTCCCCCGCCCCCATTCCGGCACCCTCAACCTCTCCTATTTCGTAAATACACAAACAGTGTCTACTCAATCCATTTTTGTTGGTTTCATGCTAAAAATGTCATTAATCTTCGAAGTTTTTTTTACTTTAAAAGGTATTGGTGGTTTTTTGAACTTTCACAAATATTACAACTTAAACAAAACAATTCTTGTATGAGCATGCTCCACTTTGTGTTAGTATCAATCACGTTATTCACATAATTTAGAAAGTTGATCACTATGTACAGGTATTTGAATTAGATTAGGATTCAAGTGGAGTATGTGCGAATGACATAGTAGCTGCCAAAAAACTGGATTAGGTTTCAAGTGGAGTATGTGCGAATTAGATTAGGTTTCAAGTCGAGGCATTCCAAATAGCTTGAAGGGATAAATCAATGAATGAGCTAGGGAAGTTCTATTATTATTGTTGGTGACCCTCTGAGTTTGTCTTAATTCATATATACTTCTCTATCTTCTTCAATCATATCAGAACTACGTACATGGCTTATATCGTGTATTTAGTTCTTATCTTCACAAACATATTCTGAATAATATAAAAAAAAAATCCTTTCTGGCAGAATATTATTTAATTGCTATTCATATTGTGTTACTGAGGAATTTGATAATGTGTATCCCGTTGGAACTCTAATGATTGATTAACTGTTTCTGTTCTTCCATTTTAATGTTTCTCTATCATCTACAATCCCAGTTTGAGGCATTCTAAACTACTAGTAAATCAGTCTATTCATATCTGTTGTAAATCAATATTTACCATCTATCCTTCTTTATGTATATTCTACCAAGAGATTTTATTTGCTGAGATAATTTACTCTATTTGCTGGGATACTTTACCATTTTTTTGGGAGGTGTTGATACAAATCTAATTTATTTTTAGTTGGGAATATGGACGACTATGACATAACAGTATTCATTCTCATGATGGTTGCATATTTCGTGATGTCGGCCTCAGCATCCTTAACATATCTTGACAAAGAACCAAGTAGAAATAGAAAAACTGAGAGGGACCAAATTCTAATGAGATTGTACGTAGAGAGTGATCGGAATTGTCATGAGATACTTCGAATGAATAGAGTTTCTTTTCATAGACTTTGTGAACTACTTAAGGGGAAAGGTTTGGTTTCTAGTAGGTGGGTAAGTTTGGAAGAACAAGTGGCTATGTTTCTTCTCATCTTGGGTCACGACACACACATTAGACATAGTGCCTTTACAGTGATAGGGCCATCAGAAACTGTCCATCGCCATGTTCATAATGTGTTACGAGCCGTTTTGAAACTTGGAAGAGAATATATAAAGCAACCTTCTGCTAATTATTCTCCTGAAAGAAGTAGTAACCCAAAGCCCTGGGCAATGAGATATTTTAAGGTACAATCTAATCATATACACAATCCTTAACCTCATAATTGATCGTGTTGAACCTAGATTGTTTATTTATTATTTATAGAATTGTGTTGGCGCGATTGATGGTACCTTCATGCCCGCAATGGTACCCGAGGAAGATCAACCACGATATCGCAACCGCAAAGGTGATATTGCTCACAATGTATTGATTGCTTGTTCTTTCGATATGAAGATCACATATGTATTAGCTGGATGGGAAGGATCAGCCCACGACACTCGGTTATTATGATCTGCTGTCACACATCAAAGGGACTAGTTAAAAGTACCGAAAGATAAGTATTACCTGGCAGATGCTGGGTTTCCTTTAGTCCCTGGTTTTTTAGTCCCTGTACCATGGAACACGATATCACTTAAAAGAACAAAATGGGAATACACCTCAAACACCCAAAGAGCTATACAATTTGAGACATTCGTCTTTACGTAACGTCGTTGAGCACACCTTTGGTCTCTTAAAGAAGCGTTTTGCTTATCTGAGGACAACCCCTTTCTATAGTGTGGATATGCAAGTGGACTTCATACTAGCTTGTTGCATTTTACATAATTTCATACGTTGTGAAGATCCCGACGATATTGGAAGTGAATGGGAAGATCCCCCTGTAGATGCTGATCAAGATAATGCAGCGCAAATTGAAGATATTGCCACACTGAGCATGTCTCCTTCTTGGACTTCTTTTAGGGACAATCTTGCTGCCACTATGTGGAATGATTCTATTTATCATTGATACCTTATTATACATAATTCTTATATATGCATGGAAACATGGTAATGTACTGTATAGCAAGAGATGGGACCTTGTCTTCTATAGTTTTGGCATTTCTTACTTGTATTTGACATGTCAAGCATAAAGTTTCTTGTAAAGTATAAAGAAATTGGTTAATTTTCTCTTCATAGTGTAGAATATTTAAACAGAATGACTTAAAGATTATATGAATGCAAGGAGGACTGACCTGTATGTGTTATGTCAAGCTCGTGTCTGCATGTTATAATTCATTGCTTATCTATCTTCAAATTTTGAAGTTGATTTGACATTTGTATTTTTCAGGAATGATGTCAAATGCTTCTCTTACCGAAGAACTAAAAGTAGGTCAACAAAGGTGTTTTGGACAGGTGCTATGGATGATTGTATGCTAGATGTTTTTTTGACCCACCTTTCTCAAGGTCGTAGGACGCCTTCAGGTTGGAAAAAAACCACCACACACACTGCTATCAAGGAGGCACTGATGAACAACCTAAAAATAGATTTTAGCGTTAACAATATTGAAAATAGAGTTAAGACATGGGAAAGAGACACTAGCCTTCAAAACCTTGAATTCTTCATGTAGTGGATTCGGTTGGAACTCAGACACTATGTTATTGGAAGCAGATGAACGAGTATGGGAAGAAGCGCTCCAGGTATTAAGTTTTTACGTAGTGTTAATTTGGTAATATTTCAAAATGAAACCAATAATAGTCTTACCACTCACATTGGCAGGCTAATCCAAATCTCAAGAAATATAGAAAGAAGGTATTGCCACGATTTAGTGAGTGGATAGATGTGCTTGGAGAGAATTCGGCCAATGGAAATATTCAAAAGACATGCTTTATAGCAGATGTAGATGCGTATGATGCCGACATCTTACCACAACAAGCTTTTGACTCTCTTCTTGGTGATAACAGAAGTTTTGTGACTGTTAATTTAGAAGACGACAGCGGAACCTAACAAAATCCCGGTTCGTCTACTGTATCTCAAGCTGCTAAACCATTTAAATTGCCACAAAGAAAGCACAAAACCATGGCAGCAGGGCTTAAGGAAGAAATGGGAAATATGCGCGGCACTATGGAAAATTTTGTAGATGTCATGAAGGAGAAGAACCACTACAAAGATATAATTTGGGATCAAATTTCTAATGCCATTTTTTTTATAGATAGTATGGATGAAGACAAAAAGGTGAGGGCATTAGAGCTGTTCTCCGGTGAACGCGTTGACAACTTGAAGAGGTGCTTCCTTAGGATACCTGAACACAAGCGCAAAGACTGGATTTTGAATAAGGTTGGTGATGGTAGTGAGATTTGATGTTTGCTTTGGTCTTTGAAATTGGAATCGTTAGGAAAGAACTTTTATTATTATTTGTCGAAATAGATCTAGCTATATTTGAACTTGTGCTTATGAAATAAATGGTTTGCTTATATGAAATGAGCCTCCTCAAACTTTTTCTTCAATATGAATTAGCTTTCATTTCGGGTTAAGTTTCGTCAACTTTCTGTTTGCAATTTTGGCCATCCTTTTCTAGTTGATGTTCATAATTTTGACCTTGGTACTGTGGCGGATATCCCTATTTGTGCCTTAGTTTTTTTGCTTTTATAATGAGAACATGTTTAAAGCTAATTCATATTGAAGGATAATTCATATTGCAGAATCCAAGAAGTTTTTTTTGCTTTTATAATGAAAACATGTTGTGCAAGTCTGTGAATCATCTACCTATCTATCTTTTGATAGAGAATCATCTTAGTACAATGACAGACTTTTGAAAGGGAACTTTACCAGCTACATATCTGTCTTATTTTTAGATTTCGGGGATCAATGACTGGCTGGGGCAATTGATTGGGAGGTAATAGGGGAGGGGCAAACCTGAGCCCAGGTTCCTTTAACAGTGGATTATGCTGATATTAGTAAGCTTCATTTATCATAGATCATCCTCATTTTCTCTTTTCTTTCAAGTTGGTTTCATGCTTGTTCTTTCCTGTTTAATTATTAATTTCCTTTTATGCTGCAGGCATTTTCTCAGACTAATCAACTGCTAGAGAAAATGGGCCTCTCCCCAATAGATTGGCAACTCTGAAATTGGACATTTGCTTTTGATTCCTTTTCTGCTATTCCATGATTTATTATCTGCAAAGCAATTATAATAAGTATTCTTAGGGCTTAAAAGTGGTTTTTTATTGATCAGCCACTTTTTTCTCACATAGAAAAGATATTGGAGTACTTGACTACTCAGTTAACAAATGGATAACAATATCTTTACTTTTCAAATTAATATGGAGGTTGAACCAGTGGGCTTATTGAAGGTATCTACTGTTCTTTACGCATTTAAACAACTACAATGATTTAGATAACTCTAAAATTATGCTAACTAGCTGTCAGTAACTTTGTGGTCTGTAATAAGGTTTATAGTTAAGCCAATGTTCGAACCCTAGTAATGATCTCCATTGTTAGCAAGTACTGGGTATTGGAGTCAGCTGAAGCGGCAGCTTCTGAACTCTTTTGGGAATTGTTATAGCGATATATGTTATTATGTGCTAGAATTTTCATGTCAATATTAGGCCAAAATTGTTATAGCGGTATATGTTATTATGTTCCAAAACATAACAGTTTTTGGAATGCTTTAGGCCGGAATCGAACCTTACCAACTTGCTTATTATTTATTAAGAAGTAAAGCTACCTGTTTCTTGTTTTAACTTGCTTATTGTTAGCATGCTGGTTATTGAGAGCCGAAACTCGAGCTAGCCCATAGTTTGTATACATGTTGCCCATGTGCGTATGAAGAAACTAACTGCTGAAGTAGAAAACTTGGTACAACATTGGGTGATAACTGTGTACTGTTGTTTGCTTCGCCAACTGCTTGCAAGTCATGAATCACTGCAATTGTATTTATCATGTTGATGCTCGAATTTTCATCTAGCAGTTCAGGACAAGCATGGACTATTGGTAACAGAACTTGGCATTTTGTTTACTGGAAGTTACATTCAGAAGCACCATCCACTTTTCCCTGATAATCGGACAAACTTTATGCAGCTGAACCAGTTAACCAAAAGAATTATAACCTTCATTAATCCAAACAAGACTATTAAAGGAACCTGGGCAAATAAGTGGATAGTTTGTTTTTTGAAAACACAAATGGATAAAACTGTATTGTGATATTCTGAGATTCAATCATAAACCCTTCTTTCCATTATTCTATATCTTTTGGACAGGCTATATAGTTATGAATTGAAAATTTTCTCTTCAGTAAGAATTAAGCTACTCCTGATGCCCACAATAATAGAGATCAGGCATTAGTTGGAATTGTATACAGAAAAATTGAACGATTTGCCTAGAATTTAGTTCTACATGAGGAAATTGGTAAGGGATTACTGCAAACTAATATTATGTATTACATAAACGTTACAAATCGTTATATGAGATTTGCAAATTGATGAACTGATTACTTATTTGCTGCTTGCTTATATTGGGGTAGCAAAATGAAAAGGGGAAAACTCATTATTTATCGAAGGGGAGTAAAGAGTGGTCAAGTAAGTATGTAATGAAAGCTAAGAATCTCAAACTGACTTGCCAACAGAGACACCATGAAACACTAAATACTGAAAAAGTCTAGAATATTAGATTAAAAAGGAAGCATAACTATGGATACATGTGTTTCACATATGTTCATGACAACACAGGTTCCCAAACAGTGAATTATAATTATGTATCCTCTCCACAGTATTCCATTGTTTACCAAACAAGACTAGGGAATGGAAACAAAAAAAATTCAATTCCATTCCACCAGTTGCCAAACACACACAACTTATAAAGTTAATCCATCCCTTTCCCTTTCTTTCCATTCCTCTCCATTCATTTTGATTCCATTCCTTTCCAATCCCCAACTTAAATGTTTCCAAACAGACTCCTCTTGTCACATTCCCATCCTTCAAAATCAGAGCTGTTCAGATGGATTCATGGATTCAGGTACGTATATTTACACCCTATGGATACAATCAATCCTGACACATTCTTTCTAAAAGATGTTATTCTGAAAGAATTGTAATCTAATTATAACAAGAAAGATGATTCTAGTACCTGAATTGCAAGTAGAAGCTTACATTCTGCTCTTGTTCAACACAACTACCATTCATGTCTGCCACTTATTGAAGAACTAATTTTACAAGTCATTGGTCTATGTTTTTGTAAGTTGCATTACATGTTAAAGCATCCACAGTCGTTTTCTAATTTATAATTTTTACCATTTTTTGGCAAAAAACTTGTTGCAGTCGTGGGCTATTTTGCCATTTTTTTCATTTTTTGGAACAGTGATTGCTATATTTGAGAAATGATTTGGCAATTCTCATATTATAGGGTCCCTATTATTTTAATATTTTTCAATTCATCGGACGAAACATGATATTTCGTCCGAAGAAATTTGTAAATTTATTTTTTAAAATAATTTCGTCCGAGGAAAAAGTTGATTTTTTATTTTAAAAAATGATGTGTTTAGTTAGATAATTAGTTAGATAATTAAGTTTAGTTCGATAATTAAGTGATTAAGTGGCAAAATGGGTGGGACCACCGTGAGACGAAACATCATGTTTTCTTCTCACCGTGGGTATATATATATATATATACACTAGATTTGCCCGTGGGCACGTGCCTACGGAACGTCTTCAGAATATATATATATATATATATATATATATATATATATATATATATATATACACACTAGATTTGCCCGTGGGCACTTGCCTGCGGAACGTCTTCAGAACGATACATCATACGGAAAGCTTTGTAAACAGTAAATCAACAATTATATAGCTCAAGTTTGAATAGTATGACAATAATTAATTGTAAATAAAGTCCATGTTTTCATTAGTATATGTTGAAAAGTAATTATAAATTTTGGTATAAAAGTCCATGTTTCCATAAGTGTGTGTATGTATATATATATATATAGAGAGAGAGAGAGAGAGGGAGAGAGAGAGATAATTAAATAAATAAAGGAGTTGTTTTGGGGGGATTTGAATTTGAGTTTTGGGGGGAAAACTTTTGGGGGGGGGGGGGGGGGGGGGGGGGGGCGGAATGTGTTTTGTAAGGTTAGATATGGACCTTTGATTTTGGGAGAATTGAAAGTGAGCCACTTGATAGCTTTCTTTGTGTTTTATTATATAGATATATATATATAAATTAAACAAATAGTAAAATATTGAAAAACCTTTAAAAATTACACAAATTTAGACGAACGAAACATCATGCTTCGTCCGTTTAATTTTATCTACAAAATTGCTATATTTTGCATTTTATGACTGCAGCAAACAATGAAAATTATCAAATTATATTTTGTCATTTTGCCATTTTTGGGCAAACAACATTGGATGCTCTTAAAACCTGATGTTATAATATCCATCTTTATGTTGATCTAAGAGTAGAGGCTAATATTTTTTTTAATATATAATGTAACCTATGTTTCGGGATGTACGGGTTTTACTTGTATTTATGTTCCTCTTTTACAACTATTGTATTCTTGTTATCTAATAAAATCTTGTTCTTCTTTTGAACCATCCTGCTCTCTCGTTCATCTGATTTCTTTTTGGCTAGAACCCTGAAATTCTAGTACATCCTATTTTGTTTTATTATGTTGAGTATTTAATTAAGTTATTATATTATATTATAATTTGATTTTTTAAAAACCCAAGCCCAGATTCAAGCTCATTACCCCACCTATACTGCCTATATAATTGTAACTCCCCGAATACCAAAATACGATAATTCATAACTCAACAGGATCTACACTTCACTTCGTACAATTTTACAAGGAATTTTGAAACTTTTATTACATCATTGTTCTTTTACATCAATAACGTAGCGGAAAATAAATGAAGTACAACATGATAAATATACAATTTCAACAACTTGAACATGTAACTAATCATCAGCATCAAATTCATCTTTATATCTCCTTGTAAGATCCAAGTCCTGTATATAAAACTGTGGGCACGTCAGTTGCTTACAACCGATGCAATGTTAAAAATAGCGATCCTCTCTATGCTGTATTATAATGAAATCTCTTATTTTAACAAATCACAAACTTGAATGCATATAAAAGTGTAAAGAGTGAATACCCTAGATATGTTTGTGTATGACATGACTTAATGCCTAATGCAGGTGTTACACTTTAATGACACTAATGCATACTTGTTCGGATTCTATGCATCACATACTACATAGGTCCGAGGGTAAGCACCTACGTACTCCACATTAAAGGGTTTAATCCCTCACCATGATAACTAATCCCTCGCCATGATAACTACCCAGTAATAAAACAAAGTTTAGACATTCCACGAGTATGGATTCCAGTCTCGGAGATCCACCGTCCGACTATACAAAATCCTCGTCGTGCAAACATTCCGCAAGTGTCCCTCTAGTCCTGGTATACACATATACACTGGAGTACGGCCTACTATCCGCCCGACTATTCATGATCCCAGAATCCACTGCACGATCAATCATAATCCCGGATTTAATTAAGGCTCGCCTTCATCGCAAGCAACCACAGTCCCGGAATCCACCGTCCGGCTATATAGAGGCCCTCCACTTACGTTTGCACAAGTTTATTACATCTTCACTTAGTGCCTAATTCTTAAGTTTGAATATGAATAAATAATACTACCTAGATCTAGTTTACCCTCCTGCCAGTCTTACACAAAATACCAAGGTCGACACCCTTATTGACCACTTCTCAAAAATCAATTATTCATTACCATTACTTTTGCCGGTACCTGGGTATCACTAAGCCTCTAAAATCAACATCTTTCCATGTTCAACAACTTGGGGTACTCATCCCCTTATAATTCATATTCTCAAATTTCATGTATTCATAATTTATTCAAATTCTTTCATGCATTCTTATTCATTCATCAATAGGTACAATCTCAAGCTATTCATTTTCACAAACACTTTTCATATTTATCCAAAACTTTCTTGAATCAAGTTAATCAAGATTAAGACATAATCTTTTTAAAATTTATCTTTGAAAATCAGTCTCATCATATTTCTTTGATTTATTTTGAACTAATCTTAACATCTTAATCCTATATATATATGTCTTTCTTAAGTTCACATTTCATCTACTCATGAATATGATCTTTACTTTTCCAAAATATAACTTAAAATAGCGAGAATATATTTTCAATCACCTCGTTTAAGTATCATTTGCAAAACAGTAAAATCAAAGTCAGAAATGCATTTCATGCTATTTATAAAAATCATAGAAAATTGTATACTTCACGAAACTTAGCGTTCTTTATATCAAACTGAAGGTATACAAGTCTACTTTCATTTTGTAGTTATAAGTTTCTCAAAATACCAAATTTATAACCCTGAATTCTTCAATATATACAGTAGGGTCGAGATACTGAAATACTGCTACTGTACAGTCTTGTAAAATTCATATAAAATCCAATTCTTTATAAAAATTTGAGTTCTTGGACTTTCAGAAAGGTTAACTTGTCTACTATAATTTCTTAGTTCTGACTTTTCTCAAATTATGTCATTTACAATGCTGAATTAATCAAAAACCGAAAGGTGTGTAGAATTCCTGCAACCAGCCAACCACTAACCAGTTTTGAGTTTAGAATTTATTAAAATAGTAAAAAAGCTCCAAATCTTATGAAATTTTAAAGGGATGCTACTGACATATACAAGATGCTCCAAAAAAAAGTTTTAGTTCCAGATTCCAACTATTTTATTAGATATGATTTTCTGAAGTGTAAACAAAATTCAAAACAGTAACTTTCTTACATGAATTAGCAACTTTGTGTACTAAACTATATTTAATCTAATCATGAAGTACTACCATGCAATCAAACAACATCAATTCAACTTATTTTCATGATAATCTTTTAATTGGCATACATTTTCATTATAAATATCATAATTATAATTTAATCAGTACTCATATGCATATCAAGTTTATCTATCAATTTACCTACACATACATGATACTATAAATTATAAAGCTCAAGAAGACACCCACCTCAAATGAAGATTTTAAAGTAGAAGAAGACTCCTAGAAGTTGCTCCTAGCTCCAAGAATGAGACTTTCTTCTTCTCCTAGCAAGCTCTCCTTCCTCCAAGTAAGAACTCAAACAATTTTCTCTTTCTTTTCCTCTCTTTCTTATTTTTATCTTTTGTCTTTTGATCTTTGGTGCAAGATGATGAAGGAAAGGGGGTGGTATTTATAGGGTTTGAGAAGGCTCTTCTACTACTCAAATTAAGCGTTCTAATTCATAACCTACATACCCCCCTTCACTAATTGCCCAGTCACCATTACTCTCACAAACTCCCAACTCTTCATATTCTTATGCATGGCTAACTCTTTTTGTGACTTTTGGGTTGCACTACTTGCACGTGCAACTCACAAGCACACACTCTCATTCGTTAGTTGTTAGTTATTTATTTGTACATGTTGTTTACATGACAAGTGTACAACTAATTGTAAGATTTTTCTTAGTGGGCTTCCTTTTGTGGGCTTAGTCTATTTTTATTTATTTAATTTATTTTAATGGGCTTAGAGTCTTCTATTAGGCCTATGGGTTCTAATATGCAACAAAAATGAATGAAAGAAAATTCTACATAACTTTTAAATAAAATTGAGAATAAAAAAATCATAAGATGAAATTGCACGTGCATTGCACGTGTAGAAATAAGAAATGTATTTTTCATTTAAAAATTTTATACGGGATGTTACAATAATACCCTATTAATTAATCCCTAACCCTAACCTTCTACGAATCTCCCTCATTAGCCACAAAACCTCACTTCTTCTTCCTTATCTTCTTCTTCCTTCTTTTGGTTCCCGAAACCCAGCTCATCCACCTCACCATCGCCTCCCCCATTCCTCCTTCATCACTCAGCAACCATTGTCATCTCCACCGCAGTCACATCTCGAGACAACTGTGCTGCCATCAACACCCGAGCTCTCTCCTTGGCTGCACTCCGACCACACCGCAGCCCTCACAACACCACCGAAGCCTTCTTCACCGAAGCCATCATCTCCATTGCCTCGACCCCGCTGTTGCCGAACTCCTCCCACTACCTCTTGCTCGCAGTCACACCCCGACTATCCTCTCCTCACCTCTTCGCTGTCGTCGCTCTTGCTGTCAGGCTGCTGTTCTCTCATAAATGTTGCTGCCTTCCACGCCGATCTTGCTGCTGTTCTTGTTGCTGATGTGTGTTGCTGTAACATTTGCTGCGTGCATCATCGCTTTCCTTCATTCCATTGATTCTCGTCGCACGCTAAATCATCGTAAAAGGTAAGTTCTTTTCAACCGACTTATTGTTCTTGTTCAGGAAATGTTTTAGATCTCCGCAAGTAGCTATTTACTTCGTTTATCGTATCTCAATTGATTGTTACCTTTCCAAAGAAATTATTACGGATTCATCGGTGAAACCAAGTAAAAGCTTTCTTTTCGTGCCACATCATTGACTCGAACCATAAACCATGTTATTTCATCATCATATACCATCTTATTCATTTTGACATATCCATAACACTTATTTTATTGCATGCACCGCACAAATATATGTAGAGATATATGCTAGTCTATTTTCAATTGTATGAATTATGATGGTATGATAGTTAATAGTAAATTTTAAATTGTAGGAGTGATAATCTTCCATCATGCTAAAAGTAGGGATATACCTAAAATACTGAATATAAATGCTTGATTAAATTTTATTAGGAAGAGTACATGTTTTTGTATCTCGGTTGTTGCAAATAAAAATATTGAGCTGCTGTCCTGCTGATTATTCCATCTTGTAGTTAGTTTATGACCCAAATGGTGATAAAATAAATTAGACCTTTGCGAACAAAATTTGTAGCCCTCTGGATCTAGTTTCTGTAACTTCTGATGGATTTGAATTCTAACTTGTAGACTGCAAGTTATCCTATTTTTAGTACTGTTAGGTTTTAAATTCCAGATTTCCGTTCAGAAGCATATAGACATGATTTACTAACAAAATAATGTGTTATCAGTAGAACAGAGACATGAAATTAAGCAGGACATTTCTAGACATGATTAAGAGCCATTTTATAATTTTTATAAGATTAATTGATGAATTTCCAGCCTTGTTATGCATACAAGAACTTGACCCGAGGTTGATGCCAGAACTTAAACTTGTAAATAATAGACTATAGACCTAGCTACCGCAATCAAAATGTGTCGTGTGAATATGCGTTGGAACCGACCGAGAGTCTAGTTTTTGAAACCCCTGAGAGAACCTAATTCGCTTTCCTATAGTAGCGAAAAAGTTAATTTTTGTACAGAAACGTTTGCTGTCCAGAATTTGTGTTTTCATGTAATAAGTACAAATATATTTAATTTTTGCATCTAATGATTGAAATTAAATATATCATACATTTCATAGCCTTAACACCTTCTTGACATCACCTTGATACCTCCATTCTTATCGATTGTACCCATTGCATGTTCATAATTAAGTATAATAAAATGATAACAAGCTGGGGTAATAAGGGTTGACTTAGTAGTGGAAAAAATCAGAGACTGTACTCGGAGAAGGGGTCCGTGTTTCTCTATTGATTATGGATTGTTGATTATCATTGCTGAGTACATGACCTGTAGAGTTCACCACTATAGTCTAAACATTCACATGATTATATGCACCACATTCACATGATTATATGCACCCGAACCTATGGTATGGGACACAGGATTGTGTGCATTAGTTGTGTTAATAAAAAATTGATAGACTTAGGATTGACACTGAGCATCGACACTTGCATTTTGATCATGGTTACTGTTATCGACATTTATTAATGATTATTATCATTGATCATTGCATTATTGACTATTGTTTACCAATTCTTGCACTATTGATTATAGACTATTGATTTTAATATCAACTATCATTTATTGACCTCTGATATTGTTTCAGTTCATTGTTCCTTGATATATCATGTTTTATTGTTCTTTGTTTGTTACTTTTTGTTGTCCGTAACTTGCTCTAACGGACATTCTCCTCTCCCCCCCCCTAATTCTAGATGATGAGCTTACATGTACACAAGGATAATTGACTGAAGGACTTGGTGAGCAAATCTTCTAAGGAATGAAGTTAAGATTTTAGCCAAATTTATTACCTTGTTCATGTTATTTACTTCTAGTGGTATTGTCGTTTTCATACATTGTATCTCGGGCATTGACCCGAAGTTTATTCTCTCCCAAATGTATGTTATTGTATATTATTGTGGATTATTTCATGAATCTTTCCAGTTATTTATTATTTATATGATTTCATTTGGCATGCATGGTTATGACTATATTTCATATTGATGAGTTGAATGTTACAGCGTATGAATGATGTATACATCATTCGCTGGGTCTTAGTTACGTGCCAGTATTTCTGTATTTCCATATTTTGAGATACGAGGCGTGACAAATAAACTTTGGCAAGCTTGTGCACTATACAACAATTGGTGATGTTGTTGTTGATTCTTGGTTTTAATGACTACAATACAATACAAAGTTTATCCATCACATATCTCTTGCAGAGTATATCAAAGTCAATACCATGGTGAAATACACAAAGAAAACACAATCTGATGAAGCTTTCAAGAGTAATTGATCAAGCTTCAAGACATCTAGACAAAGGCTCAAGATCAAGACAAAGACTCAAGTTCAAGACAAGATTCAAAGTGCTTCAATTGTATTAAACAAAGTGTCTTGTAATTTTAATTCTTTGAGTCTTAGAAACTTGTAAAAGCCTTGTCACACACACACTCACACATACTTTAAATAATCTGAGTGTTTTACAAAATCAAAATATCAAAACAAGCTTGAATAAGTTCAGCTGTATGAGTACCAGTCGACCATTCCTTGGCACCAGTCGACTGTCATAGTACGAAACTGCCTGAACTCATATATGCTCTGGCTAGTCGACTCATTATGGCAATCCAGTCGACTGTTCAAGCTGTTTCGACAGTTTTCTAATTTTAAAACTTGTTTTTCAAAATCAAATCTTTTTTACTGCCGTTGTATGGCAGTTGGGATTTAACCTCTCAACATTCAAATATTTCTAACTCTAGAAAAAGAGTATAGAATTCATTTGACAAAGGTTACTCAACTCCAAGTATTCTTTAAACTCTCAAGTTTTTTGTTTTCAAGCGTTTCAAAAGCATACAAACTCTCTAAGACTTGGTTCTCTGAATTTCAGTGTAATATAACAATGATTTCGTTTTAGACTGAGTTCAGAAGTTGACCTAATAGCCACTATACAAAGCACTATCACATACAGAGCTATAGGTTGTTGTAAACTCAATTTTTTGTTGTTGTTTTCACTCTCGGGTTGTGAGAGTGGTCCTCTCGGTTGAAGAGTAGGGCTCTTGATTTTAGAGTCAGTTTTACTCTAGGGTGTAGAATGGGTTTGCTCTCTCTAGTGGTGAGAGAGGTCTACGGATTTGACATTGTTGTTGTCAAAGACCGTAGAGTATTCTTGTATTTTTTTCAAGAATAGTGGAAAATCTCAAGTAGGTTGCTCGGGGACTGGATGTAGGTCGGGAGGACCGAACCAGGATATATCTTGTGTTTGGCTATGATTGACTCTCTGTGGTTGTATTCTCTCAACTTGCAATTTCAATTTCTTTGAGTTTTATTTCAAAAATTTGTCTGGTAAGTCGACTGGTTTTTCACTATAAGTCGACCGATCAGACTTGTAACTCTTCAGTAAAATACTCTTCTTATCTGACGCAATAGTCGACTGTATTTCTATTTGCAGTCGACTTAACAGTATGAAAAGTTCAAGTTTTTAATTAATTTTTATACAATACTATTCACCCCCCCAGTGTTATTTGCCTTGCCTACAGGATCCAATAGTTGTCAGGTAAATGTAGTATTCACAAATTAAATTTCATTGGTATCATGGCTGGACTGCTATTGCTGATATTGTAAGTTTTGGCTCATTTTTAGCTCTCATGTATCATGTATGTGTTGCAGTGATAGTGCCTAACTACCTGTGCATTGTTTGTTCTTTGGAGGTGGTTCAACTTCAACCCTCTAGAAATTCACTAGAAGATTACAAGAGTGGAAGATAGTGAAATCCTCATGAAGGCTTCTCTATTTTGTATGTAGGCTACATTTCATCTATGTTAATCTTTGTTGCTTTTTTTTTCTGTGTCTATTTCTACTTGTTTTGGGACTGGCTGTGTTGACAATCTGTATTGCTTTAGTTTATGTGTTGACAATCTGTATTGTGCCCTATATTTGAGATTTATAGCGTTGTACAAACTG
The DNA here is from genome assembly GCA_017893485.1 of Hemerocallis citrina. NCBI lineage: Eukaryota > Viridiplantae > Streptophyta > Magnoliopsida > Asparagales > Asphodelaceae > Hemerocallis > Hemerocallis citrina. The sequence continues at coordinate 149,319,741 of CM030368.1, read as the reverse complement.
AATTACTGATGATGTAATATGGCAGTATTGTTGTACCAGTAATCTGTATTGATGACTTTTTGTAAACTTGTAATACTGCAGCTGAGCTAAATTATCAATTACTTTGGAATTTGGATGTTTTTTTTTGTAAGTTCGGTTAGTTCGGTAAAGCAAGAACATAACTTTTAGTTAGAAAATGGGTGTTTTAACACCATTTTATGAACCAGTTTTGAGGCAATTTTTTGAGTAAGATTCACTATGAATTTGGGGTGCATATCTTGGACCAGATTACATGTGGTTTGTGTGCGCCCACACGTCCTGCGGACACGAATTTCGGACCAGCTGAACCCCACCCTGCGCACCAGTTTTGATTTTTCTGATACTTAATGGCCCAAATAAATGTAGAAACAGTTTTGTCTGCTGTTACAGTGGGTGCACTCAACCACTTGTCTACCATTACGGTATGTGCATTCACTCACTAGTTTATTCCTTGACCCTATATATAAAGGCCCCTTCTCCCCTCATTCCACACACCAGAAACTCTCTTATTCCCTATCCTCCTCTGTTCTGGTGTCGGTGATAGGTTTTCAACACATCAATCAGTTCGAGAGTGTAGCGTTGTGCTGCCATTAATGCTCAATAGCCGTTTCATCCTGACAGATAGACGCCATAAAGTTCCTCCAGCACTAGTGAAGTAGCGAATCTGTTATAAGGACTCTGTGTGAAACACCGGACTTGGTTACTACTCGGTTCGGCTTCATTACCTGTTCTTTTATTTTCTTTACATATGTACGATTTTCAGTTTGTACAGTTTTCGATTCTTCTCTTCACTTTCTCTAGTTTTGTGCCTCTAGATCAAAAGATTTTCTTACAAGGTTAACAAAAAACTTAAAACAAAATTTCATTTTATTTCTCTGATTTTGAGGCACTTTTTTCTTTTCTTTTCAATCTGAAAATTTACACTTGTATTGTGTGTTTTCAGAATCAAAATGGCAACTGCATCAGAGAATGTTGTAGTACCTGAAACGGCCAGACTGTTGAGACGGTCCAATTGTTGACCGTTGGTGTGGCACAAGTGACAGTGCCTACCAATGTACCTGTTTCAATTTCCAATGGTGACAATCTTGAGAAGTTCAATGGGCCTAAGGGAGATTTAAAATCTCCAAGTTGGGGTCCAAGTTGGGGCCTAAGGGAGGAATCTCCAAGAAGCCAAAGTTTCAAGGCAAGTGCCTTCAACCATGACAAGTTAGGTCACAAGTCTACTAATTGCATACTACCTCAAAGGAACAGGAGCATAGAAGCCAATGTAGTTTCTGGCATTGCTTAAGACGTTTCTAAAATCAACCTCTCAGCTGTGGTCTCGGAGGTGAACTTGATGGGTTCCAACCCCAAAGAATGGTGGATTGACACTGGAGCTACCCGCCACATGTGCTCCAATAGAAGTATGTTATCCACTTTCAAACCATTAGAGAATGGGGAGAAAATGTTTATAGGGAACTCGACTACTTCATAAATCAAGGGGCAAGGCAAGGTGATCTTGAAGATGACTTCTGGAAAGGAACTGACTCTAAACAATGTGGCGTATGTTCCTGAAATCCGTAAGAACTTGGTATCTGGTTCTTTGCTTAATAATCACGGATTTCGGTTAGTGTTTGAGTCAAATAAATTTGTTGTATTGAAGAGGGGAATGTATGTTGGTAGATGATATATGAGTGGTGGAATGTTCAAACTCAATATAATGACCATGGTCAAGAATATCAATAAAGCTAGCTCTTCTACTTATATGCTTGAGTCTTCCAATTTATGGCATGGTAGACTAGGACATGTGGTGTGATATTTTTGTAAGTGTACAAAATCGCAACTAGTAGTATAGTTTAAGTGAAAAGAGTGTCAAACCCACAATGACTAATTATTTTACTGAGTACAGAAATTTACTAAATTAACTACTATTTGGAAAACCGAAATTTGATAAAGAAAGCAACTAAATTAAATTAAACTAAAAAACTATCTAACCTAATTAAAATGAATGAAAATATGAAATTTTGTTGGTTGCTAATAGCAAAACTTGTTCTAGGGCTTTTGATTTCACCTAGTTAATTATGCACAATTCATAATCCCACATAGCTGGAAATTCTATTTTTCCAAGTTGTAGACCAAAATCCCCTAATTATTCAATGTTTTCTCTCGAACAACACCAAAAATATCTACAACTAACAGTTTGATATATCTCTATGCAAATTTAATTAATTGAAGACTCATTAAGTTCTAAGGATTTCTTTAAAGTCACATTAATCGCGGTAAATTATCTCTATTTTTGCTCAATCAAAGGTGTTTAATTCTATATTTCTAAATCACAAATTACTTCTCGGTCTCTCCATGATTCAATAAATCATACAATAGTTGGCCAAACAATTGTAAGCATTCAGAACAAAAATTAAACACACAACCATGGAAAAAAGGAGAATAAAATAACATGAAATTAGAATTGTGTTATCAAAACTAGGCTACATCGAATCCCAAGAACAATAGATTTAGTTCATAATAAAATTGTAACTAACAAACATGTTTTTGGAATGCATAATAAAACTTAGAAAAGAAGAAGAAAAGCTTGTTTTTGCCAAAAATCCAAGCCTCGGGAAACGTGCCCTCTTCCTTTATCCTCCGGCACTTCCCAAGCCGCCACCTACCCCACTCCTTCTTTCCTCTCTTTTCTCTCTTATTGTTTTTTTATTTTTTGTTCTTTCCCTGCTTCCTCGGGATCAGAGCCTCCCACTTTCTGTTTCCGAAGTGCTGCCCCCCCCCCCCTACTTCTATGTTGCCACTTCTTTATATATATACAGGTAGGTTAGTTTGAAGTTAGGGTTAGTTAAATTAAGATTAGATAATTAGTTAATTAATTATTTAAAATATATATATATTAATCTGTTAAATTTTAAACTTATCAATTAACTAACCCTAATTTAAATCCACTCAAATTTGATTTTTATTACAAAATTTTATTCCACCCCTAGTTGACCAATATATTTTTTGTCGATTCTTCAAGGGACCAATTTGTAAAAACATGAATTTGAGTGCTTAAATTTTGAAATCCCCATCCTTGTTTTCTTCTATTCATGCAAAACGTCCACCTTTTGCACTTATCCATCTCATTCCTATAAAAACAAACAAATATATAATATTGAGTATAAATAAGATAGATTTCAAATAAATAAGCGAGAACTTGCAGTTTTAATGCGTTGAAGAGTAATAAAAATTGTATAAAAATTTCACTCATCAAATATCCCCAAACTTAATATCTTGCTTGTCCTCAAGCAAAAAGTAAAACCATAAATTAAAGGATAATAATCATAATTAGTTGCAACTCATCGCACTCAAAGGACGTATCATGCAAGCATCAAATTTGTAACTTAGTACATAAACAATAGCAAATCAATGAAAACTAAGCATAGTCACTTTCACCAATGCAATTATTAATACATAATTCTCACCCCAATCATATTTGTCATGTAATTAATGTAATTATATCATGTAACAACTCCATCTGTGATCATCCGTTCTCACTACTACAAACCGAGTAGTAAACTAGAGTAATTTTTTTTCTCTCTAAGTTGTTACTTGCCTTTTGACTCAAATGCAAACATTTGTGATGAATTTACTCGGTTACCTAACATGTCACAAACTTAGAGTGTTTTTCCATACTCATATTTCAAGTTTCCGTTTGATGTAATAGTAAATATTGGTGATGAATACCCCTAGTTACTAAGAAACTCAAAATATTGGAGTAGATAAATATTTATTTATTCAATTATTTAATCATTATCACTCTATTTACTTAAATCCTGTTTAGGATTAGATCAAAAGGGATAATCACACGCAAAAGCATCATACTTCTCGTTTATGTATAATCACATGACTCTCACAATTTTGTAAGGAATTTTGAACTTCAATAATTCTAAAGAAAATAAGTATGTTTAATCTTGCTTTATAAGATATTGCCTATCTATATAATAAAACACAAAGAAAGCTATCAAGTGGCTCTCCTTCAATTCCCTCAAAAATCAAAGGCCCAGATCTAATCTTACAAAACTTATTTTCCCCCCAAAAGTTCCCCCCAAAACTCAAATTCAAATCTCCCACCCAAAACAACTCTTATATTTATTTAATTTCTTTTTTTTCTCTCACTCCCTCCCTCTTCTATTCAAAAAATTAAGAAAATAAAAATTTTAAAAATTTTAAAATATTAAAAATTTTAAAATATTAAAAAACTAAAAAAAATTAAAAATTTAAAAACTTAAAAAATAATATAATATAATAAAAAAACCATATAATATGTTTTTTGCTCTATGTTTGCTACTTCAATTAATTTGCTGGACCTCCAAAACTATTTTATATGATCAAATAAGGTGCACCGTTCTACAGACGTGCCGTAGGCACGTGTCAACGAGCAAACCTAGTCCTAAAAAAATTGCAATGTTTTAGCACAATACAGAACTTAAAAGTGTAATGGTAAGCCTAATTGGAATAATTTGTTCTGTTTTTCTTTTCAAATATATATTAAAAATTATACCCCTCCCCCAAACTTGAATATCACTTTGTCCACAATGGGTAAGGAAAAAGAAAATAAAAAATAATGAGAAAAGTTCAAAATTGCTCTTCTGATTCTTTTTACACTGGAAAGCTAAGATAATTTTCTTCAATCGTTCTTTGTAATACTTTTCCAGATTCGGACTCCATCTTGCCCAAAAACAGCCATCGACGTAGGTCTAGAAAAACAACTTTGTCGGAAACCCCCAAACGTATGCAATCCTATAAAATAAAATCAAAAATTAAAATTAAAGTAAACTAAAAGAAAAAAAAATCTAATGCAGTAAAAAGAAAACATGGGTTGCCTCCCAAGAAGCGCTAAGTTTTAAGTCTTCAGCCAGACGTTCTACATCTATCACTTAGGGTTAGCTAGAACGATGCAAAACTTTTTGCTCGCCAAATGTCCCCTTTTTCTCATGATAGATCTCAATGGCTCCATATGAGAAAATTTTTGTCACAAAAAATGGTCCCGACCACCTAGACCGCTACTTTCCTGAAAAAAGTCGAAGTCTGAATTGAAAAGCAACACTTTCTACCCTACATTGAACTCCCTTCATAATATATGCTTATCATGCCATTTTTTACTTTTATCTTTATAAATCTTAGTATTTTCATAAGCATCATTACGAAATTTTTCTATCTCATTGTCACGCCCCGCTTCCCAAAAAGAGAATACAGAATACGGATACGTGACAAAGTCCAGCGAATGATTTTCATCATCTATAAGCTGTTAGGATCTTTACAATATTTCTCAGAAAAAATCAAGAGATAATAAAGAAAAACCAACCACACATGCATAAATAAATCAATATACCAACAGAATTTACTTGAAACAAAATTTAATATCTCAAATAAATCAAATCTGGACAAGTTAATAATTCTGGGTCATACTGCCCAATACAAATAATCCAAGTAGCAGATACATTTATTCAAAATAAGCAACAGGAAATAATAAAAATAGCAGGAACTCCAGCATCTAAAAAGTCAGATCACCTACTCCATCGGGCCACTGGTCACCATAATCTGCAATTTAACAAATTGCTAGAAAAAGGAAAGAGAAACAAGACTCCCATCAATGCAAGTTACGGGCCGCTTGTTGTGCAGGCACAAGTACAGGAAAAGAATAAACAATATAAGGTAACAACGGTAACAAACATAGCATGGAATGAGTATGGCCACCAAATGGAACAACAAGCATGAATCATGAACAGAATCAAGTAACATAATGTGCTAATAGGGTACGTGTAACATGTAACAGATGTCAAGTATCATGTGAATAGGAAAAAAGGTAACAGATGAACAGGTAAACAGGTAGCATGTACAGGTAAGCATGTAACAGGTGTCATGTTTTGGCATGTCAAGTCTTGTATTTATTTTTATCTAGGTAGCACTTCATGCGTCCCAGATTTTTACAACATGGTTGCTACATTCAAACAAGTTACATTTAAATTTCTTAGTGGAGTCTATAGGGCCATGTACTCAGGGATCAGGAAAACATGTACAGGAACAGGTACAGGTAGAACCTACAGGTCCTCTTCTGATTACACCTTCCTATAGGAAAGCGTGCAGTCAGGTAATCAGGTAAACAGGATCGTGTATCACGTATTCATGAAACACGTAACAGATGGAAAACACGGCCCCCTTCTAAGTACACATTTCTATATTTTCCACTACTAGATCTTTTCCTTAACCCGGGCTTTGTTATTTGTTATTATTATCGAACATGCATGTATGTGTCACAAACAGGGCAAGAATAACATGGCATGAACAATTAACAGGTTCAGCTGGAAAGATAAACATGTACAGATGATAGAAAACACATAAAAGGGATCTGACAACGAAAATTCTAGTTCAGGACAGCAAGACAGTACTGCACTAAATCTCGAATTCCCGTTGCTACAAATGTGCAAATCTGGATGCGTCAGAAAATCTGGAAAATAGACTCTCGGTCGAATCTAGTAAATATATATAAATCATATGGTATTTCACAACAACATAATTCAAAACAGAATTGTATCCGGAAAATATGTTCAGCCAGAATTCAGAAGTTTGTATTCATAAACAGGAAAAGGGCATAAAAACTCACTGATTAAATCCAAGAAAAATATGGGGTATTTCCTAGTATGTTTAGTATCAGCAAATAAGTTTTGATAATTTTCCAACATAGATAGTTTAGTCTAATAAAGTCAGAAGACAGCAAGATACAGAAATTTTGTAAAAATCTGAAATCATAAACACATCAGTACTAAAATAGTAATATCTAACAAAATATAAATCGAAATTCAAATCCGTCAAAAGGGTGATAAAATAGATACAGCAAGCAACAATTCATATTCACAAAGTTTTTATAAACACTAAGTAGAATCAGGTCGAAATTAAGTTTCTTTACCCAACAGTATGAAAATTATGCAAGTATAATGGTTGTTTGCAAGCATAGAATAGTTTATAAAAGTTATCAATTAAATCCATAAAAATTAGGAGTTGATCCCAATCAAGTCTAGTTGTACTCAAAAAAATATTAGATCAAAAATATTACCTTTAACATCAGTATGAAAATAAATTACTCTTCAGAATTCATATAAAACAGAATATAAATTTTTTCTACACATCTGTAGTAAAATAGCCATAACTTGTAACTCATAATGTCACGCCCCGCTTTCCAAAAAGAATACGAAATACGGATATGCGACTTAACCAGCGAATGATTTGTATCATCCATAAGCTGTTCAAGAATCTTTACAACATCTCACAAAATAATCAGTCGAAAGCAAAAGAGTCAACCACCTATGCAAAATTGAATTAACAAACCAACAGAATTTACTTGAAACAAAATACATTAAGCTCAAATAAATCAGATTCTGAACAAGTCAAATATCCTGGGTCACATCGCCCAAATACAAAGTAATCATCTAAGTACTCAAAATACATTATCTAAAGCAACAACAACAATAATAATAATACTAATAAGCAAGAAATCCAGCACTAATATCTCATTTCCCCAATGCCGTCGGGCAGCTGACCATCCTGATCTGTAATTAATAATTGCAGGAGAAGGAAAGAGAAAATAAGTACCCGTCAATGCAAGTTACGGGCCACTTATAATGTAGGATACAAGTACATGGAGTAGTCAAATCTAAAATAACAGCGAAAATAAATATAGCATGGTATAATGCATCAACAGTAATATTTAGCATGGATCAGTAAAGCAAAGTTAACTAGCATGGTATACTAACCGTACAAATGAATGTGTCAAGTATAGTGTCATATGGCAACTAACAGTGTCCAGTAACAGTAAGCTCAGTATATCAGTGTAACAGTATAACAGTATCAGTCCAACAGTACCAGTCTAACAGAATCAGTCTTATGTTCTTACAATCTTGTGTGTATTACTAGCTAGGTAGAACTTCATGCATCCCGGTTTTTACTATATGGTTGCTACATTCAAGCACGTTGCGTTTAGATTTCGTAGTGGACCATAATGGGGCAGTGTGCTTAGATATCAGTAACAGTACCAATAGCAGTAAAAATATTAGTAACAGTAGCAGTAAAAGTAACATTAATAGTAACAGTATGGAACACTGGTTCCCTTCCAAGTACACGTTTCCATATTTTCCACTACTAGATCTTCCCTTAAGAAACCCCGGCTTGATCACTTTTATTATGGTTATCAACAGACATGATAGTGCATAAAATAGTGTCAAACTTTCATGGTGTAATCAGTATTTGGTTTAGGGAAACAAATAAATTTGCATAGCTTATATACGGTCAAATAAACTAGCAAGACAGTGTATGTTCATATTCAGGACAGCATGACAGTACAGTACTGAAACAGTGATTTCCGTTACTACAAAAATCCAAATCTGAATGCGTCAAAGAATCTGGAAAATAGACTTCCACACGAATCCAGAGATTATATATATGCCATATAGTATTTCACAAAATCATAACTCAAAACTGATTTGAATCCAGAAAATACGTTCAGCCAGAAATCAGTAAATCGTATTTAATGATAGGAAAACAGCATTAAAAGTTGCCAAATAAATCCAGGAAAAATCTGGGGTAATCCCCTGTATGTCTAGTATCAGAATATAAAGTTTCATAATATTCCAGTTAAATTAGTGCAGTCAACAAAATCAGAAAATATCAAGAAATGATAGTTTGGCAAATCTAGAATTCCCAACACTGCTGTACGAGAACATTAATATCTCGCAAACCGTGAAACGAAATCCAAATCTGTCGAAGGGACATGAAAATAGACAAAATAAGATAACTTTCATATTTCATAAATATTTTCCATACAGTAAAAGTAAATAGGGTGAAAATACGATTCTTTACCAAACAGCGAGCAAAATACAGCACGTATAGCTTTCATAAACAAGCTTTTAACAACGTATAAAACTCATCAATAAAATTCACCAAAATTCTGGATAATCCCTATATAGGTATAGGAATACTGTGCAATGGTTCATATCAAAATAATATATTTAGGACTAGTATCAAAATAGTTTAATCATCAAAATCATCAAGAAACGAATATGGAAATAGAATACACCTCTGTAGTAAAATAGCCATAACTCACTCATACGAAAACGAAATTGATATGGCTAAAAATAGGATTAAATCGGGACCGTTCACATCGGACTCGAATCTTAAAGCTCAGGGGTAAAACGGTAATTTCACATGCAAATGGGTCCGAAGCGGGTACTGGGTCTCCTTCTCACAGATCCAATAACCCGCAAACGGATCTACCTCAGCTGGGTACGGGTTTCAACCCGCTACCAACCCGATCCGACAAGATACAATCAAGGTCCCTGATTAGATCTAAATCAACGGTCATGATTCACATCTATCTTTTCACTGGGGATTAGGGATTAAATTCCTTAACTGATTATAGGGGATATACCTTATCAGATTACATGCCTTATCTGATTACGAGGAATATTCCTTATCTAATCACGGGGATTACATTCCTAAAACCAGTCCCTAAGACACCTATAAATACCCCTCACCCATCTCCATTAAGAGGTAATCAATCTTTCTCTAGTTAAACGCTCTTTCATAATCATTTCTGGTTACTGACTTGAGCGTCGGAGGGTGCGTCGTCGGGATCAACCCCGGTGTCTCGCACTTCCCTGCAGGTGAACGGCGGGAGTCAACGGTCAAGCTCCGGCGGAACAGGTTAGGTGTTTGCTATTCAGGTTTTCTACGAACTCACAAATTCATCTGTTTGCCCCCACACCGAATTTAGCGGCAACAGATTGGCGCCGTCTGTGGGAAAAACATACGAATAGCAGCCCCTCCTCTTTCCGTCGACTAGATCTTCTCCAGCCATGCCTCCGAGAAAAGCCAAATCTAGGGGGTCCAACCGTGGGCCCAATCCCGCCGATCAGCAGGAGCCAGTCCCTGACCAACCCGTTCTGCAGCAGGAACGACCTCCCCTTCAGCAAGATCAGCCTCTTCAGAATCAGCAACCCCCCAAGGGTCCGACCGGACCTCAGAATGCTGGTGCGGGGGGCTCCCGCGGAAAGCAACCTCTCCACCAAGACCGCATCTCCATACACAATGCCTCTACGGATTCCATGGCATCACACAATCCTCAGAGTCGGCAGAAGAAGGACGTGGATCTTCGTCACCGTCTGGACGAAAAACGGGCCCGAGAGGGAACCTCCCGCCACTATCGTCCGGGTGAACGATCTCCCCGTCACCGGGATTACAGAAGGTCTCCTAACCGTAGGGGGCGAAGGGAATCCCCCGAGCATCGCAGAAGAAGGCCACGCTCCCCCGTGGGTCGGCAGCAGCCCAGGAACAATGAGGCACCAATCACCCGTGCCGAGTTCCAGCAGTTCCAAGCAATGGTACAACAGGCACTCAACCTCCGTCAAAACCCTAATGAGCCGAAGGCCCCGTCCCCTCCTCCAGTCCGAAGCCCTCGCCGACGGTCCCCATCTCCTCGTCCCGCTCCTACCAACTCCCGGCGTACCCCAAGTCCTCGTCGCTCCCGAAGTTACCATCGCCGCAGCCCTCGCTCTCCCTCCTACGAAGACGAGTCTAGAGGCTCGGCTGATTACCGTCGGAGGGACGACACCATGTATCGCCGTCTCCATGAGGTAGAGAGGCGCCTGGGTCAGATAGGTCGAGAAGAAGAGCTTAGGGGGAGGACCCTACGTCCTACTCGACCCCCTTTCTCCCGAACCATTGTGGATGCACCTGTGCCGTTCGGCTTCAAACCTCCCCAATTTGAGACTTACACCGGGGAAACTGACCCCGTTGACCACATTGAGAGCTTCAAGACTCTCATGCTCATCCACCAAGCTTCCGATGCCCTGCTGTGCAAGACATTCCCTGCTACTCTCAAGGGCCCGGCTCGGGAATGGTACTCCCGCCTCGCCCCGTCTTCTATATTCTCCTTCGAGCAGTTCGAAACACTCTTCATCACCCACTCCGTGAGTAGCAGGCGCACGGAGAAGACCAGCATCTCACTCCTCCAGCTCAGGCAAGAGAAAGGTGAGAAGTTAAGAGACTATGTGAAGAAGTTCACAGCTGAGGCCAGGTCTATAGCTTCCCTCGACCAATCTGTCGCAACGGCCGCCTTCCAATCCAATGTCTTCAATTCCAGCCTTCGCTCCTCTCTTGCTAAGAAGCCTCCACAGAACTTTGCCGACCTCCTTCTCAGGTGTGACAAGTACATTCGTGCCGAAGAGGCCGCCTACCTTCCAAGCTTCGGAGGGTCTACCTCAGGGACGAAACGAAAGCTGACTGAAGAAGAAGAGGGCTCCCAAAAATCCCAGAAGGACGGCAATGGACAGCGTCGCCCGACTCCTCGGTTTGAGAAGTTCACCCCCCTCATTGCCAACATATCAGAAGTTCTTATGGAGGTGGACAACGAAGGACTACTCCGCGCTCCCCCTAGAATGAATACCCCTGGTAAGAAGAGGGACAAAGATAAGTGGTGCCGCTTTCACAGGGACCACGGCCACGACATGGATAATTGTCGGGCTCTCAAGGAAGAGATCGAAGAACTCATACAGCGGGGGCACCTGATCAAGTTCGTCCGAAAAGAGGGGGCTGAGCTCCTCCCCTGATCATCACCTCTTCCGAACGAACAGAAAGGCCCGTCGAGCTTCAAGACTCAGCTCCTCCCGAGAGGTCCTCACCTTATTGTAGAAGTAGGATTTTGATTTTCAATAAGGCCGATGCTTGTAACTCGGCCAACAGCATGTAATAATGGCTCGCCCTATTGGAGCAGCCACATAGTTTATTTCAATAAAACTTATCTTTCCATTGAAAATTATTGCTCTTGCTCCTCTATCTCTCTGGGTTCGGAGTCCAGCTTCCTCTACATGGCTCCTCCCGCAACTCACTAAACTCTAACGATGGCTCCGGAGTCCAACACTTGGTTCGATTCTGCTTCGAATAACTCGCTCTTAAGCGGGTTAGAAGTGGTTCGCCATTCGAAATTGCTCCCACAGCCGTTGAACAACTTAAACGATGGTTCCGGAGTCCAACACTTGGTTCGATTCTGCTTCGAATAACTCGCTCTTAAGCGGGTTAGAAGTGGTTCGCCATTCGAAATTGCTCCCACAGCCGTTGAACAACTTAAACGATGGTTCCGGAGTCCAACACTTGGTTCGATTCTGCTTCGGATAACTCGCTCTTAAGCGGGTTAGAAGTGGTTCGCCATTCGAAATTGCTCCCACAGCCGTTGAATAACCTCACAATGGTTCGGAGTCCAGCACTCGGCTCGACTCTTCTTCCTCGGCTCGTCCTCAGACGAGCCAGGAGTGGATCGCCGTTCGAAATTGCTCCTGCAGCCGTTGAATGGATCGGAGTCCAACACTTGGCTCGATTCTACTTCGCAAGTTCGCTCCTAAGCGGACTAGAAGTAGCTCGCCATTCGAAACTGCTCCTGCATCCCTCAAACTAACCTCACGATGGTCGGGGTCCTATGGCTCGACTTTACTTCACCGGCTCGTCCTTAAACGGGCCGAAGGAAGATAGCCATTCCGAACTGCCCCCACGACCATCCGAGCTGAGCTACCCATCTACCGAGAAGCAAAGTGGCGGAAAATGTGCCCCAAAATCCGTGCTCGGATCCGCCGAACAAGATGCATCTACCGAGCAGCTAAGCAGATGAAGAGCAAGAAGAAAAAAAGGCTAACGGGTCAGGGTCGGATCCAATACCCTCGGTCCGACCCATACCCTTCTTAGCTCCTTCATTCTTCTGCTTCTTCAGTCTTCCCGCCAAAGGTACCCAACACTTCTGCTCTTCTTCGCTGTGCGAAGGAACGAGGCAGGGGAGAGAACCCGAATGCCTCTCCTCCCCTTCCTCTTTCTTCTCAAGGCCAAGCTCTTCACTCCGCTCGCCTCCAAAGCGGAGCTCTTCCCAACGAGTTCGGAGCTCACAACCCTCTCCTGGAGTTGCTCCTTGCACTCACTTCAGAGAATGGGTCTTCCCAGCACCTCTTCACCTAGGAGTGGAGCTCCTCTTCAAAAATCTCCAAAACCAAACAGAATAGAGACAACTTCAGAGCTCCTCACCTCTCCCATATGCTGACCCATCCTCCCGAGCCGAGGAGCAGAGCTTCATCGACCTATCCCCTTCATCAACTCAATAAGCTTCTCCTCACGCTCGAGCCATCCGAACAGCCGAGCTACCGAACAGCTCAACCGAGTCTTCAAGGAACACTTCCTTCAAAACAGACAACTCAGCACCTCGGCCAACGGTACTGACCCTCCGAGCCGAGGTGCCCGGGTACCGACCCTCGTATATGGCAAAAAATCGTCCCGAGGCGATCTCACCGTTAGATCATCTCCAAATTCGCACTCAAGCGTGATGGACGGATCAGATCGCGCCATGTCACCACAAAACGACAAGATAACGTTTTCTCGAAACTCGTGCCTCTTGTCTCGTGATTCGCGCTACGATCGTGATCAACCGTCCGGATCGAGCTGCGTAGCCGGGATCTGCCAATCTACCAACCTGCGGAGCGGCAAAAATGTGCCTCAAAATCCGTGCTCGGATTCGCCGAACAAAGCAAGCAGATGAAGAGGAAGAAAGAAAAAGAGGCTAACGGTCGGGGTCGGATCCGATACCCACGGTCCGACCCATACCCATCTTAGCTCCTTCATTCTTCTCCTTCTTCCCCAGCACATCTCCTCTTCTCCACCGTGCGAAAGAACAAGGCAGAGGAGAGAACCCAATTGCCTCTTCTCCCCTTCCTCTTCTCCTCTTCTCCACCGCGTGAAAGAACAAGGCAGAGGAGAGAACCCAATTGCCTCTTCTCCCCTTCCTCTTCTCCTCTTCTCCACCGTGCGGAAGAACAAGGTAGAGGAGAGAACCCAAATGCCTCTCCTCCCCTTCCTCTTTCTCCTCAGAAGTGCTGCCGATCCGAAGTGCTGCCGTACCGACCCTCGTTTTATGGAGAAAAATTCGGCCGACCCCTTCTAGCCGTTGGATCATCTCAGAATTCACACTCAAGCGTGATGGACGGATCAGATCGCACCACGTCACCGCAAAACGACAAGATAACGTTTTCTCGAAACTCGTGCCTCTTGTCTCGTGATTCGCGCCACGATCGTGATCAACCGTCCAGATGGCTCTTCTACAAGTCAAGCTCTTCACTCCGCTCACTTCCAAAGCGGAGCTCTTCTCCACAAGTTCGGAGCACTACTTTCCCCTAGAGTTGCTCCTTGCACTCACTTCAAAGAATGGTTCTCCCCATGGCTCTTACGAGGGTCTTCCCAGCGCCGCTTCTCTACTGTGCGAGAGAACGAGGCAGAGGAGAGAACCCAATTGCCTCTCCTCCCCTTCCTCTTCTCCTCTTCTCCACTGTGCGGAAGAACAAGGCAGAGGAGAGAACCCAATTGCCTCTCCTCCCCCTCCTCTTCTCCTCTTCTTCACTGTGCGGAAGAACGAGGCAGAGGAGAGAACCCAAATGCCTCTCCTCCCCTTCCTCTTCTCCTCTTCTCCTCTGCTCCAGTATGCGAAAGAACAAGGCAGAGGAGAGAACCCAAATGCCTCTCCTCCCCTTCCTCTTTCTTCTCAGAAGAGCTGCCGATCCGAGGTGCCGTGGTACCGACCCTCGTTTTTGGGAAAAATTCGACCGATCCCATCTCGCCGTCGGATCGTCTCAAAATTCGCGCTAAAACATGATAAACGGCTCAGATCTCGCCACGTCACCACAAAACGACAAGATAACGTTTTCTCGAAACTCGTGCATCTTGTCTCGTGATTCGCGCCACGATCGTGATCAACCGTCCAGATTGAGCCGCGTAGCTCGGATCTCAAATCCGAGCTACCGAACTACCGAACCGCTAAGCAGCAAAAAATCTCCTCATAATCCGCGCTCGGATTGGCCGAACAAGAAGCATATCCGACGAGCTCGGATTTTCCGAACAAAGAGAGAGAGAGAGAGAGAGAGAGAGACAAAAAAAAAAGGGCCACAAGGGGCCGGGTTCGGACCCATCAAGGGGATCCGACCCGAACCCCAACCCTTCTTCTTCTCTCCCAATCTCCCGCCAAAACCCATGAGATCAAAAAATCCAGCTCGTCATCTTCAAGCACCGAGCTCCACCTCCGACGCCTCCATTCCTCGCCACCTCTACTGACGAGCTCTTCCTCACCGAAGCTCGGCCTGCCGAGATCGAGCAACACCGACGTCGAAGCTCCACTGTGCCGAGCTCTCCCTCCTTCACTCGTCGAGCTCCTTCGTCGAAGCTTCGACCAGCTCCATGGCCGAGCTCCGAGCCAAACGATGAGCCGAACCCACTATCGAGCTCCCCTCCTTCACTGAGCTCCACCATACCCTCACTGAACTCTACGTCGTCGAAGCTCCTCCATCGCCGAGCTCCACCCCGGTGCCGAACTCATCGTCTAGCTCCAGCACCTCTATCGAGCTCCGAAGCTGAGCTTCGAGCTCGAGCTCCCACTCTTCCTCGAAGAACCCATCGAGCTCCACAAACTCTCCTAGCCAAAGTTCCACCTCCATGGCCGAGCTCCATCTCGCCGACCTACAGTGCCGGACCCATCGAGCCGAGCTCACGCGTCCACCTCCGTCGAGCTCCGCCATCGACCTCCACTAAGCTCTTCGCCGAACTCCTTCCTCGACGAAGTCGCTCGACGAGTCCATTGTCGAAATACCCTTCACGAGCTCCGGTGCCCATCGTCGCCGAACGATTCCTCCTCGCGAAGCTTTGTCGAGCCTTCCCTCGCCGAACGCCATCGCCTCCAAGCTTCATTCGTCGCCGAGCTTCTCGCCAGATGAAGTCGGAAAGGGGATGAGGGCGGGGGCTAACTCGATGACGAAGAAGAAGAAAGGAGAAGAAGAAGAAGAAGAAGAAGAAAAAAAAATTAAAAAAAATAAAAAAAAAAAAAAAGCCACGTGGCATCATCTCAGTGATCCGAGCCAATTCAGCCGAAGTGCCGAAGTGCCGAACTCGTAATTGGAGAAAAAAAGAGGCCGGGCCACACGATCCGTCCGATCGTTCCAAAATTCGTGACGCGACACGATCGACGCTCAGGAACGCGCCACGTGTCCCGATCGTGATCTGCCTCACGATGCGCGCTGATCTGATCATGATGGACGGCCAGAAACGCGCCACGTGTCCAGATCGCGATCTGCCTCACGATGCGTGCTCATCTGGTCATGATGGACGGCCAGAAATCTGCCACGTGTCCAGGTAATATTTAAATTATTTATTTATTTATTTAATTGTTTTTTTTATTTAAAAAATCCGAAAAAAATATTTAAAAATCGAAAAAATTAATTAAAAATTCTAAAATTAATTATTAATTCAGAAAAAATTATTTTTAAATTCTGAAAAAATAATTATTAAATTAGAATAATTAATTAATATTTTAGATAATTAATTATTTAATTCGGAAAATGAATAAAAAATTCAAAAAAATGAGAAAAAATTCAGAAAAATCTGGAAAAATCACCAAAAATCCAGAAAATTCTGAGAATATTTTTGGGAATTTTACAAGCCCATAATAACACTGTTACACCCCGAGCAAGATTCCAAACTCCCTTGAGAACACCGATAAAATCCCGTACGCCATTGAAACAGTAAAACTACTCCTCAAAGGCAGATCACACTCAGTCTTTAGGAGTGGGGGGCTCGTGATATGGCTAAAAATAGGATTAAATCGGGACCGTTCACATCGGACTCGAATCTTAAAGCTCAGGGGTAAAACGGTAATTTCACATGCAAATGGGTCCGAAGCGGGTACTGGGTCTCCTTCTCACAGATCCAATAACCCGCAAACGGATCTACCTCAGCTGGGTACGGGTTTCAACCCACTACCAACCCGATCCGACAAGATACAATCAAGGTCCCTGATTAGATCTAAATCAACGGTCATGATTCACATCTATCTTTTCACTGGGGATTAGGGATTAAATTCCTTAACTGATTATAGGGGATATACCTTATCAGATTACATGCCTTATCTGATTACGAGGAATATTCCTTATCTAATCACGGGGATTACATTCCTAAAACCAGTCCCTAAGACGCCTATAAATACCCCTCACCCATCTCCATTAAGAGGTAATCAATCTTTCTCTAGTTAAACGCTCTTTCATAATCATTTCTGGTTACTGACTTGAGCGTCGGAGGGTGCGTCGCCGGGATCAACCCCGGTGTCTCGCACTTCCCTGCAGGTGAACGGCGGGAGTCAACGGTCAAGCTCCGGCGGAACAGGTTAGGTGTTTGCTATTCAGGTTTTCTACGAACTCACAAATTCATCTGTTTGCCCCCACACCGAATTTAGCGGCAACAGAAATCGATCAAGGTTAGAGAGTTTGGAAAGAAGACGGATTTCTCTACAATTCATGTTTAGTACAAAAATTAAGAATTCTGACCTTAATAGGGTCTAAAATACAAATCAAAACTGATCATCGACAAATACAGATTTTCTCTTGAAAACAAAACCAACATAAACCACCACACGAAACTCGTTCCAATCATAATCAAACATGGTATAGAGTCTACTAAGTGTCCAAACATCATGAAATAGAGTATATAACATATTCACAATCATCATATCACATGGATCTCATCAAACACATAATTTCACCTAATTATCTCATGTATATGAATAGATCAAGAACGGTCAAACCTAGTTATTTTCATGTCGATTTTTGTGTCGTGAGGCAACTAGGGTCAAATAGCACTATAGAGACAAAAACCATCAAAGATAACACACACATGAGTTGTCTCTAGAATCCAACTACATTATAAGCGGTATTTTTGACTTGTATCATATAAAGAAATTTGAGTACACGTTACTTGCCTTAATCGAAGATGAAACGAACACCAAAAATAACAGGAACGGATTCCTAGGCAACGAACAAAACCACGAACAAAAATCCACGAACCAAAGCAACACACGATCACACACGTGTGAACTCAAACACGTGCAAACCAAAACGAAAGAGAGAGAGAGATCGGGCGGGGGTAGCGGTGGCTGGCCCTTGCTGGCTGTCGCTGCTCCTGCAGTTGCTGCTGCTGATCGGCACCGGGATGGGGAGGACGGAGAGAGAGATGGCAGATGGAGAGATGTGGAGTGCTCAGTGTATGGCCTTGGGTGTTGGTCGGCAATGGGTGAAGGACGGGATCGGGAGTGGCGATGGGATAGGGGCAGGTCGATGGGCATCGGGCTGGGGGTGTTCGGCTGGGGTTGACAGCGCACACAGGAGAGAGGGGAGGCCAGGGTATAGTGGGCTAGGGTTAGGGTTTTAGGGAGAGAGTTTATATATAGTGGAATTTAGGGTTTGTAGTAGGATATGGGTAATTGGGTATTTGGGTTTATGGGTCCAATAGGAGTAGTAGTAGGAGTTGGTTTAAAATTAGGATTTGAATAGGATTTGGTTTATCAATTGGGTTTAAGGATAGTCATGAGGGTATAGGATTTAAATTGCAAAATAGGATAAACAACAATGGCTTAGGCAAATGAAACCACGAGCACCCAAAACACGAGCAAAAGAATGGAACAAGAATCCAATAAAGAGAAAAACAACAATCGATAAAGAACGAAACAAGAAGACAACAAATCAAACACAAAGAGCTCAAAATGAAATAAAATGAATATATATTGAAAACAACTCCAATATACGGTCCAAGAAAAATAAAAGAGAGTACAAATACTCAAGAAGAAGAAAAATACATCAAGAATACAAAAAACGAAAGACAGGGGTTACACATAAACCGAAACTGAGATTTTTCAAAAATTCTGGAAAGTAGATAGAATTCTCTATAATTCATATTCATAAATAATTTTCATATACTGACCTTAATAGGGTCTAAAATATTGAACAAAAATGGGGTAACAACAAGAACATAATTATTCTTCATGCATAACATCAACTAGATCATATGAAATACATCCAAATCATAACAAAACGTGAAGTATGGTGTACTAGATGTCCAAGCAACATGGTATAGGGTATGTAGCACGTCTACAACAAGTTATACTATGATTAACACAATCAAGCATACAACATCATATGAACAACATGCATGTATACATCAAGAAGTGATCATCCCTAAGTTATTTCATGTCGTGTGTATAATGTGACAACTACGGGCGGGTCAACACATATAGACAAGATATAACAGGGGTTTTGCACAAGAATTGTCTCTAGAACACAACTACATGATAGGCAGTATTTAGTACTTGTTTTACACAACAAAAAGAATACAAGTTACTTGCCTTATAGACGACGACAAAAATGATACAAAGAGCAAGAATAATGGGAACGAATTTCCGGGCACGAACTCAACAAACGAACGATGAATGAGCCACTAACAAGCGATCACAACTCGAGATCACCCCCAACCAAAGGCCACACTCGTACACAAGAGGGAATAACGGAGGGAGTTGCACGGGAGGACGGCGAAGGCGGCAGTGGCTGACGAAGCTGCTGTTTGCTGCTGATCTGTCGTCGGGAGGAGGGAGACAGTGCACGGGGAAAGCGCGCTGCGGCTGCTGCTGTCTGACGATGAGGGCCAAGAGGTGGCACAGCGGCGCTGGCATCACTGTTGGCTTCGCTGGCGACGCAGAAGGGCAGCACAGGAGCGCAGGTTGGGGGCATCGGGATGTTGGAGGTCGGGAACATAGGGTGAAAAAGGCGAGAGGGTTAAAAGCAGATAGGGTTCTGTGATGGGTAGGAGGTACAGTGGGTATATATTATGGGCAGTATATTAGGGTTTAGGGTGAACAGCGGGGGTAAAGGGTATAGGCTAACGGGTACAATGGTTTAATAGATCCAAATAGGATAATAGGGTTACTATTGGGTATTGGGTATAAACCATTAAGAAATAGAGTGGATTCAATTGGGTTATAAAATATCCAAGAGAGTTATAGAACGATCCGATAAATGAGGTAATAACAAAATGAATAAATAAAATAAGGCATGAATAATTTAATAATGAGGCTAAAAAATACTATCTCGATAAATCAGAAATGGAACAATAGGCTGACAACTGAATCAAGAAGATTACATGAGGGACGAAAATCAAATAGTGGAATATATTGATAATGAAGATCAAATTACACAGTTCAAAAGGAGTAGAAGAATACAATATGAATAAATACACGGAAAAAGAAAATACACCCAAAATACAGAAAATGGGAAACAGGGGTTACAAATCCTACCCACCTAACAAGAGGAATTTTGTCCTCGAAATTCAAACAAGAGGTGCATAGGGTAATCCCGAAAAGAAAAGAAAGAATAAAACAAAATGCTACTCAAACAGATGAGGAAACTTCTGCTGAATCTCCTCCTCCAAATCCCAAGTCGATTCACCCAGCAAGTGAGGATTCCAAGAAACACGAACCAGCTTGATGACCTTGTTCTTAAGCACTTTCTCCCGCCGATCCAAAATAGCAACTGGCGGAATCTCACAAGTCAAATCCAGTCGCATGGTCAACTCAGAATAGTCGATCATATGGCTCTCATCGCGGATATATCTCCTGAGTTGTGAGACATGGAAAAATCGTGCACTCCTGATAAAGCTGGCAGCAATGCAAGACGATAGGCCACCTTGCCTAGTCCTTCCACAATGTCAAACGGTCCAATAAACCTAGGGCTGAGCTTGCCTCCACCACCAAACCAAATGACACATCACCAAGGAGATACCTTAAGGGAAACATGGTCACCAACCTCAAACTCCAAAGCTCTCCGATGGACATCAGCCCATCACATCTGCCTATATTGAGCTGCCTGAAGATGCTTCCTGATCTGAATCACCGCATCAACTGTCCTGGTGATCAACTCCGGACCCAAAAACTTCCCCTCACCAATATCTTCCCAGCACACTGGTGATCTGCACTTCTGCCCATAAAGTGCCTCGAACGGTGCTGCTTTAAGACTGGCCTGAAAGCTGTTATTGTACGAGAATTCTACGAGATGCAAATGGTCCTCCCAAGATCTACCGAACTGCAGCATACAGAACCTCAACATCTCCTCTAGAGTGTGGATGGTTCTCTCTGACTATCCATCAGTCTGGAGATAAAAAGTTGTACTGTACTTCAGTTTACTCCCTAAACTACTCTGAAGACTCTCATAAAACTGAGATCTGAATCTCGTATCCCTGTCGCATACAATACTAACTGGAACCCCATGAATTCTGATGATCTCTTAGATATATTTCTCAGCTAGGCTCTCAGTAGACTATCCGACACGGAAGGGAATGAAGTGAGCACTCTTCGTCAGTCGGTCGATAATCACCTAAATGGCATTGTGACCCTTGGGACTCCTCGGCAAAGCGGTCACAAAATCCATAGGCGTGTGTTCCTACTTTCACTCCGGAATGGGAAGCAGTTGAAGAAGTCCGGCGGTCCTCTGATGCTCTGCCTTCACCTACTGGCAGATCAAACACTGAGATACAAACCGAGCCACAGCCTTCTTCATACCGTGCCACCAGAAATGAAGCTTCAAATCTCGATACATCTTAGTACCTCCAGGATGAATAGAATACGATGACTGGTGGGCTTCCTCAAACAACCTCTGACGAACTTCACCATTCGGGACACACAACCTGGACCCAAAACGAAGCGATCCATCAGCATGAATAACCATATTCGTTCGGGAACCAGCCTCAACTTCTGCTCTGAAACCCTGCAACTGCACATCACCAGCCTGAGCCTCTTTGATCTGATCAACAAGAGACGACTAAAGCTGGAGCACCAAACAACTCCGATCGGAACTCGACAGCAACACATCCAACTCCAACCACCGCATATGCTCAGCCAAATCACTTTGCTGAGTCAGGAACATAGCTGTTGGTCTCCTGTTCAAAGCATCTTGTACCAAGTTCACTCTACTAGGATGGTATTATAAACTGATGTCATAATCAGCCAAAAGTTCCAACCAACGCCTTTGCCACATGTTCAACTCCTTCTGGGTAAAGACGTACTTAAGACTTTTGTGGTCTGAAAAGATCTCCACTCGGTCTCCAAGTAAATAATGTCTTCACGCTTCAAAGAAAATATCACTGCCGCTAACTCCAAGTCACGAGTCGGATAGTTCTTCTTATGCGGTCTTAACTACCTCGATGCATAAGCAATGACTCAACCCTTATGCATCAGAACTGCTCCAAGACCCTTGCCAGAAGCGTCACAGTGAACTACAAATCCGCCTGAACCATCTGGAATAGTCAACACTGGCACTGACATCAACCTGCTCTTCAACTCAGCAAAAGCCTTACTGCCATCCTCAGACCAACAGAACTTTTGATCCTTCCCTGCCAGCTTAGTCAATGGTCCTGCTATCTTCGAAAAATCATTATTGAATTTTCGATAATAGCCAGCTAGACCAAGGAAACTCCTCACCTCTGAAACTGACTTAGGAAATGGACTATCCTTCACAGCCTCAACCTTTGATGGATCCACTGAAATACCATCACCCGAGATAATGTGCCCCAAGAAGGTAACTCTGCCAAGCCGGATTTCACACTTGCTGAGTTTACCATAGAGCCAATTCTCCCTCAAAGTCTGCAGAACCAACCTAGGATGCTCAGCATGATCCTCCCGGTTCCGAGAATACACCAGAATGTCAGCAATGAAGACCACCACAAATCTATCCAGGAACTGGAAAAAGGCCCTGTTCATAAGACTCATAAATACAGGTGGTGTATTTATGGCCCCAAACAGCACCACAAGATACTCATAGTGCCCATATCTAGTCCTGAATGCAGTCTTCTGTACATCAGTTGCCTTCACTTAGACCTGATGATACCCTGAACGAAGATCCAACTTCGAGAAAATAGCTGCTCTGCTCAACCGATCAAATAAATCATCGATCCTGGGTAACGGATACCGGTTCTTCACAGTCACACTTTTAGTTCCAGAAAATCAATGCACAGTCGATAACCACCATCCTTCTTGTTGA
The DNA here is from genome assembly GCA_017893485.1 of Hemerocallis citrina. Classification (NCBI taxonomy): domain Eukaryota; kingdom Viridiplantae; phylum Streptophyta; class Magnoliopsida; order Asparagales; family Asphodelaceae; genus Hemerocallis; species Hemerocallis citrina. The sequence continues at coordinate 149,296,780 of CM030368.1, read as the reverse complement.
CAAAAAGGACTGGAGCACCCCACGGCAAAACACTAGGTCTAATGAACCCCAAATCAAGCAACTCCTGAATCTGCACCTTAAGCTCTGCTAACTCAACCAGTGCCATCCTGTAGGGACTCTTCGATATCGGCACCGTACCAGGCTAAACTTCAATACCGAACACTACATCCCTATCAGTGGGTAAGCCAGGAAACTTCTCTAGAAAAACATCCAGGAATTCTTGCACTACTAGAGGCGCAGCCTCACAGCCTGAATGCAATTCCATCGCACAAACCACCTGATCAACTGAAGTCTCAGCTCGACCAAGGGGCATCTCCCCGATATGGAACTCAAACTCTGCGCGACCTAGGATTCGAACACAACCTTTTTGGTACGACAATCAATAATGGCATGGGACTCACCCAGCCAATCCATACCGAGAATGACGTCGAATCCTGAATTCCCAATTACAATCAGGTCGGCCTTGAAATCCATGCCACTAATAACCACGGGACACTGCATGCACTCCCGAGAACAAATGACAACACCGCCACCCATCACAATATTTCATGACTTTGATATGATGTTGCACTCCAACTGATGGTGAGCCGCAAAGCGAAAAGAGACGAAGGAATAGGTTGCTCCGGAATCAAAGAGAATATGAGCAGGAAAAGAACAAATAAGGACAACACCTAAGGTAGAATCAAAAGCAAGAGAAAAAGATTTGATGATCAATGGTGAGGAAAACACAATGCAGAAAGATAACATGAAAGAATAATGTAAGAGAAATGAAAAGAAGCAAAAGAGAAACAACAAAAAATATAAAATATACTTTCAACAACACCTTCAGCTGACTCAGTTCAGCAGCAGTCAGGTTGAAAGCCTAGCCTCTCCTGGGAATAACGGTCCTTTGACTGACAATCTGGCGCTGAAGAGGAAGCGGTGGCCTGACTGGACCACGAGCTGGGGCTACCTGCTGAACTGGACCCCCGGCTGGAATACCCATCCGCTACTACTACGGGCAATTCCGCACTGAATGGTAGTAGCGCCACACCTAAAGCATCGGCGATTGGCAAGCTTACATCCCTGTGATCATGCCCAGCCAACTGGCAGAAGTCACAGAAGCTAGCTCCCCGAGAAGCAGCAGAAGAGTAGGGAGTCACCCTGACAGGATGGGCTGGGACAGGCCTCCGAATCGGCTGACCAGAAGGCCTAGTATTAACGGAATGCGGAACAGTCCGCCAGGGAGGAGTCAACCTGCCACGATCCTGCTCCTGAGCTCGAGCTACCTCAAGAGCCTCAGCATAAGTACGCAAGCAAAGAGAGACAAGCTGCACCCGAATATCTCGTCTCGCTCAAGTCCCAGCGTGAATCTACGAGCCATGTCCTCCTCGTTCGCCATAAGAACGGTTGCGAAGCGGCCAAGTCTGGTAAATTCCGCTGCATACTCATCCACAGACTTGGAGCCCTGGTTTTCAAGAAAGTCTCATGTTACAACATTGCATGGACAATATGTAACAAAATTTCTAATAATAGAACAACGAAAACCTGTTTCAGGACCAGAAACTGTTGCTCCATTTCAACTTGAGTGCTGCTAGGAAAAAAATTCTCCAAGAAGCTCCTCGTGAACGTGGCCCAAGTAATAGGCTGAGCGAGCCTTTTGGACTCGGACCTACACCAGATATGGGCCAGATCCACCAGCTGGATGGTTACCACATCCACTCTATCAGCATCGGCAACTCAAGTTACCAAAAGCAACTGATCACTCCGGATCAACCACTGTTCAGCCTCCAAAGGAGTCTCAGTGCCGGAGAATCTGTCAGGATGTAGCCTCATGAAATCTGTGACTATACCCGGACGAGGAGGGAGAGCTGCCTACATAGGCACAGCGGGAGGTAGAACCCGGGTAGCTTCCAAAGCAACCATCACAAGGTCACTATGGTTTTGCTGCATATTGAACAACCGCTCCAACACATTGGTAACGGCTTCAAGCCCAGGCTGATCTTCCTGAGGTCGAGAAGTGGAAACTTTGCAAGCCATGGTCTACACAAAATTAAAAATAATTAGCATCCATATCAAAGTTGATTATAATTTATTCATGTATGCATGGTCTGTGTACTATTGAGCCAATCCCAGATAGAGCCAAGCTTGTCTAATATATCAGTCAAACTAACACATTAGCAAAACCTAAGCTCTGATACCACTAAAAACCTTGTCATGCCCCGCTTCCCAAAAAGAGAATACGGAATACAGATATATGACTAAGTCCAGCAAATGATTTTATCATCCATAAGCTGTCAGTATCTTTACAACATTTCAAAAAAAAAATCAAGAGATAACAAGGAAAAACCAGCCACGCATGCATTAATGAATCAATATACCAACAGAATTTACTTGAAACAAAATTTAATAATTTCAAATAAATTAAATCTGGACAAGTTAATAACTCTGGGTCATACAGCCCAATACCAATAATCCAAGTAGCGAATACATTTATTCAAAATAAGCAACAGGAAATAATAAAAATAACAGGAACTCCAGCATCTAAAAAGTCATATCACCTACTCCATTAGGCAACTGGTCACTACAATCTGTAATTTAACAAATTGCAGGAAAAAGGAAAAAGAAACAAGACTCTCGTCAATGTAAGTTACGGGTCGCTTGTAGTGCAGGCACAAATACTGGAAAAGATTAAACAATATAAGGTAACAACGGAAACAAACATAGCATGGAATAGATATGGCCACCAAATAGAACAACTAGCATGAATCATAAACAGAATCAAGTAACATAATGTGCTAACAGGGTACGTGTAACATGTAACAGATGTCAAGTATCATGTGAATAGGAAAACAGGTAACAGATGAACAGGTAAATAGGTAAACAGGTAGCATGTACAGGTAAGCATGTAACAGGTGTCATGTTTTGTCATGTCAAGTCTTGTATTTATTTCTATCTAGGTAGCACTTCATGCATCCAAGGTTTTTACCACATGGTTGCTACATTCAAACAAGTTACATTTAGACTTCGTAGTGGAGTCTATAGGGCCGTGTACTTAAAGATCAGGAAAATAGGTACAGGAACAGGTACAGGTAGAATCTACTGGTCTTCTTTCGAGTACACCTTGCTATAGGGCAGCGTGCAGTCAGGTAATCAGATAAACAGGATCGTATATCATGTATTCATGAAATACTTAACAGGTGGGAAACATGGGCCCCCTTCTAAGTACACATTTCTATATTTTCCACTACTAGATCTTTCCCTTAACCCCGAATTGGTTATTTGTTATAATTATCAAATAGGCATGTATGTGTCACAAACAGGATAAGAATAACATGGCATGAACGAGTAACAGGTTCAGGTTGAAAGATAAATATGTACAGGTGATAAACAACATATAAAAGGGATACGACAATGAAAATTCCAGTTCATGATAGCACAACAGTACTGCACTAAATCTGGAATTCCCGTTGCTACAAATGTACAAATCTGGATCTATCAGAAAATCTGGAAATAGACTTTCAGCCGAATCTAGCAAATATATATAAGTCATATGGTACTTCACAAAAATATGATTCAAAACAGAACTGTATCCAGAAAACATATCCAGCCAGAAATCGGAAGTTTGTATTCATAAATAGGAAAACGGCATAAAAACTTACTGATTAAATCTAAGAAAAATCTAGGGTATTCCCTTATATGTTTAGTATCAGTAAATAAGTTTTCATAATTTTCCAACATAGATAGTTTAGTCAAATAAAATCAGAAAACAACAAGATACAAAAATTTTGTAAATCTAAAATCATTAACACAGCAGTACTAAAATAGCAATATCTTACAAAAATATAAATCAAAATCTAGATCCATCAAAAGAGTGATAAAATAGATACAGTAGGATACAATTCATATTCACAAAGTTTTTATAAATAGTAAGTAGAATCAGGTCGAAATTAAGTTTCTTTACTGAACAGTATGAAAATTCTGCAAGTATAATGGTTGTTTGCAAGCATAGAAATAGTTTATAAAAGTTATCAATTAAATCCACAAAAATTAGGGATTGATCCCCATCAACTCTAGTTATACTCAGCAAAATATTGGATCAAAATATTATCTTTAACATTAGTATGAAAATAAATTACTCTCCAGAATTCATATAAAAACAGAATCTTGAATTTTTCTACACATCTGTAGTAAAATAGCCATAACTTACAACTCATAAATCGAAACTGAGATCTGTCAGAAATTCTAGAAAGTAGAAAAAATTCTCTATAATTCATATTCACAAATAATTTTCATATACTGACCTTAATATGGTCTAAAATACTGAACAAAAACAGGGTAACAACAAGAACAGAATTATTCTTCATGCATAACATCAACTAGATCATATGAAACACATCCAAATTATAACAAACGTGAAGTGTGGTGTACTAGATGTCCAAGGAACATGGTAAAGAGTATGTAGAACATCTACAACAAGTTATACTATGCTAACACAATCAAGCATACGACATCATACGAACAACATGCATGTATACATCAAGAAGTGATCATCCCTAAGTTATTTCATGTAGTGTGTGTAATGTGACAACTACGGGAGGGTCAACACATACAGACAAGATATAACAGGGATTTTGCACAAGAATTGTCTCTAGAACACAACTACCCTACATGCGGTATTTAGTACTTGTATTACACAATAAAAATAATACAAATTACTTGCCTTATAGACGATGGCAGAAATGATGCAAAGAGCAAGAATAATGGGAACGGATTCCCAGGCACGAACTCAACAAACGAACGACGAACGATCCACTAACAAGCGATCACAACTCGAGATCACCCGCAACCAAAGGCCGCACTCGCACATAAGAGGGAACAACAGAAGGGGATGCACGGGAGGACGGCGAAGGCGGCAGTGGCTGACGAAGCCGCTGTTGCTGCTGATCTGTCGTTGGGAGGAGGGAGACAGTGCACGGGGAAAGCGCGCTGTGGCTGCTGCTGTCTGACGAAGAGGGCCAAGAGGCGGCACAGCGGCACTGGGTCACTGTTGGCTTTGCTGACGACGCAGGAGGGCGGCACAGGGGTGCAAGTTGGGGGCATCGGGCTGTTGGAGGTCGGGGTTGAACATAGGGTGAAGCGGGCGAGAGGGTTCAAAGCGGATAGGTTTCTGTGATGGGTAGGAGGTACAGTGGGTATATATATATGGGTAGTATATTAGGGTTTGGGCTGAACAGGGGAGGGTAACGGGTATAGGCTAATGGGTACAATGGTTTAATAGATCCGAATAGGATAATAGGGTTACTATTGGGTATTAGGCATAAACCATTAAGAAATAAAGTGGATTCATTTGGGTTATAAAATATCCAAGAAAGTTATAGAATGATCCAATAAATGAGGTAACAAAATGAATAAATAAAATAGGGCATGAATAATTTAATAATGAGGATAAAAAATACTAGCTCGATAAATCAGAAATGGCACAATAGGCTGACAATTGAATCAAGAAGATTACATAAGGGACGACAATCAAATAGTTGAATATATTGATAATGAAGATCAAATTACACGGTTCAAAAGGAGTAGAAAAATACGATATGAATAAATACACGGAAAAAGAAAATACACCCAAAATACTGAAATTGGGAAACAGGGGTTACACTCATTAAGTTTCAACATCCTCTTTTCACCTGCAGCTTGCATATCAAAATTCAGTGTTTTTTTGCCCAATAGGCTCTATGCTCTAGTTCCACAAGTAAATGACATGCTTTCCCATACACTAATCTTTTTGGTGACATTCCAATAGGTATTTTAAATGTCTTCCTATAGGCCCATAATGCATCATCTAAACTTCGTGCCCAATCATTTTGAGACATACTAACCGTCTTCTCAAGTATACGCTTCAACACTCTATTTGACACATGCACTTGACCACTTGTTTGAGGATGTTATGGTGTTGCCACATGATGAGTAACTCCATACTTAGTAAGTAAAGCATCAAATTGATGGTTGCAAAAATGCTTTCCTCCATCACTAATTATCGCCCTTGGAGTTCCAAACCGAGAAAAGATATTTTTCCGAATAAAATTCACCACAACTCTAGCATCATTGGTTGGTAAGGCAGCAGCTTCCACCCACTTTAAGACATAATCTACACCAACCAAAATACATTTGTCAGAAAATGAAGATGGAAAAGGACCCATAAAATCTATCCCCCAAACATTAAACAATTTATCACTAAAATATTTTTTAGAGGCATCACAAGTTTCCTAGAAATATTTCCCACCCGTTGACAATGATCGCATAAATTAAAAAAATTGAATTTTTTTAAAAAAAATTGAGGGCCAATAAAATCCTGATAATAAAATTTTGACTATTATTTTTGCTCCACCAAAGTGGCCGCCTGCTTTCAATGTGTGACAATGTCTGAGTATACATTCCATCTCTTCTTCAAGTACACATCTCCTTATTACTTGGTCTGCACAATGCCGAAATAAAAAAGGTTCCTCCCAAAAATAATATTTCAAATCAGAGAAGAACTTCTTCTGTTGTTGAATTTTCGATTATAAGTAATTAACTATGTCAACATACCCTGGAGAGGTTTGTATAACCATCAAATACTCATATGGAAACTCATCATTGATTGGTACAACCTGCAGAACATTTGCACCAACAGGCTCAGTTTGAGATAAATGACCAGCCACCACATTTTCAACAGATAAATGACCAGCCACCACATTTTCAACACCCTTCTTGTCCTTTATCTCCATATTGAACTATTGTAGAAGTAAAATCCAACGAAGCAATCTTGGTTTAGTATCATTCTTTACAAGCAAGTACTTGAGAGCTGCATGATTGTATAAACAACCACCTTTGAACATATCAAATAAGATCAAAACTTGTCAAAAGCAAAAAACAACAGCTAATAATTCTTTCTCAGTAGTAGCATAGTTAAGTTGAGCTTCTGTCAAAGTCCTACTTGTACTTGCATAATAGATAGCAGGAAAAATTTTATTTTTTCTTTGCCCTAAAATACCTCCTATTGCAAAATCACTAGCATCACACATTAATTCAAAAGACAAATTCTAGTCTAGTGCAACAATTATAGGCACTGAAATCAATTTCTTTTTCAATGTTGCAAAAGCATGTAAGCAATCATGAGAAAATTCGAAATGTGTATCTTTAATCAAAAGATTGCAAAGAGGTTCAGTAATTAAGGAAAAATCTTTTATAAACCATCGATAAAATCCTGCATGACCCAAGAAACATCTTACTCCCTTCACATTGGTTGGTGGTGGTAGCTTTTCATTGACATCAATTTTAGCTTGATCTACTTCAATTCCTTTGAAGGAAATTCGGTGGCCAAGCACAATTGCTTCTTCTACCATAAAGTGACATTTTCCCCAATTCAGGACTAAATTAGTTTCCCCGCATCGCTGCAAAACCAAAGTCAAGTTAGATAAACAATTATCAAAAGAATAACAAAAAACCGAGAAATAATCCATGAATATTTCAATAAATTTCTCCACCATATCCGAAAAATTTGACATCATGTGGCGCTGGAATGTGGTTGGAGCGTTGCAAACACCAAATGGCATCCTCCTATATGCAAAAGTTCCATATGGGTAAGTGAAAAATGTCTTCTCTTGATCTTCGGGGGCTATAGCAATTTGATTGTACCCAGAATACCCATCTAGAAAATAATAGTAGGTATGGCCAACAAGTCTTTCTAGCATTTAGTCAATGAAAGGCAATGGAAAATGATATTTTCGAGTTGCATTATTGAGTCTACGATAATCTATGCACACTCGTCATCCCGTAACTGTTCTTGTTGGTATAAGTTCATAGTCGTCATTCTTTACTACAATTATCCCTCCTTTCTTTGGCACAACATGAACTGAACTCACCCATGCACTATTTGAAATTGGATAGATAATTCTAGCATCCAAAAGGTTCAAAACTTCTTTATGCACCACTTCTTACATTGATGTATTTAATCTTCGTTGTGGCTGAACTATAGACTTGAAATTATCCTCCATCAAAATTTTATGCATGCAGATCGAAGAAATGATTCCCTTTATATCTAAAAATTTCCACCCCAAGGTTGTCTTTATGCTCTGTCCAAATTCTCAGCAACTTCTCGTCCTCAACATTTTTCAAAGAACCATTAATTATAACTGGAAAAGTTGAGTCTTGGCCTAAGAAGTCATACCTCAAATTAGATGGTAGCGGTTTTAGCTCGATTTTGAGTGGTTGATCTGTTAATCATGAAGTCTTTGATATCCCCACATCTTTGAATTTTAGCTGAGATGAAAGATGAATAGATGGTGTAGCTTCCAAATACCGAACACATTCCAAAACCTCATCATTCTCGGATTCTAAAGTTGCTGAATTTGCTAGGCACACTTCTAGCGGTAATTTTTCAACTTCAGCCCTATTGTCTCGCTCATGGCTAGATCAATTTCGCTGACTTGAAAACAAGAATGGACTTTAGATGGAAACTCCATAGATTTGAAAACATCAAAAGTTACTTGCTCATCATTAAACCCTCAATATAAGTTTTCCTTGTTGGACATCAATCAAGGTTCTCCCTATAACTAGAAAAAGTCGCCCCAAAATTAACAGAATTTGTTCATTTTTCTCCATGTCAAGCACTATGAAATCAGCTGGGAATATGAACTTGTCTACCTTTATCAAAACATCTTCAATTATCTCTTAGATACTTGATAGATCTGTTCGCCAATTGCAAAAAAATTGTAGTGGGCTTTGCTTCTCCAATACATAGTTTTCTGAAAACCGAAAAAGGCATAAGATTAATACTTGCCCCTAAATCACACAAAACTTTAAGAAAAGAAAAGTTTCCAATAGTGGAAGGAATCATAAAACTCTCTGGATCTTTAACCTTAGGAGGCAATTTTTTTTGTAAAATTGCGCTACTTCTAGCATAACCGTCTCATGCTCCTCTAACTTTCGCTTGTTTGATAAAATATCCTTAAAAAATTTAGCATATTTAGGCATTTGTTCCAAAACTTCAATAAGAGGAATATTAATATGCAATTTCTTAAAAATACTTAAAAATTTAGAGAATTGATTTTCGAGATTATTCTTTTTAAGTCTTTGTGAAAAAGAAATCAGTGGATCATAAGGTGAATTAGGATAACTTTCAGAATTAAACTCCCTGAAAACTGTAGGGTTTGAAGCTCCTTTATTCTTCTTAGAATTCCCAATATGGTGGTTGGTCACCTGCTGCGTTAGTTCCTCCAAAATTGGTTCGTACTCATCTTCCTTTTCAACCGTATTTTGTTCAACAATTTCTTCATGTGGCCGCTCAATTGTTCTCTCACTTCTCAGTGTTATTACTTTGACATGCTCCTTGGAATTGGTCACGATGTTACTGGGTATGATTCCTGCAGTTTGTCGTTTGTATGTATTGCATGAATATTTCCTCAAATGTCGGCTTCTTTTCTTGTTGTGGAAAATTTTGAGGTGGTCTAATTGCTCCTTGATTGTTGTTCCAAGAAAAATTGGGGTGGTTTCTCCATCCTGGATTGTACGTGTTCGAATAAGGATTGTTTTGCTTTTGAAAGTTTGACACGTAATTTGCTTGTCCGGAATTTGGTTGAGAAAAAATGATTTCCCACTTGGCAATCAATACTTGAGTAATTTCCTGCACAATTATCACAAATAATATTAGTTTGAATAGAATTAACATTCATATTACCTAGTTGTTTAGATAAATTAGCAATTTGTGCAGCTAATGTGGTAATAGGATCAAGCTCAAAAACTTCAGCTACTTTTCTAGGCGTTGTTCTCTCTGAAGACCATTGGTAATTGTTCGATGTCATCTCCTCTAAAAGTTCATAGGCTGTTTCATGAGTTTTGCTCATTAGTGCACCTCCAGCTGCTGCATCTACCATAGACCGATTTGTAACTCCCAAACCAATGTAGAATGTTTACACTTGTAGCCATTTCGGAAGTTCATGATGTTGAAACTTTCTCAATAACTCTTTATACCTTTCCCATGCATCATACAAAGACTCGGTCTCATATTGAATGAATGCGGTAATGTCATTCCTTAGCTTCGCTGTTTTTGCTGGAGGGAAATACTTAGCCATAAATTTTTTTGTTAATCCCTCCCAAGTTGGGATGACACCTGGGGGTAGAGAATTTAACCAAGTCTTCGCCTTATCTCTTAGTGAAAAAGGAAAGAATCTCAATCGGATTGCATCACCTAATACTCCATTGTGCTTGAAAGTGTCGCAAATTTCGAGAAAGTTCGCAATGTGACATTAAGATCTTCTTGCGATAGTCCTCAAAATTGAACAATCTGTTGAATCATTTGAATGATCGTCGGTTTAATTTCAAAATTGTTAGCTTCTATAACATGCCTTTTAATACTTGAAGTTGCTCCATTAACTGAGGGCATAGCAGAATCCCTCAAAGCATTATTTTTCCTCCTCGTTCGCTATGAATAAAGTCGATGTTGTTATTTTGAGCTTCTTTTTTTCTGATCTGACGTAGAGTTCTCTTAATCTCTGGATCCAAAAGTGTAGGCACTAATGGTTTAGATCGGGCATACACTTATAAGTCCTAAAATATAATTAAAAAAATTTTAAAAATAAAAAATCCAAATTACTAACAATCTAGCTACTATCAATATCAATAAAAGAATAATTAGTCCCCGGCAACGGGGCCAAAAACTTGGTGTGATATTTTTGCAAGTGTACAAAATCGCAACAAGTAGTATAGTTTAAGTGAAAAGTGTTGGATCCTGTAGGCGAGACAACAAACACTAGAGGGGGGGTGAATAGTGTTAATAAAAAACTGCGGAAATTTTCTCGGCACAGTCGACTTGGTTGAGAACCAGTCGACTGAAATGACCAAAATAAAGTAAATATAATATCTCAGGTATAGTCGACTTATAGATAAGCCAGGCGACTGAAGACACAATGAAAATACAACTAATTTGACTCTGATCAGTCGACTGATGGTGCAAGGAGTCGACTGTCCAGACACTTTTTGCAGAACTTAATTAAACAAGAGTAAATGCAAAATCAAGACAATCAATCACAGAGTACACAAGATATATCCTGGTTCGGTCCTCCCGACCTACATCCAGTCCCCAATCAACCCACTTGAGATTTCCACTATTCTTGAAAAAGTTTACAAGAATACCCTACGGCGTTACGACAACAACCTTGTCTAACCCGTAGTCCTTTCTCTCAACCAGAGAAAGCCGACCCACTCTACTACCAAGAGTGAAACAAAAAACCGACTCTACAACCTAGAGTCAGAAACACTCTCCAACCGAGAGCAAGAGAACAAGAAATACTTTACAGTCAACCTATAGCCTTGTTGGTGTATGTGTTGATGCACGTGGCTAAAAACAGGTCGACTTCTATACTCAGTCCAGAGCGAATTCGTTGCTATACTGGACTGAATGTAGAGAACCAAAGAGTACGATCTTGAAAGCTTTATTTCTCAAAGATATCACTTAGAATTTTTCTCACAAAGAATGCTCGGATTTTCAAAGAAAAATTCTGTAGATCTTTTCAGTGAGATCTGAACTCTACTTAAAGAGTTTGATCTCCTGAACGTTGGGAAACAGTTACTCCAACTGTCAACCAACGGATCTAAGCTTTTGAGTTTGAAAATTTTGATTTTGAAAAACAGAAAACGGTCAAAAGCTCTCGAACAGTCGACTGGGTTGCCATATGAGTCGACTGATCAGAGTTTGAATAAATTTAAACAGTTTTGTACTATCAGTCGACTGGCAGAAGCTTAAGTCGACTGGTACTCAAAAGTTATATTTCTTCAAACTGTTTTGACTCTTTTTGGTGGTTTTTAAGAGACACACATTATGAAATTTTGAGTGTGTGTGTGTGTGACAAGGCTTTACATCAGACTAAGACTCAACAAAAAGTAAGATACAATGTTTTTACAAAACACTACAATTTGACACAATTGAGCTAAGGTCTTGAGTCTTGAGTCTTGTCTTGAGTGAAGTCTTGGATCTTGTCTGAGTGAAGTCTTTATCTGTATCCTTTTGAGCTTGTTCATTTGTTCAGCTAGAATAGTCTTTTGTATGTACAATCTGCAATGTTAGCTGTATAACATAGACACATGTTGTACTGTGTTGTGATCATCAAAATCAAGAATCAACATTCTCCCCCTTTTTGATGATGACAACACAATAGCTGATAATAAAAAATAATATACAAGCATAGTAAAGACATGCTCCCCCTTTTAAAAACACAAAAAGCGCTGTCTTAAAAAATGTAACATGTATCAGTCGACTTATCAAAAATGGCAGGCGACTGATCAGGAAACCATACTTAGAAAAATCATAAGCAGAAAATAAGGGCAGATGCAGTAGCAGCAGTCGACTGATATGCCTTTGGGCAGTCGACTGACCAGAGAGTTTTCCAATACCCAGAAATAGAACAAAGTTAACAAATGAGATGATATCAAAACATAAAGAACACAGAAAAATAACACAGATATCTCTCCCCCTTTGTTATCATCAAAAAGCACAAAATAACAATCTTTTGCATTAAAAGGAAACTAAGATAAAGTCTTATACAGAAATAAGTGCATTTAAAAGAGAAAATTACATAATAGAAAAGAAAATAAAAAGTCTTCAATCTTCTTCATCGGAGTCTTCATCATCACCTTGAGAAGGAGGATGAAATTGAGAGTTGAAGAGATGAGTGAGGTTGTCAGGCTTAGAATCAATATGGTCTAGTTTGGAATCTAGGTTATGAAGTTGGGTATCTACAGTGGCTGAATGCTTCATTAGATAGGAGACACAGTCATATAGGGTACAAGGATCATCATAGTTGGCTTGAAGAAGTGGATCAGTAGAGGTAGAAGGTCTAGAGGGTCTAGAAGTAGAACCTAAAGGAGCTTGAGAAAGAGGAGGAGACCTAGGGGGTGATCTAGTACGTGCATCAAGAAGTTTCATACGTGCTAAACTAGCACGATCAAAACACTCATAACGAGTAACAATATTGGTCTCGGAATCGAGATCAATACCAAAAGCTATAAAGACTATAGTAAGAAGACCTCCAAAAGGTAGAAAGTGAGTGTGGTCTTGATTTAATTTAGAAAAGATGACTTGACCCCAATTGACAGCAATTTTACCAAAAATTGCATACACAGCTTTTTGTAATTCTATAGAATATTGATCATAACTACCCTTTTGGGGAAGGATGTTATAGGCTAATATTCTACCTACAAGCTTAGCAATTGGTTTAATATTTTTGCTTGTCATTGGAGGGCCATGATTGGGTAAGAAAATTTTAGATAAAATAGAGGCATCATCTAAAAGAATTTCATCAAGAGGGAATCCCCCATCATCAATACCCAATATCTGATTGATCCTAGTCAGTGTGAGTGTCATTTTAACATTCTTCACAGACGAACGGATTACAACATCCCCATCTGGTTTTTGGACAACTCTCATATTTGTGTAAAACAAATAGATGAGTTGGGGATAGTAATTGGGTTGGTTTGATAAAGACAGAAAATCATAAAGACTACTATTATGGAACAAGGGAATGAGATTGAAGCGATCAAGGTCATTGAAGTTAACAAATCTTCCAGGGAAGATTGTAATGGTACAAATAAGGTACCATTGATCAATGAGATCGGGACTCAAGAGAAATTGAGTGTAGTCTTGAGATGAAGAACTACCCTCATGAGATCTCTTGGATCTTTTAGGTGCCATGAAAAGAGAGGGGAAAGGATTTTACCAAAGAAAAGGAAAGAAAGACCAGAGGCAAGCACCAGCAGCAATGTGAGAGTCGACCACTTTCTTCTTCACAAACTAGGGTTTGGAATTGGGTGAAAAATTTTGAGATTGGTAAGGGTGAGAAAAAACGGCTGGTAAAGGGTTTTAACTGCGAATAAACGGCTGAGATCAAAAGAGAAAAAATCGACGGTAGAGATTAGAGATCACGGGTGAAAAGAGAGGTGAATTACATCTCAAAAGGCGCGATGAATAGTCGCTAAAGACGATTGAGCTCGCGACAGTCGACTGGTAGGGTATATCAGTCGACTGAGTCGAGAAAAAAAATAAAAAATTTTATGTCTACTAATCAGTCGACTGGTATAGGAACCAGGCGACTGGTCAGAAAAAAAATTGATATGTTTAAAAACCAGTACAGTCGACTTACTCAAGAATACAGTCGACTTAACAGAAATAATTTTTAGCAAATATCAATAAAATCACAAATTCCAAGTTCTCTCCTTAATTTAATGAAAGTATCTTCTTTAAGGGGCATGGTAAATATATCTGCTACTTGTTTATCAGTAGAGATAAAGTCTAAAGATATATCTCCTTTTAAAACATGATCACGTAAAAAATGATGTCGAATATCAATATGTTTCGTACGTGAATGTTGAATCGGATTTTTAGATAAATTAATTGCACTGGTATTATCACACATAATTGAGGGTTTCTCAAATGAAATACCATAATCTAATAAGGTTTGTTTCATCCATAAAATTTGTGCACATGCCAAACTTGCAGCGATATACTCAGCTTCTGTGGTTGATAGGGATACGGAGTTTTGCTTTTTACTGCACCAAGATACTAGGGAATGTCCCAAAAAGTGACATGTACCACTAGTACTCTTGCGATCAGTTTTGCTTCCAGCAAAATCGGCATCGCTATATGACAAAAGTTGAAAATTATTGTTGCGTGGATAAAATAAACCATATTCAGATGTGCCTTTAATATATCTTAAAATTCGTTTCACTGCTTTTAAATGAGACTCTTTAGGACTAGATTGATATCTAGCACATAAACATACGCTGAACATAATATCTGGTCTACTTGCAGTAATATATAAGAGTGAACCAATCATACCTCGATAGAGTTTTTGATCAACACTCTTACCTAATAAATCTTTGTCAAGAGTAGTAGTAGTAGCCACAGGTGTGGATTTACTACTAGTACTATCCATATTAAAACGTTTGAGTAGTTCCTTTGCATATTTGCCTTGATTGATAAATATGCCATTTGAGGACTGTTTAATTTGAAGTCCAAGGAAATAATTGAGTTCACCCATGTGACTCATCTCAAATTTATTTTTCATGGTATTAGCAAATTCTTGACATAGATTATTATTAGTAGAACTAAAAATTATATCATCAACATATATTTGTATGATTAAGATATCATTCTTAACTCTTTTGATAAACAAAGTAGTGTCTACTTTACCTATTTCAAATCCTGTTTCTAAAAAAAAAGTTTTCAGACGATCATACCAAGCACGAGGTGCTTGTTTAAGACCGTATAAAGCCTTTTTCAATTTATAAACATGATCTGGAAATTGTTCATGTTCAAAACCTGGTGGTTGTTTAACATAAACATTTTCCTTAATAAGTCCATTAAGAAAGGCACTTTTCACATCCATTTGATAAAGTATAAAATTCATGAAACAAGCAAAAGATAATAACATACGAATAGATTCTAGTCTAGCAACAGGAGCATATGTTTCATCAAAATCTATACCTTCTTCTTGATTATATCCTTGAGAAACTAATCTAGCCTTGTTCCTTACAACTTGTCCTGATTCATCTAACTTATTTTTGAATACCCATTTGGTACCAATAATAGTCTGATCAGGAGGTCTAGGAACTAAATCCCATACATCATTCCTTATAAATTGGTTTAGTTCATCTTGCATGGCATTCATCCAATATTCATTCTCACAAGCTTCTTGTATATTTTTCGGTTCAAAACCCGACAAGAATGCTGTATGAGAGATCATATTAACATGTGAACGTGTCTGAATACCATGGGAGATGTCACCAATTATTAAGTCATGAGTATGATCTTTAACTTCAACAAATGACTTTGGTAAAGTTGAAGATATCACAATCGGATCAGTCGACTTGACTTGTTCTTCAGTCGACTGCTTCACTTCAGTCGACTGGTAGACCTTATCAGTCGACTTATCAGTCAGATTAGTTTGTTCTAAGGATTTTATCACATTATCTAAAGGTGATGAATCAGTTTCATCATCTTTATTTAAGGTTAATGAAGGTAAAGATTCATCGAATGTAACATGCATTGATTCTTCAATAGTCATTGTAGACTTATTGAAAATTCTATAGGCTTTACTCCTATTTGAGTATCCTAAAAAGATACCCTCATTAGATCTAGGATCAAATTTGTCTAAATTATCTTTTGTGTTTAGAATAAAACACTTACAACCAAATGTCTTAAAGTAAGAGACTTTAGGAATTTTATTAAAAAATAACTCATAAGAAGTCTTCTTTAGCTTAGGTCTTAGAAGAATTCTATTTAAAACATAACAAGCTGTAGCAACAGCTTCAGCCCAAAAATGCTTTGGTAGATTGCTTTCAACAAGCATAGTACGTGCGCATTCTTGCAAAGTCCTATTTTTCCTTTCAACCACTCCATTTTGTGGTGAAGCTCTAGGAAATGCAAATGAATGTGTTATACCATTCTTGTTGCAATATTCTGTAAATGTTTCATTTTCAAATTCTCCACCATGATCACTTCTAATAGTGACTATAGTTAGAGATCTTTGATTTTGAACACGTTTACAAAAATGTGCAAATTCCTCAAAAGCATCATTTTTATGTTTTAAAAAGAATGTCCAAGTGAATCTTGAAAAATCATCTACTAAAATAAACACATATCTACTTTTATTTAAAGAAGCAACTCTAGTAGGGCCAAATAAATCCATATGAATTAATTCGAGCGGCCTACTAGTAGAAATTACTTCTTTTGTTTTAAAAGTGGATTTGATTTGTTTTTCTAGTTGACATGCATCACATAACTTATCCTTTTTAAAGGATAGTTTTGGCAGTCCTTTAACTAGGTTATATTTAGATAATTTTGAGAGATTTTTCATGTTCACATGTCCAAATCTTCTATGCCATAGCCAAGATTCATTGTTAGAGGCTATTAAACAAAAGTCATTTGAAAAATCAATTGCATTCAAACACAATTCATAAATATTATTTTTACGACAACCTTGAAAAATAACATTTTGCATAGTAGAATCATAAATCAAGCATGCATCTTTTTCAAAAACTATTTTATATCCTTTATCACACAATTGACTAATGCTTAAAATATTATGCTTTAAACCACTAACTAATAATACATTTTCTATAGTTGGGTTAGAAGTTTTACCGACCATGCCAATACCTATGACTTAGCCTTTGTTGTTATCTCCAAAGGTGACGGTTCCTCCATCTATGCTTTGAATGGTGGATAGTAGGTTGGCATGTCCTGTCATATGTTTTGAACATCCGCTGTCTAATATCCAGCGTTCTTTCTTGGCTACCTATAAAAAGTTTAAGGTAAATATGGTACCCTTTTTATTGGGTCCAAAACACATTAGTTTGGGGGAAACCAAACCCATGAAGAGTTTGACCTTCCTCTATAAGCAGGAATATAATAAGTAGAATTACACACATTTAACAAATATGAGTTAATATAAGCTATTCTATCATTCTGATTTAGACTGACTGGAACCCATACTAACTTGTTCTGTCCAGTCGACTTAACAGTGTCCTTCAGTCGACTGTTGGTGTACATCAGTCGACTGGCTGATCCACTAGGTCGACTTATAAAAGGTTTTGATCTCGTTGAATAAGATCCAATACCTCTGGACAGACGACTGGTTGTATGGTTCAGTCGACTTAACCGAACGGTAGTCTTGCTTTTATCACTAGAATTAACAACCTTAGGCTTTTCAAAGAAATCATACAACTTGTGTGTAACACTAGAAATAGATGCTGATTTATTTTTACTAGTGTTTACAACAGGAGATTCTTTTACAGAAGATTTTTTAAAACCAAGTCCATACTTTTGACTAGATGTAACTTGATGATGAAGCATATCATTTAAATTCTCTTTGCCTTTGTTAAACTTAGACGTTCTTTGAAATCTCTTCATAATTCTTTTTGAGAGTTTCAAGATCAGTATCTAAACTTGTAATGCGAGAATTTATGGATTTTACTTCCTTATCAAGGTTAAGATTTTCTTGATTGAGTGATTGATTCACTTTCTCAAGATTCTTAACTCTAATCTTTTCTTTCTTTAACTCTTGGAATATTTCATTAAAAGCATCAAGAAGATCTTCGGAATCATAATCATTACTTACATGTTCTTGTGCAGCCATGAAACACACATTTGCCACTTCGTTATTTTCATCCGTTTCTTCTTCGGAAGACGAATCACTATCATCCCATGTAGCTTGATAAGCCTTCTTGTTCTTGGCAAATTTGTTCTTTGAATATTTGTCCTTCTTGAAGTTGGATGATTTTCCCTTGTTCTTTGCATTTTCTAAGGGACAATCCTTCTTCATGTGACCTATTTTATTGCACCTGAAACATGTAGGAGGGTCATTAGAATATCTAACTTTAGAATTAAACTTACCCTTCTTTAAGAACTTCTTGAATCTTCGAGTGAACATTGCTATCTCTTCTTCATCTTCTTCCTCATCTTCTGAGTCAGTCATGGCTTTAAAAGCCAATGATTTCTTCTTTGCTTGATGTGATTCTGTATCCTTCTTTCGATCTTCAAGTTGGACCTCATATGCCATGAGATTGCCAACAAGATTCTCGAGAGAAAGTTGTGACAAGTCATTTGCTTTCTCTATTGCTGTGGTCTTCTTCTCCCATTCTGGAGTGAGTGCACGTAAGACTTTTCTAACCATCTCTGCTTGAGTGTAAGTCTTTCCAAGCGCCACAAGAGAGTTTGTGATGTCTGTGAATCTGGTAATCATCTCGGACACAGTTTCATAGTCCATCATTCTGAACATCTCAAACCTGTGGACAAGAACAGAAATTTTAGACTCTTTTACTTTATTCGTTCCTTCATGTGTTACCTCGAGTGTATGCCAAATTTGATGTGCGGTTGTAGCATTGGATACACGGTTGAATTCTTCCTTTGTGAGTGCACAAAATAAGGCATTCATTGCTTTGGCATTGTTCATAGTCTGATTCTTTTGATCATCATTCCATTGTGCATATAGAATGGTAGGGGCAGTGTATTCCGTCTCTGTCATTTGCCATATCTCGTAGTTGATTGATTGGAGGTAGATTCTCATTCGGCACTTCCAATAATTGTAGTTCGTTCCATCAAATAGTGGTGGCCGTTGTGTAGATTGGCCTTCATGGTACTGATTTGTATTTGAAGTAGTTGCCATAGCCTGTAACCTTGCTCTGATACCAAGTGTTGGATCCTGTAGGCGAGACAACAAACACTAGAGGGGGGGTGAATAGTGTTAATAAAAAACTGCGGAAATTTTCTCGGCACAGTCGACTTGGTTGAGAACCAGTCGACTGAAATGACCAAAATAAAGTAAATATAATATCTCGGTATAGTCGACTTATAGATAAGCCAGGCGACTGAAGACACAATGAAAATACAACTAATTTGACTCTGATCAGTCGACTGATGGTGCAAGGAGTCGACTGTCCAGACACTTTTTGCAGAACTTAATTAAACAAGAGCAAATGCAAAATCAAGACAATCAATCACAGAGTACACAAGATATATCCTGGTTCGGTCCTCCCGACCTACATCCAGTCCCCAAGCAACCCACTTGAGATTTCCACTATTCTTGAAAAAGTTTACAAGAATACCCTACGGCGTTACGACAACAACCTTGTCTAACCCGTAGTCCTTTCTCTCAACCAGAGAAAGCCGACCCACTCTACTACCAAGAGTGAAACAAAAAACCGACTCTACAACCTAGAGTCAGAAACACTCTCCAACCGAGAGCAAGAGAACAAGAAATACTTTACAGTCAACCTATAGCCTTGTTGGTGTATGTGTTGATGCACGTGGCTAAAAACAGGTCGACTTCTATACTCAGTCCAGAGCGAATTCGTTGCTATACTGGACTGAATGTAGAGAACCAAAGAGTACGATCTTGAAAGCTTTATTTCTCAAAGATATCACTTAGAATTTTTCTCACAAAGAATGCTCGGATTTTCAAAGAAAAATTCTGTAGATCTTTTCAGTGAGATCTGAACTCTACTTAAAGAGTTTGATCTCCTGAACGTTGGGAAACAGTTACTCCAACTGTCAACCAACGGATCTAAGCTTTTGAGTTTGAAAAATTCGATTTTGAAAAACAGAAAACGGTCAAAAGCTCTCGAACAGTCGACTGGGTTGCCATATGAGTCGACTGATCAGAGTTTGAATAAATTTAAACAGTTTTGTACTATCAGTCGACTGGCAGAAGCTTAAGTCGACTGGTACTCAAAAGTTATATTTCTTCAAACTGTTTTGACTCTTTTTGGGGGGTTTTAAGAGACACACATTATGAAATTTTGAGTGTGTGTGTGTGTGACAAGGCTTTACATCAGACTAAGACTCAACAAAAAGTAAGATACAATGTTTTTACAAAACACTACAATTTGACACAATTGAGCTAAGGTCTTGAGTCTTGAGTCTTGTCTTAAGTGAAGTCTTGGATCTTGTCTGAGTGAAGTCTTTATCTGTATCCTTTTGAGCTTGTTCATTTGTTCAGCTAGAATAGTCTTTTGTATGTACAATCTGCAATGTTAGCTGTATAACATAGACACATGTTGTACTGTGTTGTGATCATCAAAATCAAGAATCAACAAAAAGAGTGTCGAACCCAAATGGAATAATTATTCTACTGAGTACCGAAATTTACTAGTTAACTACTATTTGGAAAATCGAAATTTGATAACGAAAGCAACAAAATTAAATTAATCTAAAGAACTAACTAACCTAATTTTAAAAAATGAAAATATGAAATTTTGTTGTTTGTAAATAGCAAAACTTGTTCTAGGGCTTTTGATTTCACCTAGTTAATCATAGACAATTCATAATTTCACGTAGCTAGAAATTCTATTTTCCAAGTTGTAGACCAAAATCCCCTAATTATTCAATGTTTTCTCTCGAACAACACCAAAAATATCTTCAACTAACAGTTTTTTATATCTCTATGCAAATTTAATTAATTGAAGACTCATTAAGTTCTATGGATTTTTTATAGTCACATTAATCGTGATAAATCATCTCTAATTTCACTCAATCAATAGTGCTTAATTCTATATTTCTAAATCACAAATTACCTCTCGGTCTCTCCATGATTCAATAAATCATACAATAGTTGGCCAAACAATTGTAAGTATTAAGAATAAAATTCAAACACACAACCATGAAAAAATAGGAGAATAAAATAACATGAAATTAGAATTGTGTTATCAAAACTAGGCTACATCGAAGCCCTGAAAAAATAAATTTAGTTCATGATAAAATTGCAACTAACAAACTATTTTTGGAATGCATAATAAAAATTAGAAAAGAAGAAGAAAATCTCTTTTTTGCCAAAAATCCAAGCCTCGGAAAACGTGCCCTCTTCCTCTCTCCTCCCGCACTTCCCAAGCTGCCACCTACCCCACTCCTTCTTTCCTCTCTTTCTCTCTTATATATATATATTTTTTTTCCTTCCCTATTTCCTCAGGATCAGAGCCCCCCCCCTTCCCCCCCCCCTACTTCTTTGCTGCCAACTAATCAATTAACTAACCCTAATTTTAATCCACTCAAATTTGATTTTTATTACAAAATTACATTCCACCCCTAGTTGACCAATATATTTTCTGTTGATTCTTCAAAGGACCAATTTGTAAAAACATATATTTGAGTGCTTGAATTTTGAAATCTTCATCCTTGTTTTTTTCTATTCATGCAAAATGCCCACCTTTTTGCTCTTGTCCATCTCATTCCTACAAAAAAAAACAAATAAATAATATTTAGTAAAAATAAGATAGATTTCAAAGAAATAAACGAGAACTTGCAATTTTAATACATTAAAGAGTAATAAAAATTATATAAAAATTTCATTCATCATCATGTTAATTATGATATTTTGTGTAGACTATGAACTTGAATCATATTCCAACATTCTAAATTGATTTCAAGCATAAGTATGAAAATTGTGTTGAGACAAAACTAACAAGATCATCATTTAAAAGTGTTGAAAGAAACACTGGACCCCTCGATTTAATTCATAGTGATATTTGTGATTTAAAAAATGATACAAAGAAAATGCGGTAATAAGTATTTTAGTACATTTGTTGATGACAACATAAAATATTGTTATGTGTATTTGCTTTAAAACAAGGATGAAGCTATAAAGAAATTTATTCCCTATAAAAATAAAGTTGAGAATCAACTCATCAATAAAACTAGGTGCAAAGAAGTGACCGAGGTGGAGAGTATAAATCGTCATTAGCAGACACTTGTGCTAAGTATGAATTATACATGAAACTACAACACCTTATTCTCCTGAGTCCAATGATGTTGCTGAGTGAAAGAATTGTACATTGAAGAAAATGATGAATGCAGTGTTAATAAGTTCTGGTTTGCCACCAAACTTGTGGGGAGAAGCTATTATTTCAGCTAATTACCTTTTGAATAAGGTTCCTAAAAAGAAAGAAGAGAAAACAACATATGAACTATGGAAAGGAAGAAAGTCATCATACAATTATTTGCAAATGTGGGAATGTCTTGCCAAGGTGGCAATACCTCCACCTAAGAAAGTAAAAAATAAGACAAAAAATGGTTGACTGTATTTTTATTGGCTATGCACATAATAGTAGTGTTTATCGGTTCTTGGTCAGTGTTCTAAAAGTCGCTAGGCGGTAGTCGGACGGCCGATGGGGGTCTAGCGCCTAGACCTTGTAAGCAGGGCCTAGACGGCTAGACGCTAGAGGTTATTTATTTATTTATTTATTTATTTATTTTAGTTTAGTTTATTTTTTTCCCAATTTATCTGTTGGTTTTGTTTTATTGTTCCATCATGCATTATCATGCTCTTTATTGCTCCTCATTCTTACTCTTGGTTTTTCTCCTTGCTATTGCAAGATGAGCTTTAGATAGTCTAAAAGACATAATTGTATCAAGGTTTTAGTTTTCGTAACAGATTTGAGTAAAGCAATGATTTGTCAGGATAAGGTATTGCTTCCCATCAGAATTTTTAATGTCTTAATTTGATGTATCGAGAAAATAAACTATTATACTAGTTCTAGTATATCTCTTTCGAAATATGGATTGACTTATCTTTTTCATAATCAAAAGCATCAGTAGATTTGATATACTGGAGGCAAACAGTGTTGTACTAGTGGTTTTCAGTGAACTCCAACTTACAATTTGTAATGTTAAGTTGTGTGTTCTTCTATGAAAACAATTTTGGGGAAAAATTAAAAATGCCATCTCTTCCTAATATGATGATCGTCTAAATATGTAGTAGCTATATAAGTATATATATATTTGAATATAGGAAGATTGTTGTCATCCCGTTTCATTGATAAGTTGATATCGGAAGAATAACGTTAAATCCTCAAGATGAAAACAACAACCAGACCACACCTACTACTACAAGTAAAAGACACCACCTAAGAACTATTACTACTACTAATGTGAACCAAGTCTCTAACTCCCTAAACGAATCCGGATTGGGTCAGATCGGGTTAAGCTCTATTTTATGATCCGGATCCGCCTAGGCTGCCCAGACCCGCCCAAACCCGCCTAGACCCACCTGGACCCGCCCAATAGGCCAAACCGATTTTTCAAATGCCTAGAGCCTAGGCGAGTCACCTAGGGACCGCCTAGTGCCTAGGCGGCCGCCTAGACCGATTTCTAGAACAGTGTTCTTGGTATACAAATCCAATATTCCTAAGATACCAAAGAGCACGATAATAGAGTTTAGAATTGCATTGTTTTTTGAAAATGTATTTTCAGGCAAGTCTAAGGAAGAACTAGGTTCTTCCAAATGAACACATGAGACTATCAGTGAAGATAGTGAAAACCAAGATGATGAGAAACCTAGACATAGCGAAAGAATAAGAATAGAAAATTGTTTTGGTTCAGATTTCTTGACTTTTATTCTTGAAGGTGAACTCCAAACTTTCAAAGAAGCGGTGAGCTCTAGTGATGGTCCTCTGTGGAAAAAGCCATTAAGAGTGAAATTGGTTCAATCTTGCAAAATGATACTTGGGAATAAGGGGATCTTCCACCAGGTAGTAAACCTTTAGGTTCTAAATGGATCTTCAAGAGAAAAATGAAACCTGATGGATCAATTAATAATTACAAGGCAAGACTTGTAATCAATGGTTATAGACAAAAAGAAGGTCTGGACTACTTTGATACATATTCTTTTGTGACGAGAATAAATTCTATTAGGATGATACTTGCAATAATAGCTTTGCGTAATCTTGATGTACATCAAATGGATGTGAAAAAGGATTTTCTTAATGGAGATTTAGATGAAGAAATTTATATGGAGCAACCTGAGAATTTTTTAGCTCCAGGACAAGAAAAGAAAGTTTGTAAACTGGTGAAATCATTATATGGCTTGAAACAAGCTCCAAAAGAATGATATGGGAAATTTGACAATGTCATAATAACAAATTGTTTCAAAATCAATGAATGTGATAAATGTGTGTATGCCAAAGACACAGAAAGTGGATATGTCATAATATGTTTATATGTAGATGACATGCTTATTGTTGGAAGTAATGAGAAGATGATTAAATCTACGAAAAACTTGTTGAACTCGAGATTTGACATGAAAGACATGAGACTAGCTGATGTTATATTGGGGATTAAGATCACAAGAATATCAAACGAGTTTGTTTTAAGCCAGTCACATTATATAGACAATATTCTTGAAAAAATTGATAAAGATAATTCTGGAATTGCCAGAACTCCAATAGATTTAACTTTACATTTATCAAAGAAAGGAGAGAGTATTTCTCAAGTAGAATACTCTAGAATCATAGTCAGTCTAATGTACTTGATGAGCTGTACAAGACCAGATATAGACTATGCAGTTAGTAAACTAAGCGGATATACGAGCAATCCTGGAACCGATCATTGACAAGCGGTTATAAGTGTACTGAAGTACTTGCATTTTATTCCTAATTATGGGCTGCATTATACAAGATATCCGACTGTAATTGAAGGATACAGTTATGCTAATGGATATCTGGTGATAATTCAAAATCCATTGGTGGTTATGTGTTTACACTGGGTGGTGCATTAGTTAAATAGTGATTGCTAAATTCACGATGAAATTTAAATTCATCGCACTGGACAAATGTGGGGAAGAGGCTGAATGGTTATGCCAGTTCCTTGAGGATATTCCAAGGTGGATAAATCTTCTGCCTCCAATCTGCATACATTCGGATAGTCAATCTACAATTTCTAGAGCACAAAGCAATATGTATAATAGGTAAATCTAGACATATTCGTCTAAGATAAAATACCATTAGACAACTACTATCTACTTGAGTTATCTCTGTAGACTATGTAAAGTCAAAGGATAATATTGCGGATCTGCTAACCAAAATGTTAAACAGAGAGTTAGTTGATAAGTCATAGAGGGAATGCTACTAAAGCCCATGAAAGAATAAGTTGATACAATGGACACCCAACCTAGTTGAATGGAGATCCAAGATCAAGGTTCAAAGGGACAACTAAATTATAAAGGCCTTGTTGGATCACTGCGGAGATTTTCACATGTCCATTCCCATGAAGATTCGTATGCGTCCGAGATCTGAGCAGAGTAACGCAGGTAACTTTTAACTAAGAAATTACCTATGTGAGAGAGAAGAAGGGTTGCTTCCAAAGGAAAAGTATATAGCAACTTTCCTGTTAAATTCTTGTAGAACCAGGCGTATGTTCATGGCCAAAATGAACATAACAGTGAGAACTGAGATGTTTTAGGAAGATTCATGTATGAGATATGTCATCATTTTCACAAATGATATAACAGTTCAAGGACATCGCGCCTACTATTTAGTTAGTAAAGTAAATATATTTTTATAAGGGAATGTTCAAAGGGTAATACATACCTATCATGTGCAGGTTTCAACCGTTGAATTCTATCACCAAGTTTGTTGTGTCAGTCTGTCGTGTATGTGGTCGTCAATTTCATTCATGTGGAGAATGTTAGAAAATGAGTGTTTTAACACCATTTTACGAACCAATTTTGAGACAATTTTTGAAGATCCACTATGAATTAGTGAGAGATCTTTATGAATTTGTGTACTCCTTTGTGAGTACATCAAAATCATATATTTACGTGCTCAAAACGGTTATTGGGTGAATGTAAAATTGTCTCCCAAAGTGAGACACTTGATACCTGAAAATGAGTTGACGGGCTTTAGTCCCATACTGAAAAATCATAAGAATTAGAAGAGTATATATAATAAACCCTTTCTTGGCCTTGTAAGAAAGCAAGTCAGAAGGCTCTCTTGTGTGTACTCGCACATCCTGCAGACATGAATGCCGAACCAACTGAACCCCACCCCATACGGGGATTATTTTTGCACCACTTTTGAATTTTCTGTTCTGTAACGGTCAAAATAATTGTAGCATGTTTTCTCCCTAACCCTATATAAAGAGGACCTTTTTCCCCTCAATCCACACACCAAAAACTCTCTTCCTCCCTGTCCTCCTCTGTTATTGTGTCGATGATAGGTTTTCAGCAGATCAATCAGTTTAGAAGTGTACCGTTGTGCTGCCGTTGACACCCGACGACCGTTTTATCCTGGAAGACAAACGCCATAACGTTCCTCTAGCACTAGTAAGGCAGCGAATCTATTTTAAGGACTCTGTGTGAAACACAGGACTCGGTTTGGTTTCATTTCTTATCCTTTTATTTCTTTACAATTGTACGGTTTTAGATTCTTCTCTTCTCTTTCTCTAGTTTTGTGCCTCTAGGTCAAAAGATTTTCTTACAATGTTAACAACACTTTTATTCATCAGTTCGGTGTTTGGTTCTTCAATTACCAAACTGAACACTTCCGTTTGGTTCAGTTCGGTTTTGGTCGGTATGGTTCGGTTTTGAACCAATGGTGAAAGAGTTATGGGCTGCACTCAAAGCTTTCCTTTTCTTCTCTTATGGTGGGCATATATGTGTGGAAGGCGATTCACAGGAGGTGTTGAATCAGGTGTCAAATGGTAGGGTTGATGTGGGTGAAAGTACAGCCCCTCATTATGAGCCGTTTAATCTCCTTAGGATGCACGAATCCATGATAATCAGACATGTAGACCTTATGGAAATTCTATTGACCAGGCCCACAGAGAGAGGGTCAACCCGGCCCATTAGGGTCCCCTCTCTCTACCTATAAATACCAGGCTGTCACCCCCTTTCGAAAGGTAATGCCATTTTCTCCACTCAAACCCTAGTTCCACTTTTTTCAGTGACTAACTAGATCATCGGAGGGCTTGTCGCCGAGATCTCCCCTGGTATTTTGAGGCATTTTGCAGGTGCTCAGGGTGGCCAGCCACCAGCAACACCACCTCTCCAGCTCCTCACAAAATCCTCATCTCAGATCCAGATCTATGGTTGAGATCTATCTCTCCCTCTACAAATAATAAGAACTCACATCTGTTGCTCCCACCACTAAATCAGCAATATCAAATTAGCATCATCTGTGGGAATAGAAAGACTGATTCAACTCCAGACTCTGATCTCACGCTAAATTCAGTCCCCTCCATGGCACCCAAAGCCAAGAGAGCACCCACGGCAGGACGTCATCCCGACCTTCCTCATCCTTCTCGCAATCACATGAACACATAGGGGACTCAAGGGTAGCGAGCTAAGGGTCCGTCAGGACCTGGTCTTAGCGCTTCACGCTCAGTCACCAATGACCTTCGGTTTGTTAATAATCAGCCACCTATGGATAATCTTCGGCACCAGCTCAGCCAATCGAGGGATGGGCCTGCCCCTCCAATCAGGTTCCTACACACAGCATTCACCCATCACAGGGTCAAGAGTAGAGGCACATCCACTCCCTGATAGAGCGTCCACCCCCGAACATTCAAGGCAAACAAATCCAGGTCATGAGAGCCGAATTCCGGGATTTTAGGAATGAGGTTTTCCAGGCCCTTCGAGGTGGCCCCAGAACCGAGCGTCAAAATGACAACCCTTGTCAGGAGGAAGCCCAGGGCAATGAGTCTCATGGCTCAACTCACCGATGAGACGGGCTGAGGCCGTCCTTCAGCTCCTCCAAGAAATTAAGAATCACCTCACTCGGATTGGCGAGGGCGGGTTACAACCCAAATGGAGGTATCAGCCTAACCGACCCCCATTCTCCGCTATAATCCTCGATGTTGTGGTTCCAAGGAATTTTAGACCGCCTCGGTTCGAGACATACAATGGAGAGTCTGATCTTGCTAGTCATATGGAAGGGTTCAAAATCCTCATGATGATCCATAATGCCTCAGATCCTCTCCTCTGTCATGCATTCTCAGCCATTCTGCGTGGCTCGGCACGGGAATGGTTCTCAAAGCTCGCCCTCAGCTCAATTCTCATTCATCTAGCTTGTGGCGAGCTCCCCTGCTCACTTTGTGACTAGCCACAAGGTCGAGAACATGAGCGCTCCTGTCTAGATCTCAAACAGAAGGAAGGAGAGTCCCTTCGGGACTTCGTGAGAAGGTTCACCACCGTGGTTAGGATGGTCTCTTCTCTCGATGCTGGCGTCACGTCCGCAGCCTTCCGACATAATGTTCACCACGACCAGCTGAATGCATCCTTAGCAAAGAAGCCGCCCATTGATTTTCCCAACCTCCTCGACTAGGTCAAAAAGTACATTCAAGCTGAGAAGGCTTTGCACTCTGAAGGTCCGAAAGAAAAACCCAGCCAAGGGGAAGAGAAAGGTTGATGACTTCGAGCCTACGAAGAAGGCTCAGAAAGATGCATTCGGCCAGAAACGGCAACCTCATGTCCCCTCGTTCGAGAGGTTCACTCTGCTGACAAAGAGTGTGTCATTCATCCTCAAGGAATTTGAGGATAAAGGGATCGTCCGCCATCCTCCCCGATCCAACAACAATAAGAAGAGGGACCAGAGATTCTAAGGGAATTCACTCAAACTAACCCGAGGGTCCCGAGATCTTCGCCTCCTCCTCGAACAGTCAGCAGGCATCCAGAGGCTGAACCTAAGCCCGAAGAAGTCAAGAGGGGGGGGGGCATTCTTCACTGTGTTCACATCGGACCGTGGGGGAGTCAAACACCTCCCATAAGGCCTTCGTACGGGAGGTTAAATAGTCTACAACTATCTGCCTTGGGGGATCACGGATTGACAGTCTCATTCTCCGGTGAAAATCTGGAAGGCGTCTGACTGCCTCATTGTAACGCCCTAGTGGTTAACCTCAACATGGCTCATCACAAGGTTCGCTGCATCCTAGTTGACAACGGAAGCTCAGTCAATATCTTGTTCCTGACTGCGTTCGAAAAGCTCAAGCTCTCTTATGAGAGGCTGAAGCAGGTCGGGTACACACTCCTCGGGTTCTCGGGCATTTCTGGCCAATTTGAGCGAAATGTCACACTTTATATAACAGCCGGAATGACCCCGACCATCCAGACAGAGGCCATGAACTTCATGGTGGTCGATGTCAAGGCTGCGTATAATGCCATCCTCGGTAGACCTATCCTCTGCTCTCTCCAGGCGGTGCCCCCTGCCTATCACCTGATGATGAAATTCACTACCAACTACGGGGTCGGCATTGTCCGAGGCAACCAGGAATCCGCCCATTCATGCTATAGGGCCGCAGTGGGGGTGGAGTTATCCCCCTTGACACAGTAGATCTTCCACCTGATAAGAGTTACTTGCGCTCGGAGCTCGTCGACAAGTTGGAGGAGGTCCCCTTCTTTGGAGCAGACAAATCTAAATGGTTCTGAGTGAGGTAGTCTCTCGCTCCAGCCTTGAAGCTGGCTATTTTTTGCTGCATCCGTCGGAATGCCAACCTCTTCGCATAGATGCCCTTAGATATGTCAGGGATTTCGGAGGAACTCATCATGCACAAACTAGGCGTCAGCCCAAACTCGAAGCCAGTCCAGCAGAAGCGTCGTAAGTTCGCTTCCAATAGGCAACAAGCGATAAAGGAAGAAATGGACAAGCATCTCTTGGCGTGGTTCATACAGGAAGTCAACCACCCACAGTGGTTGGCAAATGTTGTGCTGGTGAAGAAACCAAGTGGCAAGTGGAGGATCTGTATAGACTTCACATACCTCAACAAGGTCTGTCCTAAAGAATCGTTCCCCCTCCCGAGCATCGACGTCCTGATAGATGCGGCATCAGGTCACAAGCTGCTAAGTTTTATGGATGCCTTTTCAGGCGACAACCATATCAGAATGTTCCCTCCATACATCCCCAAGACTGCCTTTGCCACCGACCAAGGCCTTTATTGTTACCGGGTCATGCCCTTCGGGCTAAAGAACGAAGGAGCCACGTACAAAAGGCTTGTCAATCAGGTATTTAAGGAGCAGATAGGCTAGAAGATGGAGGTATATGTCGACAATATGCTCATCAAAAGCCGTAGGGGACAATATCACATCAGCAATCTCGAGGAGGCTTTCGACATCCTACGATCCCACCATATGAGACTCAACCCCTCCAAATGAGCCTTTGGCCTCACCTCGGGGATATTTCTCGGATTAGTTGTCAGCCAACGAGGCATAGAGGTGAACTCCGAAAAGATTTTGGCCATCCTGAACATGACCCCTCCAAGAAATGTTAAAGAAGTCCAACGGCTCACAGGTCGACTAGCAACCATCGGCTATTTTCTCTCCAAGTCTGGAGAAAAGTTGCTCCCGTTCTTCAAAGCCCTCTGGGGGCAAAAAGCTTCGAGTGGGAAGATCCTCAACGGTAGGCTTTCGACCAACTGAAGTCCTACCTGGCAAATCCCCCACTCCTTAGCAAACCAGAGCCGGGCGAGTCCCTCTTTCTCTATCTGGTTGCTTCGGAACATGCGCTCAGCATCATACTAGTCAGGGAGGAAGACGAGGTCCAGAAGCACATCTATTATGTCAGTAAAATCCTGCATGATGGTGAACACCGATACACCAGGATGGAAAGGTCACCTATGCATTGGTGATGGCTGCTCGGAAACTCCGACCATACTTTCAAGCCTACTTCGTCCAAGTCCTTACAGATCAGCCTCTCAATGTAGTTCTCTATAAACCAGAGAATTCTGGCTGCTTAATCAAGTGGTCAATCGAGCTGAGCTAGCATGACATCAGCTACCAGCATTGGATAGTCATCAAAGGGCAAGCCCTTATAGAATTCATCACTGAATGTACCTTCCCGAAGCATCTGAAATTCGAAAGGATGAACCAGTTGGGGAGATCTATGTCGATGGATCATCGTGCGAGGGTGGAAGCAAAGCTGGCATCATACTCAGGGGGCCCGACGACTTCATCCTTTAGTATTCACTACGTTTCAATTTCCAGGCATCCAACAACAAGGCGGAATACGAAGTGATAGTCACCGGGTTCATGTTGTAGCACCTCGAATTTCCAATAAATAAAATTAGAAGTAAGTGGCACACTTCCCAGCATCAACTTCAATTGCAATTATAAATATACTACAAAACACAGAAAAAATTAAAACTTTTTATTACATCAACTCTTTACAAACACAGCCGAATACAAAACACTTTAAATTACAATTCTTTACAACATGATAAATTATAATTTTCAGTTAACTTCAAGCTCTTTCTTAATTCAACTTTACCCATAACTGTGAACCTGCAAAAATCTGGATGAAAAGTGGGCATGTCAGTTAAATGCAACTGACGTCAACTATAGTAATAGTGATACTTTCCAGTCTCGCAATCACAAACAATGATAATTAATACATGACAATAATAATAGAATATAAACAACATGGCAATAATAGATGGAACATAAAAAACAATAAATGAAGCATAAAACATCAAGTGAAACTAGGCTAAGTGTCAAGTGTAAAAAACAAAAAGCAAGCATACATAAAACAAGTCAAGAAAACACAAATGCATATGATGATTGCTAATGCATACTTGTCGGATTCTATGCATCCCACTTTACATAGGTCCGGTGTAAGCCCTTATCGTTCTCCACTTTATAGAGTACAATCCCACATTATGCAACTAATCCTGCTACGGTGATTACTTTAAGATTTAGAGTATTCTGTGAGTATCTAGTGGCATACCCCGATCATTCTTGAGAATCAACTTCCCACTGCAAGAGATTTTGGGTACACTCCCTCACACCCCGATCATTCTGAAAATTGAAACTCACACCACAAGCCAAATGGTACCTCATCACATGAATATCCCATGAGCGTCGCCTCGATCCCGATAATTCTGAAGATGCATCCCACACTGCAAGTGATTACACCCCGATCGTTCTTGAGACCACCTTCCATCGTCCGATCATATGAGGCCCCCCTACTGATGTTTGCTCTCATTTCATCACAGCTCCAACTAGTGCCTGTCCTTAGATTTATTATTATTATTATTTAAGTCACAATTCTCCTAGAGTTGGTGTACCCTGCCGGACTTAATTCAACTAACTCAACAACAAGACCTTACTGGCCAAAATATCCACAAAGTCTCCACCGCCGACATGTTGGGGTCCCACTAACCTCTAGAGTCCCAAAAATCAAACATCAACTCAACATTTCTTGGTATCTCATAAATCAAAATAATCCAGCTCCTAACGAGGTTTCCCTCAAATCCAACCGTTAATAAAACAAAATACTTCCAAAGTACAATTGTATAATTTATCAACACTGAAACAAAGTATGAATAAAACTGAGATCTACATTCTCAAAATAGCGTAGAATAAATCCAATATAATACTCTTGGAAATTACGAAATGTCTACTTTTCAAAACCACAAAAATAGAACTTAAACTCCACCAAAACTTACGAACTCACACTCTCTGGAAATGGTGTA
Source organism: Hemerocallis citrina (assembly GCA_017893485.1). NCBI lineage: Eukaryota > Viridiplantae > Streptophyta > Magnoliopsida > Asparagales > Asphodelaceae > Hemerocallis > Hemerocallis citrina. The sequence goes on along the minus strand of CM030368.1, from coordinate 149,264,040 downwards.
AATTGAACTAAATCACTTTGAAAACAGAGAAATTATCTTTCACAAATTCGAAGAAACAATCGTTCAAGAAATAGAAAAAAGTTACTGCAAATCAGATACGAAAGTCAGACACGATGTTTGACCGATAGACACAGTTTCAAAACTGCAACTCAAAATCCTGGCAGTCGGCTGGCAGCTACTGCAACAAATACGACAATCGACTGCTAGTGAAGGAATTGGTGACAGCCTAGTATGACAGTCAACTGCACCTGCGCGTTCAATGAACTGCGATCGACCGATAGCTGCATTGCGGTCGACCGTGCAGTCGACTGGCACATAGTCTGCTGCAGCCAAGAACTTCGCAGATTTCTCAAAACTGATATATGTTAAAAACTTCGAATATAAGATTTCAAACGATGAAAACCTGAGATAAAACAAGTACATCTTGGGCAAAAACAACGCAGTTTATATATCAAATCAAATCCTCATGGATTTCACAAAAATCTCAAATCTTGAAATTATAACTTGAATAAGAAGATGTCTAAAGAAACTTTTCGTATAAATACTTGAAGACCACCAGACGCAGTCAAGATCTCTTCTTATACAGAAAACTTAATTAAACATGTTTAAAACTGAGAATAATCTTGAAATACACATTCATTGGTCAAAATATCTCAATCCATCCAACTCAACATTAAGTTCTTTCACTTCTCATTCAATTCAAGCCAAAACAACATTAAACTCTCCATGTTTCATCTTAAAACAGTGAGTACAAAAGTAAATCAGCAACTTAAAGATTCTCTATTCATCCATATGCATGTATGATGTTACTATTCTAATTGCAATCTATTTATACATAAAATACACCCATGAATTCAATAATTTCTCATGCAAGCACTAATTTGTTCAAAACTAATTAAATAATAACTCTACAAATCTCAGATACATTCAAGATCAAATCAAAACATGATTTATTCTAACATGGCATAAGAAAGTGAAGATCTTTGTGTATTTTATTCATCAACTATTTAGGCATGGAAAATTACTCACACATTCATATTTCTTCATAAAAGATGTTGATTAGTTATCTATTCATTTAGAATCTATATTCATACATCATATTTAATAATCATACAACTTCTAATCATGTATTATACTTGAATAATTTACAATCATATAGCAAACAAGAGGTAAGAAAGCATCACCCACCTCAAGAAGACTCAATTGAAGCACAAAAGAAATAGTAAAGAAAAGCTCATTCCTTCTCCTTGCAAAAGTCCAAGATCCAAGCTTTAAACTCCAAGAAAATAAAGAGAAAATATATTTTGAGTTCACAACAGGGATAGGCATCTGCTACCCCTAATATAGACCGGGATCTAGGGTTTAGGATTTCTCAAAGTTTACAAAAATACTCCTCACGAAAATTGTTTATTTACATATACGGATCCTTCCAATTATTAGTTAATCAAATCAATTTAAATAAAATAAATTTAAATCCTCTCACTCTCCAGATTATGCCGGCCAACAAGTGTAACCTAGAAAACCGAAATCTGGAGTTTTTACTCCAAGTGACAATTTTGCACAAAAGTCCATCATTTTTTAGCATTTGCAAATATGTCATAAATCATTCATAAAAATCCAAAAAAAATATAAATAATATATACTAATAAATGTTAGATTTTCCAGATATATTTTTTGACTTCGTATTTCCCAAGAAAAATAATTGCACAGGTTTTTCACGTGCAAAAGATAAATTTTAGAAAAATGTTTATTAAACCACAAAACTTCATTTTAATTCATTTATAAATTCCAAAATATTATTTAAAATTCCGAGATCTTACACAAGCTAGCCCACTAGGCAGGAGCCAGACGAGTAAGGGCCTTCAGAGACTTTCAACGCATGGTCAACCAAATCTCCGGGGATTATGAGGCCCGTGACGCTCGGGTGGTGATCCAATACTTGGCACGCGTCAGACTCCTCTTAGCTGTCTTTGAGGGTGTCGCTATCATGCTTATCCCAGGAGAATAGAACAGCCAAGCCGATTCTCTATCCAAGCTTGCCTCATCGTCCTTCGAGGGCCTAGATTACACCGTCCTGGTCGAGGTTCTCCTCAAGCCTACTATCGGGGACCCCGACGTTCTTTGCCTCAACCCGGGCATACAAATAGAAACATGAATGGATCCCATTCAAAAGTTCTTGATAAAGGGCAAACTTCCACAAGACCCTGCCAAAGCCAGGAAGATAAGAGTCCGATCGGAGAGATCCCCCATGATTGAAGATGTACTCTTCAAGCGCTCATACACTAAAGTGGATGGAAGACCATATCTCTTCTGCCTGAGTCCCAATGAAGCCAAGCATGTGCTAGAGGAGTTGCATGAGGGAATTGGTAGTTGCCATATGGGCAGCAGGTTACTCACGAGGAAAGTACTCAACCATGAGTACTATTGGCTGTCCATATTGCGAGACGCCCACGATCTTATGAAAATGTGCGGCCCTGCCAGAGATTCTCTGCGATCAGGCGCATACCAAAAGCCGAACTCCGATCACTAGCCAGTCCAGCCCCCTTTGTTATGTGGGGGATGGATCTAATCGGCTCCTTTTCGAAGGCCACAGGCCAAAGGCGCTTTCTTATAGTGGTCATCGACTATTTCACTAAATTGGTCAAGGCAGAACCCTTGGCCATCATCACTTATTAAGCCTAGCAATTCTTTTGGGAGCACAACATTTGTCGGTTCGGGGTTCTGTGTGTGCTTATCACTAATAACGGAACTCAATTCGTAGGCAAATTTTTTTGAAATTTCTGTGAAGACCTCGTTGTCCAACAGCGGTTTTCATCAATATCACATCCCTAGTCGAATGTCTAATCTAGAAATGCCAACTGCCAAATTTTTGAAGGTTTCCAAAAATGGTTGGACAAATCTCCCAAGTGGTTGTGGGTCGACGAACTGCTGAGCATCCTTTGGTCCCATCGAATAACCAAGAGGATACCCACGAGCGAGTCCCCATTCAACCTGACTTATGGTACAAAGGTTGTCATCCCCTGGAAATCAGGTTCCCATCCCCTAGGATAATGAGCTTCAACGAGGAATCGAACTCGAGCGACCTCAAGGCCAACTTGGACCTAATCAATGAGATCCATGAAAAATCTGCCATCATAAGAAATATCTATCAGCGGCGCTTTGAAAGGTTTTACAACAAGAATGTTCGTCCGACCGACATCAAAGAGGGTGACCTCATACTCAGGAAGCTTGTCATTTCTGACCCTACCAAGAAAGGCAAACTTAGGGCTCGTATAAGGTCTCTCAAGTGGTTCATCCAGGTACGTACCGACTCGAAGACCTGGGGGGCTGGTTAGTTAAGAGACTCTGGAACGCAGAGCATCTTATTAAGTTCCATGAAGGACCATGAGGACCAATAGAGGCGTCCGTGGTTGTAATAGGCTCTACGTCTCTTTTCTTTTGTAGCCAAACTTTGAATAAAAGTAATGAAATTTCTTTTCTAAACAGGTCAAAATGTCTCGGCTTTACTCCTTGTCTCCCTTCCTTGTCTAAGAGTTCTGGCACGACCATGCTTAATTGAGAAAGTTGGGAAATGCCTTCTATAATCTCAATCATCTTATCTAGCCTAGATATGTGACTAGGTACTTTTTTTAGTTTGGCTATTATGGCATGAGCTGATTAGGGCTAATCTGTTGCACATTCAGCCCCACAGAAGAAAAAAAAGATTGTAGCTATCCTCCAAAAGTACGTTGATTTCTTTGCATGGAGTTATGAGGATATGCCCGGTCTAGATTGAGCCTCGTTGAACATCTTCTAGTACTAGAGCAAAAAATGAAAAACCGGTAAAGCAAACGAGGGATTTCTCAATCTTCTCAATCTTTCAGGTCCTCACCGCTTGGCATCAACCTCTAACCAGCCCCTGTCTGTCGCGCTAAGCTCGGTGCTTGACACTAACCTCGAGCAAGCTTCTGACTTTTGCGCTAAGCTCGGCGCTCGATGCTCGGAATTAACTTCGTGCCATCTCCTAGCATTTGTGCTGAGCTCGGCACTCAACGTTAACCTCGAGCCAGTTCTTGGCTTTCTCGCTAAGTTCACCGCTCGGCGTGGACTCTCTAACATTTGAGAGGGTTGCCCAAAAGCGGTATATAAGGTATACCTTGTAAAGCTTACAAGTAAACCACTAATGAGAGATTTCTCAATCTCTCACGTCCTTGACGCTCAGCGTCGACTTTCCACACAAATGAGAAATTCCTCAATCTCTCATATTCTCGCCGCTCGACGTGAACTCTCCACATAAACGAGAGATTCCTCAATCTCTCACATCCTCGTCGCTCGAAGTCAACTCTCCACACTAACAAAAGAAAATCCTCAATCTCTGAAGTCTGTGCCACTCTGCGTGGACTCTCTAACACTAACAAGTGATTCCTCAATCTCTCATGATGGCACCGCTCGGCATCGACTCTCCACACTAACGAGACATTCTTCAATCTCTTGCATCCACGCTGCTCGGTGCCAACTCTCTAACACTAAAGAGAGATTCCTCGATCTTTCATGTCCTCGAAGCTCAGCATCGACTATCCTCCGTATAGAGAGATCCCTTAATCTCTCAGACCATCGACCAACCAGAAATTTCTCAACCTCTCAAGTCTCTCCCTTTCGGCATCGAACTCAGACCTCAGCCCTTGTGAATGTTTTATTTATATTTATAGCCCTCGCCTATGGCGGACCTTAAGCTCCATTCCCCAAGTTGGTCCCTCTTCCACCCGCTGACGGCCAGGGATAGAGCTGCCTTCATCGCCGCTACCCCTAATTTTCAGCTATAATAGAAGAACCCAGAGTCATAAGAACTCTCAATGAATTGAAAAATGAGAAATGGATGGGGGTGGGTTATATAGCCCAAGGGGATGTGGGTGCTAAATAATCATGATGCTGATGGGGACGAATCCCAACCATTCGCCCACATCCAACGGCCTGGAAAGGCGTCGATACATCGCCCAATGCCCAAACATTTTGCCTTCCAACAAGGCGCATTTATGACGATCCATCAATTCATTTTGGAAGACGAAACATCGGATGTTCAAATTCTTCAATATCATTGAAAGATGGAATGTCTCACATTCAGTAGGTCCGCCTCGCCAACATGTCCAAATCGAAGCCAAGCTCAAAAGTTGGAAGGATCTTTTTATTACAACATACAGAAGTTCATCCATACAATCGGCAAGGTCGTATGAGTTATGATTACAACAAAGTTACAACTGATACAAACTCGGTCTACACCTTTGCTTGGGGGGGCTTAGGACTGGCGTAAAATAGTTCGAGCCCAACCGAACACGTTTGTTTGACGAGGAGCCCATAAAGATCCTTAGGAGACGCTAAAGTGGACACTCCAGTAATTGAGCGCTGAGCATCACTCGGTCTTGGCACCGGCTCCAGCCTCAAGGTCGAAGATGGCCCCCATCGGAGGGCCAACTACTTCCGAAAGAACGGGTTCGGGATCCACCTACTCTGAGCATTACCTTCAATCTCTGGATCTCAAATTCCTTCCCCACTATTAGCTCGCAAAGGAACGACTTTGAAGTAGGGCTATGAATGGAAGCGAGAGATCTCGACCACCCAGACTCACCGTCACCTAGGCCTCAGTCGGAAATTGTCCTCTACAGACGAGCTGATTCCAAACTCAGTTCTTTCAACCTATTCATGAATTAAGTGAGGGTTGGTTCCCGGTCTCGGGCTTCTTTGCGACAGCGCACCAAACTAGCCTCCAGAGATTTCACGCGATCCCTAAGGCATTCAAGCTCGGCGTTACGAGGGTCAGACAAAACAAGGTTAACCATCTAGCATCGATGTAAAAAATAAATCATTTCGAGCCTCATAGACTTGGCCAAATTACAAAGCGTCCCCAACGAAAAGACAAAAAGATTGGCCCAAAAATTTGTTAGATTTCGAGGGTAATCTTAGAATAAATACGCAGCAGAAAAAGTAGAAAAAAAAATATCAAAACCTAACCATGGATCCATGCGAAAATCATAAATCATGTTTAGAAGTTATACCTTAAAAATGGACCTGTTGTTTCCAACATATGTCGGTCACAACACTACAATATTGTGGTGCCTCTATGGTATCCACACGAACGGATTAAATCAAGCTTTCCCTTATGCTGCGGTGCTAGCTACGGGAAGGGGATGTTCCTCACGATCTCTCTCTCACACAATTTCTGTGATGGCTAGGGTTTTTCTGACCTATATCTTTTCCACATATACATATCATATATTTAGATGCAGAACCCTAAGAGAGTATTGAGGCTATTGGGCTCATAATCTTACCAGGGTCAGATTCGTGTGTAGGCCTCTAAACTTTAGTTAGCCCATTTAATGTAATTAATTACCCAACCATGTCTGGAGTCCAAATCTTACCAGGATTCCCAATTAAATTTATCTTCTGTATTTAAATCTAATTTCGATCCATTCTAAATGTGTGACCCTGTAGGTTCTCATTACGTTGACAATAATACTAAAATCATATTCTAGTATTACAAACAGTGAGCGGTATCTAGCAATACATTACTATTACTCAAGTAACAGGAATGCCAGTGATTTGACATAACATATCCGTTACCAATGTTACCATGTAGTCTAGTTCTTTTGTCCAGATATCTAATTGACCACAAGGCATAGAGCGTGTCACCCTTGTATAGTTCAATCTTTGGTTTCTTGATGTCTGAGTAGACTTACTAAAACAAATGAGTTCAATATTGACCCATTTGAGCACGGCCATGCATTTTGCAGTCTCACTCAATCAAGGGGCATGTAGATATCGCTCCTGTTATGTAAGAGGGACAAATTCTATCTAAGTCACTCACATCCCTCCGCATGATTTAAAGTATTTTCAATAATCGACTTTATAATCACCTTATTACAGGCAACGTTTGACGATATTAAAACATATAACTTTTCATGTAAGGAACCGTAGTGACTTCAAGACAAAAGACTTTGTACACCATGGACACTGTGAGAACTGCTTATGACACTCATGTAACAATCCATACAACATTCTCATGGTGGGTCAGTCCAGTACATTATTACTCTAATATGTACCCAAGTAAAAACTTGATATCTCAATATCCATGACCCGTGAGATATGGTCATCAGTCTACAAACATACTAATCTCTATGTATTATTGTTGTCCTAATTTATTATAATACTTGACTAAGAACATTTAAGAATTGTGTTCTGATTACAACCAATTGGATCTCACAATCAAGTCATGCACTTGATATCCCATGGTATTGAACCTACAATTTTAAAAACTTTATTATGTTCATTTAATCACAATAAATAATACAATAAATGAAATTATTCATATATGAAATAATATCATGATATAATGTAAACTATTAATGTCAATACACAACTGGTCTCTAGGGCATACACCAACAAAAGTTCCTTCCATTCATTTAAAATCGATACAAAAAGTGCGGTGTCCAATCTGCGTTCAGCAAATACAAAAAGCAAAAAACAAAACAGGGAAAAGCTACTGCTGAGTGGAGGGGAGCACCTCATCATTTCCTGCGACGTCGGCTTCGGGGTCGACCACTGGTCGTTCCTCCACCTCACCAGGCTAGCGACCATCGTTCTCTTCTTCGTCTCCCCCAGGGGTTGGAGAGGCTCGTCGAACTTCATCGAGTAATGAAATTTCTGGAGGTCACACTGAGGATACTTGCGTAGCACATGCTCAATGGCCCGATGGTACGCTTTGTTCGGAGACTTGATGACCTTGTCCATGACGGTGGTCCTCACCTCCTTGAGCTTTCTCTCGATCTCTGCCTCCATCTCATTCTTCCTCCGAGCTTGGCTTTCGCCAATAGAGGTCAGTTTCGCCCAAAGAGCCCTATTGCGAGCTTCGACATTATTGGCTCACATCTTTTTCTTCTTCATGTCACGCTCATAGCGCTGAGTATTCTTCACTTCCTGCTGGAGCTCAAGTGTGTGCAGTCTCCTCAACTGGGCCCCTGCAATTGTTGCATGTAAATGGGTGGCCAGGACATAGAAATTTACATAAGAAAAGAACTTGAAATTACGAAATCCGTTAGCACTTACCACCATATCAGCCTGAGCCCACCTCATGTAGCATGATTCAGTAGTCTCGGTAGCAAAGCCCTCCTGGTCGCGAGGCGTGGTAAGGTGCTCCACTGCCTCGACCGCTATGGGTCCAACGGTCAGCTAGTTCGCTACCTTCACCGACTAGTCAGGGGCCCACGGTAGGAGCCCAGCTTCGCCAACAATCACCTAGGTCGAGGGCTTGAGGGGCAGGAAGCCCTTCGTCAACATCTCGGCAACCTTAAGGTTTATGCAGCACGGTAACATCTTCATCAATCTCAGGGTTCTTCTTGGACTTCGGATCGAAATTCCCTTCAGAGCCTCCCTGAGGGGGCCTCTTCTTATGCTTTGACTGCTGGGCAGCCTTCTTTTCCAATTGGGCCATCCTCCACTCAATCTCGTCGTCGTTCTAACACCCCGAATTCCAAATAAGTCTGAATTCGAAGTTCCACATGATCTTTACACTTCACTTCATATAATTTTACAATGAATTAAAAACTTTTATACAATAATGATTACATCAACGCAGCGGAAATATAAATTACTACTTGATACATGAATTAAACAATCAACTTGAACATTTCTTTAAGTAGCATTCATTCTTTAGTCTTGTCAATCACTTTATCCTGCACAGAAATTATGGGCATGTCAGTTGCATACAACTGACGCTAGGATATAATACATCAATTTCACTTACTTAAAAAGCACACACTTGTCACAAATAAAGCTAAGGGGGACTACCCTATTGATGTCGTGTGTGAATGTGCACTTAGTCCTTAATGCAGTTATTTATATTTAATGACACTAATGCGCACTGTTCAGATTTTATGCATCCCATAGTACATAGGTCCGAGGGCAAGCCCTTGATCGTTCTTCATCTTATAGGGTTGATTCCCTCGCCATGAGTTAAACTATTACGGTAACTACGGTAAGTATCCAGGTGTTCTATGAGTTACGAGCCCATATCCAGACATCCTGGAGAGAGTCCCACACTATGATATGACGCATCATGTAGGCATCCTATGGACAATTCCCCTCCGCCATGGAACAATGGTGCTACATAGTCACTGAGCACCCCACAAGCGTCACCACGGTCCCGATTTCCTGGAGAAGTATCCACGCCCTGACATGACCCATCATGTGGATATCCTGTGAACACTCTCACACCATAGATCCGAGGCCTTCATACTTATGTTTTTCTCTTACTTTCATCACATTTCCATTATGTGTCTAATCCTTAGATAATTAAATCATAAATAAAATCGATACTCTAGAATTAGTGTTACCTCTACATCGGTCTTAAACATCAATCACTAACCATGACTCAATCTTGGTCTTTATTTATCACATTTCTCTTTCAAAAATTCATTTATGCCGATGTAAGGACATAGCTAAACTCTAGTCTCAATTCTCTTTTCATGTTCAAAAAAGAGAGTATTCATATTCACAAATTCCATATTTCATCATGTGTCTTTTACTTCATTTTCCATGCACAATTTGCATAATTTAAACAACAATCTCATATTTAATCTTACTCAACTTTTACATGTCAAAAATCAAATTCGAAACTCAAGAAAACCATCAGCCAGGACAGTGATAGTCGACTGTTCTGTGAAAATTCAAAACTCAAGAACCGACAGTCAGGACAGTGACAGTTGACTTTTGAAAATGGCCAGTCCACTATCTTGTGAAAATTCAAAACTCAAGAACCGACAGTCAGGACAATGACAATCGACTGTTGAAAATGGCCAGTCAACTGTCCTGCGAAAATTCAAAACTCAAGAACCAACAGTCAGGACAGTGACAGTCGACTGTTGAAAATGGCCAGTCGACTGTCCTGCAAAAATTCAAAACTCAAGAACCGACAGTCGACTTCAGTTCAAAGACAAAGCAGTCGACTGCTATTGCAAACAAAATCTGAAATTCCATAACTGACAGTCGACTGTCGACTGTCAATTATAAAAGGTTGCAGTTAAAGTGGATCATGAATACATTTTTGACATAGAAAAATTCCTTTTTAGATGAATCTCAACATATTCCCCTTTTCATTCATAATGAGTTCATACAACTCTCTTCATTCTTTACCAAAGATCAAACTCTTAAATTAGTCTTATTCTTACAAAACTAATATTTCTCTTATGTTTCAAGGAGACAACATCTAGTGAATACAACATTATTCAAAAAATGCAATTAAAACACACTTATTTCAACTAATCAATTTATCTCGCAATTCATAGACAATATTTTGCATTCTACAATTTCATAAGGGCAATTTTTCACATATTGCATTCTACAATTCATTTATAAGCAAATTTTTCACAAAATCATAATTCATCAATTCTAGCATGCAATTATACTAGCAAACCATCATAACACATCTTAATTAATACATTCCAATTCATTTTACTAACTTTTCATGTTGATCAATTTGAGTTTCTTTTCTATTTAGTCTCTTCAAACAAGTATAGAGCAATCTTTCCTACTTATTTCTAACATGTTCACAATTTCAAATCCTAGCATAGTATCTAACTTAGAAGTTTGAGAAATCACCCACCTTTTGATGAAACAAATGGAAAAACTCCTAAGAAACTCCTTGAACGCACGAATGATTCCCTTCTCCTCCTAGTTGTGCCACCAAATTTAAGCCTTCTCCTCCTTGCTAGTGTAAACCCGAGCTCCCCTCCTTGCTATGCTAGGCCGGCCTCCAATGTTGCAAGAGCACACAAACACACACCTCTCAATCTTTTTACTCACACTACTCTTTCTTTTCTCACAATCAGTTTTTTTTTCTCTTCTCATGTAAATTTTCTAGTGTAAGCCATGAAGAAGATAAGGGGGTATTTATACACAACTCAAGCTCAAATGGAGGGTTGAGATGAGTTTAGATAGAGGCTAGGATACATTTCGGAGTTAGAACAACTACCCACCATCACATAACCACTCCCCCACTCTCTCCATCTCTCTCACACTCCAAGACTCAATCCGGCCACCCCTTCTCTCATGCATTCCACGTGCTTGTGCAAAGCACATGTCACATTATGCATGCTACAAAATTAGTTGTACATTAAATTGTTAATTTAATTATTACTTGATCAAGTATACACTACAAGTTGTACTAATTATCATCAAAATTAACTAATGGGCCAATTAGGTGGGCTAGATTTCATGGACTCTCTAATTAAATTAATTTATTTATTTAAGTGGGCTAGAATTAGACTATTAGGCCTGGAGATTAAAATAGACTTTAATTAAAAAGAGAAGAATGTTTATTCATGATATGAGAATACTTTTTAAAGCTAAAATACATATTAAATTGCACGTCCAAGACACATAAAAATAAAAAAAACTTCATATTTATTATTTTGAGAAATTCAGGATGTTACAGTCGTCCATTGCTGCAAATGAAAATCTAAGTTGTGAGAACGATGGAAAAAAGATGCAAGAAAAAAGGAAACGAAAAACATTTAGGGGTCGGCAGGGCTCAGTCGAATCCGGGCTAGGTGTCTCCCGTGCACAGTCTGCCAATGAATACCCTTGCCCCTAGCGACCTGCTTCACGTCGTCCCACTCCTCTTCTGTATTCTCCTTCCCCTTCAGATGCTTGAGGTTCGGTTTGTAGAAGGCCCATGTGGCCGGAATATCGCATGGAGTTGGACTCCGAATAATGAAGTACATATTCTTCTGCCCTTAATAGAATCCAGGTGACCATGATCGATTTGGTTATGGGGACGAGGAGAGTCATAATATATGCTCTCATGCGTCAACGATAAACTCACACTAAGGGTGACTCAGAAATACTTTAGCTTCAGCAGCACCGCTCTCTTTTTGCTAAGCAAGATGTAGCACACCAGCTGCTTCCAAGAATTGGGGTTGTACTACATGAGACATAGATTGTCCTAGTTTAACACCTCCTTCACAAATGGATGCAAGGGCAGCCTCAACCCTGAATCGAATGCATCAACCGAAACATACAAAACCATTCGGATAGGGTGTCAGCATGTTGAAAGCCCAGGGTTCGGCACCATCAACCCATACTCTAGGGGAATGAAATATCTCTCTCGTATCAGGGGAAGATCAGTGATCCTCATCATCAATCTTCAGTTTTGGTCAGCTCGGAGAAGAGGGCCGCCCCCCGTATCGAACTTTATCCACATGATCGTCAGGGTACATCCTAATCGTACCCATTTGCTCAAGATAGGGAACATCTAGTCCATATTTCGGGAAGAATTTGGGTGGGTCCGCAGGACTATCTGGAAGGCTCCACTTTAGCATATTCCTTCTGGTAACCTTCAGAGTGAATGGCTCGGTTTGGGGCCCCGGTGAAGAAGTTTTATCTGATGCATCACCCTCTCCCTCAACGCCCTCATCCTCCTCCCTGTATCCTTCGCCCTCGTCATCCACTTCTCCCCCGCCAATCGTGTCCACCTCTTCGACCCCTTCCTCGGAGTCACTCGACTCCACGACGAATGGCATGTGAGTTCGGAGCGGCTCGGGATTGTACACTTTATTACACTCTTAGAATGCTTTCCAGTCCTAGGAGTCACTGAGACAATCAGTGCTGTCCCGGTCAGACGTGGAGGCCGAGGAATTGGACTGAGCCCTCGACATAATGTTAAACTTACTAACCTGTTTGTCAGTGTCAAAGAAACTACCGTCGGTGACGAACAATGCCTAGAGAGAGAAGCTCTGAAAGTTAGGGAGAGAGCAAGGAGAAAAATCCAGTGGGAGGTGGTGGCATCTATAGGCAAAAGAAAATGTCTCGAAGTCCACAAAACTATCGCAACCTTCTGATCTTGATCCAACGGTGGATGAGATTTTGATGCCTCGATTTCCACAAACGATGACATTATGAACCCACATGCTGAACATGTGCCAACTGTGGGCAAGTTCCTTCAAAAATTTCCCAAGTGTAATAAACTCGATGCTCGGCATCAACCTCGAGCAAGCTCCTGGCTTTCATTCAAGCTCTCAGGGCTCGATGCTCAGAATTAACCTCGAGCAAGCTCCTGGCTTTTATACAAGCTCTCAGGGCTCGACGCTGGACATAAACTTCGAGCCTACACCAGTCGTTCACAGAAGGCGACATGGCTCAACTCTCAGCATTAACCTCGAGCAAGATCCTAGCTTTCATACAAGGTCACAGGGCTCGATGCTCGACATTAATTTTGAGCCAGCACCTGTCTTTCATACAAGCTCATAAGGCTCGTCGCTCTGCATTAACCTCGAGCAAGCTCCTGAATTTCATATAAGCTCACAGGGCTCAATGCTCGGCATTAACCTCGGACAAGCTCCTGGCTTTCATACAAGCTCACAGGGCTCGATACTCGGTATTAACTACGAGCCAGCACCTGTCTTTCATACTGGTTACAGGGCTCGACGCTCGATATTAACTTCGAGCCAGCACCTGTCTTTCATACCATGTCACAGGGCTCGATGCTCGGCATTAATCTTGAGCAAACTCCTGGCTTTCATACAAGGTTGTAGGGCTCAACGGTCGACATTAACCTCGAGCAAGCTCCTGGCATTCATACAAGTTTACAGGGCTCGACGCTTAGCGTTAACTTCGAGCTAGCACCTGTCTTTTATACCAGGTCACAGGGCTCGACGCTCGGCATTAACTTCGAGCTAACACCTGTCTTTCATACCAGGTCACAGGGCTTGACGTTTGGCACTAACTTTGAGCCAGCACCTGTCTTTTATATCAGGTCATAGGGCTCGATGCTCGGCATTAACCTCGAGCAAGCTCCTGGCTTTTATACAAGCTCACGGAGCTCGGCGCACGGCATTAACTTTGAGCCAGCACTTGTCTCTCATACCTGGTCACAGGGTTCAACGCTCAGCATTGACCTCGAGCCTCTCACATGGCTCAGCTCGGCGCTGAGCGTTCGCCTCAAAACTCTCACGCAGGAGCTCGACGCTACCAACTCTGAGGCCAATTTCACACATGATTTATAGAGATCTGTCGCCCTACTTTCGGATAGACTTTTTTAGCTGAACTCTTCTCTTACTAGATTAAGCTACTCCTTGAAGGCAGACGCACGTAGCCCTCTAGGAGTGGGGGGGCAATGATGTGGGTAAAAGTCCAGCCCCTCAATCTAAGCCATTTAATCTCCTCAGGATGCGTGAATTCCTGATAATCAGGCATGTAGATCCTATGGGCATTCAGCTGACCAGGCCCACAAAGAGAGGGTCAACCCAGCTCATTAGGGTCCCCTCTCTCTGCCTATAAATACCAATCAGTCACCCCCTTTTCCAAGGTAATGTCATTTTCTCCACTCAAACCCTATCTCCACTTTTTTCAGTGACTGACTAGATTGTTGGAGCGCCTGTCGTCGAGATCTCCCCCGATGTTTCTAGACATTTCGCAGGCGTTCAAGGCGGCCAGCTACCAGCAGCACCACATCTCCAGCTCCTCATAAAAGCCTCATCTCAGATCCAGATCTGTGGTTAAGATCTGTCTCTCCCTCTACAAATAACAAAAACTCACATTTGTTGCTCCCACCACTAAATCAGCAGCATCGCATCAGTGGTGATCCTATTCTTCTGGATATCATTAGTCTACTTTGTGGGTGGTCCTATCTACTCATCATGTTTATCGAGAAGGTAATAGTTATGCAGATCTTATGACTAACAAAGGTTAAATTGCCCATGGAGATTTCCTTATTATTGGCAACGTTGATGCCGAGTTGCAGGTGCTATTAGAGTCCGATGCTTGTGGTGTATTCCATGAGCATCTTTCTCTTATTTTGCTTTAGTTTCTTTTTTATGTGTATTTTGTCTTAAAAAAATTACTTGCTCTGTACTCGTATTTATGTACTTTTCATTCTTTGACTTGAATGCATAAAGATGATTACACAAATTAGTATAAATTTTTACCCACCTTAGAAAAAATTTCTGGATCCACCACTATTTGGGAGTTGTATATATGTGTGTAGGGTTGAAACCGTGAAGGTAGTCGTTAAGTAATTAATTTAAAATTAATCTCAAACTAAACTAATGATCCCACTCATTTCCATATCCTTCCTGAATTCCGGGTGGCTTCTCCTTCAAATTCCAGTTTTAGTCAAACTCCCTGGTTGACTATACTATTATATTTTTGTAAAAAACTGCTGTAGAGAGCTCCAACTGACCTCCAATCTTCGCCGAAATTCTTGTACAAATCTTCATGACGCTCTTCGAGTGGAACTGCAGGCTACCAGTCTCCCTTGTTGACGACAAAAATTTTAAAAGTTTCATGTTGCTTGTGAAACTATGAAATGAGTCTTGCAATCTCCTTGTCTAAATATGGACGTCACCACTGAGACATCTGCATTTATTGCCTTCAACTCATTTAACACCTAATTGAATTTCACTATATGATCACTGTTGCTGTTATTTTTGTGTGGAAGCAAACATATGTTGTGAATTTTTTTTAGAAACAATTAAAGAACTGACCTTTTAGCTTTCACCGATATTAACTGCTGCAAACTGATATTGATTCTGAAATCTGACTCGTTTGAATGGTGGGATCTTATCTGAATTGTTTGATCACTCGGATTGACCTGTAAAAGTATGAAACACCAGGTTTGGCCCCAATGACAGACCCTCTGACGCCCAAGTCAGAACACTCAGAAGTTATGAAGACTTTTTATAGCAGAATTTGCAATTACCTTATTTCTGAAGAGGTCATGGGTATTTATAGTCTCTAGGGGGGCAGTTTCAAAATATTAATCTATCTCTACTTCCTGGTATTTTGATAGGATTGGTTATTCTCTTCTTCATGAAAAGATAGGGTCAGTTACTCTTTTCTTAATAAAGAGATTGAGTTAGTTGACTTTGTTCTTCATGAAGAGATATAAAGAGTTGTAGAGATAGAGTTAGGACTTTTCTCTATAAAGAGTTAGAGTTTTTAAACCGTTTCTTATGGATGGAAAGATAGAAGTAGTTACTCTTTTAGAAATAGAGAGTTTAAGACGACACTTTCAAATAATAATGAATTCCTTCATGTTGGGCCGTTATGGCAATCCAATATGACGAACTAGCTTTGGGTTGAGCTTAAAAGATGCCCAACTCCCTTTCACCGGCCCGTTTCTAGTAAAATTTGTCGTTTTACTCATCACTAGTAGAAAATGTCACAATTGCAACAGAAATTTTCCTTGTAAAATAATGAAATTCCATAGTTAATGCACATTCGTAAGAGAATTTTTCTCATTCCCTTTTAGTTGTGCTGTTGTGAAATCTCTCCTGGTTAATGCACACATTTGCAATGAAAATTTAATTATCCCTTGTGAATATTAGCTACAATAGAATATCTGCAATGGAAGTTGTTTCTTGCTGTCCCTATTTATAAAAAAATATCTACAACAAATATTTCCATTGCAAGTGTGTTTTAAAAGGGATTTTTCCCGTTGCTGATGAACTATTGCTACAGAAGTTCGCAAAGTAGTCATTCCATCGCAATTGTTACCTCACAAATACAATTGTTACATCGCAAATGCAATTGGACGCGTTTTTTCATGGGTGATTTCTGAAAAACATATAATTATTTCACCTGTTGATGTGCACAATTATATAAAGAAAATATAATAATGAAAAATATGCAATTTGAACAAACAATACATATTTAGATAATAGTAAACTTAAGAACACCAAAATAAGCATTAATATTATAGAGTATAGAACATTCTCATTACAAAATTATATATTTGTTTCGAAGTACCAAAATACCAACAGTACATTCTAGAAGGAAATATGAGTTGTCAAACTCTAAAAATACAACGAATGTTTTCAAAAGTACTTCTAACTTGGGGTTTCCTCTTGATCTGGAAGGATGCTTCACAATATTGTCAATCTTTGTTTTCAAATCTTCTCTTGGTGCATCAGGGAGCAGAACTTGGGGTTTCCTCTTTTCATACACAGGTGCCAGAAGCAACAACTACCAAGTAACAAACAATTTTTATTAAGCAAAAAACAAAAAATTCCTGAAGAAATGGTATTGTGCATCCTGATCTGGGTACCTAAAATAGATGTGATTTACCAAGAATTAGCACATAAAGAACCAAAGCATTCAACAAAAAGGATTAATAAACTATCAAAAAATACATACAAGCTGTAAACTGTAGTCACATTCATAACCCACATATTCATTAAAGTGATTTGCGATGTCAAAGCCACTGTAGTTGTATGACTCGTGAAGAGCAACAAAATTTTGTAGGATGTAATTAATGCGGGATCATGTTCTCACTTTATTCAAGAGTGTAATATGTGCTGTCTCCAATTGTAGCAACAAATTTTGTATGATGCAAACTACTTACTATTGAGTTCAATGAAAGATCATATTCTTTATTCATGATTGTATACTTTGTGATTTGGATCCAGTTGCATTTTACATGTTTTTCAATTGCGAAGCTTGCTACTATTAGTCTATTGGACTCATTTTCTTATTTTGAACATATTTTAATCAGCTTTTGTTGTTACGCAACCGCTATAGGTGCAAAAGGAACAGTGAAAATTTGAACCCTTAGATAAAAGATATATTTAGCTTCATGAAAGTTAATGGAAGGCATATTGTAGTTCCGAAGCGATGGGCAGGATAGTCAATAAGCATGGGGTTAACTCAGTGGCAAAGAAATTGAACATTATACAGTGGTACGAGGAGAAGCTGATAATATACCTACACTAAGAGCTAGTAAGTTGGTATTGAATAGATAAAAAAGAATTTTATCATGGATGTGGCAGAAATCTGAGAGGAGCTAAGAAAATATGTGTATGTAAGATTTAACATCGAGATAGCAAAAAACTTTCCACAAAAAACCTCACAGAGTATCACAAGCAAGCATATTGTAAATTTAAACATGTTACAGACTACGTTACATACTATGAAGTATTAGCAATTGAAACATGAAGCCATTTATATATTCGAATACATATTGGTTCAAACTACAAAAACCTTTCCACAAATTCTTCTTGAACCATGTTACAGACTATGAAGTGCATATCAATTGATATTCAATAAAAGAATTCAACATTTATTGTGCATTGATATTCATTATAGTGCATATCAATTATTAATATGTTATTTCTTCTTTTTTTCTGATGATTGTCATGTAAACATTTCATGCATAAAACTGCAGAAATGATTAGTTCTTAATTATTGATCTTTTCCTTTTTTCCTTGTTATACAAATCATAATCCAATAAAAGAAGAATGGAAAAAAGAAAAATCAGAATGGAATGAATAAAGGAATTGAATTACATATTTTTCTCTAGCTTCTACTTTGGGAGTAGCACACCTAGTTCCTCATATATAAATTAAGGTATAACATCAGAATTAATTAGAAATAACAACACTCTAGCTCACTTCTTAATTATGCTTATGTTTGAGATTTGTCTCTTATTTTCCTTGAACATGCTATTTTGTACTGCAATTCATTGGCTCTAATTTGATGACCCTACTTCACCTTGACCCTTAATTGAAAGAAATAAAAATAAAATGAAAAAAATTATCTAGTATTCCCTATAAATCAAGTTAAATTTAACCCTAAATTCCTTTAGAAAAGAAAGCACAACTAATCACTTTTAGTGGGCCATGACTAATAGATATCAAACACAAGAAGATAAACATCGAGATCAAGATCAAGAACTGACCTGCATATTGTTATACCTATTGAATGGCTTATCACAAACAGAGCAAGAGAACAGCAGTGGCCCAATCATAATCTGAGTTGGTGTAGGTATCCAATACTTACTCTCATTCTCTCCTTCTTTCTTCTCCTCTTTCCAGTAATAGACTTCTTCCTTCCTCTCATCGTCATCGAAACACTTTAATGAATTATTAACTCGCTAAACATTTAACACTAAAACAGTGAACACTTCAAAGTTCAAACTAACAATTGAACATTTAACATAACACTACAAACTAACACAAAACAACACAAACATTTAACATAACACTATAAACTAACTATTAACAATTTAACAATTAACACTAAAGGAAGTAAAGAACAGACTAGACTAACAGTGAAGAAGTGAAGAAAAAAAATCTAATTTATACTTTGATTTCATACTTCTCACTGAAATATAACCAAAGGTAAATGTTACTCTTTTCTGAGTCATTGCAAGTACATTTCAATTTTCATTATGTTGTATTACAGGAAAAGTTTTGCAAAGAACATTACAGTGTTATTACTAGCCGAACATCATGGTGTCACTTACTTCCTTAATTACTAAGAGCACATTGCAGGTAAACAAATATACTAAAATATAACCAAAGGTACCCAACGATAATTATCACAAATTACTGGTAAATTACCAAAACTGCAAATGAGGTGACAATTTCTCAGTGAAGAAGTGAAGAAAAAAAATTAGGGGACAATTATCAAAACTTCACACATCTCAAATTATCTATTTGTATACATGAAGAGTGAAGAAAAAAAAATCAAACCTTGGTAGTTGGTACTGTGGTAGAGAGAGGGAGTAGGAGACGAACGGCGACGACGGTAGAAGAAAAGGCTCACGGCGACGATGGTAGAGGGAGAGGCTCACGGCGATGACGGTAGAGGGAAAGGCTCACGGCGACGACGGTAGAGGAAGAGGCTCACAGCGACGACGGTAGAGGGAGAGACGAACAGCGACGGCACACTGCAAACACAGTAGGGGGAGAGGTGCACGGTGACGACGGTAGAGGGAGAGGAAAACTACGATGGTCGATTGGGTTTGGGGAAGAGGGAGAGTCATTTGCGACGGACCGATTTGGCTTGGGGGAGAGAGAGATTGGACGATTAAGTGATAGAGGGATCGATTTCGTCGTCGATTAGGGGAGAGAGAGAGAAAGAAAGGCTACGTTTGGGGAAAGAGACGATTAGGATTTGGGGAAAGAGAGGGGGGGCTTTTCAGTTTTTTTCTTCTTTTTAGAAAGAGAGAGAGAGAGAGAGATTGATCTGTTCTTAGTTAAAAGAAGAGATGAATGGTTTTATTTTAGAAAAGTAATTTTACGTGTCTAATACATATTTAATATTAAAGATTAAGAAACTATTTTAGTAACAGAATATATTATGTTACAATTGTTCTCTTGTAATTGTTGCAATTGCAACAGATTAATAGAATCTCTTGTGGATGTCAAAAATATTCACAACGAAGGGGTTTGTTGTGATTAATCCATTGTAGATGGTAGCACTAACAAGAGAATTTTGGTATTCGTAAATGATTCGTTGTTATTGCAAGGTTTTCTACTAGTGCCTGATAGCCATAAGATCGGTGCCCAATTTGGATAGTCCTGATTTGCTTCTATTTTTATGTATATCACAAGCCCCCTACCCCTGAAGACTGTTTTACAGCTTTCGAGGAGTAGTTCGCACTTTTAGAATAGTTTACAGAACTTATTGGAGTTTTCGGTGACGTATGAATCTTGCTCGGTGTTTAAGGAGTTGTTCTAACTTTTTAAAGCACCCAGAATTATTTTCAGAATTATCTTGAAAGTTTGTGATCTTTCAAAATTTTCTAAATTTTTCTGGATTTCTAATTATTTTTTTTCAAAATTTTAATCAATTTTCAATTTTCAATTAATTTCCGAATTTTAATCAACTATTTTAATTTTATAATTATTTTGGAATAGTCTTATATTTTTTAGAATTAATAATTATTTTTTTTAGAATTTTAATTAAATAATCCAAAACTTTAATTATTTTTTGAACTTTTAATTAATTAATCCGAACTAATAATTCAATAAAGAAGTTAAAACGATTAAATAAAGCATGAGCGATATCTGGAGCATTGATCGTTGATGCGCAACTTTCTGGGAGATCCAATGGCACTGAAAGTGCGTTTTCCTTCATTCTGGTTGGAGGCAGACTTGCTCGGGCTCCCCCTCCCCCGCAGATCCCACTTGGTGCCAACGTGGCGCCACGTGGCTAATGTTGATTGGTCAACATTTTTTTGGCCACTTCTTTTTTTCCTATTTTTTTCTCTTCTTTTGGGGCTGATCGCGAGCATGTGCATGTGTGACACACATGCCCTGCTTTCTCTCTCCTCTCTCCTCCTTGTCCTTTTCTTCTCCCTATTTTTTTCTTCAGATTTCCACAAGTAGTTGGAGTATATTGCACTTTCCGGATCGCAGAGGGTACGATCGGGACGTATAACCCTTTGTTTCGAAGGCGACTCAAAGATCTATAAGTTTTGTTCAGAAGTCAGTTGAGGAATCGTCTGTCTTTAGGATTAAAATAGGCCCGCAATATCTCTACTTCCGGGAAGTTGAGAATTTCTTCGATGTTGGGGATCTATTAAGAGGCGCTTCACCACAGAATAGCTACAAAAAGGATTTTGGCCCCCGGGGAGCTACGAAGAGGAGCTTTGATCCTGATGGGCTGAGAAGAGAAGCTTTATCACAGAGGAGCTATGAAGAAAATCTTTGAAAAACTCTTGGGAAGAACCATTCTGGAGGCGAGTTTATGGAGCAGCTCTAGGGATGAGTCGAGCTCCGAACTTGTTGTAGAAAAATACTCGAGAGGCAAATGGGATGAAAAGCATCGCCGGGCTCTAGAGGAGAGTCATTCAGGAGGCGAGTTTAGAGATCAACTCTGGGGATGAGTTGAGCTCCAAACTCACTGTGGAAGAAGCAGACCTGCTCGAGAGGAGAGCAAGATGAAGGGTATTTAGCTGGCTCAATGAGCGAGCTATTCTGGAGGTCAGTTTAGGGAGCAGCTTTAGGCAAGTTGAGCTCCGAACTTGCAATGGAAGAAGAAGGCCGCTCGGGTAAGCAGAGCATCGAACTCACTGTGTGGAATCAATGTGCTGTTGGAAAGGCTCGAGCAGCGAGTGGCGCACTGAATTCATTATGTGGAAAAATGAGTTGTTAGAGGAGCTCGATTAAGGAACAAAGTACCAAACTCTTTATCTAGAGCAATGAGTTGTTGGGGGAGCTCGGAAGAAGAGTTGAGAACCGAACTCATTGCCTTGAGTCGTTGAGTTGTGAAGTCTTTTGTGTTTGCTAATATTGTCGTGACCCCCTGCACTTTCCCATTAGCAGATTTTCATGTACGTGGGGGTGATCCCCGCGATGGCGAGATTACCCGTCTCCGCACTAAGCTGCATGTGGCAGAGTTGGGGCTTACTCACTTATGGAAGAAGCTATTCAAGGCAGAAGTAGAGCTTTGTTATTTGAGGAAGGCATTGACCAAGAGGAACATTGAAGTGGGTTGCCTTGATGACTGTCCGCGAGAGATGCCTCCTCACGCGGTGGAGGGACATTTGCACGATGGTCAAACTCCTCTTCCTAAGACCACCGTTGGGAGGGACTTGGAGATTAAATCTTTCCTTCGCTCTTTGCTTGCAGCTGTCACCGAGAGGGATGAGTTGAAGAATGCAGTGCTTGAGAAGAGCTTAAAGGTTGCTCATCTGAAGATGGTAGTCCCTAAATACTTGGGAGAGGCTGATCCGGACTATTCGAAACACACTTGTATCATTTGTTTGAAGAGTAGAATGAAGGATGTCCATTTTAAGGAGAGGCTTGTCGAGTAGGAAGTTAAGATCCATCAGCTGAAGCAACTTCTTGAGGGGACTAGGACTAGGATTACTTCTTGTTCTCGTGATGAAATAAATTAGGGGATGCCATTTTATGAACTGGCTTTACGTCCGAGTTGATCTAGAGGAATTCGGGAAACGCCCAAAGCTGGGGTGACTGGTTCGGAAAGTGTTGCTTCGATTGAGGAGGCAGTGCGTGTTGGTGGTCACGCGGCTCAAACTCAATCTGCGGGTTTGGATCGTTTGGGAGATCGAAGATCGAAGTGGTTCTTCGGTCGCCGGGGGGGGGGGGGCAATGCATGTCACTTAATAAGAATATCCCCTTGCTTCAAGGCAATAGAGACGACTCTGAGGGAGACTTGTAATCATGTTGATTTTTTTTTCTTTTTTTTGGGGGGGCAATGCATGTCACTTAATAAGAATATCCCCTTGCTTCAAGGCAATAGAGACGACTCTGAGGGAGACTTGTAATCATGTTGATTTTTTTTCTTTTTTTTCTTGTGAACTTGTATTGAGATGTTGATGTGAAATGGTAGTTTTCTAAGTGTTGAAGCATTGTCTCTTGTCCTATATGAGTAGTAGCTCTTTGTGTTAGAGTAGCTTAGGCAACACTAGTAGAGGGTTGGACCGCTTGTGCCCCAGTTGTGGCAAGTTGCAGGAGTGTCTTTCAGAAGGGACTTGACCCCATTTTTGTTAGTCGGGTAGCTAACGCATTGTAATAGCTTGTTTCAAATGGCAAGTTGAGTTCTTTAACTCGGTTGTTTGAACGTTGCTAGAGCAACTTCGTGCCCTAATTATAAACTCGGGGCTTGTTCTTTAAGCGTTTCAGGAGAAGATCGAGTGGTGAGTTGAGTCTCTGAGCTTGCTCGTGTGCAGACTACTAGACCAACTCTATTAACCACAAGTATAGACTTTGAATGGATTGATGACGAGTTTAAGGAGCAGATCGAATGGCAAGTCGAGGCACGCACTTGCTCGGTGGCAAGTTGCTAAACCAACTCTGAGCTTGCTCGGATGCATGCTTCTAGACCAACTCTATGAACCACGAGTATGGACTCCGAATGGGTTGACGACGAGTTTTAAGAGCAGATCGAATGGCGAGTCAAGCCCTGTACTTGCTCAGTGGTAGATTGTTAGAGCAACTCTTGAATCATGAGTATGAACTCTGAACTTTTCTATTTTTAAGGAGCAGATTGTGTGGTGAATTAAGATTTTAAGCTTGCTCAAGTTCAAGCTACTAGACCAACTCTATAAACCATGAGTATGGACTCCGAACATGCTGACGACAAGTTTTGGGAGTAGATCAAATGGCAAGTCGAGCCCCGCACTTGCTCGGTGACAAGTTGCTATTTGAACCATGAGTATGAACTTTGAACTTGCACGTTAGGTGTTTCAGGAGCACACCGAGTGGCAAGTTGAGTCTCTGCTTGCTCGGGTGCATACTACTAGTCCAACTCTATGAATCATGAGTATGGACTCTGAACGAATTGACGATGAGTTTTAGGAGCAGATTGAATGGTGAGTCGAGCCCCGCGCTTGCTCAGTGCCAAGTTTCTAGAGCAACTCTTGAACCATGAGTATGGACTCCGAACTTGTCGTTAGGTACTTCAGGAGCATATAGTGAGTTGAGTCTCTGAGCTTGCTCGGATGCATGCTTCTAGACCAACTCTATGAACTGCAAGTATGGACTCTGAATGGGTTGATGATGAGTTTTAGAAACAGATCGAATGGCAAGTCAAGCCCGCCTTTGCTCGGTGGCAAGTTGCCAGAGAAACTCTTGAACCATGAGTATGGACTCCGAACTTGTCAGTTATGCATTTTAGGAGCAGACCAAGTGGCAAGTTCTGTCTTTGACCTGCTCGGGTGCATGTTACTAGACCAACTCTATAAACCACGAGTATGGACTCTGAACGGGCTAACGAAAAATTTTGGGAGTAGATCGAATGGCGAGTCGAGCTTCGCACTTACTCGACAAGTTGCTGGAGCAACTCTCGAACTATGAGTAAGAACTCCGAACTTTTCTGTTATGTGTTTTAGGATTGAGTGGCGAGTTGAGTCTCTGAGCTTGCTCGGGTGCATATTACTAGACCAACTCTATGAACCATGAGCATTGACTTCGAACGGGTTAACGACGAAGTTTGGGAGTAGATCGAATTGCGAGTCAAGCCCCGCACTTGCTCGGTGGCATGTTGCTAGACCAACCCTTGAACCATGGGTATGGACTTTGAACTTTTCCGTTAGGTGTTTAAAGAGCAGATCGAGTTGCAAGTTGAGTCTTTGAGCTTGCTTGGGTGTATGGTACTAGACCAACTCTCTGAACCACAAGTATGGTCTACGAACGGGTTGACGGTGAGTTTTAGGATTAGATCGAATGGCAAGTCGAGCCCCGCATTTGCTTGGTAGCAAGTTGTTATGTAACTCTTGAACCATGAGTATGGACTCCGAACTCGTCTGCTTTGGTGCTTAAGGAGTAGTTGGTGTTGCTCGAGGGCGGACCATGTGTCTGACTTATTGTTTATATCCATGTAGTTGTTAAAGAATTTTGCAAAAGAAAAGATTAAATTTTTACTCTTAGAAAATAAAACTAAGTACTTGCTTTGGTCGCTAGCCTTTATTACATGTTATGACCGTTGTCGGCAATTATTATATGTTTGAAGCTAACTACTAGGGGAGGGTATTAAGCGCCCTCGTTGTACTTCATTAGGTGCTTGACATTCTAAGTCTTTGATCTCCCCCCCCCCCCACCCCCCACCCTCCCCAGTTCATCAAGTAGGTAAGCTCTTGGGCAGAACACTTGTGAGACCTTATATGGTCCCTCCCAATTCTGGTGAACTTTCCATTCTCGCGTGGGTTGGATATCTTGAGCATTCAAAATATGAGGTCTCCCTCGTTGAGGTTGTCAAGGCGGATCTTCTTGTTGCAGAACTTCTCTACCCTCTGCCGGTAGATATGTCTTTGCAGGGAGGATTTC
Organism: Hemerocallis citrina; assembly: GCA_017893485.1. Lineage (NCBI taxonomy): Eukaryota > Viridiplantae > Streptophyta > Magnoliopsida > Asparagales > Asphodelaceae > Hemerocallis > Hemerocallis citrina. Next base: position 149,238,499 of record CM030368.1, on the reverse strand, counting down.
TCTTGCACTTCTTCAATGAGATCTAGATTGTCCCAAAGGTCATTTGATTTCTGCTCTTCGTTGAAGGAGAGAAGGCGATGGGAAAGTAATCCTACTTCCAGATGGATGAGTGCTTCCGTACCGAATGTGAGGTTGAATGGGGATTCTTCCGTTAGGATTCTCTTTATGGCCATGTAGGACAAGAGCACCCTTGGGAGTTCTTCGACCCATAGTCCCTTTGGAACTTCACCAAATCTCTTCTTGAGGCCATCTAAGATTTTTCGATTGGCATTATCGGTTTGACCGTTGGTCTGGGGTATGGGATAGAGGAGAAGCATTTTTCAACCCTCAGATCGATGCAAAGCTTGTGGAATCCCTTACTGGAAAATTATGTTTCATTATCGGTGACTAGTGTATAGGGGATCCCGAACTGATAGACTATGTTCTTCCAGAAGAAATGTTGAACCTTATGCTATGTAGTGAATGTTAGAGGTTTTGCCTCGACCCGCTTTGTGAAGTAGTCAATGGCTACCACTAGAAAGTGCTGATATCTAGTAGCGAGAGGGAATGGTTCGAGCAAGTCCATTCCCCACATGGTGAAGAAGATGTGGCTTGACATAGAGCTAAGGTTGGCTTGGGGTACCAGCTTGATTAAGGAGTACTTTCGGTAAGGGATGTATCGGCGGACGTATGCTTGGGCATCGTTAAGGAGAGTGGGCCAATAGTATCCATGATTGAGAATTTTTCGTGCGAGAGACCTACCACCCACGTGGATGCCTTCTATTCATTCATGTACCTCTTTGAAAGCATAATCGGCCACTTCGGGGGATCATAAGTAAGGTCAACCGTCGACCTAGGTGTAGGACCGCTTGTAAAAGACTCCCTCAACGAGTGTATATCTTTCATCCCTTACCCAGATTTCTCTTACTTCTTTGGGGTCTGATGGGAGGACTCCCTTGTCAAGAAAGTTGATCAAGTGTTTCATCCAGCAATCTCTGAGTGTTTAGGGGGTGATGAACATGATCTCCACTATCTCCTCCTCGATGCTCACCTTGAGTATGACCTCAAAGAGCATAGTATGGATGAATCTATCGAATGATGCAGAGGCTAGCTTAGAGAAGGCATCTGCTTGCCTGTTTTCCTCGTTTGGGATGCGAGTGCCTTTGCCTTCTTTAAAAGTAGATATAGTCTTGTTCACATAGGCCAAGTAATTGATTATGCTGTCATCTCTAGCCTCATATTCGCCCCGGATTTGATTCACTACCAGCTGGGAGTTGCTGAACACCTCGACTCTTTGTGCCACTACTTTTAATGCTAAGGGGAGTTGAACGATGAAGGCTTCATACTAGGCCTCATTCTTGGAGGCATGGAAGTTGAAGAGCAGTGAGTACTGGAGAGTGAACTTATCGAGACCGAGCAAGATGACTCTGAATCCACTCTCTTCTATGCAGGACTCATCCATATAGATATTATTAATTGGGGGGTTGTCTCCTTCCTTGAGGGATCAGGGATAGTGCTTTCGACGATGAATTTGGCTAAGGCTTGGGCCTTGATTGATGTCTTGGTCGATAAGTGTATCATGTTGACGTAATTGAATAGACCATTTCATAAGTCTCCCGGAGCTTTTCAGCTTGTGGAGCACTTGCTTAAGTGCCTGATCTGTGAGGATCCGAATGGAGTGCAGTTGGAAGTAGGGGCGGAGCTACATCTCTGAACATCTCATGTTTCCTTCTAGGAAACTCATTGATGAACTGGGGGTATCCGTCTACATCTAGGGTCAATCCCTGATCTGTGAGGATCCGAATGGAGTGCAGTTGGAAGTAGGGGCGGAGCTACATCTCATGTTTCCTTCTAGGAAACTCATTGATGAACTGGGGGTATCCGTCTACATCTAGGGTCAATCCTAGGCTTACACGTTCTAACTCCCAACCGCAAATATGATCACTACAAAACATGTGCGATTTACAGGCGTATATTCCCCGGCGTTTTACCATTCGTGTCGGGGTAGGGAGTGACCAAGAATGGGGCGTCAGATTGGATGGTTATACACTGGCGGCCTCCATAAAACGCCGGGGAATCATGATATTCACCGGCATTTTATTTAGAAACGCCGGTGAATGGTATTATTCACCGGCGTTTTAATAACAAACGTTGGGGAATATATAGATACATTCACCGGCGTTCGTAATTTCAAATGCCGGTGAATTAACTGAGATAAATCTCCGCGAACCCTAACATTTCGCTCGCTAATTTCCCAAACCTAATTTTTGCCGCCTTCGTTTTCCCTCCTCCCTCTCTCTATTTCTCGCGCTTCGCTTCCGTCCCTTCGTCATCTTCGACAGCCCAATTCGATTTCCCTCCTCCCTCTCTCCATTTCGCGGTGAATTTGCGATCGAAAATCACCGCTCGTCGCCCCGCTCTCTCTCTATCTCCTACGCCACCGCTCGTCGCCCCGCACGTCGCCCCCCTCTCTCTCTTCGGTAATTTCTCCTGATTTCTCTCCTTTTCACTGTCAAAGATGCTGAATTCATGCATCTGATTGGCATCTTAGCATAATTTTTTTACCAAAATGGATTAACTGTCAACTAAGGATGATGATTGTATACCAAAATCCTCCAAATCTGTACAAGAATTGGGCTGAACAAACCTTGTGCAGGTTTATTTTGGAGCCACAAACATCATGATTTAGTTGGGATGAAGAATTAATAGAGAAACATATATGCTTAGATACTGGAAATTTTCATTTTCTTTTACTGTTAAAGAAACTGATCGCATGCATCTGATTGTCATCTTGGCATGATTTTTTTACCAAAATGGGTTCACTGTCAACTAAGGATGCTGTATGTATACCAAAATTTTCCAAATCTGTACAAGAATTGGGCTGAACAAACCTTGTGCAGGTTTCTTTTGGAGCCACAAACATCAATGGTTTAGTTGGGATGAAGAATTAATAGAGAAACATATATGCTTAGATACTGGAAATTTTCATTTTCTTTTCCTGTTAAAGAATCTGAGTTCATGCATCTGATTGCCTTCTTAGCATGTTTTTTTACCAAAATGGGTTAACTGTCAACTAAGGATGCTGGCTGTATACCAAAATCCTCCAAATCTGTACAAGAATTGGGCTGAACAAACCTTGTGCAGATTTATCTTGGAGCCACAAACATCAATGGTTTAGTTGGGATGAAGAATTAATACAGAAACATATATGCTTAGATACTGGAAATTTTCATCATTCATCTGATTGCCATCTTAGCATGATTTTTTTACCAAAATGGGTTGACTGTCATCTAAGTATGCTAGCTGTATACCAAAATCCTCCAAATCTGTACAAGAATTGGGCGGAACAAACCTTGTGCAGGTTTCTTTTGGAGGCACAAACATCATGATTTAGTTGGGATGAAGAATTAATAGAGAAACATATATGCTTAGATACTGGAAATTTTCATTTTCTTTTACTGTTAAAGTAGTTGAATTCATGCATCTGATTGCCATCTTAGCATGATTTTTTTACCAAAATGGGTTCATTGTCAACTAAGGATGCCGTATGTATACCAAAATCCTCCAAATCTGTACAAGAATTGGGCTGAACAAACCTTGTGCAGGTTTCTTTTGGAGCCACAAACATCATGGTTTAGTTGCGATGAAGAATTAATGGAGAAACATATATGCTTTGATATTGGAAATTTTCATTTTCTTTTACTGTTAAAGAAGCTGAATTCATGAATCTGATTGTCATCTAAGGATGCTAGCTGTATACCAAAATCCTTCAAATCTGTACAAGAATTGGGCTGAACAAACCTTGTGCAGGTTTCTTTTGGAGCTACAAACATCAATGATTTAGTTGGGATGAAAAATTAATAGAGCAACATATTAGTAGCCATATTAGTTTCTTTTGTGCAGGTTTATTATTATTATTATTATTATTATTATTATTATTTTGGGATGAGTAACTGATTACTAGTAGCCATGAACAGAATAGTTCATGAGTCATCAGATCTTCTTGTTACCGTATTTACAGCACGACGCCCTCGTTATTCGTCCGATTCCTCTTCCTCAGCAAATACCCTTTATCATCATCATCTCCTTGAACGGAAAGCCAAATACAGGGGAGACTATAGTCGAATCGATATTAGACTCGAACACAAGGTGTGCGATAAAATGCCACTAAGGTGGTTGTGATAATTTCCACAAAGGTAGTTTAGGGTTATGTGAATAGAGTAGATTGTATTAAGATTTAATTATTTTTTTATACATTTTTGGAACCACGATTTCTTTATTTTACAGTTAATTGTTATATCGTTTATTTATTTGCAACTAGGGATGGTTTTAAAAAAGGTGAAATTAAATATACAAAATGCCCTTTACTGTCAATACTATTTACTATGTCAAATTTTAATTTCAGATTGTGTGCTATTGTTATAATGGATAGAAGTTGGATTAGTAAACCACGATTATCCAAGGAGTACCGTGATGGTATTAAAGATTTTATTATCTTTGCCAAACGACATTCCCGTGATCCCAACCTAATCCTTTGTCCATGCCTCCGGTGTACAAATTGTAATTTGAGGACATGCGACGTAGTACATACACATTTGGTTGTCAACGGTTTTCTTCAAGGGTACACACGGTGGTTTTGTCATGGAGAGGAACATACATCAGCTCCTGTTCGTCCGGTTGTATTAGAAAATGTAGATGAGCCCTTTGTGAACGAAGACTTAAGTGTTCCCGATGAGATGCATGCTTTGTTGCAAGACGCCTTGGGGATTCATAATGTTTCTTTCCACACCAATAATCCAACAACCCAAGTTCATAATGAGTCAACAGAAACATCTCACATTGGTGGTGGAGTGGACGAGGAAATGCCTGACCCCGCCCTTGAAAATAATAAACAGCAAGAATCCTTCGCAAAGTTGCTTGAAGATGCTAGTACTCCGCTGTACCGCGATTGCACCAAATTCTTTAAATTCTCATTCATTGTCAGACTATTTCAGATTAAATGTTTAAACGGGTGGTCTGCTAAGTCCTTCAGTATGCTACTTGAACTGTTGAATGAAGCATTTCCAGAAATCTGTATTCCAAACTCAGCCTATAAAATCAAAAAATTCCTAAATTCTTTCGATCTAGGGTATGAGAAGATAGCAGCATGTCCAAATGAATGTATACTTTTCACGGGAGGTAAGGAAAGTCTGGAGAATTGCGAAGTATGTGGTTCTTCGAAATGGACAGAAACACCAAATCAAGACGATCAAGCCAGTGGATCTACTAAGCGAAGTAGGAGAAAGAAGCCTGCCAAAATACTGCGTTACTTTCCTCTGATTCCTAGGCTACAAAGATTGTTTGTCTACGAACACTTCTTCTTATATGAAATGGCATGCTGAAGGTCGTACTAATGATGGGATTCTTAGACATCCTGCTAATTCTCAATCTTGGAAAAAATTTGATGAAAGATATCCAGATTTTGCGGAAGATCCTCGAAATGTGAGACTTGGACTAGCTAGTGATGGTTTCAACCCTTTTAGGCAAATGAGTAGTACATACAGCATATGGCCTGTTGTGTTAATACCATACAATTTGCCACCTTGGAAATGCATGAAGCAGTCCTCATTTATTTTGTCCATGATAGTTCCTGGACCGAAAGGTCCTGGAAATGATATAGATGTGTACCTACAGCCGTTAATAGATGAACTTCAGAAATTGTGGGTGGGTGTTCCAACCTATGATGCTGTGGCTAAAGAAACATTTTCTCTTCGGGTCGCGTTGTCTTGGACAATCAATGATTTTCCAGCATATGCAAATTTATCTGGATATAGCACTAAAGGACGTTATGCATGTCCTTGTTGTGCTGACCAAACTAGTTCAAGGTGGTTGTACAATGGCAGAAAGTTTTGCTATATGGGTCATAGGAGATGGTTGCCTGACACACATATATTTCGGGCAGAGACAGCGACATTTGATGGTACCGACGAGTGGGAACATGCTCCTGGAGCTTCTTCTGGGTCAGATATTTTGAGGCGGGTAGATGGTCATCAGTTCAAATATGGAAAAGAACCACAAGTCAGCAAAAAGGGCAAGAAAAGGGCAAGACTGGAGCAAGGTGAGGAGACCGATCTATGTGGCGAAGATGAGGATCAGAACATGACGAGTTTAGGTGCATGGAAGAAGAAGAGTATTTTCTTCAAGTTGTCGTATTGGGAATTCAACTTATTGCGACATAATTTAGATGTGATGCATATCGGAAAAAATATTGGTGAAAATTGTATAGGAACAGTTATGGAAGATGACCGGAAGACAAAGGACAATCTCAAGAGCCAACTTGATTTGAAGTCAATGGGCATCCGACATGAGTTGCACCCAGAGAAATTACCGAACGGGAAAGTCTCCTACCTCCTGCAATCTATTCAATGTCAAAATCGGAGTTGGAATTATTTTGTATAGTTCTACTGGAACTTAAAGTTTCTGATGGCTATTCTTCTAACATAGCAAGATGTGTCAACTTTAAAGAGAAGCGGCTTCAGGGTCTAAAGTCACACGACTACCACGTCCTAATGCAGGATCTCCTTCCTGTGGCCCTAAGGTCTTCAATGTGTGAGCAAATCACTACTGTCCTGAAAGATCTTTGTAGCATATATAAAGGTATTTGCTCAAGAATGTTTCGTATTGAAGATATTGACCAATTGGAGCAGCGGGCGGCATTGACACTTAGTAAAATGGAGATGATATTTCCGCAATCATTCTTCACTATAATGATTCACTTGATAATCCACCTTGCTGGTGAAGCCAGAATTGGCGGTCCTGTTCACTATCGGTGGATGTACCCCATTGAGAGGTAAAAGAATTCATGCATCTTACAAAACAGAATTTTCAAAAGCTCATTTCTTTTAATCCCCTACTTCGCTCTAATTCATTAATTATACATGTTCAGGTACCTATACCGGCTCAAGGGTTATGTTAAAAATAGAGCATATCCTGAAGGGTCAATAGCTCAGGAATATCTATCAGAGGAGTGTTCAAATTTTTGTTCTAGGTATCTACAGGGTGTAGAGACATCTTTGACTAGACCAAGAAGAAATCCAGACATTTCCAATCTTGATGGTGCAAAATATCTTTTTGATACTGCTGGCACTACTGTTGGTAAAGTTGATGCATTTGAGCTAGATAACTTAACGTGGGAACAGGCACATCGATATGTGCTAGACCACCATGCATCAGTGGAACCATTTCGAAAGTAAGTTGCTTTTGAATTTAAATCGAATATAGTGAAAACCGCAGAGTTCGATATTAACTTACTTTTGTTATTCCTTATTTCAATTGCTTGTATTTTAGCGAATTTGTCAGGGACATCAAACGAAGGGCTAGACCAAGAAGACTACCACCACGTGAACAAAACAAGTTGATGAATAAAAAATTTCATAAGTGGTTTGAATCTCATGTAGGTGAATTAAGAAAATGCAAGTTAATCTTCATTATATCTACATTATCCATGGTGCTGATACGATTTGTGCAAAATTAATAAGTACATTCTTTGGGTCCTGAAGGTGTGTCATCTGAAATACAAGTACTTGCCAAGGGTCCCTATAAGATGGCCAAAAGATACGGAGGATACATATTCAATGGCTTTAGATTTCGTACTAAAGATCGTGAATGTAATTTGAGGCCTCAAAATAGTGGAATGGTAGTGACTTCTAAGACTAGAAGTTATGCTTCCAAGTCGGACACGAGGCCGGTAGATGGAGATCTCGACTACTATGGAGTGCTCACGGATATCACTGAGTTGAACTATTTTGGTCATTTTCGTGTTGTCTTATTTCGTGGGGATTGGGCTGAGTTTGATAGGAATTTTACTAATAACAAGGATAAGTTAGGTTTCATAGTTGTAAACTTCTCAAAATTGATTCACATCGGTACACACATTAGCCACGAACCATTTGTGTTCCCATCCCAAGTGCAACAAGTGTTCTACATTGAAGATCCAACCCTGCCAAAATCGTATGTGGCTCTTGAGATGCAACCAAGAGATGTATTCCAACTGGGCGATACTTCAGACGATGAAGACGGTGAAGCCATGAACAGTTACATTGCTTCTGAGTTTCCTATGTTTGATGTAAACACAACCGATGGTGGAATTTACGGGACTTGGCTCCGCAAGGATGGAGAAGAGGGCGATTGTTGTGCAATCTAGATACCTAAATATATAGATAAACTAGACACAAATTAAAAACCTCGCAAGTGCACGAATCGTTTATAAAAGCGTAGCAATAGCAAGGGTCGATCCCACAGAGATTGTAGACTTTAACTTACTAATCAATAAAAAGACTAAGAATCATAAAGAGTTGTTTTAAAAGTCTAAAAGAAATAAAAAGATTAAAACTAAATTAAGAAGTGTTGAATCACAAGTATTTATGAAGTAGTTGGGTTTAGATATCCACCAATAGTCAATAATGTTAAGTACCTTCTGAACTTCTTCTTATTACTCATGTTTGTTCTCTTCAAGGGTATGGTATCTACTCCTTAAAGTAATGTTTCCCTAAGCCAAGAATCAGGCATGGTATCTACTCTAATTCGTTTCTTTCATCAAGTGTTTAGCATGGTATCTACTAAACTGTACTTAAAGAAAACATAAGATCAGTGGAAACGAACAAACACTCAAGGTTCTAGAAATTGGTATCAGATCTAGATCCCTTAAGTTGATTGAACCAAGAACCCCTAAAGATTTCCTTGTTACAAGTTATGAACACGAGATACGTGTCGTCTCAATATGCTCATATAACAGATTCAGATGGATGGTAATGCCAACTTGATATTCTCAAGTTCTGTACGTCAGTCGACTGGCTCTCACCTCAGTCGACTGCTCTCAGAGCTTCGAGAACAAGTTTGATTAACATAAATCTATATCAATTCAATCAGATTCAATCAATAAGTAAAATAGAAGAATTCAGAGGAATATAGCATTACATAGCTACGGCTTCAATCTACCCAACTATGAAATTAGTTCCACATAATAATACTTTTATTAATCAACAAGTTTGAATACATGGTTAACATAAAAGAATAAGAAAGAGAAGGAATAAACTGATGTAGTTCGGTCAAATAGGTCGGCTGGCTGTCACACAGTCGACCGGCCGTTCTTTTCTTAATACTTGATCTCCTTTCTTCTCCTTCTATATTGATGCTGATAAAGTGCTTCTTGTTGATGGCTCTGGAACTTTGTGATTCGGTGATTCAGGATGCGTGCGGAAGAGAGTCAGAAAGAGCGTCCCTTTCGCTTCTTTCTTGATTGGTATTTATAGAACAAGAGAAGAGAATTAGGGTTTTTACTTTTTGCAGAGAAGTCCTCTTCTTTTGTTATTTCTTTCCTTATCTTCATCAGTCGTTTATTTCTTTCTCTTTTTCTTCTTTCCTTCCTTATCTGCTCACCACGTGCTTCTTGCTTTGATTATTTGAGAAGTTGTTATTTGCAGAAAACACCTGGGTTTGGATAACTTAATTTTGATTCGGATTTGGATGAGGATACATCTGTTCTTATCTTCTGATTCGCCGCGTACCAGTCGACTGTCTTGGGGAGCAGTCGACTGTGCCGAGCCTTGTCAAACTCTCTGCCCAGTCGCCTGGTTGAAGAGTCAGTCGACTAATCTCTGCTGTTCCCTGTATATCATCCTCTCAGTCTGTGTTAGTCTGGAATCTGCTTCGTTTTGCTGCTTTTGGTTGTTTCCTATAGAAAAAGAGAAAAGAAGCATAAATACCACATATAGAGCATTTAAATGTCTAATTGCCTTAAGATTATTGCTCCTAAAAGTGAATAATATTTGGTCATCAGCGATGTATTGGAAGATGTCGTATTGTAGTTTACTTGATTTTCATAGCTCAATATTATATGTCCTGTAATTTTCGTGTCTTAAATTTTGTTGTAATATTATATCTTGTAATTCCGAACATGTTGTATGTGAATTTAATAATTGGTTTAATTATCTTTCTATTTTCTACTGCTTGGTGTCATTTACATTAAACAATGCTTAGTGTCATTTGCATCAAACTATCATTGTAGTTGAATTTGTTACAAATCTCACTTTTTTAATTTTTTGTAATTATGTTGGTTTGTTAATCCTAGATAATAGTGGCAATCAAACAGAGGAGGGGGAGGGTAGCATGCCGCCCACTGTCAAAAAACATCGAGGGCGAACTAAGATGACGGACATATGGAAACTTAAGAATGACGAAAGGATTGTGGTGGAGGAAAACGGTGTCGGGCAACCGGTTGGTGATAATGCAAGCAAATTTTCATCCTTTATTGGGGTAATAGCAAGGAACCCACGGATAATTCCACTGGTAAGTCTTTAAATTGGTAATTTTGAAGATATTATAATTTTGAATGCATGAAAGACACGTATTAGTGTTTGTGAGTCTGCATTGTGGTTGTCGTCTATGTTTCTTAATTAGGCTGTGATTAGAAAGAAAGGGCTCGAGTGGAGATCTGGAAACCCATATAGAGACATCTCGTTTATTATAATCTATTATTATTATTGGACCAACCCCCTCTTGCTGTGTGCGTGTGTTGAAGAGAAAGAAGGGATGAGAAAGAGTTGAGGAAAATGTCGCTATGTTAGCCTGGTGTATCCTCATTCTCTACCATTCCTCTTTCTGGCTCCATTTATGGCTTCTATATTAAATTGGTTTTCTTCCACGATGACAGTTCCGTAAAACTACACTTGATATAAACCCTGTTCTTATTATTCTTCAAACACTAATACGTGTCGTTCATGCATTCTATGACCAACCCTACTTTGGCATATAGATTCTATGACCAACCCCACTTTGGCATATAGCATGCTTAGATGACATTCTATGACCTGCACACATGTTTGTTTCGCCCAATTCTTGTACAGATTTGGAGGATTTTGGTATATAGCTAGCATCCTTAGTTGACAGTGAACCCATATTGGTAAAAAATCATGCCAAGATGACAATCAGATGCATGAATTCAGCTTCTTTAACAGTAAAAGAAAATAAAAATTAGTATCTAAGCAAATATGTTTCTAGATCCAGGATCATAAATTTTGATTGGGCTGTGATTGGATTTTTTAGTGACTATCAACAAGTGTTCTAAATGGGCTGTGATTAGAAAGAGAGGGCTCGAATGGAGATCTGGAAACCCAAATAGAGACATCTCGTTCATAATAATTTATTATTATTGTTGTTCTTGTCGCTCTTGCTGTTGTTGCTAATGTCTCTTTATGTGCGTTTGCTGAAGAGAAAGCAGGGATGAGAGAGAGATGAGGAAAATGCCGCTATATTAGCCTGGTGTATCCTCATTCTCTACCATTCCTCTTTCTGGCTTCTATATTTGGTTTCCTTCCACGATGATAGGTCCTTAAAACTACACTTGATATGAGCCCTATTCTTATTTTTCTTCAATAAAAATGGGAGTTTTGGTTATCCAACAAACATGCACCCGTATACTTCCAAATGGCATTTCCTTTAAAAAGTCGGACTCCAAAGAATCGATCTATGACTAGAATCTCCATTCAAAGCCCAATCAAAATTTGTCATCCTGGATCTAAAATCTTCTTTGAGCCACAAACATCAATGGTTTAGTTGGGATGAAGAATTAATAGAGAAACATATATGCTTAGATACTCGAAATTTTCATTTTCTTTTACTGTTAAAGAATCTGAGTTCATGCATCTGAATGCCTTCTTAGCATGTTTTTTTTACCAAAATGGGTTCACTGTCAACTAAGGATGCTGTATGTATACCAAAATCCTCCAAATCTGTAAAAGAATTGGGCGGAACAAACCTTGTGCAGGTTTATTTTGGAGCCACAAACATCAATGGTTTAGTTGGGATGAAGAACTAATAGACAAACATATATGCTTAGATACTGGAAATTTTCATTTCCTTTTACTGTTAAAGAAACTGATCGCATGCATCTGAATGTCATCTTAGCATGATTTTTTTACCAAAATGGGTTCACTGTCAACTAAGGATGATGTATGTATACCAAAATCCTCCAAATCTGTACAAGAATTGGGTGAGAACAAACCATGTGCAGGTTTCTTTTGTAGCCACAAACATCAATGGTTTAGTTGGGATGAAGAATTAATAGAGAAACATATATGCTTAGACACTGGAAATTTTCATTTTGTTTTACTGTGAAAGAAGCTGAATTCATGCATCTGATTGCCATCTTAGCATGATTTTTTTACCAAAATGAGTTGACTGTCAACTAAGGATGCTGTATGTATACCAAAATCCTCCAAATCTGTACAAAAATTGGGTGAGAGCAAACCTTGTGCAGGTTTCTTTTGTAGCCACAAACATCAATGGTTTAGTTGGGATGAAGAATTAATAGAGAAACATATATGCTTATATACTGGAAATTTTCATTTTCTTTCACGATCAAAGATGCTGAATTCATGCATTTGATTGTCATCTTAGCATGATTTTTTTACCAAAATGGGTTGACTGCCAACTAAGGATGCTATATGTATACCAAAATCCTCCAAATCTGTACAAGAATTGGGTGAGAACAAACCTTGTGCAGGTTTCTTCATTAGCCACAAACATCATGATTTAGATGGGATGAAGAATTAATAGAGAAACATAAATGCTTATATACTGGAAATTTTCATTTTCTTTTACTGTGAAAGAAGCTGAATTCATGCATTTGATTGTCATCTTAGCATGATTTTTTTACCCAAAATGGGTTAACTGTCAACTAAGGATGCTGTATGTATACCAAAATCCTCCAAATATGTACAAGAATTGGGTGAGAACAAACCTTGTGCAGGTTTCTTTTGTAGCCACAAACATCATGATTTAGTTGGGATGAAGAATTAATAGAGAAACATATATGCTTAGATACTGGAAATTTTCATTTTCTTTTACTGTTAAAGAAACTGATCGCATGCATCTGATTGTCATCTTAGCATGATTTTTTTACCAAAATGTGTTAACTGTCAACTAGAGGATGCTGTATGTATACCAAAATCCTCCAAATCTGTACAAGAATTGGGCTGAACAAACCTTGTGCAGGTTTCTTTTGGAGCCACAAACATCATGATTTAGTTGGGATGATGAATTAATGGAGAAACATATATGCTTAGATACTGAAAATTTTCATTTTCTTTTACTGTTAAAGAAACTGAATTCATGCATCTGATTGTCATCTAAGCATGATTTTTTTACCAAAATGGGTTCACTGTCAACTAGAGGATGCTGCATGTATACCAAAATCCTCCAAATCTGTACAAGAATTGGGCTGAACAAACCTTGTGCAGGTTTATATCCCAAAATCATCCAAATCTGTACAAGAATTGGGCTGAACAAACCTTGTGCAGGTTTCTTTTGGAGCCACAAACATCATGATTTAGTTGGGATGATGAATTAATGGAGAAACATATATGCTTAGATACTGAAAATTTTCATTTTCTTTTACTGTTAAAGTAGCTAAATTCATGCATCTGATTGTCATCTTAGCATGATTTTTTTACCAAAATGGGTTCACTGTCAACTAGAGGATGCTGTATGTATACCAAAATCCTCCAAATCTGTACAAGAATTGGGCTGAACAAACCTTGTGCAGGTTTATTTTGGAGCCACAAACATCATGATTTAGTTGGGATGAAGAATTAATGGAGAAACATATATGCTTAGATACTGGAAATTCTCATTTCCTTTTACTGATAAAGAAACTGAATTCATGCTTCTGATTGTCATCTTAGCATGATTTTTTTACCAAAATGTGTTAACTGTCAACTAGAGGATGTTGTATGTATACCAAAATCCTCCAAATCTGTACAAGAATTGGGCTGAACAAACCTTGTGCAGGTTTTTTTTGGAGCCACAAACATCATGATTTAGTTGGGATGATGAATTAATAGAGAAACATATATGCTTAGATACTGGAAATTTTCATTTTCTTTTACTATTAAAGAAACTGAATTCATGCATCTGATTGTCATCTTAGCGTGATTTTGATTGTCATTTTCATTTTCTTTTACTGTTAAAGAAGCTAAATTCATGCATCTGAAGATTTAAGATCCAGGATGGCAAATTTTGATTGGGCTGTGATTGGATTGTTTAGTGGCTGTCGTCTATGTTCTTAATTGGGCTGTGATTAGAAAGAGAGGGCTCGAGTGGAGATCTGGAAACCCATATAGAGACATCTCGTTTATAATAATTTATTATTATTGTTGTTCTTGTCGCTCTTGCTGTTGTTGCTGATGTCTCTTTGTGTGTGTGTGCTGAAGGGAAAGAAGGGATGAGAGAGAGATGAGGAAAATGCCGCTATGTTAGCTTGGTGTATCCTCATTCTCTACCATTCTCTGTTTCCATTTCTGGCTTCTATATTTGGTTTCCTTCCACGATGACAGTTCCTTAAAACTACACTTGATATGAGCCCCTCTTATTTTACTTATTTTTCTTATATTTGGTTTCCTGTTGAACTAAATTATTGTTTTTTTTTTCATAGAGCGGTCACCCAGATGAAGGAAATTCTGATGATCAGCACTGAAGCTACTCGAGGGGTATGGATCTGTGGTCGGCCTACTCTAGTTGTTGTTGTTATGTTGTTCTTGTTGTTGTTATGTTCTGGATTGTTGTTTTAAGTAGTTGTTGAGATATTTGGGATGTTAATTACTGTATTTGTTAATTATGATGTTAATTAAGCGGTGAATTCGGACGATTAATGGACTATGTGTGAAACTTTATTATCTTAATTAATTTTTGTGTTTGGATGTGATTTGCGCATTAAAATGCCTGAAATTGGTTGAATCAGTTGTGAATTAGTTTATAGGTTTTTTAAATGAAATTGTGAATTGAAATCGAATGAAAAATTGGAGCAGAAAAAACCAACGGGCATACACCGGCGTTTCATAGAATGTCGGTGTATCTAATTGTTTAATTGAAAATTTTCGTTAGAGAGGCGTTTCCACACAGGCCGGTGTACCCGTAAGTTGCAACACTCCAAAGATACACCGGCGTTTTATAAAATACCGGTGAATATCTCTATAGCGGCGTTTTACGACACGCCGGTGTTTGTAAGTAGGGAAAGAAGGGCACTTAGAAACAAGCATACACCGGCGTTCTATGATCGCCGGTAAATATTACACATTCACCGGCATTTGTACAATCGCCGGTGAAAAGATATATACCGGCAGTATGTGACTGCCGGTGAATGTATATTGGGGGAAAGAACGGCACCCAGAAATCGCCATATACCGGCGTTTGTCTGGCCGCCGGTGTATTTTAAAGATATACCGGCGTCCAGTAAAAATGCCGGTGAATACGCCTATTTTTCCGCGACGCTCAATTCGGCGGCATTTGCACCGGCGTTTTTATAAACGCCGATGAATGTTTCACCGGCGTAAAAAACTGCCGGTGAAGGTCTAAAAAAACGCCGGCGAATAGGTTCTGTGTTGTAGTGGATTGAGGATGAGAGATATGCGATCAAGGTCACTGTCTACCTCTACAAAACATGCTCTAGCTAGACATAACACCTCACTATCTTGCACAAAATTTAAAAAATTGAAGTAAGAAACTTGCGCGTACTTCCACCATCATTTGACAACATGTTGAATGCAACGGAAACCTCCAAACGATTAACCACTACTCTTTTTCCTTGGTCACACTGGATCCTTCCCCCAATACGAACTCACGAACTCTTTAGGGCAAGTGGTGTGGGAGGGGTTTGCAGGTGATGGTGTAATCTTGAGATAGGGTAGGTTGTGGATTTAGTGGATGTAACCCTCCTCTAAATCAGAATCATCTTCGTCATAGTCATTAATTCTCATGTTTTGCTTTCCACCGATCAAGCGACAGAATCTGAGAATTCACTCCAAGGAGTGGGGAAAGGGGGAAGAGGGATTTGTTCTATGTAGGATGTGTGTGTGTGTGTGCGCGCGCGTGCATGTGCGACCGGGGGGGGGGGGGGGGGGGGGGGGGGGTAACACCCTAGAATTTTAAATATTTTGGAATTTATAAACGAATTAAAATGAAGTTTTGTGATTTAATAAATATTTTTCTAAAATTTATCTTTTTGCACGTGCAAAATGCGCGCAAATATTTTTCTTGGGAGACACAAAGTCAGAAATCTATTTGGAAAATCTAATATTTATTAGTGTGTATTATTTATAAATTTTCTGGATTTTTATGAATGATTTATTACATATTTGCAAATACTCAAAAATAAAGGACTTTTGTGCAAAACTACCACTTGGAGTAAAAAAAACTCCATATTTTGCTTTTCTGGGCTGTGCATATTGGTCGGCCAAACCAAGAAAGTAAATGTATTTCACTTTATTTTATTTTAAATTGATTTGATTAACTAGTAATTGGAAGAATCCATATATGTAAATAAATAATTTTCTTGAGCAGTATTTTTGTAAACTTTGTGAAACCCAAGAGGACCAAATCTCGGCCTATATTAGGGGCAGCAGCCGCTTATCTCTGTTGTGAAACCTAAAACTTATTTTCCTCATTATTTTCTTGGAGTTTAAAGCTTGGATCTTGGACTTTTGCAAGGAGAAGGAAGGGGCTTTTCCTTACTATTACTGTTGTGCTTCAATTAGTCTTCTTTGAGGTGGGTGATGCTTTCTTAGCTCTTGTTTGCTATATGATTGTAAATTGTTAAAGTAGAATGCATGATTAGAAGTGTATGATTATGAGATATGATGTGTGAATACAGATTTTTAATGAATGAATAACTAATCAACATCCTTCATGAAGAAATATGAATCTATGAGTAATTTTCCATGCTTAGATAGTTGATGTATAAATACACAAGATATTCACTTTCTTAAGCCATGCTTGAATAATCATGTTTGAATTGAATGTGTATGAGATTTGTAGAATTAACATCTAATTAGTACAGATCTAAACATTGCTTGTGTGAGAACTTCTTGATTTGTGGATTCATATCATGTATATATAAAATGTGAATTTGAATAGTAATGTCATACATGCACATGGATGAACAAAGAATCATTAGTTGCTGTTTTCCCTATGTATTTGCTGTTTTGGGATTGAAGATGAAGGATTTATTATTGTTTTGGATTTAAATTGAATGAGAGATGAAACAACTGAATGTTGAGTTGGATGGATTGAGATATTTTGAACAACGAATGTATAATTCAAGAGTAATCTAAATTTTAAACATGTTTAAGTGTGATATTCTGTATGAGAAGAGATCTTGACTACGTTTTGTGGTTTTCAAGTATTTATACGAAAATTATTTTTAAACATCTTCTTATTCGAGTTATAGATTTCAAGGTTTGGGATTTTTATGAAATTCATGAGGATTTGATTTGATATGTGAACTATGTTGTTTTTGCCCAAGATGCACTTGCTTTATCTCAGGTTTTCATCGTTTGGAATAATGTATCGAAGTTTTTAACATGTATCAGTTTTTGATAGAATTGCAAAGTTCTTGGTTGTCGCAGACTGGGCATGCCAGTCGACCGCGCAGTCGACTACAATGTATCTGTCGGTTGACTGCAGTTCAATTGAACGCATGGTTGCAGTTGACTGTCATGCCTGGGCTATCGCCATTTTACTACTACGCAGTCGACTGCAGTAACTGTCAGTCGACTGCCATAAATTTAAATTGTTGGTTTATTTGAATGCTTTCGATCGACCGCAATGTTTACTACTGTATGTGACTGTTGACTGTCATGCTCTGTTTTGCTATAAACTTTTCTATTTCTTGAACGATTGTTTCTTCGAATTTGCAATGATAACTTGTCTTTTTTCAGTAGTCATTTAGTTCATATTACACCACTTTCAGAGAGTGTGAATTCTTAAGTTTTGATGGAGTTTAGTTCTATTTTTTTGTGGGTTTAGAAAGTGAACGTTTCGTAATTTCCAAGGGTATTATGTTGGATTTATTCTACGCTGTTTTGAGAGTATAGATCTCAGTTTTGTTCAAACTTTGTTTCAGTGTTGATAAATTATACAATTGTACTTTGGAAGTATTTGGTTTTATTAACTGTTGGATTTGAGGGAAACCTCGTTATGAGCTGGATTATTTGGATTTATGAGATACCAAGAAATGTTGAGTTGATGTTTTGAGTTTTGAGACTCTAGAGGTTGAGTGGAATCCTAACATGCCGGCGGTTGAGACTTTGTGGATATTTTGGCCAGTGGGGCCTTGTTGTTGAGTTAGTTGAATTAAGTCCGATAGGGTACACCAACTCTAGGGGGGTTGTGAGTTAACTAATAATAATAAACCTACAAAAAGGCACTAGTTGAAGTTGTGATGAAATAAGAGCAAACATGGGTAGGGGGGCCTCATATGACCGCACTGTGGAAGACAGTGTTAGGAATTATCGGGGTATGATCACGGACGGTGTGAGATGAATCTTCGGGATTACCGGGGGTCGAGGCGATGCTCATGGAATATTTGTCTGATGAGACCATTGTCTGACGGTTAGGGTTTCAATTTTCGGAATTATCGGGGTGTAAGGGTGTGTACCCAATATCACGGAAATTGGAAAAGTTGATTCTCAGGAATTACCGGGGCGTGGCACTAGATACTCACAGAATACTCAAAATCTTAAAATAATCACCGTAGTAGGATTAGTTGTATAACGAGGGATTAAACCCTATAAAGTGAAAAACGATAAGGGCTTACATCGGACCTATATAGAATGGGATGCATAGAATCCAAAAAGATGCATTAGAAATCATCCTAGGCATTTGTGGTTTTCTCGATTTGTTTTATACATACTTTCTTTCTGTTTTCTTACCCTTGACACTTAGCCTAGCTTCACTTGATGTTTTATGTTTCATTTATTGTTTTTTTATGTTCCCTCTATTATTGTCATGTTGTTCATGTTCTATTATTATCATTGTCATGTATAAACTGTTATTGTTTGTGATTGTGAGGCTGGAAAGTATCACTATTATAGTTGACGTCAGTTGCATTTAACTTACGTGCCCAATTTTCATTCAGATTTTGCAGGTTTAAAGTTATGGGTAAAGTTGAATCAAGAGCTTGGAGTTAACTGAAAATTGTAATTCATCATGTTGTAAAGAATTGTAATTTAAAGTGTTTGAATTCCGATGTGTTGTAAAGAGTTGATTTAATAAAAAGTTTTAATTTTTTCTGTATTTGGTTGCTATGTTTATGATTACAATTGAAGTAGATTATGGAATTTGTGCCACATATTTCTAATTTTATTTATTGAAAATTCGGGGTGCTACAGAGTTGGTATAAGAGCAAGTTTCTATAGTAATGTTAAACATGGTAGAGGGAATGAACCTAGGTGTGAACACTAGAGCTTGAGTACCTATGTGTGGACATTAAAGTGTGAGTATTAATTATGAAACTAAAACAAATGAAATGGTTTGGGTATGAGTAGACTTCTGCTGTGGGTCGTTGGTATGAATGTGATTTATGTTGTGATGCTCTAACATTTCCACGTGTTTTGCAGTATTCAGTGAAATGGCAGGACCCAGGACTTGGAATGGTGGGAATGGTGATGGGGCTGAAGGTTCCCATGGGGCCAGACCTGATCTGGAGACAGAGATGTTCAAGGTGTATCAGACTCTGAATGCATTTATAGTAGCAAGTGCCACTCAGAATCAGGAGGCAGTGCCTGTACCTATTAATGCACACCCGATCAAGCAAGTGGAGTCTTTCAAGCAGATGAAGCCGCCAGTCTTTGAAGGGCAAACAAATCCCAATGAAGATGATGACTAGATCAGGCAGATGGAGATGGTCTTTGAGGTTTTGGAAACCCCCGAGGCCAGCAAGGTGAAATTGGCAACGATGCAGCTGGAAAAGGGCACCGGTGTTTGATGGCAGTCAATGAAGAGGACTTTTGGGGATGAGCAGGTGACTTGGGAAGTTTTTCCTAGAGAGTTCAAGGATCAATATTTCTCCTTGGACATTCAGGAGAAGAAGGCGATGGAATTTCTGAACCTGCAACAGGATAATATGACTGTGCGTGAGTATGAGACTAAGTTCATGCAGCTGTCAAGGTATACACCGGAGCTGGTTGTTGATGAAGCAAAAAAGGCCAGGAAATTCGAGCAGGTCTTAAGGCCGAATCTAAGGTCCCGAATGATACCATTGGGGATCAAAAGGTTCGACAAACTTGTCAGGAGGGCAGCCACGACCTAGGAGGACATGGATCAGTTCTAGAAAAAGCAGTAAACCTGGAACAAGAACAAAAGGCCAGCATTAGCAAATCAGAGTGTGAAGAGGTTCCCGGAGAAGAATGGTAGATTTGGTATACCCGAGCACAAGGCAACCGCAATTCAAGGAGTGACTTGCTATAACTATAGAGAGGCGGGTCACTACAGGGCAGATTGAACCAAGCCAGCAAGGTGTCCAACTTGTTTCCTGTGTGGGCGAGAGGGTCATACCAAGCCTTTTTGTCTGCAGCTTAAGAAGGGTGATGCGAATGGGGGCAAATTTCAGAGGCAAGGGCGAGTGTTCGCATTGACTGAGGAGGATGCGGGTAACTCAGAAGATGTGATCCAGGGTATGCAAGAATTTTAAATGCAGTTATTGAATGTATTAAATATGACTTTGTTCTAGAATAAAATAGAGTTTTGAGTATCATTCTTCATGTAACAGGATATGTTTTGATTAATGGAATAAAAGAAAAGGTTTAATTTTATACTGGTTCTTCGCATACATTTGTGTCGCCCAATTTTTCTAAAGTTTTAGGTGTGGAACCTAAGATTTTTCCAGGCAGAGTCTTGTCAGTGGCAACACCATCAGGAGAGGAATTGATCTTTGACCGATATTACGAGGGTTGTGATATCGAGATTGGTGGAAGGCTTTTCGGAATCGATCTCATTGAACTGCAAGTTTAGGGGGTAGATGTGATCATGGGCATTGATTGGATGTCTATTTATGATGCTATAATTGAATGCAGGAATAAAGAAGTCATAGTATAGGCACCGAGAGGACCCGCAGTAACTTTCCAAGGGAAGAAGGGGAACTTGAAGATAGTTGCAGCTATATCGAAGTTGATGATTCCATAAGGATTCAAGGAGATTCCAGTTGTCAGAGATTTTCCTACAGTGTTCTTGGAAGATTTATCGGGGTTACTGCCACAGCGAGATGTCGAGTTTTGCATCAAAGTTCAGCTAGGAAGAGCTCCAATATCTAAGACTCCATAGAAGATGGCACCTGTAAAGCAGGATGAGGTTAAGAAGCAAGTTGAGAAATTGTTGAGTAAGGGGTTCATCAGGCTAAGTGCTTCACCATGGGGTTAACCAGTGTTGCTAGTAAAGAAGAAGGATGGGTCAATGAGGATGTGCACTGACTATCGGGAATTGAACAAGTTGACCATTCAGAACAAGTATTCGCTTCCATGAATTAATGATCTGTTTGATAGGCTTCAGGGAACAGCACTGTTTTTTAAGATTGATTTATGGTCAGGATATCATCAGGTCCGAGTTAAGGAGGAAGATGTGAGTAAAACAGCTTTCAGAACTCAACACGGACTTTATAAGTTTTTGGTGATGCCATTTGGGGTCACGAATGCGCCAGCAGTGTTTATGGATATGATGAATCGGATCTTGCGGCCGTTCATTGATTCCTTCGTGGTGGTATTCATTGATGATATTTTGGTTTATTCGAAGTCGGAGGATGAGCATGCTAAGCACTTAGTAGAAGTGTTGAAGAAGTTGCAAGATCATGACTTGTATGTCAAGCTATCTAAGTGTGAATGTAACCCATGTTTTTCCAAAAATATATTTTTGTGTATTTTCTGTATTTAAAAATTTTCGCAAATTATTTTTCCGGTTTTCAAATTATTTTTGTCAAAATATACTATTAGATCTCCTATTAAAATCTTTTTTTTTTCGATCAATAATTTTATTTGTTTTCGGTTATTATAAGTATTATTATTATTATGTTTATGTTTATGATTATTTTTATTATTGTTGTTAGTATTATAACTTTGATTGTTTATTTAAAAACCTAGTTCTATTTATAAATTATATTTGTAGATATTTCACATAAATTCTATGTTACAATACAAATTATATTTGTTGAAAATCGCTATTTTATTGGTTATTTTATCTCTTTAGGATTTCAAACCCAAATACACCTTAATACCCATACCCTACTAAACCCACATGATGTTCACTCCATCCCCAGACCCGTTTTGACCCTAACTACTACCCTACCCATTAACCCACTACACCTCTTCAGCCATCACTTATAATTCATCCCCAAACCCTAATCCTCTCTATATATATATAAATATATATATCTATACTTTTACCCATGCCTACCCTGTTACCCTGCCGCTTCGTCTCCCTCCTGCTCTCTCCCGACTTCTCAACCCTAGACGATCATGCCTTCCTCCTCCGATCACCCCGACCTTCCTCCCTTGCACCTCGGCAACCCCATTGTCCCCCGACTCTGGCCTGCACCCTCTCCCGACCACTCTCCCGTTAACCTTTCCCAGTGTGCTACCTCCAACACCCAGCCAGTAGACCCCACAGCACCCCTGTCTCTCCATCCATCCTCTTCCTTCAACCCTGCCGGCGTTCCCTACAGTGACGCCAGCCCCGTCCCCTGCCTCCTCCCGAGGACGAGGCAGCCAGCAGCAGCCCGACAACCTGTTGCCTCTCTTGGTGTGCAGGTGTTCGTTATTTGCTCGTGGGCTTGTTCGTCTATTGTGCTCGTGAGTCGTCTCGTGTTTGGGTTTGTTGTGTTCATGTTCGTGGTTCGTGGGTTGTGTGATCGTTGTGTTCGTTACCCAGAAATCTGTTCCCGTTATTCTTGCTTGGTGTCGTTTTTGTCGTCAGTTAAGGCAAGTAGCTTGTATTAAATTCTTTTGCATATATAAGTACTAAATACCACATGTAGTGTAGTTGGGTTCTAGAGACAATTTATGTGTGAATTCTCTTGTTGATATTGTCTCTATAGTGATGATTTGACCATAGTTGCCTCACGACATATAAGACATGATATAACATAGGGTTGACCACTTTTTGTTGCATATATACGTGTTGTTCATATGATATCTTGTGATCGTTCGTGTTTTTCGTGGTAGACTTGTTGTATACTTGTAAAATACCCTATAACATGTTGCATGGACATCTAGTATACTCTATTTCGTATTTGGTTGAGTTTTGGATGATTTCTATGTGAACTAGTGGATTTTGTGCATATGCGATATTTTCAGTTTTGCTGGTTTTCCAGTTTTTGATCAGTATTTTAGACCCTATTAAGATCAGTATTTGAGAATATTTTGTAAACATGACGTGTAGAGAATTCTGTCTATTTTCCAATCTTTTGACGGATCTATGTTTCGTTTTACGGTTTGTGAGTTATGTCAATTTTACTACAATTGTGTCGAAAGATTTCCAGATTTCGTTTTCTATGATTTCTAAAGAGTAATCTATTTTTTATTATGGTATTAAAATTATTATTTTGATCTGAAATTTTGCACACTATTCCTATACTTGATTGGAGTTTATCCAGAATTTTGGTGGATTTATTTGAGATGTTTTACAAATCTTTTTATGCTTGCAAATAAAGATTTTACATGCAGAATTTTACTACTGTTCAGTAAAGAACTTGATTTTCGACCTATTTCTACTTGTTTCTTCTAAAATATTTCTGAATATGAAAGTTAGCCTACTGTATCTATTTTATTATCCTTTTGGTAGATTTGGATTTCGATTTAGGGTTTGTGAGATATTGTTGTTTTCGTACTACAGTGTTTGTGATTTCAGATTTACAAAACTACTGTATCTTGATATTTTCTGATTTTACTTGACTACTCTACTTTTGTTGAAAAATTATGAAACTTGATTTTTTGTTACTATACATATAGGGGAATACCCCATATTTTTCGTGGATTTATTTGTTGAGTTTTCATGCGGTTTACCTGACTTTAAATACGATTTCCTGATTTCTGGCTGAACATATTTTCTAGATTCAAACCTGTTTTGAGTTATGATTTTGTAAAATACTATATGACTTATATATGGTTTCTGGATTCAGCCGGAAGTCTATTTTCTAAAACTTTTGACGGATTCAGGTTTGCATGTCTGTAACAACAGGAATCTCAGTTTTACTATAGTATGGTCTTGTTATCCTGAACTAGAAATTTGGTTATTTTATCCTTTTATGTGTTATCCTACACCCGTACATGTTTATCTTGCAACTTGAACTTGTTACATGATCATGCCATGTTATTCTTGATATGTTTTGCACACATACATACTTGTTTGAGATTAATAATGAATAATGAAGCTGGAATTTAAGGGAAAGACCTTAGTAGTGGATAATATTGGTATGTGTACTCAGAAGGGGGACCCGTGATCCCATTACTTGTTGCTATGTTTCATGCTTGCATGATTCATGCCTGTTATTATTATATTTTGCCATGAACTCACGATTACATGATTCATACCTGTTATTATTATAATATGTCATGAACTCACGACTACATGATTCATGCATGTTATTATTATATGTTGTCATATTTCATGATTACATGATTCATGCCTGTTATTACCTGTTACCATGTTTCATGACTACATGATTCATGCTTGTTTCTGTTGCCACGATTTCACTACGTGATTCATACCTGTTTACCTATTACTTGTTACTTGACTTGACGCCTGAGTATACGGCCCTATAGAAACTCACCACTAGGCCTAAACATAACTTGTTTGAATGTAGCAACCATGTGATAAAAAGTTGGGGCGCATGAAGTGCTACCTAGATAGTAATGAATACAAGACTTGAACATGATTACTTGATACTTGATACTTGATTACTTGTACATGACACATGATGCCTGATACTTGTTCACTTGATACTTGATACTTGATTCTTGTTTACATGACACTTGTTCACTTGACACTTGTTACATGCCTCTTGTACTTGTTTACCTTACCATGCTAGTATTCTGTTTTATTATCATGCATATTCCATGTTATTAGTTAGTTTTTCCCATGTACTTGTATCCTGCATTACAAGCAGCCCGTAACTTGCATTGATGGGAGTTTGTTTTCTTTTTTCTCTTCCTGTAATTTATTAAATTGCAGATTTTGGAGATCAGCTGCTAGATAAAATAGGCGAGATGAGATACTAGATGCTGGGATTTTTCTATTATTATTCTTGTTTCTTGCTTTGAACAATTGTATCTTGTACTTGGATTTATTTGTATTTGGGCAATGTGACTCAGGATATTTGACTTATTCAGATCTGATTTATTTTAGATTAATATATTTTGGTTTCAAATACTCTTGTTGGTATTTTGATTCATATATGCATGCTTGGTTGATTTTTTTGCTTCCGACTCTGATAATTCTCGTGAAATGTTGTAAAGATTCTGAACAGCTTATGGATGATGAAAATCATTCGCTCGGCTTAGTCACGTATCAGTATTCCGTATTCTCTTTTTGGAAAGTGGGGCGTGACAGTAAATTTTGGAAGGTCGGAGGTGGCTTTCCTTGGACATATCCTTTCTAATGAGGGAGTGGCCACTGATCCTCAGAAAGTTGAGGCAGTAAAGAGTTGGCCTAGATCGAAGACTGTGAAGGAGGTTAGGAGTTTCTTGTGGATGGATGGGTACTACAGGCGATTCATTCAGGGCTAAGCTCAGATTGTAGTTTCGTTAACAGGTTTGACTCGGAAGGATGTGAACTTCACATGGACTGATAAATGTGAAGCGAGTTTTCTAGAAATGAAGGAGAAATTGACGACAACACCTATTCTAGCTTTTCCACAAGATGGGAAGGAGTATGATGTCAACAGTGATGCATCGCTCAGAGGTTTGGGTTGCGTCTTGATACAAGAGGTGAAGGTTATTTACTTATGGTTCGAGGTAGTTGCGTCCTCATGAGAAGAATTATCCAACACACGATTTGGGGCTTGCAGCTATCATCTTTGCCTTGAAACAGTGGAGGCATTATGTATATGGAGAAAATGTCAATATGTACACTGATCACAAGAGCTTAAATTATATTTATTAGCAGAAGGGTCTAAATCTTCGGCAGAGACGGTGGTTGGAGGTGTTGGAAGACATTCTTTCGGAGATCAAGTATCATCCGGGCAAGGTAAATGTAGTGGCTGATGGGCTTAGTCAGAAGAGCAGCTTGTCATGTTTGATCACAGCGCAGGAGGAGTTGGCAGCAGAGATGGTTCAGGCATGTATCAAGGTTGTTATGCAAGGATTGGGAGCTTCGTTAGCAAAATTAAGGCTTCATCCTACATTGAAGGAACAGATTATGGAGGTCCAGAAGTCAGATTTAGCAATTCAGAAGATGTTGCAGCAGATTTTCGATGGCAAGTTATCAGAATTTCGTATCCAAGAAGGAGTTCTATGGATGGATAAAAGGTTGTGTGTGCCGGAGAATGCAGATTTGAGAGAAAGCATCTTGCAGGAAGCACATAGTACCTTATTGTCCTTGCATCCTGGAAGTACGAAGATGTATAAGGACATCAAGCAGCACTTTTGGTGGCCAGGAATGAATAGGTATGTGGCAGATTTTGTGGTGAGATGTTTGACTTGTCAGCAAGTCAAGACAGAGAATCAGAAACCTGGAGGCTTATTGCAGCCATTACCTATACCAGAATGTAAGTGGGAAAATATCAGTATGAATTTCATCACTGGTTTGCCTAGGAGTCCGAAGGACAACGAATCGATTTGGGTCATTATGGATCATTTGACCAAGTCAGCTCATTTCTTATCCATGAAGATTACATGGTCTTTGGAGAAGTCAACAGAGTTATATATTGATAAGATTGTGAGACTTCATGGGGTTCCTATGTCTATTGTCTCCGACAAGGATGCGAGGTTCACATCGAGATTCTGGAAGAGTTTGCAGGAAGCTTGGGGTACCAGAACTGACTTCAGTACTGTTTTTCATCCACAAATTGATGGTCAAACAAAGAGTGTGAATCTAGTATTGGAGGATATGCTGAGATCTTGTGTCATGGACTTTGGTGGTAGTTGGGAGAAGTATTTGGCAATGGTTGAGTTTGCTTACAACAACAATTACCATGCATGTATTAGTATGGCACCTTATGAAGCGTTGTACGTGAGGAAGTGCAGAACACCCGTTTGTTAGTATGAAGTTGGGGAGAAGCAGATCTTTGGATCAGAGATTGTGCAGCAAACATCGGAGAATATCGAACTAATTCGGAAGAGGTTGGTAGAAGCCCAGAGTCGGCAAAAGAGTTATGTAGATACTCGGCGGAAAGACTTGGAGTTTGAGGTTGGAGATGCAATGTTTCTCAAGGTATCTCCGACGAAGGGAGTGATCAGATTTGTGAAATGTGGCAAGTTGGCGCCAAGGAACATTGAGTCATACAGGATTTTAAGGAGAATTGGTAAGATGGCACATAAGTTGGAATTGCCCAAAGAATTGGCACAATTGCATGATGTGTTCCATGTGTCAATGTTGAGGAAATATGTGCCAGATCAGAGTCACCAGTTAATGGAAGTGCCCGAAGGGTTGCAGCTGAACTTAAGTTACAAGGAACGGCATGTGGAGATTGTTGACCATCAAGAAAAGGTGTTGAGAAATAAAGTTATACCTATGGTCAAGATATTGTGGAGGAACCAGTTGTTCGAGGAAGCCACTTGGGAGCCGGAGGACCACATGAAGAAGGATTTTCCCGAACTTTTTATGTAATTTTCTTCTTTTGCTTGTAATTATTTTTGTCCCTATTAGCGGTAGTTCTGAGGACAGAACTATTCTAAGGAGGGAGTAATGTAACACCATAGAATTTTAAATAATATTTTGGAATTTATAAAAGAATTAAAATAATTTTTTGTGATTTAATAAACATTTTCTAAAATTTATCTTTTTGCACGTGCAAAACATGCGCAAATATTTTTCTTGGGAAACACAAAGTTAGAAATCTATTTGGAAAATCTAATATTTATTAGTGTGTATTATTTATAAATTTTTTGGATTTTTATGAAGATTTATTACATATTTGTAAATACTCAAAAATGAAGGACTTTTGTTCAAAACTACCACTTGGAGTACAAAAAAAACAACAGATTTTGGCTTCTGGGCTGTGCATATTAGTCGGCCAAATCAGGATACTAAATGGATTTAACTTTATTTTATTTTAAATTGATTTGATTAACTAGTAATTGGAAGAATCCATATATGTAAATAAATAAATTTCTTGAGGAGTATTTTTGTAAACTTTGTGAAACCCTAGAGGATCAAATCCTGGCCTATATTAGGGACAGCAACCGCTATTCTCTATTGTGAGACCCAAAATTTATTTTTCTTATTAATTTCTTGGAGTTTAAAGCTTGGATCTTGGACCTTTGCAAGGAGAAGGAAGGAGCATTTCCTTACTATTACTATTGTGCTTAAATTTAGTCTTCTTTGAAGTAAGTGATGCTTTCTTACCACTTGTTTGCTATATGATTGTAAATTGTTAAAGTAGAATGCATGATTAGAAGTGTATGATTATGAGATATGATGTGTGAATACAGATTTTTAAAGAATGAATAACTAATCAACATTCTTCATGAAGAAATATGAATCTATGAATAATTTTCCATGCTTAGATAGTTGATGTATAAATGCACAAGATATTCACTTTCTTAAGCCATGCTTGAATAATCATGTTTGAATTGAATGTGTATGAGATTTGTAGAATTACCATCTAATTAGTACAGATCTAAACATTGCTTGTGTGAGAACTTCTTGATTTGTGGATCCATATCATGTATATATAAAATGCAAATTTGAATAGTAATGTCATACATGCACATGGATGAATAAAGAATCATTAGTTGTTGTTTTCCCTATGTATTTGTTGTTTTGGGATTGAAGATGAAGGATTTATTATTGTTTTGGATTTAAATTGAATGAGAGATGAAACAACTAAATGTTGAGTTGGATGGATTGAGATATTTTGAATAACAAATGTATAATTCAAGAGTAATTTTAAACATGTTTAAGTGTGATATTCTGTATGAGAAGAGATTTTGACTACGTTTTGTGGTTTTCAAGTATTTATACGAAAAGTATTTTTAAACATCTTCTTACTCGAGTTATAGATTTCAAGATTTGGGATTTTTGTGAAATTCATGAGGATTTGATATGATATATGAACTGTGTTATTTTTGCCTAAGATGCACTTGCTTTATCTCAGTTTTTCATCGTTTGGAATTGTGTATTCGAAGTTTTTAACATGTATCAGTTTTTGATAAAATTGCGAAGTTCTTGCCTGTCGTAGAATGGGCATGCCAGTCGACCGCGCAGTCGACTATAATGTATCTGTCGGTCGACTGCAGTTCAATTGAACGCGCAGTTGCATTAGACTGTCATGCCTGGGTTGTTGCCGTTTTACGACTGCGCAGTCGACTGCAGTATATTCTGCAATAACTGTCAGTCGACTGCCATGAATTTAAATTGTTGGTTTTGAAAGCTGTCGATCAACCACAATGTTTGCTATTGTATGTGACAGTCGACCGTCATGCCTTGTCTTTCTGTGAATTTTTCTATTTCTTGAACGATTGTTTCTTCGAATTTGCAAAGATAACTTGTCTGTTTTCCGAAGTGATTTAGTTCAGATTACACCACTTTCAGAGAGTGTGAGTTCATAAGTTTTGATGGAGTTTAAGTTCTATTTTTTTGTGGGTTTAGAAAGTGAACGTTTCGTAATTTCTAAGAGTATTATATTGGATTTATTTTATGCTGTTTTGAGAATATAGATCTCAGTTTTGTTCATACTTTGTCTCAGTGTTGATAAATTATACATTTGTACTTTGGAAGTATTTGGTTTTATTAACTGTTGGATTTGAGGGAAACCTCATTATGAGTTGAATTATTTGGATTTATGAGATACCAATAAATATTGAGTTGATGTTTTGAGTTTTGAGACTCTAGAGTTTGAATGAGACCCTAACATGCCGGCGGTTGAGACTTTGTGGATATTTTGGCCAGTGGGGCCTTATTGTTGAGTTAGTTGAATTAAGTCCGGCAGGGTACACCAACTCTAGGGGGGTTGTGAGTTAACTAATAATAATAAACCTACGGACAGGCACTAGTTGGAGTTGTGATGAAATAAGAGCAAACATGGGTAGGGGTCCTCATATGACCAGACTGTGGAAGATAGTCTCAGGAATTATCGGGGTGTGATCACGGACGGTGTGGGATGAATCTTCGGGATTACTAGGGGTCGAGGCGACGCTGATGGAATGTTTGTGTGATGAGGTACCATTGGCGGACGGTGTGGGTTTCAATTTCTGGAATTATCGGGGTGTGAGGGTGTGTACCCAATATCACAAAAATTGGAAAAGTTGATTCTCAGGAATTACCGAAGCGTTACATTAGATACTCACAGAATACTCAAAATCTTAAAGTAATCACCGTAGTAGGATTAGTTGCATAACGAGAGATTAAACCCTATAAGGTGGAGAACGATAAGGGCTTGCACCGGACCTATGTAGAATGGGATGCATAGAATCCGACAAGTATGCATCAGAAATCATCCTAGGCATTTGTGGTTTTTTCGATTTGTTTTATGCATGTTTGCTTTCTGTTTTCTTACACTTGACACTTAGCATAGCTTAACTTGATGTTTTATGTTTCATTTATTGTTGTTTTATGTTCCATCTATTATTGCCATGTTGTTCATGTTCTATTATTGTTATTGTCATGTATAAATTGTTATTGTTTGTGACTGTGAGGCTGGAAAGTATCACTATTATAGTTGACGTCAGTTGCATTTAACTAACGTGCCCACTTTTCATTCAGATTTTGCAGGTTTACAGTTATGGGTAAAGTTGAATTAAGCAAGAGCTTGGAATTAACAGAAAATTTTAATTCATCATGTTGTAAAGAATTATGATTTAAAGTGTTTGAATTCCGCTGTATTGTAAAGAGTTAATGTAATCAAAAAAAATTTAATTTTCACTGTATTTAGTTGTTATATTTATGATTACAATTTAAGTAGATTCTGGAATTTGTGCCACGAATTTCTAATTTTATTTATTGAAAATTCGGAACGCTACAGGGGGATAGGAGCATAAGAGGGGATGTGGTGCGGGGGGATTTGCAATTATTCCACATGAAGACAAGAGGCTAATCTATAAGCCTTTGGGCAACACATAGTACTTGATTGACCAAGTCTAGGTTGTTTTAGGGATGGCATTTGGGCCTCGCGGGTCGGGTCGGGCCGGGTTTTGCATATTTCTTTTAAAAATAAAATAGATCAAGTATTAAAAAGTAATTTGTTAACAATTGAAAAAAACATATATATATAAAAGTAGTAAAAGGTATTTTAAATTGATTTAATGAATTACAAAATTTTAAATATAGATAAATAATATTTTAGAATGGTTTAATGAATTACAAAATTTCAAATATAATCAAATAGATAAATGATATTTCATACAAATTTTATCAAATTACAACGTAAAAAAAAAATAACAGCTAAAAATTATTTTGATCAAGAAAAGTGATTAGTTAATTCAAAAATAATATTCTACATTATGATTTTGTTAAGAGTACAAACTAAAAAGATAAAGGAAAATAATGAATGAAGACAATAATTATAAGAACATATAGATAAATAATATTTCATACAAATCTTATCAAGTTACAATATAAAAATAAAGATAAAAAAAATAAAAATAAAAGAAAGAAACAACAGCTAAATATCATTTTGATTAATTCATTTTTTAAAAAAATCTAAGCCCTTAAGGATCAAACCCACAACCACCTAAACTCAGCGCACTAATTTGCACGCACTAGCCAAGAAATCCAATCTGAAACTATATTTCATAAAAAATTTAATAGTAGATATATATATATATATATATATAACTAAGACCATTTGAAGTAGAAAAATTTTAGTCCCATATTAGTGAGATCAGAGAAGTAAAGAGGTAGAGTTTGATATAAATAGCTAGGGTGGATATTGACAAATTGAGTAATGAGTTGTGATCAATTAATTTTGATGTCCACACTCTTTTTCATAAATTTTTAAAATATTTAAAGTATATTTATATGCATATATACATATATACATATATTTTGTAGTATATATATACTTCTATACATATATTTTGTTCCCAGAAAAAAAAATTAATTAAAGAAAAAATCAGACGGGTCAGCCCGGCCTGGATGGGCCGGACCTTTTGCGGGCCGGGCCGTGGCGGGCTTTCAGGGAAAATTCGGGCCCGTCCTGGACCGGGTTTGGGAGGGGGCTTGTAACACCTCGGATTTTAAAATACCGAAAATATTCATTTTTATATTTTGTAGGGGTGAGAATTATTTTAAGTGATATCTTATTGATACTGGTATGGATATTTTAATTGAATTGGTGTAGATGATATGTTGAAGCCATGAGTTGAGATTTTATGTGAAGAAATATTATTTACTTTATTTTATAATTTTGGAGGATTGTTATGAGATGATTTAATGTATTTTGTATTATTAGTATTGTTAAAGTATAAAGTTGGTGTTTATTTGAAATATTTTAGGGTATTGGGGGTTTATTTGTTAATAGCCTTTATTTAATTATTAATATTATTAATATTTTTATAAACCCCCCCCCCCCCTTCTCTTCTCTTTCCTCCTCCCTTCTTTTCTTTTTCTTTCCCGATTGCAGCACCCGGCCGAACCCATCGGCCTCCCTCACTCCCGCTCAAATCCACTTGGATTCTCCGTCAAATCCAAATTAATTTAAGGGGCAGGCTAATTGAAGGGTTCTCTACATAGTGGAAGTGTCGGATTTTCGAAAGGATTTCGAAAAGGTGGAAAAGTCGAACTTCGACTGGCTACAGGGCGGACGTGGGACATCGTTTGCTCGATCCGTCAGGTGAGTATGTTGTGTTTATAAATATTTTATATTGTGGCCGAATTTCGTGGCCTTTTGATATGTTTTGTGGGAGTTATGCCAAAAGTGGATTTTTATTGAAAATACGGATTTTTAAGGATCCAAAATGGGGTTTTGAGATATGTGGTGAAAGTGACTATTTTAAGTATATAAAATCTATAGTATGGGTTATTGTGATGTGTTGAAGTATAAAAACTAATTACATTAGATTGTTTATGTATACTTTTATCCAGTGCATGTTTTGTGCATGTTTTGGGGCATATAGGCCCTTATAGGTAATTATAATTACATGGAGCATGGTGTACGAGCTAGTATGCTATAATTAGACATTATAAGATTTAATTAGAGGAAATAAGTGATTTTGGCCCCTTTTTTCTGGAAACCAGCATGTGTGGTGTATATTTGTAAACTATATATAGATGATTATGATGTGTGATGCAATAGTTGATGAAATTAATAATTGGGTACATGTTTACATTTTAATTATGTTCGAAGTGAATTAATGGGCAATAATATGATATTATTCTGTGATGAATTATATATTTTGATACGCTTACGATACAGACTAACATCTTATAATTCTTTTATTTATGATATAGCTTGGTGTATACCTATATGTGATTTAATGAAGTAGTAAATAGCATAGTATTCATAATGGGTGATGTTATGGAAAATTAAATAATATGGTGCATTTATGATGTGTAATACTATGACATGATGGTTTCTATGTTAAATAACATGGTGTATGTGTATATGTGATACAATGAGATGATAATTAATATTGTGGATGCCGGATATGCATCAAATAGGTAAGATAAAAGATAAGATGGTAAGTGTTAATAAAATGTGTTATTATTCACATGATTAAAGTCAAGGTTGTGGCAGCTATTGAATTAATAAGTGAAGCGCTTGTGTGATAAAGTAAAATGGAAAGATGCAATGATTAATGATAATAACAGATGGTTTTGTTGACCAGTACCTACAGCAATTCTGGGGGTTTGGGCTAGACCTCCTAACGCCCAAGGACCAGCTTGGGAATAGTAGACCCAAACTATGTTTGGGATAAGTGGTTTTTATCGCCCAAGCTATCGGCTTGAGGCCCGGTTTCCCTTGATGATACCCCAGGTGGGACCTGGGAGAGCAGATGCCTCCGGTGGGACCGGAGAGAGATATGATACCTCAGGATAGACCTGAGAGAGAGTTGATACCCCAGGATAGACCTGGGAGAGCAGATACCTCCGGTGGGACCGGAGAGAGAGATGATACCCCATGATAGACCTGGGAGAGCAGATACTTCCGGTGGGACCGGAGAGAGATATGATACCTCCGGATAGACCTGAGAGAGAGTTGATACCCCAGGATAGACCTGGGAGAGCAGATACCTCCGGTGGGACCGGAGAGAGAGATGATACCCCAGGATAGACCTGGGAAAGCAGATACCTTCGGATGGACCGGAAAGAGAGTACCCAAGTTCTACTTGGGGTTAGTGGTTCCCTCGCTAGTTCGGCTAGGAGGAAGACGTAGCCTCGGACGAGTAAGACTCTGTGTGAGCATCGGGCCGCGTGTTTACTGGGCTGTTGGCTTTCAGTATGTTAGGATACTGTGGCTCACTGGTCGACAAACTAATAAAATAACTAAGTGTTAATAAAAATGTGAAAGTACAGAAAGTGAATTGTGAATTGTGGATGAGAAAGAAAGTAGTTGTGAATGAAGTAAATGTGAAGGAAAACGAGTTATGGGTTGGTGTATGAAAAGAAGTGATAAATGTAGTACGTGGTTAATTTAAATGAAAATAATAAAAGAGACATGTGTTCTTATGAATTGTACGAAGTAATTGTATTATGTATGTGATCATTAAAGTAAAATATACAGTTGATATGAGTTGTACCTTGGAATTGTGTCAAGGAACTACCCTGCCCGCTATTTCTGTGGAAATGGTGGGAACTACCTGCCTTGGCATAATTCGCAGGGTGAGCTGGTATGATAGTGGTAATGATTAATGGAAATAAAGAATTAAGTAAATTGAAGATGATAAGTGATTGAAGTGAATTAATAACCAAGCTATCGGCTTGAGATGTGATGTGATATTACCCAAACTGTGTGTTTGAGGTGCAGTGATTATTACCCAAGCTATCGGCTATGGGGTGTGATATGTTGTGGCCCCAAATTGTGTTTGGGGATTAAGTGAAAATGATAATAATAATATATATTACTTATAAGAATGAGAATTACTAAAGTGGTATAATGAGATGGGAATGAGCTATAAAACATGTTTTTGATGTAAGGAGTATAAGCATTCTATTAATGATGTGATGAAGTGTGAGAGCATTGCAATAAGCAATAAGATGTTATATTTGCATCATAAGACAGGAATGAATGTGGCATTATGAAAATAGAAGCATATATGTAAGAAGTGATACTTGTTATATTACAATAAAATAAATACTTGTTTTTGGAGAAGGGTTACGAAAATGGTTAATGGAGAAAGTATGTTGGGTTACGAGTTTGTATTCACATAAAGGGTTATTAAAGAAAGATATAATAGCATCAAGTAAGTGATAATTATATAAATAGCGAAATGCTAATATGATGATAATTGTGGAGGAATGAATATTCAGGTTAGGGGATTTAAATTGAAAGGGAATGGATTGAATGGAAATTTGTATTGCGCGAATATAAAATAAGGATAGATATGAGGTTGATATGAAACATATAGTGGAATGTGTGAATTATGGGTAATTTTATAATTCGATGCAGACTTGAAGAGTATTGTGATATAAAATCGTATTGATGATGTTTTTAAGTTCAGATGTTCAAGGTGTATCTTCTTACTTGATGTTGTAAGTTTAAATTATTTTCTTTATACAATTTAATTCATTTGTTAGATTTTTAAATTATACTCACACCAGAAATGGCTAACCCCTGATGTTTTCTAGGGGTTAGGGGGGTCCCTCCCTGAGAGGGGACAACCCTAACTCTCTTGCAGGTTGGTAGCAGCATGGCGTGGTTGTTATAGAGTTAGGAATTTTATTTTGTCGAGATGTTAGATTATTTATGTATTTAGTATAAGTAGAAGAGTAAATAGTTGATGTATTATTTTTTACTATGGTAAAGGTATATGTATATAGTGCTGTGATGAGGTGAGAAAGCCCGTACCCACCTCGTTGTGGAGTATTGGGTTCTGTGGTTGGTTTTCAAAAAGGTTTTTCTAAATTTTTACAAAAATCCTTTATATTTTCAAAGGAATTTATGGTTTTTATTGAATATTTGATAATCCGTTATGAGTTTGGTCCCCAGAGCATTATATTATATTGCCTGTGTATTTTTGCTCATTTTGGCCTGGGGAGCCCGTGAAATTATTGCATGTACTGTGAGCTACAGAATTTTGAGCAGAATTCCGTAAGCTATTTGTGTTTCGGGACAAAATTTATAGGGAAAACTCTGCCAAAATTTTCCTTGAAATATAACTTTCTTAGTTTATGTTTAAAGTGATATAGAAATTGAAAGAATTGAATTTCGAGGTTTAGTTTTCAAAAAGAAAAATTTGGGGTGTTACAGTGCTAGTTTCGGGTCAGCCGGGTATTGGGCGGGCCGGGCAGGTCACGGGCCAGATCGGCCCGGCCCTGATGCCACCCCTAGGTTGTTTATAAAGTTTTTTTATTTTTTGAAGGAAATGGTGGAGTACGGCCACCCTGTTTCATTAATAAGGAGTTAATAAAACAAACTCAGAGTACTGAGCCAAGTACAAAAAAAACTAGATGCAACACAAAAACATAAACCACCTTTAAAATCCTACATTTGAATTCACAATACAAAATACATATGCATCGGTTACCAGCTGTCAACTTATCCAACGGATACTCTCCTTTGCCCGCTGGGTAAAAGAAGCTCATTGTTATCCATTGGAAAAACAGCCATAGTTTTTAGGGATTTGTTATGGTACACTTTACCTACCTATGGAAATTTTCACTAAATTCATCCTTGATTTACTTCTATATGTGGGATTGAAAACTAATAGTGAAGGTGTGCTGAATCAAACATAATTGAAATAATTTAGTCGAAAACAAAGGTATATTGGCTACTTGTAATTTTTTCTAAAGGTATGGGTAGTTATAATGGTAGTCCTAATTTGTAGGCATATTTTTCTCCTCCTTCTCATCGTGTTAGTTTCTTTTTCGGAAGAAGACTCCGGATTGTCCTAATCCCCAAAGGCCCCAAACTCTCCTTCTTCCTTACAACCTATCAAATTATTTTAGATCTCAGAAATTCTAAGGAACAATTAAACTATTTTGATCTTTTTATTTTAGTTTTTCAGTTAATGCATCAAATCTTTTTTTCCTTTTATTTGTGAAGGCCGTCAAATTATTTTTATTTTTTCTAGCATTAGATCACTTTTTTTCATCGTTAAAATAAAGTGCTTGATATGTTTTAATGTCAATGGTCAACAGAATAGGCAGATAGAGGAAATAGAGAAACTCTATATAAACCCCAACAAACCACGGTCAATATATTAGGAATATATCCTAACTTTTAGTTAATTATTTTGATTTGATATTCAATAATGAACAAACAAACAAATAAAAACTCAAATTCTGATAGATTATTATGAGAGAAATGATAGCATGTCACTCCAAACGTGACACTTCGTTTACTACTCCTTATGATTGGTCCACTTACAAAAAGTAAGAAGTAATGCTAGAGCCACTACCAATTTTACTACCTTTCTCTTCACTACCTTAGGTGGCACACTCCAATAGGTAGGGGATGATAGAGTAGGTGCGAGAACTCTCCAATAGGAGTATGCCACCTAAGGTAGTGAAGAAAATGGTAGTGAAATTGGTAGTGGCTATAGCATTACTCAAAAGGAAGTGGTCACAACTACACTCCTATTTTTTCTTAGAAAATTGTGTATACGTCAATTATGTGAGAAAGTGGCAAATCTTGGACCGGGATTATATGTGGCTTGTGTGCAGACACGAATGTCAGAGCAACTTGAACCCCACACCGTGTGGAACTTCTTTTTGACCTAGTTTTGATTTTATCTAACTTGAAAACACTGGTAACGGTCCGAAATAATTGTTGCAAACATTTTTGTCTCTGTAACGGATGAATCAATGCAAATTATTAGCAGAATGTTTTTGAAACGGACCAAATGTTTGTCTGGCTTATAATTTTGCATTCATTCACATGTTTCAAACGAACGAAACGACTGTCTACCTTTTATTTTTGCATTCATTCACCTATCCCCCTAAGAAACTGTTGAGATTGGGGTGTCAACCAACATCCGTTGTCGCAGCGAAACTAAATAAAGCAATGAGGAAGTCGAAGTAGATGAGGCGAATCAATTGAGCAAGCAAGTAGATCCACCAATCCAACACAAACACACTGATGACTTATCCCGATTAGCTTTTGCTTAATCTGGGAGAAAATATAGGGAGATCTGATATTCAACTAGAAGAGATTATAAGGAGTTGTTGATTCACTCAATATAAGAATTCAAACTCACTCATCAAGAACTATCTCTCTCTCGAGCCTCTTTTTGCAATGGAGAAAATAATCTATGAAGTACTCTACTCCCATAAAGGAGAGTTTATAATATATATAGAAAAATAGAGAGAAGCCTAGGTCTAATCTTGATTCTCAGTCGTCCGATATAACCTGAAAAAGAAGTAACTGAATAGGAGTCATACAATCTAACTTGGAGTTGAAGATTGGGCTGAAACGACCTAACAAATCGAGACCCAAAACGAACACAACGTCGCGGTCGGTCGACCGTCCAACAAGACTGGTCGACCGTCTACCTCTCGGCCAAACTCAATGCAACTGCGTTCGGGTGTGCGGTCAGGGGAGTGCGGTCGACCGCTACTTGGGACAGTCGACCGCAACTATGTCTGCACCTTGCTACTGCTGTTTTCTTCTACTCTTTTCGACGCTTCGACCTCCGTGCTTCATCTTAACTTTTTCTAATCTGAACCACGAGCATTCAAGACACAATCCTAACAGAAACCTATAAATTGATGCATCTTTCTCACATTCTAAACACCCCGAAAAATCAAACAAATATCCTTTGTTGTCTTTCTTTATTCTGGTTTTCTCTTCGGTCGGTGATAGAGTTCTAGCCTTCATTCCGTTCACAGGGAGTGCAACGTGGTGTTGTAGTTGACGCTCTGCAACCGTTTTATCCTGGGAGACAGACGTCACTGTAATCCTCCAGCACCCGGCGAGAAGGCGAATCTATTTTAAGGACATTGTGTGACATACAAGACTTAGTTTGATCTTTATTTTTATTTACTTAACTTCTCTATATACTTTTGTAATTGTTTCAATCTCTTCTTTTTAATTCTTTATTTTTGTGTTTAATCAAAGTATTTTTCTTATAAATTTTCTTACAAATTCCACATAACTCCTGAGTAAATCCCTCAAAGGTTTATTCAAGTTTGGATCATATTGTTTTTCCTTTTGCACGATGACATGCGGGGCTAAATGGCCCCACCATTGGCTAAACTAGACTTACCTTAAGGAGGTTTTGGGTCTATCCTTTATTTCTGCTAGCAACATAACGAGATTTATAAAAAAATAAAAATGAGTTTCTCTCTCTAGAAAATTCTAGAGAGAGAAACTCGATCTGAAAAAGTACCCAACAAAAAATCCTAGTTCTACAATCCTAGGGGCGACGGTGGCTCGCCCTCAACGCCCCCCCCACCAACCCCCCGTCGTCTCACCCCCCTTCCCTTCCTCCATCCAACGCGATGATGAGAACGATGGATGCTCCTCTCCAGTCGTGTCACGAAACGAAGATGCTCCTCGCCAGTCGCGTCTTCGCGCGATTGATGGGTGGTGGCTGTTCGTCACCACCGCCCCTGTGTGCCTTCCCGGATCGTCGACGGCATCGTCGCGCCTCCCCAGGTCGCCGAGGCATCTCCTCACGTCGCGGAGCGACTGTGTCGAGCCAGAGCTTCCTCCCGCAACTGTTTGGGCGAAAACCGTAGATCTGGGGATGGTCGCGATCGTCGTGGCTCTGGCCGAGGGCGAGGGGCGCCACCCCCCCCCCCCCCCTCTCACAGTGCCCGTCGTAGATCTAGGGATGGGTTCACCGTGGCTCTGGCTCTGGCCGAGGACGACACCGACCCAATTCTGGTTTGCCTACCTCATGTGTGTGAGGTCGGTGGTTTGGCATGGGGCCCATGGGGCTAGGTAGTTTTTGCTGTGGAAGGTGGGAGTGTGAAGTACTTTCGTATTGCAAGATTGTGGGGCTTGGGCCCGATGGGGTCCCTCCATGATGTGCACTGATTTGTTTGGGTGTCCAACGATATCACCGGTGCATTCTTCACAGTGCCTACTATCAGGCTATTGAGCTCCCTCCAGCTTAGGCCACTGTCTCGTAACAGCATCGCCTCTTCCCTCGAATTGGGAGTAAGAGGCGAGATGAGTCTGTATGGTGAGAAATCGCCTGAGAGAGCAAGAGCGTGAGAGAGGTGAAGGTATCCTCTCCACGGCTCTCTCCTGGAGCGTGGTGTTTGGTAAGGTGAGCGAGTTAGTCGTTTGGTGAGAAATTGTCTGAGAAAGCATAATCGTGTAAGAGGTGAAGGTATCCTCTTCACGGCTATCTCATTGGTAGCGGCTGTGGAAGATGCTGGCGTGTTTGTAGGATGAGTGGTGGAGCTGGTGGGAGGATGCGAGAGCTGTGCATGTGTCGTGGTGTCAGAATTTGGTCTACGAGGCTTGGGCCCAAAGATGGGGTCCCCCCAGCGAGAAGAAGGCACGGATCGACGGGTGATAAAACCCTACCAGACTAGTTTCAGGTGGGTGTGCATGTGCCATGGAGGCAATGCACGAAGCTAAACTGACGTACATACAATTTTGCTGGACCGAGTTTGTCGGCCCACCCTCCAGGGTTGCTGGAGGGATTTGTTGTTTGTACGGATCATGTTGCTTCATGTATGTTTTAATTTCTGTTTGTAGAATGTAATCTGGCCCAGTTCGCTGGGTTTGTATCGTTAATTTCTGATTAATGAAACAGGGTGGCCATATTCCATCTTTTCCTTCAAAAAAAAAAAACATAACGAGATTTAAGATCATCCCCATCCAATACCTCACGAAAAAATCGCTGTCGTCTCTCACTTCGGCACTGCCATCCTCACTTACTCTCTTATCATTGCGAATCACAGAGAGAGAAGCAAACCCCGGCTTCTTCGCACGCACTACCAACCCTCGAAAACCAAATTATAGCCGCAGATCGCCATGATTGGCCCCGAGAGTGTGGACATGGTGGCGACCGCGAAGAACATTCGGGCCCCAAGAGTGGACATACTTCCACCAAAGACATCCAACCCCAACCTAACCCAAACCCCAACCAACTCACCCCCATCTCCAATCTGCCACAAACTGAACCAAGGCCGATACTTGGTCGTCGACACGACAGCATGGCTCGACGGCAGGGAAGACAGGGGCTGGAGAGACGCACCGCTCGATGAGGATGGGAAGGCATCAGCTGCTGTGGGCGATGATGGACCCCAGGTGCCGTCGAAGGAGGCGCTCAAGGACGGGGAACAATGGCGGCAGAGGCGAGTAGTGACGGGTGAGGGCGGAGTGCGAAGAAACACTTCAGGGGGTGGGGTGGGGAGGGCATCTCCGTCGTAGAAACACAATAGGGAGGAGAGCGAGTGGAGGAAGGGACGACGGAGGGACGAGGGGGCGGCGGCGGCGAGCCCAAGCCGCCGCCCTCAGACTTTTCTCAGATCTAGGGTTTGCTTTTTGAGGATTTGGGGGTTAGTTTCTCTCTCTAGACTTTTCTCCTAAGGGTTTTTTTACTACATTCAAGTCTCATACTAGCAAAACTCAATAAGTTATATTATAAAATAATATGGGGTCCATAGTTTAAAAGGAGAAGTTCAGTAAACTCCCCCCATATTTCACGGGTTTGCAGATAACCCACCATACCTTTTTCTTTTGTGGTTTACTATACTATCAGGCTATACTAGTTGCATTTTGCCACCTCCGTCCAAATTGGTAGTTGTGCAATCAAGTGACCATTTCCATCCATATTTTGGGTATATATATATATATATATATATATATATATATATATATATATATATATATATATATATATATATATAGGGGGGGAGAGAGAGTAATGTTCCGTTGTGCACTAGGCTTCTGTGTGCACTCGTGTGCACTCGGCCTTCCCGTCTTCGTATCGACGATCCGCATTGTTCACATTGATCTACACACCTAAATTAGTCTAAATATGTAAAATCAAATCACTTGAAATTTATTTGCTTATCCATTGAAGTGTTACGAAATTGTATGGCTGAAAATCGTTATTTTTTATAGTCACGTGACGGATGGGTAAATAAATTTCAAATAATTTGATTTTACATATTTAGACTAATTTGGACGTGTATATTAATGTGAACGGTTCGGATTGTCGATACGAAGGCGGAAAGGCTGAGTGCACACAGAAGCCTAGTACACAACGAAACATTTGTCTATATATATAATGATTAAAAAACTTTAAAATTTTTGAGCTTCTGTTTTTGGAAGGGATGACCATTTACATCCGTATTTTGGGGTATATATATATATATATATATATAAACTTCAAAAATTTTGAGCTTCTGTTTTTGGAGAGGATGATCACATAATAATTAAAAAATTAACAATTTTAACCCACAATTAAAAAAGTGGGATGAGTTTTTTTAACTCATTGTAAGGATATAACGTGTTAGAATATAAACATTAAACGTCACCCTTACCACAACTTCGGAGTTTTGACATA
The DNA here is from genome assembly GCA_017893485.1 of Hemerocallis citrina. NCBI lineage: Eukaryota > Viridiplantae > Streptophyta > Magnoliopsida > Asparagales > Asphodelaceae > Hemerocallis > Hemerocallis citrina. The sequence goes on along the minus strand of CM030368.1, from coordinate 149,195,933 downwards.
TCAGTAGGATCTTTCACATGGTATCAGAACAACCTAGGTTCAAATCTCACTGACGCAATTTAAATGTGAATTTTTAAAATAAAAAAAATAAAAAAATAAAAACTGTTATGTATAGTTCAGGTCATGACCTACAAAAATGGTCGTTAACCTGTGGGAGCGTGCTAGAATAACCCTCAACCTTAGAGTTTTGGTATATCGATAGAGTCTTTTACATAATAGTCCAAACATCTTAAATTTAATGGAGTAAGTGACCAGGTTGCAAACTACATCTAGTCTAGCCGGATAGAATTTCAAACTGCAAAAAATGGTGGGCGGGTTATCTACCAACTAGCTAAACGTGGGGTGTGGGTTACTGAATTTTTTTCTGGTAAAATTGATTTTGAATTCTCATTTTCCACCCATATTCAAGTGGACCCCACATGGAATTTACCTTTAAACCTCTGTCGTACAGTGCCTCTCCCAATCCGACCCTTTTATTTTCTCCCTGATTTTGGAGAAGGGGTGATGCAGACATCTTGAGCTCCCAGCTCAGCTCATCAATGCTTTTAACAAGAGAATACCAAAACAAAGGCAACATTGCTCACATTTAACGCGGAGCGAGGGACACGTGCCCCACTGCAGCAGACAGTGGATGATGATATCGAGAGGGGCAGTAACATGTCTCGCGGAGGAGAACAAGCTTCGCGTGAGCCGGTGGAATTTAAAAAGGAACTTCAAAAGGGGGACACTTTTTTAGAAGTTGGTGGGCCCAAAGATGGGTCCAAAGAACAATTTATTGTATCTGAGGGGTCCAAAAGTGGGCCCATTGAGGAGTCCGCGACAGGAAGCACTGCTATTCTGACAGAATCGTCATCAATTTGTGGGCTCATTGAGGAGTCCGTGACGAAAGAGACTGCTTTACAACTGGAAACTCAGCAGGCAGATAGTGATGAGGACTTAGCAAAGCGCTTAAACTTAGACGAAGAATTCTCATTTACGGATGAGGAGTCAGAGGATCTTGAGTTTGTGGCTGATACACAGTGTGAGATTTCGCCAGAGATGGTCTTATCCAGCTTCCCAGAATCAGTACCTGACTTGGGTTGCAGAGTGCCTAGCAGAACAGTTGGGTTCAGGGTACAGCGGTCGCCTAAAGGGCTCATGCGGAGTCCCTGGATGACTACCTGGAGGTTGCCGCGGCAGCCAAAGCGGAAAAATTCGATGATGGAGGTACGAGAAGTTTTGTAGCTTCTGTTTTAAATTTCATGTAAGATTCAGAAGTTTTTTTCCTAGCTCATACATGTGGTTTAGAAGTTTGTGACAGAGAGCATAATGCTCTTCTACTCAACAAAATTAGGGGGTAGGAAACTGTCCGGGCTAAGACGAACTCTCAGATAGACATACGGTCTGACTCTGATTCGATGGAGGTCGGGGAGGAAGACACCCACCCCACACCCACGATCAACCTAAACACAGTCGCCCAATGAATACACTATTCTAGAATGTTAGGGGGCTGGGGGATAGGGGGAAGAAATATATGGTTAGGGACGTTATTAAGAGCTCCAAGGCAGATGTAGTAGGGTTATAGGAGACCAAACTTGCGAGTGGATTTAAACTCAAAAGAGTAGGGGGCAGCAGGATCGAAGAATGGGTGCTGCACCCGTCTGCAGGAGCATCGGGGGGGATTGCTATTGGGTTCAACCCGGATATCTTCACCTGCTCTGAGGAGCACTGCGGAACGTTTTTCCTGACTATCCGGGTAAAGCGACGATCTGATAATTGGGTGCAAACGATCACTGTCATCTATGGGCCGAATGTGGCTACAGATCGAGAAGCCTTTTGGCAAGAGCTTATCGGTATTCGACAACGATGGTCCGGAGCTTGAATTGTCGGGGGGACTTTAATTTCACCAGATTTGCTTTTGAGCACAAGTGAAGAGGTTCCAGCGACAGGCACAGAGAAGAGTTCAATAGGGTGATCACGGAACTAGAACTAATCGATATCCCAATTAATGACAGACTATTTACATGGTCCAACATGCAAGCAACCCCGATTATGGCCAAATTTGATAGGATTCTTGTATCGATGGATTGGGAGGCTAAATTTCCATTAGCAAGCACTAAATCTACCCCTAGACCTACGTCAGATCACACCCCGGTCCTACTTGATGCCGGGGTGCAGGGACCTCAAAGACCAGGGAGGTTCAGATTTGAGAAGGCCTGGCTGAAAATCCAAGGATTTCACCACATGGTGATGGAAAAATGGGCGCTCCCAACCACTGGTACAGATGCAGCATCCCGATGGTGTGAAAAAGTCTGCGGATTTAGAAAGCGGCTGCGTAGGTGGAACCGGTCTAGATTTTCGACCATCTAGCGTACAAAATACTCATTTTTGGAAGGCATTGATGAGCTAGAAAGACTGGAAGAAACGAGAGTCTTGTCACAAGATGAAAGAAACAGGCTGCTAGAGCCTTCGAGAAAATATCGCCAATCTTTATAAGCTGGAGGAGATCAAATGGCAGCAAAGGTCGAGGCTTTCGTGGCTCAAAGAGGGAGACGCAAACACGGCCTACTTCCATCGAGTGTCAAGCACAAGACGTAGGTCCAACCTAATCTTGTCACTACAAACGGATATGGGAACCTCGCAAGACAAAACTGTGATTTTCAAAACCTTTCAAGATTACTACAAGGGCCTCTTTGGGAAGAATAATAATTTCAGGGTCCCACTCTGGGAAGACTTTTAGCAGGGCTATCAAAACGAGTCAGCGCAAACGCTTTCTAACTTGGAAGCACCTTTCTCAGAAACGGAAGTGGAAAATGCCATCAAACAAATGGGAGCAGACAAGTCGCCTGGGCCAGACGGATTCCCAATGCTGTTCTTTAAGGTGTTCTAGGAAGAAATAAAAGGGGACATTACAGCATTGATGGATGAATTCTTCATCAATAATTTCAGATTAGGCATGTTCAACTTTATAGAAGTAGTTCTGATTCCTAAGAGGGCGGAATCTTCGAGGGTGGAGGATTTTAGACCGATCAGCCTTATAAACTACTCGGCTAAGATCATCACAAAGGTCCTGGACATCCGCCTGGGAAGCATAATGGACAGTTTAATTTCCAAAACACAGACTGGTTTCATCAAGGGTAGATGTATCCTGGATTGTGTGGCTACGGCAGAACAAGTCATCCACCACTGCCATACGGGCCAGTCTAAGAATTTCCTCCTCAAACTAGACTTCGAGAAAGCATATGACTCCGTCGACTGGAAGTGTTTGCTGGACGCTCTCAGAGGGAGAGGCTTTGGGGTTAAATGGATTAGGTGGATCAAACAGTGTGTATACACTAGTAAAACGGCAATCTCGGTTAATGGGCGGCCGGGTCCACCGTTTCCTTGCAAGAAGGGACTTCGGCAGGGGGATCCGCTGTCTCCTCTACTATTCACCATCGTTTCAGATGTACTGAAGGGCATGCTAGACAACTGCAGGAGGAAAGGCTGGATAACGCTCGTGGCTAGCAGTCACTCTAACCAAGGGTGCACGATTCTTCAGTATGCTGATGACACCCTACTCTTTGGTAACGAGAATAGGTCAGAGACAGTCTGCTTTAAAGGGGCACTCTACTATTTTGAAGTCTGGTCAGGTCTCAGGATTAATTTCCACAAGAGTGCTTTGATTCCAATTGCACTTTCCGATGTAGAGGCATAGGACCATGCGACCATTCCAAAATGTATGACAACGAGTTCCCAATCAAATATTTAGGGCTCCCACTCAAGCCAGGGAAGCTTACTAAGACGGACTGGCTACCTATCATAGACAGGGTGGAGGACAGGTTTTCAGGGTTGGAATGGAAAATTGCTTTCCCTCGGTGGCAGAGTGGTTCTCATCAACTCAGTATTGTCTAATTTGTCCATTTATTACATGTCGTTTTTTGAGCTTCCTAAATGGGTAATTCAAAGGATTGACAGAATCCGAAAAAGATTCCTTTGGAAAGGGAAGACTCGAATAGGGGAGGATACCACCTGATCAAATGGAGTATTGCTTGCATGAAGAAGAAGCATGGAGGACTAGGCATCATCGACCTTAGAGATATGAACCTTGCCCTTTTGGGGAAATGGTGGTGGAAGGTATTTGACCACAGCAGGGAAGGATGACAGGATTTCATTCAACCATACATTCGAGGAAAAGGTACGAAGAAGTTTAGGCTTCCGAGTAGGGTCTAGAGTTTCTTGATTCTGGAAAGGAATTACCAAAGCAAGCGGACCGTTCAACTCAGCAGTTACATCGACTATCGGTAATGGACGATCCACCAGATTCTGGTGGGACAAATGGTGTGGTGCCCATACCCTTAAGAAAAATTTCCCAGAGCTGTATGAGAAAACGAATCGACCGAATATATCTGTAATCGAGACTTGGAAGAGGGGCAATTGGAGGTCGTCGTTCCGAGGAACTCTTACCCCAGAATTACATCAATAACTGCTTGAATTGCAAGCACACATCACACGAACCGGTGCGAGGTGTGCTCAAGGCCCAGATCAGATGTGCTGGGGACTCGAAACCAATGGAGCTTTCACGGTTAGATCTCTGTATCATCGAATTCACTATCGAGGTTGCAGACCCAGCTGGGCACAGGTGTTATAGAAGGCGAAAATCCCCCTAAAAGTCAGGATTTTTCCCTGGCTAGTGCTCAATAATGCAATCCTCACCAGAGAGAACCTTACCAAAAATACAACCCCAGATAACGACTAACTGTGGATTCTGGAACATGCATGCGGAGAATTTGAATCACCTTTTTATTCACTGCTCAAGGAGTAAGGCAACTATGGTAGAGGTATTACGAGCCTTAGGAACAGCTGACTACCCCAGCGAATATGAGGATTTGTGGATTGGCCCCAAATTTGCCTCGATTCGCTACGAAATGAAGGATGCGTGGTACATTTCCATTGCGGCAACTACATGGGTGTTATGGCTAGACAGAAATAATTTCTATTTTCGTGCTTCATGTAATAGTATTTCTGGTAACCTTACTTATATCATGCATCTTCTTTTTTTTGGGCTACAGCTGTTGCCACAGGAGCGAGAGGGAGAATTGCCAGAGTCTTCCAGGTGGAGGAATTTGATGATGAGGAGGTAGAGTTTGGGCCAACACTGGACTGAGGGGTAGGCACCCTCCATACTCATCGAAGTTTCATTAACCGCAGTCTCCGCTACTTTGTATTTTGTATCGACCTACTGTACTTTTGGTTGTATGATGTATGGATGATTAGACCCACCCCCAGGGTTTTGTTGGGAGATTATATTTTATTTCCTGCACTGTACTTTTGTATTTCTCCCGGTATACCGGGGTTGTTTTATTAATTTCTTATTAATGAAACAGGGTGGCGTTATTCCACCTTTAACCTCAAAAAAAAAAATTGCTCATATTTGAAAGACGAACTATCTAAAGACCTCAATCAGTGGAACACAAGATATAGCCAAGTTGTACAAATTGGATTTGAAATCAAATACCAATAAATGTCCAGAATTGTTTGGCTGAAAGAAGGGGATGCGAACACAGCTTGTTTCTACCGTGTGCCAAATACTCATAGAAGATCTAATCGGATACAATCGGTAAACACTTACGACAGGGTCATCCAAGAGGAGAACCTTGTCAAACATGTTTTCTATGATCACTTTAAAAACTTTTTGGCCGCAAGAGAGAATTTAAATCCATGTTATCGAGGATTTTTGGCTGGATCGAACAGAGGAACTTAACACGCTACCCTCATCTTTAGAAGATCCATTCTCAGTAAAGGAGATTAAAGATGTGATTACCCAAATGGGCAGGGAGAAAGCTCCCGATGATGGCATTATGGTTGTCCTGAATGAATTCTTCGATCATGTGTGGAAATTAGGACCCTTGAACTTTGCAAAGGTAATTCTGATCCCAAAGAAAGTAGACTCATGTCAGGTGGGTGAGTACCAACCAATCAGCCTTCTCAATTGCTCAGTTAAAATCATCACCAAGATCTTAGCAAACCAATTAGGAGTGGTGATTGATAAACTGATTAGTAGAGAACAAACATGACTTATAAAATGTAGATGTACCCTAAACTGCATGGCAATGGCTGAGGAGACTATCCATTAATGTCACATCAATAATTCCAGTAGCTACCTTCTAAAGTTACACTTCGCGAAAGCATATGACTCCATTGAGTGAGAATGCCTCCTAGAAGCGCTTAAAGGAACGGATTTCGGAGAGAGGTGGTTCAAATGGATCTGCTAATGTCTCACATCTAGTAGGGCTACAATCCTACTAAATGGGGTTCCGGGTAGAACTTTCTCTTGTAGACGTGGGCAAGGCGACCCGCTTACCCCACTCTTATTCACCATTGTAGCATACATCCTCAAATGCATGATGGAAAACTATAAGGAGTCAGGGTGGATCACTTTGGTTGCTAGTGGAAGAGAGCACCAAGGTTGCACTATCCTGTAATATGCTGATGATACCCCATTTTTCGGTAACGGTGATTTAGGGGAATCCATCACCTTCAAAGGAGCATTGTATTGCTTCGAAGTATGGTCAGGTCTATGGGTGAATTTTCATAAAGTGCCTTAGTATCTTATGCTACTATTTTCCAGTGTAGGAGCAACTGATGATGAGTTCTTTTATTGGAAGAGAAACTCAGATCTCAACCGTATATCTAACCCTGATGAGAGGCTATTATAATTAGAACATGTGGATCTGGTGGTAGTTGTTAGCCGTTGAACACCTACAAAAAGACTAAAACACCGGGAGTTGTCCCGGCGACAGGCCCTCTGACAATCAAGTTAGCAACCGAGGATAAAAGTTGGGATTAGTGGCAAAAGATTGATTACCTGGTAACTGTAGAGGTGGCATATATTAATAGGCCTGTATGGAGTTAGTTAGGAAAAGATTTCCCAACTGCCTAATCAGATCCCCCGGATAAGGGGTGCGATTAAGAGGTTGATTCCCTGATTTTTAAAGGATTTAATCACCATCCTTAAGTGACTGGTCAACTGTTCCTTGGTGGGCTGATCCAGGACGAAGGGCCTACTAATGGCCCAGGAGCTGGCCCTGGGCTTGTAACGGTCTGTGGGCCTGTTATCTTAACCCTAAGTACCTTGAGATTCGTACAAGGATCGTGCAGTCCTGATTAGCTGCGATTTTCACCCTTATCAGTACTGATAACAATGTCGGAAGAAGAGGCTTATGAGCGTGCTAGGACTCTAAACTATAAACTGGACAACTTCCCAATCAAGTATCTAGGATTCGCAATCAGGTCAAAAAAACCCAGAAAGGTAGATTGGATGTCAATTATTGATAGAATTGAAGCCAGATTGATGAGATGGAAAGTAAAGTCTCTTTCATTAGGAGATAGAGTCACACTCATCAATTCGGTGTTATCCAACATCCCAACTTAGTACTTATCCTTTTATTTTTTGAAGGAACAGCTTATCCTTTTTTGAAATGCCACAAAGGGTGATTACAAGGATTGTTCTGATACAAAAATGATTCTCGTGGGAGGGCGCGGACGCAGAAAATGGGGGTTATCATCTAGTAAAGTGAGAGAAGGTGTGCATGCGTAAAGCACATGGGGGACTGTGAATCATTGTTGTGAGAAAGATGAACCTGGCTTTCCTTGGAAAGTGGTGGTGGAAAGGATTTCATCCAAACAGGTAAGGCTGACAGGAATTTATCAACTCTTATCTTCATGGAAAGGGAACGATAACCTATGGCTTTTGTGTAGGGCCTAGAGTACCCTGGTTTTGAAGAGAGGTTTCCAAAGCCCATAATGCCTTCCAGAATTGTATCACCACATTCATTAGGAATGGGCTGGACACAAAATTTTGATAAAATAGATGTTGCGGGGCCCATCGGTTGAAAGATTTGTTCCCAAATCTATATGCACTTTCCACACAGCCGCACATTTCCGTTGCTAAGGCTCTGTTTGGTTCAAAGGAGGGGAGAGAAGGGGAGGGATTTTAATGGAGGGGAGGGGAGGGGCGGGAAAGGCCGGGATGGATTTAATGAAGATTCTGTTTGGTTAAAAGGAGGGGAGGGTACGGAAAATAATTATCTTCTTGTTTGGTTCACAAGGGAAGGGAATGGATTTTATAATAAAATTACTTTTATACCCTTAGCCACATGCTAGTAGGAACTTTATGATTTAAAATTTAGAATCAATAGTTAAATGTTTCAGACATTAGTCTTTAAATATAAAGATGAAAGATAAACAATTTCCGTATCTCAAATAAATATCTTGAATCGATTATTAACTAGATTCAAATATGTGAACAATAGTCCATAGTATACATCAACAGAAAAATTACACACTCATCATTGACTTCTCAATCAACTCATGATGTGAGACGGGAAACTGAGGACCACTATTCTAAAAAAGGTTCATCAATGGAGGAAGAGGCTAAGAGGGTCGACAAGTACAACTAGAGGAATTCGAAAATAGTAGCAGCATTCTTACTGCTGAATTTGCAAATTTCAGAGGAGAAACTTCAACTCAAGAAGAATCGAATAATCAGAATGTCGTGTCATTCAATTTGGATGAAGAAATCTCTCTCCTTAGGCAAGAATGTGCAAATCTTGGGAATGAACAGAGGAAGCTATAGTGCAATGCGGAATCTGTGAGCAGTGAGATGTTTGCAGAATGTCAGGTGTGTTCAACCGTTAATTTTTATATTTTTTCTTCTAAAATAAATTAATATCAATTAGATCTAGTGTATATGGTTTTTGTAAGTTTTACCGTAACAAGTTTCTTTTTCAACCAACTTCCTCATTCAGGAATTTGGTTTTTGTTAAATTTGATTAATCTTTCCAAAACTTTTCTCCAAATGATGAGGAAACTATATGAAATGTTCAATTTTATGTTTATAATGACATATACAACAACAAAGATGATGTGGAGATTGAAGAGGAAAAATATCAAAGAGAACAAACTAAAAGGGCAATTTAGTCCATTCACATTAAAAAATTAGACATAATTTCTCTCTCCTCCAAATTCCCCAAATATTCAGGAAGGGTGTTGCAAATCCCCCAAATATTCACTTAATATACTTTCAACTGGAATTTAAATACATAAATAACTCACCTATATGATAATGTTTTGTAACTAGTTAAGTTCATCGAGCAAAATCACAACTTCTGTTTTCAAAATATTCTACAAAATTTTGACTCCACAATTTTTTAAAAAAAAATATTCTAAACTATTTCATTATATTGGAATTTTGTAGTACCAGTTACAGAAATAAGGTCAAAAACTGTCAATTAGGCAATCCTAACCACAGTACAGCTTTATGACGAATAATAAAACGAACAAACAAACATGCACCATATAGTGTTATTCCATTCTTCAACATCATCAGCGTGATCAGTCGAGCCACTACGAATCTCCACTTACAATCAACCCTCTCGTCATGTAATGGTGTGGAGAAACTAATAGTAATACATGGAAGGAAAACTCAAAATCAGTAACATGATAGCAAAATCAATCCTTCTATACACTACGCAAGACTCAAAAAACAGTGCAGCATGAAACTATTTAAGCATTGATAATATAGCTTAAAATAATGCAGCATTCCCGTGAATGAAATGGCTGTCAAAACAGCAGCGACTGCTTGCAATATGAAGATTGCTACATGTTTAATGTATGAAAAGTATATTAAAAAAATGCATCCTGTTTGCTGGTGCTTTTATTCCCAGAAATATAGCACAATACAAATCAAAAAACAACTGCATTTGATATCTAGAGCTTGTCAAAATTGAGAGGCTCCCTTAAGAACTTCTCCATTTGCTTCGCTCTTGTTCTTATAGACATGTCAAATACCTTTTGCCCAAATTCAACCACCAGTCCTCCAAGAATGCTAGGGTCAACCTGCAATTGTAGAACGAATATCATTTAGGCCAAAAACTTCCGATTTGAATGAATTTGAGATATATTTTAATCCTTAGTTTAACAATGGTTTTCAAATTCATCTATGTAAGCTATGGGGTCTTTTGAAATGGTTTGGAAGGTATGAAAGAGACAGAGCTAACAGAAAGTGAAGGTCAAATAATGAGATCAAAACAAAATTTTCCTTTGCATAAAATTAAATAAAGTGAAAAATATTTGATCTTGACGATCAGCTGGCCAAACACATAAAAAGGGCCTTCCACAAAAAAAAAAGATTTAAACAATATTCTTTTCAAATTGGGTAACTTCAGCAGTTCTTTTTACCATTAGCAAGCAGCAACATTAAGCATAACAGGAGAAAAATCTAATTATTATTGATAAGAGAAGGCATCTGAACCTCGGAAAAAGAATTAGGAAGTACATCTACAAGAATAATTTTGTTTGTTTAATAAAAGTGTGAATACTTGGGCATGGCTAATTTTACTAGCTAAAATGTCACAACATAGAGCAGCTGGGTGTGGTAAGTGATACTGACTGATATGAAGCTCTTTAAATATAGAACTGACTAATATGAAGCTCTAAAGAATGTTCATATAGATACAATAATATGCAATCAGCATTACCTTTTGTTCAACTTGAACAGATTTAGCATCTGGAAGAATCTCTTTCAATGTCTGCTTAGTTCTTTTTCCTCTTCTGCTGGAAGTGGCTGGTAATAAAATGGATAATGATCGAGTAAATAAATAAAGAGTAATGTCTATGTAGCAACTAAGAACAAGTAAATAATACATCAATGAAGGCAACCAGATGAACTGACAAAGTGAAACTTTACTGGTGGGCAACAATAAAAAATAGAACTGACTGGATAGCTTTAGCAACAATTTAGTACAAGCAACCTTCTTCCAGTTAAAAAGGGAGTAAAGATGGACACACCACCGCTTTTTACTCTACTGTGAAAGCCTTCTCATGTTCATTCCATTCAACTACTAAATGCTCACTATCAATAAAATTCACAAAAAGGATAGAACAGAACTTACAATAACAGTTGTGACAATGACTTTCACCTCCCCCTTTTGCGCCATGGTCAACTCAACAAATCTCTTGAAAATTCGCTCTATATTTCTTAGCCTCCCATTGTCAGCCAGGACAGCTTTTTACATGTATCCGAAAGTGACGGATTGGTAAGAACAAACAAAAAGGAAAAGCATGCACTTAATTTAACTAACAAAAACAGTTAGATCAACCAATTTGGCCATACAGGCCTACTGGTCACATATATATACACAGTATTTTCAGTAGCATGTAAATCAGAAGTGAGAAATAAATTGAAATGTATATAGAGTGAATGTCGTACCCAAGAAATTCTTGGTGACATCTGAAAAACCAGCTTCAGCAAATATTTCATTTATAGCCTTTACCCTGGTCTCCCTAGGCACTGAGAGATCCTTAATGAACTGTGAAAACAAAGGACTTTTCTTGGAAGCAGCAACAATGTCAAGGATCTCAGATTCAACCTTGTCCAATACATTGGCTTTGGAGGCTGCAATGAACAAAGCAGAAGCATAATTACCAGAACCTCCGAACAGTGATAGAGGGACCTGACAGCACACAGAGATGAGCATAAATAAGATGGGGCATCTTTACCTATTACAGATCCATTGATTTCAAACAATAAGGCACATTTGCACAAAAACTTCTTTCGAAAGGAGATGTCCAGTAACTAAAAGATCAATTCTTAAATCATGTCAACAAGAAGCTAGTACTTGCAATAAATGATTTCTGCATACAAAAAAAGATATTCCAGGCAACATGATGCCCAGATTATTATGTTTTAAATAGCATTAGCTTAGATAAACTTAGAACATATCAGTTTCTTTGGTTCAAGTTTCTTCACTATCTAATAACAAATCTGATAAATATCTATGTTTGTGTATTATCTAGGAATCTTCAAGGAGAAAAGGAGGCCCAGTATACTATCATCTGAAGAAAACCAGTATCCCTACTGGACTCTTTGAGAGAGAACATGCTCTCTGACAGTGCAGGTTCAGACTGGGATATCCTACACTTTTGCTCCGAACAATCCATCCGAAACCAGGTTATCAGAATGCACCCATCTATGTATTAAGATGCACTCATTTCTTCTGCAAGCCCTAATAGTTCTATAAATATAAGGACTCTTGTTTCAAGACTTCAACCTAACTTAGCAAGCTTGTTCAACACCTTTCGCTACATATTCATTGTTAAGGATGAACAAGAAAAGAAGGGTGAACTACGGAAAACAACTATAGAGGCATTATTGAGAACCTTCAAAAGAAAAACTTCTAATTAAATAAGTGTAAACCATCGATTTGCAGAAACTTTTCACGCTTCAGATGAACTACGAAAACCCATATCTACTCTTAGGATGGTATGACCTTACAATCCTGTTGAGAGGGTTCGTCAGCAGTGCATGTAACCTCATTTAGTCTACAAATGACAAAGAATGCCTATTCTACAGTAAATCACATAAAAGAATAGCACTACACGTCGTCTCAAAATACCAAGAGGGTGGAGCGTGAGAGGATGCAGTGGTGGATGTGGAGGTGGTGGTGAAGCTAAATGGAGTAGGTGTTGCAGGGGTTATAAGAGGTGGAGAGAACAAAAGGTTGGAATCATAATTGGCGGCGTGTAGTAGGATTTGTAAAAGAGGTGAACGAGGGTAAATCTGATGCACGGTGGAAGAGGTTTGTATGATGGTGGGAGAGGTGAGAGAAAGTACAGTGATAGTGAAAGAAGTAGAGATAGTATTGAAGTGTCAGAGGTGGAGAAGAGGTGGAGAAGATAGAGGTGGAAATCAGAACCAATGGCTGAGGAAGTGGAGATGAAAGTTGGGGAACTGAAATAAATTGGAGGGAGTTGGAGCTAAAAATGATGGTGGAGTGTAAGGAAACTTGGAGGGATAGTGGAGAACATAGGGCACATGCAATCGCAACTAATATAATATGCTTTCAGGCTAGGTGGGGAAGGTGGAGAGAGAGAGAAAGGGAGAGAGGTAAAATTTGTCTTTCGGACTAAGAAAGAAAGCAATGTATCTGAACTAATACACTAAAAAAATTTATCAATTAATTGGAGGGTATTGTAGATAACTGTCCAAAGCACTCTTTATTCCTATGAAAATAGTGAATCATAACTCATGAATAGCTGTAATATAACAAGTAGAAGCCAATAGGCTTCTATGAATTTGATAACTTCAACTAAGAGTTAGGTAATTCATTGATTAGTCTACAACTCCTACATTGACATTTTTTATTTTATTTGCTATTTCTTCATTAGGGGAGAAAGAAAGGGAAAACAAAATTACATCTAAAGTTTCCTTAAAAGACAGATGAGGATTTTGTTCCCAAAATAATTTATAGACTGAACAGAATCCTCGTTCAAGCTTTATTTAGGTCCACCAGCCTAAATGAACCCTGCACATAAGTCCCCATCTAATCCAGCAATTTAAAGATGACACTGAAATTATGTAACACTTATAACTATAAGCTTTAGACTAATAGTAATATCACTTGTCAAATCCTGTAAGTTAAGAAATCAGACTAAATTATCCGATAATACTCACATATCTTCAAAGACCTAATCTGAAATATAGCACTTCTCCAACCATACCAACCTAATTCACAAACATCTACCAAAATCCTCACAATCTTTCACCCATAAGCTGAACAAGTGAATCTCGATCTATAACCTTAATATTTGTCAAAACCAGTAATATTCTCCACACACAAAAAAAAGCCTTGCAATACACATAATCAATCATGAGGTTTCAAACATCTCTCACTACCACATGGCCTTCATCATAATGAGACATTCATCAGAACAGAAAAAGAGGCTGTCAAGATTGAATTTGAATGCAATGCATTAATACTCAACAACAACAACATAGTTTGCTGTGGACTGGATCTCCTAACTTCATTGAGCTACCTTTAAGGCTAAGCATCATATGATACACTTGTATTCAAAGTTGAGACTAGAGAATACATAAAATCCCTAAGAATGTAATTATGTAAGGATCTAGATCCCTCAACAATGGAAACAACATATATCTGATAGGGGAAGAGGAAAAACTGTCATATCTATTTTCAACCAAAATTATTATCCTCAGCCTTGCCCATGACTGAGATAAGGCAAGGTTTCAATCAGCAGTCACTTGCACAGTAAAATATATTAAAGGAACAACAACAACAACAATGAAACAACAAATTTACCAACCAACTCATGTTTGTTCCTAAAATCATTATGATACAGTGGTTCAGTGGTTCAAGCAATTTCAGATATCAATCATACTAGAACTGGACCAAGACAAAATATCCAAGGCTCTGACTCTCACTACATCAGTTATTAATTTTCTTAAGACATTGTTCATGTCAATGGAACGAGGTTAATCTGACACAAGGTTCAAATGCTAGAGGTAAATAACGCCATAAGCCTTTTTCCAACCACTGTGTTAGGGCCTAAAGGGGCGAGGTTCTTCTGACACAAACAAACCCCAAAGGCATATGTGGTAATCCTGCATACCACATTAATGAGCCATTCTTATTTAAAGCTAATACATATCAAACACTTCCACACTAATGAGAGAACACAGTCAAACAAGTAATTTTGGGATGGTTTTTCCCAAATGTGCAATATCTTAATCAGAAAAACATTATAGACGCCACCATCAATAGAGAAACAAACTTAAAGTAATTGAAGTAACATTCTACATGAATCATAGCTAGGAAATAAAGGAGTCATGACTTGGTGCTCATCTGGTGAGTTTCCACCATACCTAATACTCCCTCCGTTTCAAAATATAACTCAACCTAGGTTTCTACACGACTATTAAGAAACAACCTGGGATTGAATAAAAGTACTAAATATTCTTGGTTTTTGAGCTCATAAACGAGTCATCGATTGCACAATGTCCTATTTGCCCTCCTCTATAATTTTTTATTCTTCACTTACAAAAAAGGATAAGGGTAAAATTGAAAATCTCATAGAATATTAACAAATGGACATTTAAGAATGACAAGACATCTCCTTAAAAACCTAAAATGACTTATATTATGAAACATAAAATAAAACTTTTTTAAAAAAATGCTAGAATGACTTATATTTTGAAACGGACGGAGAACTATTTTTGTATTTATGAAGGCCCTTTTGGCATGTGGGTTTTGAAGGGTGAAATGGGAAGAGCTCAAATGAGTATTACATTTGAGTTTCTCCCACTTCCCTCACTATCCTCTTCAAAACCCACATGCCAAACAGGGTCTAAGGTGAAAAGTGAGGGATGTTCCATTCTCTAGGTGAAAATCTATATCACATATTTGTCACTCTTGCTTAAACATGTTTTTCTCTGATTAAGTTATCAATAAAACAATCAGCTTCACCCTAACTAATTCATCCAAAATATTGCGAGCAAGGAAATGATTCCACATTTATACAAAAACACATCTCATTATCTGGACAATCCCCATTAGGTCTTCCAGCACACAATCAAACACGAATTCATGTCATAATAATAGAACTAACCAAGCTTATTATAAGAACAAATCATCACATTCAAGCAACCATTTTCAAGAATAAGTCTAGTAGCACAGATTACAAAGATGAGATTTTTTTTCATTACCTTGATGTTGGCTTCAGTAGGTTTCGCCTGAATCGAGAAGTTTCTCGAACCCTGCAAATCAAGAAAGACAAATTGGATCAAACTCTCGAACAACTCAACGCAATTACTGATATGGAGCTAGGGTTTGGGATTTCACCTCGGGTTTGATGATGCGGCCGATCGGAGGGACGGCGGATTCCGAGGTGAGGAGCGTTGGAAGAGAGGGATCCCGGATCGGAGACGGCCTGAGATCATCGCCATGGCCAAACCCTAGCTTTGCTTTCTTAGACTTTTGAGCTTTTTTTGATTGATGGAATGGAAGGACAGAGATGAGTAGAAGAGGAGGAGCAAGACGAAGAATTTTTTGCCGTAATAGGCCACTTTTTGAAAATATTTGTGATTATGGGCCAGTTTCGAAACGATTAGCGCTCGTGAACTAATTTGTATCACGTCGGCTGCTATTCTCATTAGCGATATCTTCATTTTGAAGGTCCCTATATTTTAAAATATTCGAAAATTTTTGTTTGATGTCGCTATTCCCACCAGCGACCTTAGTATATTTGAGGTTGCTAATGGGATTAGCGACATCAAATGAATGTACTGAGATACTTAGCGATTTCTAAACAGTTTTTGCTCTATTTGGGAAAAAAATTTAAAACTGAGGTCGCTGTTGGGAATAGCGACCTTAGTATACTTCGGTTGCTATTCACAATAGTGACCTCAGTAGGAAATTCAATCTCCTTGTTTTTTGTAAAATTTACAAAATAGTCACATAACTAAGGCATCTATTCGGAAAAGCAACTTTAGTACAATAAAGGTTTCTATTCCGAATAGCGATCTTTGTACAACTAAAACTAAGGTCGCTATTCTGAATAGCGACCTCAGTTTCAAAAATAAATTGATTGTTATTTTTTCAGAAAGCAAAAAACTCTCTAGATTTTGCTAAGTGTTAGAATACCATTAAAGGTCGTTAATCTCATTAGCGACTTCATATATATTTTGGTCGCTAATAGGAATAGCGACAGCAAACAAAAAATTTCAAATATTTTAAAACATGGGCCACTTTTTTCATTAACGACTTTTAAAATGAAGATGTCGCTAATGAGAATAGCAGTCGCTGCTGACGTAGTACAAAGTAGCCCATGAGTGCTAATAATTTTGAAACAGGCTCATAATCGCAAATATTTTCAAAAAGTAGCCTGTTATGGCAAAAAATTCAAAGACGAAGGAGTTGATAGGGATGGCATTCGGGCCGGGCGCTCGGGCTCCAACCCGGCGGGCTAGCCCGGGTAACGGGCGGGTCTGGGTCAAGTTGGGTGAATATCCGGGCCGGGCGGGGTTCAAACATCAAATTCTCGACCCAAATGACCCGCGAACCCATATGGGTTCAACCCAACCCGGGCCGAGCTAGGTCACGGGTTGGCCCAACAAATTTTTTTAACACCAAAAAATATAAAATTGTACATTTTATATTAAATGAGTGTGAACAACAAAATTAATTACTCACTAGCTATTTATAGCCCACTATTCTCACCACACCCTAGCTATTTATAGCAAACTCTACATTCTCACTTCTCTCATCTCACCAATGTGAGACCAAATATATTTGGATTTTAAACTTTGAAATTTTTTACTCCCACATTTGTGAGATGCGAGAAGCGAGGAGGTGGAGTTAGCTATAAATAGCTAGGGTGGGGGTTGTCTAATTGAGTAGTGGGTAGTAATCAATTAATTTTGATGTCCACAATCATTTTTATAAAAAAAATTTGATAAATTTTAGAGTATATATATATATATATATATATATTTGGCACACAAAAAAAAGATTAAAAAAATCAAAAAAAATCCAAATGGGTCGAAACCACAAACCAGCAGGTCACGAGTCGGGTTCGGGCGGGCTTGAACGGGTTTGCGGGTTGACGGGCCGGGTTGAGTGGGTTGGTATCGAGATTTTTTCGACCCGGGTTGACCCGGTTGGGATAACGGGTCCGACCCGAACCCGAAGTGGGCCAAGATGGGTCGGGTCAAGTTGGGCGGGTTGCAAGCGGATCGTGGGTTGACCCGACCCGGATGCCATCCCTAGGAGTAGAGTTTGGGCCAGAATGGGCAGAGATGGGCCTTATTTGGATGATGTTGGGCTGCCCTAAAACTAGTATTGCTGTTGCTGACATGTACAAATTCTTCATTTAACTCTTATCAAGTGCAATATGCTCCCATACTAGCAAATTTAAGATTAAAATTTTAAATTTTGAATAAAAAATAAAAAAAAGCCAAATCCTCTTCCTTTGCTTGTCCAAAAACTTTGGTTCAGCTTGAAATCTTTGATACCATCGTCCAAGTAGCCGGTCTGGGAGTGCTCGGATCTTGCGAACTGGCAAAGACTCGAGGAATAGCATCGAAAGGGGCTAATTTAGCTGGAAGTCTTCTATTTTATTGTCATGCCCTGCTTCCTAAAATACGAAAACACAGACACGCAATTAAGGCCCAGTGAATGAAATAATACGTCATTCATAAGCTGTGATATGGCTAAAAATAGGATTAAATCGGAACCGTTCAAATCGGACACGAATCTTAAAGCTCGGGAGTAAAATGGTAATTTCACCTGCAAACGGGTCTAAAATGGGAACTGTGCCTTTTTCCAAAGGCCCAATAACCCATAAACGGATCCGTTTTACTGGGTGCGGGTTCCAACCCGCAAGAAACCCAGTCCAGCTGGATAGAATTAGGATTTATGATTGTCCTTAATCAACGGTCCTGATCACTTCTATCCATTCACTGGGAAGTAGGGATTTGATCTTATCCCGAAACTGGTTCCTAAGGCGGCTATAAATACCCCCCATCCCCCACTGTTACTAGGTAATCAATCTTTTGACAATCAAAAGCTCTTTCATAATCTTTCTGATTACTGACAAGAGCGTCGGAGGGTACGTCGCTGGAATCAACTCCGGTGTTTCGCACTTTTTTGCAGGTCAACGGCGGGAGAATCTCGGTCAAACTCCGGTGCGGATCGTTCAGGTTTGACTATTCAACTTCCCTCGAATCCACAAATCTATCTGTTTGCCCGCACACCGATTTCAGCGGCAACAGATTGGTGCCGCCTATGAGAAAACGAATAGCAGTCCAACCTCTTGCACCGGTCAATACCGCCTTCAGCATGCAACCAAGGAAATTGAGATCTAGAGGGTCCAACCGTGGACCCACTCCTCCTCAACCGCAACCGGAGGTTCCCCTCCAACCCATCCAGCCTCAGGGGCTGCTCCCTCCTCAACCCGATCCGCCGCTGCAGCAGGGGAAGCCTCCTCTCCAAAATCTTCAACACCAGTAGGCTCCACTCGAGCCCAAGAATGCCGATATTGGGACCTCTCGTCCTCATCCTCAGAAGTAACCTCTTCACTGCGACCATATCTCCGTACATAACCCTTCAACCAACTCTATGGCATCCCATAACCCTCGGCCGTCAGAAGACCTCCGCAACATCATCATCAACCAGCAGAAAGAAGAGGACCTTCACCGCCGTTTAGATGAAAGGCGGGCCCGTGAGGGAGTCTCCCGCTCAGAACGTCCAAATGAGCGATCTCCTCGCCGTCGCGACCACAGGAGGTCCCCTTTTTATAGGAGGCGAAGGGAGTCCCCTGAGTGCCTTCGAAGAAGGCATCACTCTCCAGCCGGTCGATAGCCCCAGAGGGACCAGAACGGACCTATCACCTGAGTAGAATTCCAAGAATTCCAGGCAACAATCTTGCAGGCCCTCAATCTCCAGCCAAACAACAACAATAATGTTAGAGGGGTCCTTACTCCTCCACCGGTTCGGAGCCCTCGCCATCGGTCCCTCAGTCCTCCTCAAGCTCCGAGCCACTGCCATCACATTCCTAGCCCTCACCAGTCTCCGAGCTATCGATGCCGTAGCCCACGCTCCCATTCGTACAAAGACGAGTCCAGAGGCTCACCAGGATACCGTCGAAGGGATGATGCTGTATACCGCTATCTCCATAAGATGGAGAGGCACCTCGGTCAACTCGATAGAGACGAGGAACTGAGAGGAAGGACCCTCCGACCGAGCAGACCTCCATTTTCTCGAACCATCATGGAGGCACCCGTTCTAGCAAATTTCAAGCACCCGCAGTTCGAGACATATACAGGGGAGACATATCCCATGGATCACATCGAGAGTTTCAAAACTCTCATGATGATCCACCAAGCCTCCGATGCCCTCCTATGCAAGACTTTTCCAGCCACTCTCAAAGGCCCAGCTCGGGAATGGTACTCCTGCCTCGCTCCATCCTCCATCTTCTCTTTTGAACAGTTCGAGACCCTCTTCATAACCCACTTCATGAGCAGCTGCCGCTCCGAAAAGACGAGTATTTCACTACTTTTCCCCAATCAGAAGAACGGCGAGAAGCTGAGAGATTATGTCAAGCGGATTACCGCGGAAGCCAGGTCCATCGCCTCCCTCGACCAATCGGTCGCTGCAGCCGCCTTCCAGTCCAATGTCCTCAACTCGAACCTCTGGTCCTCCCTAGCCAAGAAACCCCTACGAGACTTCTCCAAACTTCTTCTCTGACGCGAGAAGTACATCCGGGCGGAGGAGGCAGAACATCGCCCCACATTCGAAGGATCCTCTTCTGGAAATAAGAGGAAGGCAGCTGAAGATGAGGGAGTTAAAAAACTCCAGAAGGACGACGGGGGTCAGCATCGTCCACCTCCCAAATTTGAAAAGTTTACCCCTCTCAACACCAATGTCTCAACTATTCTCATGGAAGTGGAGAAAGAAAGGATCTTGCCTCCTGCCCCGAAGATGAATACCCCTGGAAAGAAGAGGGATAAGGAGAAGTGGTGCCGCTACCATCGAGACCACGGCCACGACACCAATGATTGTCGGGCCCTGAAGAATGAAATCAAAGCCCTTATTCAAAGAGGACAGCTCTCCAAGTTTGTAAGAAAGAACTGGATCAATCTACCTCCACCCCTTAGGGGGGCTAACAAGCGGCCCGAGAGGCGTGACGAGACTCCCGAATTTGAAGAAGAGCGCATCTTGCACCTCATCCACGAGGGTCCAATGGGAGGAACCTCCAACTCATCTCGAAAGGCTTTCATCAGGAAAGTCAATTCGATACATAGCCTACCCCCTCCCAAAGGTCTGGGAGTCCCGGTTACTTTCTCAGATAAAGATCTAGAGGGTGTCCGAACCCCCCACTGTGATGTATTGGTAATTAACCTCCACATGGAAAACTTCAAAGTGAAAAGAATTCTGGTGGATAATGGTAGTTCTGTCAACATCCTCTTCCTAGCGGCTTTCCGAGGACTCAAGTTATCGAGGGACAGGCTAAAGCCCGCCAGCTACACTCTCCATGGGTTCACGGGAGTGCCAGTGATGATCGAATGTGTAATAACCCTCGACGTAACCGCTGGAAAAACTCCTACTACCCGAACGGAGCCAATGGACTTCATGGTTGTTGACGTCCCAGCCGCTTACAATGTGATACTAGGTCGACCTGGCCTAGTTGCTTTAGAAGCCGTTCTGTCAGCTTATCATCTGAAAATGAAGTTCCCCACCAAGGTAGGTATAGAGGAAGTAAAGGGAAATCAAGAGATGGCCCGTAAATGCTACATGACCTTGACCGGAGGACCCGTCCTTACCCTCGAGACCCTTGAAATTTCCCAGGGGAACACCAAGCTTATGTCAAAACCGGTAGATGAGCTGGAGGAAGTGCTCTTCTCGGAGCAAGATCCGAACCGCAAATTCTTCATCAGCAAGAACCTCTCCTCTGCCCTCTGTTCTGACATAGTCCAGTACATCAAGAAGAACCATGACCTCTTCTCATGGACAGCTGCCGACATGCCAGGGATTTTCGAAGACCTCCTCGTCCACCACCTAAGTGTTGCTCCGAGGTCCAAACCGGTCCAGCAGAAGAGGCATAAATTCGCACCTGAGCGCCAGCAGGCCATAAAGGAAGAAGTAGAGAAGCTCCTCAAAGCCCGGTTCATACAAGAGGTTAACTATCCCGAGTGGCTCGCTAACGTTGTTATGGTTAAGAAGGCCAATGGGAGTTGGAGGATTTGCATCGACTTCACAGACTTGAACAAGGCATGCCCCAAGGATCATTTCCCACTCCACAGCATCGACACCTTGATCGATGCCACTTCGAGCCATGAGCTTCTGAGCTTCATGGACGCCTTCTCCGGATACAACCAAATCCGAATGTTCCTCCCAGATATCCTGATGACGTCATTCGTCACAGATCAAGATCTCTATTGCTATAGAGTAATGCTCTTCGGGCTAAAGAATGTCGGTGCCACCTACCAACGCCTCGTCAATAAGGTCTTCAAGAATCAGATCAGCCGAAACATGGAGGTTTACGTTGATGATATGCTAGTAAAAAGTATCCAGGGGTCCAACCATGTCGCCAACCTCCAAGAAGCCTTCGGCGTGTTGAGGAAGCATGATATGAGACTAAACCCGAACAAGTGTGCATTCGGGGTCTCGTCTGGTAAATTCCTGGGCTTCATGGTCAGTCAGAGGGGGATTGAGGCCAACCCCTAGAAGATTAAAGACATCCTCAATATGGCTCCTCCTACAAATGTGAAAGAAGTGTAAAAGCTTATAGGACGCCTCGCGGCTATAGGGCGCTTCCTCTCCAAGTCCACGGAGAATTGTCTCCCTTTCTTTGATGCCCTTAGGGGGGCTAAGGGCTTTTAGTGGGGCCAGTAGCAGCAAGAATCGTTCGACCAACTGAAAGCCTATTTGGTCAACCCCCCACTCCTCAGCAAGCCTACTCCCGGGAAAACACTCTACCTCTACCTCGCTGTCTCCGTGCAAACCCTCAGTGCTGTCCTAGTGCGGGAAGAAGACAAGGCTTAGAAGCCTATCTATTATGTGAGCAAGGTCATCAGAGATGCCGAGCTCCGCTATCCGAGATTAGAAAAGATAGCCTACGCCTTGGTCATGGCAGCTAGGAAGCTACGCCCCTATTTTCAATCTCATTCAGTGGTCGTCCTTACCGACCAGCTGCTCAAACAGGTCCTACATAAGCCCGAGACCTCCGGACGTCTAATGAAGTGGTCAATCGAGCTGAGTCAACACGACATATCTTATCAGCCCCAGACTACTATTAAGGCCCAAGCCCTAGCCAAATTTATAGTGGAAAGCACAATCCCAGAAGTAAGTCAAGCAGCAGATGGATCCCCCATCTGGACACTATATGTAGATGGATCTTCTTGCGCCGAAGGGAGCGAAGCCGGAGTTATTCTGGCAAGCCCCGATGATTTCGTTCTCCAATACTCCCTCCACATCAATTTCAAAGCTTCCAATAACGAAGCTGAGTATGAAGTCCTAATAGCAGGCCTGGGCATGGCTCGCAAGGTAGGAGTGCAACGTGTCCGAATATTCAGTGACTCGCAGCTTGTGGTAAATCAGGTCTTAGGACAATATGAGGCATGAGACGACCGAATGGTCAAGTACCTAGCCAAGGTCCAAAGTCTCATGGCTTCGTTTGAAGAAGCACAACTCCAGCGGATCCCTAGAGAAGAGAATGCCCAAGCAGATGCCCTATCAAAACTAGCCACTTCCTCCCTCCAAGGTCTCGAGCAGACCGTCCTGATCAAAGTTCTCCTAAGGCTCAGCATCGAAGAAGAAGTCCCCGACTAAGTGGAGTCGCTACTTGTCCAACTCAGGGATAACTGGATGAAGCCTTTGATTGAGTTCCTCAGAGACGGGAGCCTCCCCCAAGATCCTAAAGAAGCTTACCGAATCCAAACGAGAGCGGAGCGGTACACCCTCGTTGAGGGAGTCTTGTACAAACGCTCCTACACCCAAGTAAATGGCAGACCCTACTTGAGATGTCTCTCTCCAGAGGAGGCCTTGTATGCCTTGAAAGAACTCCACGAAGGTATAGGCAGAGCCCATTCAGGATCAAGGTCCCTCGCCAGGAAAGTTTTGAACTACGGATACTTCTGGCCTACCCTACTTCGGGATGCCGAACAGCATGTCCGGCAATGCAGCCCCTGTCAATACTCCTCCAATGTCCACCGCCTACCGCAAGCACCACTCACATCTCTCTCGAGTCCAATTTTCTTCACAATGTGGGGGATGAACCTGCTAGGCCCGTTCCCACTAGCTCCAGGCCAGCTCAAGTTCCTAGTCGTGGCAATCGACCATTTCTCCAAGTGGATCGAGGCCGAACCACTGGCTACTGTTACTGAGAACAAAGTGCAGCAGTTCTTCTGGAAAAATGTGATTTGCTGGTTCGGCATACCTCGAGTCTTAGTAACAGATAACGGAACACAGTTTATAGGGGCAGCATTCCGATCCTTATGTGAAGACCTCGGCATTCAGCAGCGGTTCTCCTCCGTCTCTCACCGTCAATCCAATGGTCAAGTAGAAAATGCTAACAGGCAAATTTTCTCGGGCATCAAGAAGAGACTGGACAAGTCGGCCAAAGGCTTTTGGGTAGAACAACTTCCTAATGTGTTGTGGAACTACCATACTACAAAAAGAACCCCCACAGGAGAGTCGCCCTTCAATCTCACTTACGGTTCCGATGCCGTAATCCCCCTAGAAGTTGGTTTGCCATTTCCTCGCCTAGTTGCATATAACGAAGAGTAAAATGCCAAGGAGCTTCGAGCCAATTTGGACCTCATCGACAAGCTCCGTGAAAGAGCTTCGATTTGCCAGCAAAATTATCGGAGAAGAATCGAGTAGCCCTACAACAAAAGGGTCCATCCCACAGATCTCAATGAGGGGGACTTAGTCCTCAGAAAGCTAGCCATCTCGTTCCCCAGCCGAAAGAGCAAGCTAGCTCCGAATTGGGAAGGACCATACAAGGTCTCCAAAGTAGTCCGGCCAGGAGCATATCGTCTTGAAAACCTCGAAGGCAGAGAAATACCAAGAACCTAGAATGCCGACCATTTACTGAAGTAACAAGAGGGTGTTTGAACGCCTCTCCAAGTACCATCAAATGTTGAGCCATTCCTATCTTCTTTTTATTTGTACTTGCTTCTTTATTTTCCCATTGTAATAACGGCTTGCAACTTAGAAGCGGTCGATTAACAATTATTAATAAAGAACTTCTTTCGCATAATAATTCTCTCGTGATTGTTTTATCTCTTCGTTTAAAATCCTAATTGTGTTTTCAAAAACGATGAGTTCGGGGTCCAAAACTTGGCTCGATTCCGCTTCCCAAGCTCGCTCTTAAGCGAGCTAGAAGCGGTTCGCCATTCGAAACTGCTCCCACAACCGTTGAAACTTACTCAAACAACGAGTTCAGAGTCCAAAACTTGGCTCGATTCCGCCTCGCAAGCTCGCTCTTAAGCGAGCTAGAAGTGGTTCGCCATTCGGAACTGCTCCCACAACCATTGAAATTTACTCGAACAACGTGTTCGGAGTCCAAAACTTTGCTTGACTCCGCTTCACAACCTCGCTCTTAAGCGAAGTTAGAAGTTGTTCGCCATTCGAAACTGCTCCCACAACCGTTGAAACTTACTCAAACAAAGAGTTCGGAGTCCAAAACTTGGCTCGACTCCGCCTCTACTCCTCGCTCATAAGCAAGTAAGAAGTGGTCCGCCCTTTAGAAGTACTCCTACAACCATAGATGATTAACAAAACACACAAGTCCAAAAGAGAAAACAAGCTTCATTTTTATAAAGTTTGAGGAACAAATCAGATTACAAGACCAGCTACTTTTCTCTACAACAAAGTTACAAGATTTAAAAAGCCAAAATTACAAGACCAACTCCTCGTACTTAGACAAGATGCAAAACTTAGAAAACAAAAAACCACTTCAACGCCTCCTAGGCGCAGGGATGCTTCGGTTTAAAGACACCCGGGGGCGGTGTAAAGCCTCCGTCTAACCTCGAAGCTCGTCCCCAGACCGGCGAACTGAGATGCATCTTCTGCACTGCTTCTGACGGTCGCGCCAACGGATGCTCCGCTCGACGAAATAGTCACCCCATTTTGTGCATCACCTGGGCTTCGCCGAGCAACGGGCAAGCGAGTCGCAAGCTTATAAAAGGAAATCCCTTGCTCGCTCTTTTCACGGGTACATGAGATGCTTCTGACATTGATCCGTCCAGGTTGGGGCTTGAGGCGAGCGACCTCCGCCCCTAGCTCAACGATTCGTTGCTTCAGAGAGTCGTCCTTCACGGCTATCATGAAGCGAGGAAGCCGAGTGGAGCCTGCGGCACCAGAGCTGTCGGCAATAATTCGACGGAGATGAGTAATCTCGATGCTCTTGTCGAACGTAACCCTCTTCAGCTCGTCGACCTCCGCCGTCACCTCGTCACGCTCCGCAGTCAACTTGCCCGTCGCTGCTAACAACTCGTCACGCTCCGCCGTCAACTTGCCCGTCGCTGCTGTTAGTTCTTCTCTCCCCGCCAAAAGCTCATCTTCTGCTATCGTCAAGTCGTAAAACTCAGCTAGTAGTTCATCTCTCTCCGTTTTCATCTTCGACAAGGAGTGGCGGAGATGCCTAAGCCTCAGACTAAGACTAAAGGCTGTTGACGAACCATCGTCATCGCCTTCAGGGGTCATCTCCCCAAGCCTCTCTTTTAGTCTTCGAATCTCGATGTCTCGTCGGCCTACAATTAGTTACAGATGATTTTGTTCATGTTCGGCTCTGCATAGCCCCAACTCAACTTCGAAAAGGCGCTCTCGGCACCTAGCGAGGCATAACTTCGTCGCCCCTAGGCCAACCTCGGAACGTAACTCCTCTGCCGCATAAGGTGCTTCGACAAGCTGTGTCACCTCAACGA
The DNA here is from genome assembly GCA_017893485.1 of Hemerocallis citrina. NCBI lineage: Eukaryota > Viridiplantae > Streptophyta > Magnoliopsida > Asparagales > Asphodelaceae > Hemerocallis > Hemerocallis citrina. Next base: position 149,169,685 of record CM030368.1, on the reverse strand, counting down.
GCTGAAAATTCCAAGGCAAACGACGAAAACACTTAGCAAAAATTAGCAAATTTGGTAAGCACAAAGCCAAAACTCCTGAACAAGGCGACGTGTACACAACAAAATTTCAAAAAACAATTTGTGAACACGTAACCGAAGCTTTAGGCAGGGCGACGTGAACACTTAGCCAAATTTCAAGAAAATTTATGTAAACTCATTTCCAAAGACTCACACACTTAGTCGAACTCAAAAAGATGGATTTCATCCATTCCAAAAAGTGCGGTGGCCAGTCCGCAATTAGGCAATACATCAAAAAGTAAAAAAGCAAGAAAAAAAGCAAAAGTCAGGGGGCGACCTCTTTCCCAGGGCGTCGAGAAGGGACGTGGTCGGATTCCCCCGAAGGCGCGACCATCGCTAGCAGGGTCACCTCGGACCCCTGGCATTTGCCGATGACCTCGACCTCGGCATCTACTTCTTCGTCCCCTACTTCCCCCTTGGACTCGTCGTCGAAGCCGTCGATGTGGTCAGGGAAGAGTCGCCATCCAGTGCAGTCGACCTCGGGAAACCGCTCCGACACTTGCTCGATGGTGCGAGCATATACCTTGGCCATGTTGGCCATGAGGAAGCCCTGTGCTTTCTCCATAGTTACAGCTTCGACCTCATTCGCCGTCGCAACCCTAGCAGCTTCCACAGCCTCGGCCTGCTGCTTCGCCGCCTCCTCCTCCTGCCAAAGCAGATCACCCTCGAGCTTCGTGACGAGGCCTTCGAGGTATTCCAGCCTCATCGTCTTCCCGTCTGCCTCGATCTTCAACTTCTCGAGCTCGTTGGCGATCTGAGCTTTTTTAGCTCGAGCATGGTCGACCTCCTTCTTCAGGTCCTTCTCGAGCTCCATCATCTTCTCCATAAGATGACCAAAGTAAACGGTTATCTGCAGCCGAACCACAGAGTCAAAAAAAAAGGTTAGAGAAATAAGTATGCAAGTTGTCTAAAAGCGAAAAATCGATACTCACCGATACCACCGAGTGAGCGATCTCGAAGGCATCGTCGCCCACGCTGCTGGCATCCATGGCAGCTCGATCCTTCGGCATCACCAAGTGCTTCACCGCTTGCATGCTCGATGTCGAGTCGCCGAGGAAGCCGTCAAATTTCCGAACCTGCCAGTCCGGAACGAAAATCTTCTTGTACTCCTCGGTCAGGAACACCTTGGCCTCTGCTGTCAACGGGGCCGTCCCTATCCCAAGGTCAGCAGCCATCTGGAACTCGCCAGCCTCAGCCGATGCCGAGGTCGCTGCTGGCGCCCTCCTCGCCTCCGCCTCCTGAACGGTGGCGTCAACGGTCTTCGGCTTCGGCGCGGTCACCTTTGTGGCGACCCTCTTGCGCTTCCAAGGCGCCTTGCTACTGAGGACTGCTCTCTGCGCCAAAATCGCATCGTAATCCATGGTCTCTGCAACAAGAGAAAAGTTTGGTTAAAACACAAGTTATAATCGAATTAGGAAAAAAAAACAAACGGATAAAGCCGCATACTAGGATCTATGCGACAGAGCCCTCCCCTAAAGAGCATGTCTTCCATCAGATCTCTCCAATCGAGCTCCAGTCGAGGAGAATCTAGACCATCTCTTCTTCGTTGGGTAGAGCACCGGTGACTCCCTTACCCTCTTCGTCACCTCCACCACCCAATCTGAGGGTATGCACCACGGTTCGCGGCTCTGAACTATGAAGTACTTGTCTCGCCAGTGCTTTATTGAGTCGGGGAAGCTGATGAGCCCAGCACCATGCCTCGGAGCCAAGTAGTATCTGAATTTGGACTTGTGCTGCTAATGAAGCTGATAAAGCATCCGAAGCACCCTCAAGTTCGGCTCGATCTCGACTGCCTGATAGTGGAGAGCAAACCCGTTTATGACCGTCCACGCGTTCGGCAGTAGTTGGATGGGGCTGACCCCAAACCACCTCAGCACTTGAACGGAAAACGGATGGAGAGGCAGACACGCTCCGGCAATGAAGGCGTCGATCGGCCAGAAACACATGTTTACTGGCATCGGCGAGTTGGCCCTCACCCCGGGACCCTGGCAGCATCAACTCGTACTCCTCCGGGATATGAAAGCACTCCCGGATCGCCGCCAAGTCTGCCTCGTTAAGGATTGAGACGGTGTCATCCGCTTCTGAGGTCTCTCTCGCTGCGTTCTCCTCGAAGCTCCGTCCCCTCCCATATACGATGCGCTCGGCGTGCTCCTCTGGAAGCTCTCGAACCATATGGAGCCCCGTCAGCATGCCTGGCATTCTGCCGAACTCCCCCATTCGCTTCGAATCTTCAACTATGGTATCTCGACCATCAACTTTCTTGCCCCTGTCGATGCGAGGCTTCTGACTCGGAGACGGCGCTTTGCCAGCAGAGGGGGAGGGCTCCGAAGTAGGGGAAAGAGAAGATATTTTTGACTTGAAATAAGCTAAGTATAAATTACCTTGAAGTGACTGACGCGGTCGGAAAATTCACTGGAAAACTGTCGGCGATCGTCGGAATCTCTCTCTAGTGAAAATAACTGCCTGAGTGAAAATTCGGAGAAGTGAAAAAATGAGAGGGGGGTGAGTCTTGTAGAGGTTGGCACAAAAAACGAGGATATTGGGCTACAAAAACCCAACAGTCAGGCCCATTTACACAAAACGACAAAAAGTTGTACCGTCTCATTAATGACTAACGGTCAAAATTGTCAAAAGATCAACAGTCAAAAGGGCCAGCCGTCATCTCCAAGCTGTCAGCAGCTCACATTGGACTTCGGCGCACCTTGCCGTGCATTCTTGGCACCGACGCTCAAACGTGAGAAAAAACTCTCACTTTTGACTTCGATATGCCTTGCCGAGCGTTCTTGGCACCGATGCTCAAACATGAGAAAAAACTTTCACTTTGGACTTCGGCATGCCTTGCCGAGCGTTCTTGACGCTCAAACATGAGAAAAAACTCTCACTTTGGACTTCGGTATGCCTTGCTGAGCGTTCTTGGCACCGATGCTCAGACGTGAGAAAAAACTCTCACTTTGGACTTCGGCATGCCTTGCCGAGCATACTTGGCACTGACGCCCAAACGTAAGAAAAAACTCTCACTTTGGACTTCGACATGCCTTGCCAAGCGTTCTTGGCACCGACACTCAAACGTAAGAAAAAACTCTCACTTTGGACTTCAGCACGCCTTGCCGAGCGTTCTTGGCACCGACGCTCAAACGTGAGAAAAACTCTCACTTTGGACTTCGGCACGCCTTGCCGAGTGTTCTTGGCACCGACGCTCAAACATGAGAAAAAACTCACTTTGGACTTCGGCACGCCTTGCCGAGCGTTCTTGGCACCGACGCTCAAATGTGTGAAAAAACTCTCACTTTGGACTTCGGCACGCCTTGCCGAGCATTCTTGGCACCGACGCTCAAACGTGAGAATAAAACTCTCACTTTGGACTTCGACACGCCTTGCCGAGCGTTCTTGGCACCGACGCTTAAACGTGAGAAAAAACTCACTTTGGACTTCGGCATGCCTTGCCGAGCGTTCTTGGCACCGACGCTCAAACATGAGAAAAAACTCTCACTTTTCACTTCGGCACTCCTTGCCGAGCCTTCTTGGCACCGACGCTCAAACATGGAAAAAACTCACTTCGGACTTCGGCAGACCTTGCCGAGCCACTTTTGACTCGTTTCGTCACGCCGAGGTATCTCTGCACCTCGGCAAGGGAATCTGAACCTCTCTCGACTTCGGCCTTCTCCCGAACATGTGTCAGCTCCTCGAGGCGAAGGGTGGGGGTCGGCAACATGGCCGAAGCAACTTGCCGTCGACCCCCGAATAGAGAGAAAATACACCTTCAAGCAACCACAGACATTAGATCTCCCCAAAATTTGCACCCAATGCTGATGGAGAGCCCAGATCGCGTCACGTCATAAATGGAATTAAAAAATCCATTTTTTATTTATTTAGTTCGAATTGTTTATTTAAAAATTGTGGGAAAATGGCTAAAATTCGGAAAAATTAATTAAAAATTCTAAAAAATAATTATAAACTTGGGAAAATATTTTTGAGCCCCTAGATAGATAATTATTACTTAGAATAATTAATTAGTGCCCTCGAAAAATAGATCACCGCTCCGCAAAATTGAATAAATGATCCGAAAAATAATTAAAAAATCGAGAAAAATCCTCAAAAGACCAGAAGAGCTCAAGAACAATCTTGAGGGCACCACCTACTCTGAAAATCACCATAATACCTCGTATGAAAATTCGACACCCCTCGTTTGGACTCCAATACAACTCCGCAAGCCATTAAAATAGTAAAACTACTCCTCAAAGGCTGATCAAACTCTATCTTCGAGAGTGGGGGGCTCGTGATATGGCTAAAAATAGGGTTAAATCGGAACAATCCAAATCAGGCATAAATCTTAATGCTCGGGGGTAAAATGGTAATTTCACCTACAAACGGGTCTGAAATGGGAACTAGGCCTTTTTCCAAAGGCCCAATAACCCATAAACGGATCCGTTTTACTGGGTGTGGGTTCCAACCCGCAAAAAACCCATTCCAGTTGGATAGAATTAGGGTTTATGATTGTCCTTAATCAATGGTCCTGATCACTTCTATCCATTCACTGGGAAGTAGGGATTTGATCTTATCCCGAAACTGGTTCCTTAGGTGGCTATAAATACCCCCCATCCCCCACTGTTACCAGGTAATCAATCTTTTGCCAATCAAAAGCTCTTTCATAATCTTTCTGATTATTGACAAGAGTGTCGGAGGGTGCATCGCCGGAATCAACCCTGGTGTTTCACACTTTTTTGCAGGTCAAGGTGGGAGAATCTCGGTCAAATTTCGGTGAGGATCGTTTAGGTTTGACTATTCAACTTTCCTCGAATCCACAAATCTATCTGTTTGCCCCCACAACGATTTCAGTGGCAACAAGCTGTAATGATCAACTCAACAATACAATGAAAAATCACAACCAAATATGCAAGAATACAATCACATAAACCATGAATAAATTTCAAATATAACCATGGAAGAAATTCACAAATTAATATCCAACATCTGAAATAAACTACAGGACAAAACGCCCGAAAAACAATGTGCAAAACAAACAGCAATAATGACAATAAAAGTCTGAAACAAGAAACTAAAAGCATGCTAAAGAAAAGAATCCAGCTCCATCATCTAGAATATCTGTTCACCAAGCCCTTCAGCCAATACATTTCCTGGACTTGTGAATTCAACATCTAGAGTGGTGGAAAAATGTCCGTTAGAGCAAGCACCGGACAGCAAGTTGCAACAAGCAAGGAACAAGAAAAACAAGCATGACAAGGACGAGCAACATGAACAAGGATCATGTAATCAAGCATGTAAACGAATAACAAGTGTAACATGTAAACGAGTAACAGGAAGCATGTAAGCAAGTAAACAGGGTTCAAATAACTTGCAACAGGTATCATGTAACTTATGAACAGGGATCATGCACGTGCTCAATGTAAATCTTATGTCTAGCATTCTTTTATAAGTCCTAACTAATACACGCAATCCTGCGTCCCATACCACAAGTTGGGTGCAAACAAACAAGTTAATATTTAGACTCCAATGGTGAATTCTATAGAGTCATGTACTCGGGTCTTCCAGTGACACTAACAAGAATCATAACGTGTAACCAAGCATAATGTCAAGTAATCAAGAATAATGTCAAGCAACCAAGCAAGATGTCATGTAACCAAGAATAACTTCATGTAAACATGGGTCACTATTACGAGAAACATGGGCCTCCTTTCGAGTACACTCTCCTATATTGTCCACTACTAGATTATTTCCCTTATTACTCCGGCTTGTCATTCCTTTTACAATGATTATACATGGACATGCAATAATGAAAACGAGTACTAAGACATGGTCCAGAGAAGATATCAAGAGACATGCAATGCAGGATGTAGGATACAATTCATGAAATGCAAGAAATAATATATTCATGCTTATATACAGGAAGATATAAATTTTGGACAGCAAGACCTTGCTGTACAAAAATAGATTTTCCCGTTGCTACGAGCAAGCAAATCAAGATCCGTCAGGATTTATAGAAACTAGACACCCTGCCGATTCCAACGCATATACACACGACATATCAAAAATACAAAAACTATGTGTAAAACTATAATCTTTACTAATTTGATGTTCAGGCATATTGGCTGTAGATTCTTGCATGTGAAAGTTGATCATAACTCTATTAAAAATATTCTAAAAATTCATAATCAAATTCCTAATAGTGATCAGCAACAACAAAACAAATCACAGGTCTTAATTATTAATTTTGTAAGCCCTGTTTTTCGTTTTGTGTATTTTTTAGTGTATTTCTTCTCATTGTATATTTTCTTGGACCGTATATTGGATCTTTTGTTTTCAATATATTCATTTTATTGTTTTTATCATCTTTTATTTGAGTTCTTGATTCAATTGTCTCTTTTGTTTCATCTCTATTGCTCGAGCTATTGTTTTTTATTCTCTTTATCCTATTTGTTTGTTCCTATTTTATTTGCTCTTTTTTTGTGCTCGTCTCATTTTTTGTGTGCTACCCTTGCTCCTTGTGGTTGTATCCTATTTCATACTCTTATTTCTTATCCATTGAACCCAAGACCCATTTGTTAGTTATACCCAATTATACTTCAACCCAATTAAATACTAATACCCATTTTAATACCCAAACCCCATGCTATAATACCTAGACCCTATACTCATTTTAACCCTACTCGTTAGCATCCCTATACCCAAAAACCCATGCTCCAGCCGTCACCGTTAAAACCCTATCAATGTTATACCTATATATACCATATTGAAGCCTACTCTGTTCCCCTCTCTCCCTTACCTTCAGCCGCAACCCAAAACCCTACTCCCCTCTCTGTTGGTTGCCCTTTCTGTCGTCGCGCACCACCTCAGGAGACCCCCGGTACCCATGTCTTCCCTGCGTCAACCCAACAGCGATCCGTGACCACCCGTGTGTCGTCTTCCCCGTGCAGCAAGCCACCGTCGTTCTGTCGCCTCTTTCGGTTGCTCTTTCGGTTGCACATGCACGATGTTTGCACGTGTTATCTCAGTTTGTGGATCTCGAGTTTTGGTTCGTAGTTCGTGAGTTTCGTTCGTTGTTCGTTGTCCGGGAATTCGTTCCCGTTATTCTCTCTTTTTGCTCGTCGTCGTTTCTGTCATCGGTTAAGGCAAGTAACTTGTATTCTTTTCTTTATGTAATACAAGTACTAAATACTGCCTATAGTATAGTTGGGTTCTAGAGACAATTCATGTGTGAATTCCCTTGTTGATATTGTCTCTATTGTGTTGATTCGACCATAGTTGCCTCACGACATACATGACATGAATTAACCTATGGTTGACCACTTTTGATGTGTATGTTCATGCTATTTTGTGATATCATGTGATTGATGTGTTATTCGTGACATACTTGTCAAATACTTGTTTGTTTGGACATCGAGAACACTATATTTCATATTTGGGTTGATTTGGATGAATTTCGTATAATCTATGTTGTTTTGCGTGTGAAGACCAAATCTATATTTTCATTTTATCCTGATGTTGATAAGTATTTTAGACCTTATTAAGGTCAGTATTTGAAAATATTTTGTGAACATGAACTGTAGAGGATTCTGTCTATTTTTCAACCCTTTTGACGGATCTCAATTTCGATTTACGAGTTGTGAGTTATGTCGATTTTACTCCTGAGGTGTAGAAAGATTTCCAGACTACGTTTTCTATGAATTCTGAAGAGTAATCTATTTTTATTATGGTGTTAAAATTTTTATTTTGATCTGAAATTTTGTTCAGTACTTCTAGACTTAATTGGGGTTTACCCAGAATTTTGGTGGATTTATTTGAAGAGTTTTACATACCTTTTCACGCTTGCAAATAAATATTTTTCATGCAGAATTTTACTACTGTTCAGTAAAGAACCTGATTTTCGACCTATTACTACTTGCTGTTTATAAAATGTTTCTGAATATGAAAGTTAACCTATTGTATCTATTTTATTACCCTTTTGGTAGATTTAGATTTTGATTTATGGTTTGTGAGATACTGCTATTTTCGTACAGTAGTGTTTGTGATTTCAAATTTACAAAACTACTGCATCTTGATGTCTTCTGATTTTTGTTGACTAAACTATTTATATTGAAAAATTATGATACTTTTTATTTTGATTCTACACATATAGGGGAGTACCCCAGATCTTTCATAGATTTAATTAACGAGTTTTCATGCTGTTTTCCTGACTGTGAATACACAATATTGATTTCTGATTGAACACGTTTTCTGGATTCAAACCTGTTTTGAGACTTGAGTTTGTGAAATACTATATGACTCATATATGTTTCCTGGGTTTGGAAGGGAGTCTATTTTCTAGATTTTTTGACGGATACAGATTTGCATTTTTGTAGCAATGGGAATCCATATTTTAGTACCATACTATCTTGCTGTCCTGAGCTAGCATTTGCATTATTCTATTCCTTTATGAACTGTCTGTCATCTGTACATGTTTGTCGGTCACCCTGAACCTGTTACATATTTATACCATATTATTCTTGACCTATTCATGACACCTATATGCCTATCTGATAATAATAATAAATAACCAAGCCGGGGTTAAGGAAAAGATCTAGTAGTGGGCAATTATAGAAATGTGCACTTGGAAGGGGGCCCATGTTTTCCATACTGAGAATTTGTTATACTGTTATACTGATTACCTGACTGCACACTTCCCTATAGGAAGGTGTACTCGGCGGAGGACCAATAGTTCTGACTGTCTGATTACTGTTCCTGATTACCTGACTGCATACTTCCTTATAGGAAGGTGTACTCGGAGGAGGACCACTAGGTTCTGACTGTCTGATTACTATCTGATTACTGATACCTGAGTACACGGCTCTATATGATCCTCTACGAAATCTAAACGAAACTTTTTGAATGTAGCAACCATGTGATAAAAGTTGCAAGGCATGAAGTGCTACCTAGATAGTAATAAACACAAGACTATAAGAATTGACATCTGCTACACTGTTATTTGTTAAATGCTACTAAACACTGTTACCTGCTATCATCTGAATGTTACCTTACACTGTTATCTATTACTGTCTGACTGTTATCTAATATTGCTACTCGTATACCTGTCTGCATACTGTTGACACTTGACACATGTTACCTATACCTGTTAGTATACCATGCTATCTGATTTGTTTTCCTGATTCATGTTAGATATTACATTTCTGTTGACATGTCTATACCATGCTATGTTTGCTCTGTTATTACTTTATATTTGTTATTTATCCCATATACTTGTATCCTGCACTACAAGTGACCCGTAACTTGCATTGATGGGAGTTTGTTTTTTTTTTCCTATTCCTGCAATTATTAAATTGTAGACTTTGGAGAACAGGTACCAGATGGACTTGGTGATATGAACAATTAGTGCTGGAGTTTTGCATTTATTATTATTATGATTTCTGTTGCTTATTTGAACAATTGTATTTGACACTTGGATTTATTTGTATTTGGGCAATGTGACCCAGGATAATATTGACTTATTCAGATCTGATTTATTTGGAATTATATTATATTTTGGTTTCAAGTATTTCTGTTGGTATATATTGATTCCATTATGCATACTTTGTTGATTTCTTTTGCTTCCGACTCTAATTATTTCTGTGAGATGTTGTAAAGATTCTAAACAGCTTATGGATGATAAAAATCATTCGCTGGGCTTAGTCACATATCCGTATCCCGTATTTTCTTTTTGGGAAGCATGGCATGACAAGGTTTTTAGTGGTATCAGAGCCCAGGTTTTGCTAATATATTAGTTGCCTAATATATTAGACAAGCTTGGCTCGAACTGAGATCTGCTCAACATTTTACCAACCATGCATACATAAATGAATTAATTATTATCAACCTTGATCTGGATGCTAATTGTTTTTTGTTTTATTCAGACTATGGCTCGTAGAGGTTCTTCTTCTCATCCCCAGGACGATCAGCCTGGGATTGAGGCTATCACCACTGTGCTTGAGCGCCTGATCAATATGCAGCAGAACCATAGTGATTTGGTGATGGCTGCTTTGGAAGTCGCTCAGGTTCCGCGCACACTGTGCCCATGCAGGAAGCTCTTCTTCCCCGTCCGAGTACAGTCATGGACTTCATGAGTGTCACGCCCCGCTTTCCAGAATACAGGAACACAGACACGTAACTGAGGCCCAGCGAATGATGCAGATACATCATTCATAAGCTGTAAATTTAACTCAACAACAAAATAACAATTTCAACTACGAAAGCATAAAAAATCACAACAGGATCACAAAGTACATGACATATTACATGAACATAACCAACAACTGGAAAGAAACATAGTTACGGGTCAAACACGCCCGGATTACAACAAGGATTACATGAATAAAACAAGAATTAAAATAACATGAAATTAAACAAGACTAGAATCTCTGTTCAGCAACACCTTCAGGTAGTTCTCCATCTGGGCCTGCAAGCATATTATTATAAAGGAAAAGACAAAGAGGTACCCGTTAATACAAGTCACGGGCCACAAGTGGTACAAGCAACGGGATAAATATAGAATGAAACAAAAGCAGGAAAGAACAAGGAATCAAGAATCATATAATAGAGCAAATACAACATGTGACAGAATCAAAAACAAGACCTCATGGAACAAATAACATGCATGTAAACAAGTAAATAATCCATAGGAACATGTAACATGTAAACGAGTAAGCAAGTAAACGTGTCAACATAAACGAGTAACATGTAGATAAGTCAACAAGTCATCATAACCATGTAACATGTAAACGGATCATGCAAGTGTACGTGTCAATGTTATGTCTTTTATTAACCTAACTAGGTAGCACTTCATGCGTCCCATACCACATGGTTGCTATCCACAATCAAGTGAACATTTAGACTAGTGGTAGATTCTATAGGTCACGTACTCGGGAAACATATCCAGTCGAGTCAAGTCAAGTCAAGTCAAGTATATCTTGTATCAAGATATGTGCAATGTGGACATAGTGTAACGTAGCGTGAAACATAGAACATAAAATTTGCAAATTTACAATTTGCAACTTGCAAATTTGCGTCGGGGAACCACGAGCCCCCATCCGAGTACGCTCTTCTATATTGCCCACTACTAAATCTTTTTCCTGTATACCCCAGCTTGTTATCTTTTTATTACAATTAAACATGAACAATGACTATATGCAACAACAAGGACGGGTAACATGGCGGGATCAAGTAGTCAAAACTTATACAATACGAGAAGACATATTTCAGGGTTTATGTAACATGTGGATGCGACTAATAGCATGCATAATACTTAATCAAAAAATAAAGATATTATAACAACATGCAACCTAGTAACAAGCAATTCATGCACAACATCATGTATAATTATAGGAGTATATATGTGTGTATTAATTATTGTGTTCGTGTCATGCATATGAGAACAAAGTATTCATGATCACATGTGAATATAGATCGATGGATTTGGTATGAAAACGGGTATCAATTCGACTTATGAATGCGAATTGGAGTCAAAAATAATATACTTGCGGTATTTTTATAAGGGCTTGTACTAGAACAAATAAAATTGTACAAGAGATACTTGCCTGTTAGTTGACGACGATAAATTTAAAACAAAATAACGGGATCAGTATCCCGGGCAGCAGAATGCGTGCAAAATGTATGGCAGCCACGCCAAATCAGCAACTCCTAGAATGGCAAACTCCAAAGTAGTAAACAGCAACTCCACTTCAACACCTCCAAGGCAGCAACAACTCCTATCCAATCTTCTTCACAACACCAAACACCAATACAATTAGATCCCAATACAACAGCCCAAACACCAACAGGGACACAAATCAACCCAACTCAATTTCACAACAGCAACATGAACAGCATTGTACCAATAAAACTCATACAGTAATCAATAACTCCAATCCTTTTTCTTCTTCTTCACTTCGTAACAGAGAGAGAGATAGAAAAAGAGAGGGAGAGAGCGAGCGGGAGAAGGGAGCGGGCTGCGATCGACGAGGGCGAGCGGTGGTCGAGCGGGGTGGCGACTGAAGGCGGCGCGCGACTGGGTGCTCGGGGATGGAGCAACTGCGACTGCAGTTGAGAGCGGGAGGCGCTCGTGGCGTCGGGGCTCTACGATGGAGTGCGGTGACTCAGTGGGAAGCATACGAAGCTTCGGCGGGGGGGTGGAGCTCAGACTCTGGCAATGGGGATGGAGAGCTCGAGCGAGAGAATGTGGAGGCGACGCGATTGGGGAAAGCTTCGACTGGAGGAAGGGTGGAGCGTCGACGGGGTGATGGCTGCGGTCGAATGGAGGAAGGCGACGGAAGCTCGGACGAAGGCGACGACTGGTTTGGACGAACGGGGAAGACGACGGTGGAAGGCGGAGAGCAGCGGTAATGGCGATGTGCGGCGGGGGAACCTGAAGACGAAGGGAGGAGAGGCGAGGTCGAGGCTTCACTGTGGAGGAGACGAGCGAGAGAGTTCGAGCGGAGGAATGGAGGAAGGAAGAGAACGGGAGAGTTGGGGGGATGAGTTCTGGTGGGTTTGTTCTGGGTTTGTTCTGTTTGTGTTTTGTTTGGTTGAGAAACAGAGAAGAGAGATGGAGAACGGGAAGAGGGTATTAATATAATAAGATAATGTAAAGTAGTGGAATAGTGGCGGTAGTTACGAGGAGTGGGGAAATGTGGTCTGCAAAGTGGTGAGTTGAAGTACGGGACAAAAAGTGGGGGAAGAAAATAAATTGTATACCGATAGTGTGGAATAATAATCTGTAAAAATATGGGTTCTGGGTTTGGGCTTCAATAAATGGGCTCTAAATATTTAATTAAACAATTAGGATATTGGGCTAAAATAATTTGGGCTCAAAATATTTAAAGGGCAAAAACCAAAGTACCCCCTCAACGTTTGGCCCGAGTACAAAATGCCCATACAACGTTTGAAAAAGTACAATAAACTCATTCTTCCGTTAACTTAATCCCATCCGTTAAGTTATAATTGTTAAATTACTTTTTTACCCCTTACTCTTTTATAATCAAATCTCTTCTTCTATGATTTCATCTTGCCTTGTGAATATTTTTTATATGATCATGTATGTTCAGTTACTATCCAAATATACTCTTCAATCTGCTAGCAATTGACAAAAATAATAGTGAGAGTTTCTAAAAAAAATAACCAATAGTTAGCTTCTTTTTTTAATTTGGAGTAGCTAACCTCATCTTACCCATCTCAATGCATCTTAGCAAGCCCATGGCTTCGATAAACATGTGTTTAAATGGACTGTGTTTGAGGGCCTATTAAAAGCCACTAAGATGGACAAACTGATGACACTATTTTCTTGTCAATTGTGAAGTAACTAACATTAATTCGTTAAGAAATTTAATATTTCTTATGTAAGAAACCAGCTTGACTAGGTGAACTAATTTTCTAACATGAGCAGAACATATGAACTTATCATTTTTACAAGATTACAAATAATAATAATAATTTATGCTGACATCTCCGATATAAAAAATATTTATATGAAAGATAATAGAAAAAATAATAACCACAAGAATTTGACGATGATAACAACTATAAGAAAGGCATCATTTTTAATCTTTGTGGGCAGCCAAATGAATCATTCTCTTTCAACTGCAAATTCAAAAATATCAAGTGCCCAGTTGACGGCCGTAGTTGGATCAATCTGCAATCCCTTGTCATTGATCGGTCTTAAGAATGAATTTCTCTCAATTAATGCTCTCACGGTGAAACAAAAGAACAGCCACAGGCAAACTAAACTAAAAGAAGGGTTTACAGGTATTCCCCAAAAGCTAGGGTTTATTCTTTATTAAAATCAAACCGGTTCATTTACTATAGATTTTGGGGAAGAAGAAGAAAATTGAAAAGAGAGTTGAGAATCTTACCATTGCTGACCTTGCCGACCCCACCTTGCCGAAATCTACCATTTTGCTACCAAAAAAATTACGAATGAAGAAAAAAAGAATAAAAGGAAGAACAAGAAAAAATTAAGAAAGAAAAAATGAATGAAGAAAGGGAGAAAGAGAATGAATATGAAAGGGTAAGGGTAAAAGAGTAATTTAATAATTATAACTTAACGGATAGGGTTAAGTTAACGGAAGAATGGGTTTATTGTATTTTTTCAAACGTTGTATGGGCATTTTGTACTCAGGCCAAACGTTGGGGGGGTACTTTGGCTTTTTAGGCTCAGATTTAATTTAATAAAATCAAATACGAAATTGGGCTTTAATAATAAACAATTGGGCTCGTAAAAATTGTTTAAATAATAAAATCAATTAGAGAAAAAATAGTTATAAGATACTGATTTTTTAAATACGGGAAAATACTTTGAAAATACGTATTAATGAAAACAAGGGTTACAAATTCTACCCACCTTACAACAAAATTTCGTTCTCGAAATTTGCGCAGGCGGTATATAGGATAGGGCAAAAGCAAACTATAGGTTAACAAAATAGAGAATTTAAAAGGGGATGAACAAAGTGTGGCAATACCCGAATTTGAAGAGAATACGGCAAGAAAGAAATACTAGCATGATATTCAATATTGAATCAACAATGAGGATGGATGCAAGTGCAGAAGAATGATGACCCAAGAATTCAAATGCGACAAAATAACAAAATACCTGCAATCGCACTCAGGCAGTCTCTGCTTCCACTGCAATCGGGTTGGGAGCTTGACCGCACTCTTCAGCTTGTCCTCCACTAGGAGCTGATCCTGTAGTTGGTGCGCTTCTTCGTACCCTTCGGCAGTTCCGAATCTTGTGGTTCTTCGCTCCGCATGCAAGACATCGACGATTGGCTTTCCAGCAATCCTTGTGTCGGTGACCGATCTTGCGGCAATAGCTACACATCGGATTCTTCTTCTCATGGGTCTGCTTCATGATGGCGAAGGCGTGATGCTGCTGCACAAATATGTTCAGTCAAGTGAGCTTTGTGTACTCCTGAATCTTTTCCAGACTGGCTCTTATCAGCTCGTTATGTTCTTATTGTAGTTCCATCATTCTTCGCATCTCCTGAAGAGCAGCAGCGATATTCACTGATGTTTCGTCCTTAGGCGGAGGAGTCGAAGTGTCCTTTCTAGCTATAGTCTGCAAAACCATTAAGTTGGTGAGTATCCAGGTTGGTTATTTATTATCTATGTGACCAACGTGGTGCTCGTGTTGTTGAGTTAACCTGGCTAAACTCTAACATAATTAGAGTCAAACCTGGTTGAGTCAAGCCTGTCTAATGTATTAGTTAAACTAACACATTAGCCAAAACCTGGGCTCTGATACCACTAAAAACCTTGTCATGCCCCGCTTTCCATAATACAGGAACACATGCACGTAACTGAGGCCCAGCGAATGATGCAGATACATCATTCACAAGCTGTAAATTTAACTCAACAACAAGATAACAATTTCAACCACGAAAGCATATAAAATCACAACAAGATAACAAAGTACATGACATATTACATGAACATAACCAACAACTGGAAAGAAACATAGTTACGGGTTAAACACACCCGGATTACAACAAGGATTACATGAATAAAACAAGAACTAAAATAACATGAAATTAAACAAGATTAGAATCTCTGTTCAGCAACACCTTCAGATAGTTCTCCATCTGGGCCTGCAAGCATATTATTATAAAGGAAAAGACAAAGAGGTACCCGTTAATGCAAGTCACAGGCCGCAAGTGGTACAAGCAACGGGATAAATATAGAAGGAAACAAAAGCAGGAAAGAACAAGGAATCAAGAATCATATAATAGAGCAAATACAACATGTGACAGAATAAAAAACAAGACCTCATGGAACAAATAACATGCATGTAAACAAGTAAATAATCCATAGGAACATGTAACATGTAAACGAGTAAGCAAGTAAACGTGTCAACATAAACGAGTAACATGTAGACAAGTCAACAAGTCATCATAACCATGTAACATGTAAACGGATCATGCAAGTGTACGTATCAATGTCATGTCTTTTATTAACCTAACTAGGTAGCACTTCATGCGTCCCATACCACATGGTTGCTATCCGCAATCAAGTGAACGTTTAGACTAGTGGTGGATTCTATAGGTCACGTACTCGGGAAACATATCCAGTCGAGTCAAGTCAAGTCAAGTCAAGTATATCTTGTATCAAGATACGTGTAATGTGGACATAGTGTAACGTAGCGTGAAACATAGAACATAAAATTTAAAAATTTACAATTTGCAACTTGCACATTTGCGTCGGGGAACCACGAGCCCCCGTCCGAGTACGCACTTCTATATTGCCCACTACTAAATTTTTTCCCTTTATACCCCGGCTTGTTATCTTTTTATTACAATTAAACATGAACAATGACTAAATGCAACAACAAGGATGGGTAACATGGCAGGATCAAGTAGTCAAAACTTATACAATATGAGAAGACATATTTCAGGGTTTATGTAACATGTGGATGCGACTAATAGCATGCATAATACTTAATCAAGAAATAAAGATATTAACAACATGTAACCTAGTAACAAGCAATTCATGCACAACATCATGTATAATTATAGGAGTATATATGTGTGTATTAATTATTGTGTTCGTGTCATGCATATGAGAACAAAGTATTCACGATCACATGTGAATACAGATCGACGGATTAGGTATGAAAACGGGTATCAATTCGACTTATGAATGCGAATTGGAGTAAAAAAATAATATACTTGCGGTATTTTTACAAGGGCTTGTACTAGAACAAATAAAATTGTACAAGAAATACTTGCCTGTTAGTTGACAACGATAAATTTAAAACAAAATAACGGGATCAGTATCCCGGACAGCAGAATGCGTGCAAAATGTATGGCAGCCACGCCAAATCAGCAACTCCTAGAATGGTAAACTCCAAAGTAGTAAACAGCAACTCCACTTCAACACCTCCAAGGCAGCAACAACTCCTATCCAATCTTCTTCACAACACCAAACACCAATACAATTAGATCCCAATACAACAGCCCAAACACCAATAGGGACACAAATCAACCCAACTCAATTTCACAACAGCAACATGAACAGCATTGTACCAATAAAACTCATACAGTAATCAATAACTCCAATCCTTTTTCTTCTTCTTCACTTCGAAACAGAGAGAGAGATAGAAAAAGAGAGAGAGAGAGAGCGAGCGGGAGAACGGAGCGGGCTGCGATCGACGAGGGCGAGCAGTGGTCGAGCGGGGTGGCGACTGAAGGCAGGCGCGCGACTGGGTGCTCGGGGATGGAGCGACTGCGACTGCAGTTGAGAGCGGGAGGCGCTCGTGGCGTCGGGGCTCTGCGGTGGAGTGTGGTGACTCAGTGGGAAGCATACGAAGCTTCGGCGGGGGGTGGAGCTCAGACTCTGGCAATGGGGATGGAGAGCTCGAGCGAGAGAATGTGGAGGCGACGCGATTGGTGAAAGCTTCGACTGGAGGAAGGGTGGAGCATCGACGGGGTGATGGCTGCGGTCGAATGGAGGAAGGCGACGGAAGCTCGGACGAAGGCGACGACTGGTTTGGATGAACGGGGAAGACGACGGTGGAAGGCGGAGAGCAGCGGTAATGGCGATGTGCGGCAGGGGAACTTGAAGACCAAGGGAGGAGAGGCGAGGTCGAGGCTTCACTGTGGAGGAGACGAGCGAGAGAGTTCGAGCGGAGGAATGGAGGAAGGAAGAGAACGGGAGAGTTGGGGGGATGAGTTCTGGTGGGTTTGTTCTGGGTTTGTTCTGTTTGTGTTTTTTTTGGTTGAGAAACAAAGAAGAGAGATGGAGAACGGGAAGAGGGTATTAATATAATAAGATAATGTAAAGTAGTGGAATAGTGGCGGTAGTTACGAGGAGTGGGGAAATGTGGTCTGCAAAGTGGTGAGTTGAAGTACGGGACAAAAAGTGGGGGAAGAAAATAAATTGTATACGGGTAGTGTGGAATAATAATCTGTACAAATATGGGTACTGGGTTTGGGCTTCAATAAATGGGCTCTAAATATTTAATTAAACAATTAGGACATTGGGCTAAAATAATTTGGGCTCAAAATATTTAAATAAAACATTTGGGTTGTTGGGCTAGATTTTTAGGCTCAGATTTAATTTAATAAAATCGAATACGAAATTGGGCTTTAATAATAAACAATTGGGCTCGTAAAAATTGTTTAAATAACAAAATCAATTAGAGAAAAAATAGTTATAAGATACTGATTATTTAAATACGAAAAAATACTTTGAAAATACGTATTAATGAAAACAAGGGTTACAATGAGGCTGCATCCCGACAGGTTTTCAGGCACTGATACGCCTTTGGAGGCTAAACAGTGGTTGATTCGGACAGAACAACTGCTTTTGGCAGCTACAGTTACAGATGCAGATCGAATGGATGTGGTAGCCATCCAGCTGGTGGACTTTGCTCATATTTGGTGGAGGTCCGAGTCCGAAAGACTCAAAAGACCGATTACTTGGGCTACTTTCACTAGGGGCTTTTTGGAGAAAGTCTTTCCTAGCAGCACTAGAGTGGAGATGGAGCAACAATTCTTGGCCCTAAAACAGGTTGGTCGTTATTTCAAGTAATGGAATTTTGTTACATATTGTCCATGTAACACCTCGAATTTTTAAAATACTGGAAATACCCGTTTTTATATCTTTAGAGTGGTGAGAATTATTTTTGGTATATTTTATTTTAATTATTGATATTGGTGTTTATGTAAAGGATATATTGGAGTTATGAGTTGAGTTTTATTGGAAGAAATATTATTTACTTTATTTTATAATTTTAAAAGATTGTTATGAGCTAATTTTATGTATTTTGTATTGTTAGTATCTTTAAAGTACAGGGTTTGGGGTTTATTTGAAATATTTTTGGAGATTGGAGGTTATATGTTAAATTACCCTTACTTTTATTATTTATATTATTATTATTTCACTAACCCCCCCCCCCCCCCCTTCCCTTTTCCTTCTTCTCCCTTCCCTGGTTTCGCTCGCGCCCAAACCAAAATGGCGACCCATTTCTTCCCGACCATCTCCAGCCGAAATCTCGGTGATTCTTTTATAAAATCTCGATTAAATTAGGGAGCAAGCTAATTGAAGGGTGTTCTAGCATGCGGGAGCGTTGATTTGCAAGAATAATGTCGAGAAGGTATACCCAATCTTATATTTTCATTTTGGATTTTATGCTTTCAATTATTTCAATAATAATCGATGTAGGAGGATAGTTAGAGCTTGTAGAAAATGCTAACGGCAATAGATTTTGTTTCTCATGACATGGGGGTAGATTTCCAAATTTGACATAACCGCGAGTTTGGGGTTTTCCAAAATAGGATGGGCAATTCAATTTTAATTGCCTTAGAATTTGTATTGGTGGTTGTAAAATATTGTGGGATGATTAATATTAATTTAGGATAATTTTTATAGGCTTAAAACTCAATTAAAATAATTGGGAATGTGTGTAGACATATTATTCATGCCAGGCATTCGGTGAAATGCCTGTGAGATGTTAGAATTATTTTAAGGAGTGATTTGGATATCTTTAACTTTATTTACTGTTAAAATTTGGTAATAGGAAGTGAAAGCGAGTTGGGGGTAACAGAGAGTTTGTACAGCCGATCTTCGCGTTTCCTCAGGTGAGTATGATCTCTTTTATTTAATGTATTTGATGTGCCATAAAATTTTTAAAGTAAGGTGGTTGTGTGTGATGTGTAAGGTGTACTTAGTAAAGAAATTTATACGTATGATACGGAGTAAATTATGCATGGGAGTATGTTGATGCTTGTAAGCACATATAGGCTACGGGGTTGTGAGATTTAAATTTGAGGAGTTATACTGATATAGATATATGTATGTGTATGTATCTAATGTGACGTGCTTACATGGTGAAATGAATGATATGGTGTATGTGTGATATGCGGGTGACAAATTGGAAATTTTACATGAGAATGTGATGTGAAATCGGCATGATGTGTGTGTGTGACGTGTGGGTGATAAATGAGAGTTTTATACGATAATCGATGAGATTAATGGCATGTATATGCTTATGAATTTAATGAAGTTCTATGCATTCATGTTATATTATAAAGGAGTTATACAGAGATATATTATAAAGGAGTTATACAGAGATATATTATAAAAGAGTTATATTACAAAGGAGTTATACAGAGATATATTATAAAGGAGTTATATTATGAATGAGTTATGTTATAAAGGAGATATATTTATATATAGAGATATGTTATAAAGGAGATATATGGAGATATAGATATTATAAAGGAGATTCATCTATGTTATCTTATAAAGGAGTCATATATTTATATATGGAGATACAAAGGAGATATATTTATATACGGAGATATAAAGGAGATAATTAAATATTGCAGTGCCGCACAATCTCCCAGGGGTTTGGGCTAGACCCCACAGGCCCGGGATACACCCGGCAACAGGAGTTATATATATTGCCCAAATTTTATATTTGGGGATCAGGAGTTATATATTGCCCCAAATTATATTTGGGGATCAGGAGTTTCCCTCGCTGGTATAGTGGCAGGAGGAAGACGTAGCCTCGGATGTGTAAGACTCCTATGGAGCATCGATCTGCGTATTATATTTGTTTGACTAGCCTTTTGGCTTTAGTCTTGGTTGGACATGCGCACAACCGTACTTTCAATCCAGCCCACAAATGATAAATGCTTAGGACACCTAGATCTGGGTGATATGGTGGGTTAGAAGGATTGAAATGTACGGGGGGAAGCACAGAGATCCCTGTATTGTACGAGGTCAGTTGTGTGGGCAATAAAAAGGAGAAAAATATAAAGGTGTATATGTGTATTGAAAGGAAATATATATATGTAAAGATATTGATGATATGCTATCTTACGGAGACTGTTTATATTAAGGGATATATGAATGTGTTACAGGAGAGAGATATATAAATATAATGACAATACCTATATGATTAAAGTTATGTTTATAAAAGTTGAGGTATAAATATAGTTATATAACCATAGAGTTGGAGTAATATAATTATCATATTTGGATGGAGTTGTGTATTCGCTGGTATAATATTAATGATGTGTATGTTTATGTGTAATTGATGGAGTTATACACATTTATGTTGTCAAATTTATATGGCGATAATTATAATGCTTTATTGGCAAAATGAAAGAAACATGAATAGAGGAGAGATGCTTAATGTAAAGGGAGTTGTATTATGAGGTGTAATTACCAAGTACAAGAAGTTATATTATAAGATGTGAATGAGTTAATAACATAAAATATGACTTGAAACAAGTTGGTATGCCTTGGAATTGTGACCAAGAACTACCAACCTGCTATTTCGGAGAAAATAGTGGGAACTACCTGCCTTGGCACAACTTTCTGGATGAATGGGTGAGTTGTTGATATGATGCCAGTAATGCGGGTTGGAAAAAAAAAGGGTGAAGTAAATTGAAATGTGTTATAAGGAAAAATGAAAGTAAGTTATAACAATGATGGGTTTGATGATAGTGGAAGTGATGATGAGCATGATTATGTTTGAGAGTGAAAAGAAGATAGTTGTAAGGTATGATGAGAGTAAAAGTGATGTATTGCGAGACATGATGATATGTATTATAAGAAATGAATGAATGCGATGTTATGTGATATGAGAATGAGAAAGAAAATGTTTATGAATGAAGATGAATATGAAAGAATATGAGTTATGAGTTTGTAGATGCAAACGAATGGTAAATGAAGTGTGTGGCTAAATAAGTATGAAGAAAAGTGGTAGTGGCATTATATGATTATATATGAAATACATAGGTGGTGATGTGTGTAAAATTATGGATATATAAATGAGTGCGGATTTGAAGAGTACTTTGATATAAAGTCATGTTTATGATATTTTTATGTTCAGATTTCAGGCTGAATCTTCTTATCTTGAAAATTGTAAGTTTAATTTATTTTCTTTATATAGTTTAATTTATTTAGTAGATTAGTGAATTATACTCACACCAGAAATGGCTAACCCCTTAGTGTTTGGGGGGTTAGGGAGTCCCTGGACTACCCTAGATCTCCTACTGTTACAGGTCTCAGCAGTGCAGAGGTGAGGTGTAGATTTCGTAAGGTGGAGCCCTTTACTTTTAAAACTTTCTTTGTTTAAGTCAGTATGATGAATAGTGAAATTTATGGTTTTTAAATTGTAATTTAGATGTATAAACATGTAGATGATGATGATGAGTATAGTATGAGATTGTATATTATGTTTTTGACCCGTACCCATCTCGTTGTGGAGTACTGGGCCTTGTGGTGTGGATTTCAAGGTATTTTTGAAAAACTTTACGTTTTTAAAGAAATTTATGGTTTTTAATTGATAATTGATATTCTATAATGAGTTTGGCACCTAGAGCATGATATTTATATTGCATGTGTGATGTTGCTCATTTTGGCCTGGGGAGTCCATGATATTATTGCCTGTGATGCGAGCTACGGAATTTAGAGCAGAATTCTGTAAGCTTTTTATGTTTCGGGGCAGATATTTCAGGGGAGATTCTGCCAAAATTTTATTTGAAATATAACTATCTTAGTTTATATTCGAAGTAATATAGAAATTGAAAGAATTGAATTTGGAAGTTTAGTTTTCAAAAAAAAAAAAATGGGGCGTTACAGTCCTTGCAATGTTGTAACGCCAGACTTTTTTTGAAACAGGGCTCCAGGTCTACGGATGAGTACGCAGCTGAATTTACTAGACTTAGCCGCTTCGCTGCCGTTCTTGTGGCAAACGAAGATGACAAGGCTCGTAGGTTCATTTTGGGACTTGCTCGTGATATCAAGGTGCAACTTGTCTCTCTCCGCTTGCGTCACTTATGATGAAGCTCTTAAGGCAGCTCGTGCTTAAGAGCAGGCTCGTGGTAGTTCGGCTCTTTCTCAGCAGACTATTCCGCACTCCTCTGCTGTTGTTAGGCCTTCTGGTGGGCCTATTCGGAAACCTGTTCCTACCCGTCCTATCAGGGCAGCTCCTTACTATTTAGCTGGTTCCCAGAGGGGTGGTTTTTGTGACTTCTGCCAGATGTCTGGACATGACCGCAATAATTGTTGGCGCGTCAAGTGCCGGTGCTTTAGGTGTGGCACCGCTGATCATTCTGTGCAGGATTGCCCTCAGCCGCAGCAGCAGTTGGCTCTTCTAGCCAGGGATCTCGTTCAGCAGGTTGCTCCAGCTCGTGGTCCTGTTAGGCCGCCGCTTCCTCCTCAGTGCCAGATTGTCGTCAGAGGACTGCTATTCCAAGGAGAGGTCAGGCTTTCAACCTGATTGCTGCAGATGCGGAGTCAGCTGAAGGTGTTGTTGCAGATATATTTTGCTTTTATTATTTTGTTGTTTTGTTGTTTTATTGCCTTTCTTTTGCTTCTTTTCTTTCCTATTGCATTTGTTTATTTCATGTTATCTTTCTGCATTGTTTTCCTCACCCCTGTTCAACCATTCCTTGTTTTCTTGTCTTTTGATTCTCTCTTAGGTATCATCCTTATTTGCTCTTTTCCTGTTCATGTTCTTTTTTATTCCGGGGCAAACCATTCTTTTGTCTCCTCTCGATTTGTAGCTCGCCATCAGTTGGAGTGTAGCAGCATGTCAGAGGCTTGGAACATTGTGACAGGTGGTGGAGTTGTCATTTGTTTCCGGGAGTGCCGGCAGTGTTCCGTAATTATTGGTAGCACAGATTTCAAAGCCAATCTGATTGTAATTGGGAATTTAGGATTCGACGTTATTCTGAGTATGGATTGGTTGGGTGAAACTCACGCCATTATTGATTGCCGTGCCAAGAAAGTTGTGTTCCAGATTCTAGATCGTGCAAAGTTATAGTTCCATGCCGGGGAGTCTTCCCTCAGCCGAGCTGCAGTTGAACAGGAGGTTTGTGCGATGAAGTTACATTCAGGCTGTGAGGCTGCACCTCTAGTAGTTCGGAATTTCCTAGATAATTTTCCCGAGAAGTTGCCTGGCTTACCCCCTAATAGGGATGTGAAGTTCGGTACTGAAGTTCAGCCGGATACGATGCCTATATCGGAGAGTCCCTACAAGATGACACCGGTTAAGTTAGCAGAGCTTAAGGTGCAGATTCAGGAGTTGCTTGATTTGGGGTTCATTAGACCCAGTGTTTTGCCTTGGGGTGTTCCAGTCCTTTTTATCGGTAACTAAATAGTGTTACTGTGAAGAACCGGTATCCGTTACCCAGGATCGATGATTTATTTGACCAGTTGAGTGGGGCTGCTGTTTTCTCGAAGTTGGATCTTTGTTCTGGGTATCATCAAGTCAAAGTGAAGGCGACTGATATACAGAAGACTGCTTTCAGGACCAGATATGGCCACTATGAGTATCTTATGATGCCATTCGGGGTCACGAACGCGCCTGCTGTATTCATGAGTCTTATGAACCAGGTCTTTTCTCAGTTCTTAGATAGATTTGTGGTGGTCTTCATTAATGATATTTTAGTGTATTCTCAGAATTGAGAAGATCATGCTGAGCATCTTAGAGTGGTTCTGCAGACTTTGAAAGAGAATCGACTCTATGGTAAACTCAGCAAGTGCGAGTTTTGGCTCGACAGGGTTTCTTTCTTGGGGCACATTATCTTGAGCGATGATATTTCTGTGGATCTGGCCAAGGCTGAGGCTGTGAAGGATTGGCATGTTCCCAAGTCAATTTCAGAGGTAAAGAGTTTTCTTGGTTTAGCAGGTTATTATCGGAATTTCGTCCAAAATATTTCGAAGATAGAAGGACCGTTGACTAAGCTGACTAGGAAGGATCAGAAGTTTTGTTGGTCTTGTAACACCCCGCAAAATTGAAATGACAATATTGCTATTGTGTATTAGGTACGTGTATTTTGTACCGTTACTGGTAATATTTGTAACGTATTTTCATTACATATTGTGATTTCTGACTATTTATGCGTTTTCTGTATATTTTATCCTATTTAAATCAACTCAAAATATTAAATTTCAATCTCTGCATTTTACGTGCTTTTTACGTGTTTTTGATGCCCTTATCGATTATGTATTTTCACCGCTACGTGTAATATTTTTTATGTGTTAAAATTATTTATTTTAGGTATTGAAATCTATTTTTATAAACGAAAATTCATTTTCCCTATTCTGATTAAAACATTATTATACGTGTAATGCACGTGTTTTCTACGTACGTAGTGATTGCGTCGTGAAATATATAAAATTAGTAAATATGTTTTCTTATGTTGTTTTCAATTATATTTTAATAATTTCCCATTTGATAAAATTGATTTTTTCGTATTTCGGTTTTTACGTGCGACGCACGTGTTTCGGTGCGCGTATTTGAGCGTAATCGTTTTCAAAATAAAATTTTGGAGTGTGTGTATATTTATTTTATTTATGTACGAAAATTTTATATTTTTAAATTAAACAAATTTTTTTAGGCATCTTATATATTATGTACATGTGTTTTAATAAAAATATTTAATTGAAGGAAGTGTGTGCAAGTGCATCACATGTGCTAATTTTTCCATCTTTATTTTTCTTACTCTCATTTATTATTTTAGCATGCATGAGTTTTATTTAGCCTTTTATGAAACCCATGGACCTAGAATGGATTCTAGCCTACTATACTAATTAATTAAATTAAGTAAAAGAAAGCCCAACAAGAAAAGCCCATTAATTAAATTATTTTTTAAGTTGTGCATGGACTCACACATGACATGTAAGAACATTTAATACACATTTTAGAATTATAGGAATTGTATTTATTTTGTGTATGTGTGTGCACTAATGCACAACACGTGCACGTGTGGAGATGGAGAGTTGGCTGGTTGGAAGAGGAGGATGGGGGTTGGAGTAGTGAAGAGTTGGGGGTTATGGGAGTTAGGATAGTGAAGAGATAGAATTAAGTGAGAAGTTATTAGGTGGAGAAATTTGCACTTTAGACCTTCACTTTATCTTATAAATACACTCTCATTCTTCTTCTTATTTCACACTTAAAATAAACAATTTTAGAGAGAGGAAAAAGAAAGAGAGAAAGAGAGTATTCTTGTGCATTGACCTTGCTAGGAGGAGAAGGAGCTAGGTGTTGCCTTGTTGGAGCTAGGAGCTAGAAGTTGTCTCTTCATCTTGGTTATTCTTTCTTCGTAAGAGGTGGGTGGTCTCTATATTTTCTAATTCTTAGGTTGAGCATGCTAGAATATGATGTAAGTAATGTAGATCAATTGGATGTGATGTAGGTAATCTTGTATTTTTCTAAACATAAGACATGCATGCTAATTTATTACATGAGTAGTAATGATAAATTTGAGGTGATGACTAGAGAACAAATCCTTGTTTTTATTATGTGCTAAATTATAGAAATTTTGCTATTGATTGAGAAACCAATTGTCACCATGTTAATTGTAAATGAGAAAAAATGAGTATTTTTCCATGTGCATGTTAATTTATAAACTTGTAATTGTAAAAAACAATTGTAGCGATTTTGTTGTAGTCATCATGTTGGTGGAAAATGAGAAAAAGAAAGAGAACAAATCCATGCCATTGTTTGTACTATGAATAGTAGTAAAATTTTATTATTAACATGTTATTTAGAAATGAGGAAGATAAAAAAAAGATAGTGAGTTATGGCCATATATGCATTGTTAAATTCACAAATGTAGAAATACATAATGAAAGGAACACTTGTTGAGATTTTTCCCTATTGATAAAAAATGAATTTTTATGAATTTGGATTGATGCACATAGAATCATTTCTTTTATTTGTAAGAGATACAATATGCTAGTTTTGATTAAAATGAAGAAAGGAAATTTATGCTCATTAAAGAGAAGGAGAGAATGTGAAAGTATAAATACAAAGTTTAGAACACAAGTTTGGAAATTCGAGAATCACTGTTTTCAAGTAGGCTCGGTTTGAAAATAATTTGCACAAACCCAAAACTGCAGTATGTAGGTGTGACAGTTGACTAGTAAGTTTTGACTGTCGACCGTCGTGAACCGAACTGCAGTGTTTTCTTGGAGTTTTGAATTTTCGTGCGGGACAGTCGACTGACCCCTTTTCACAGTCGACTGCCACTGCTCTGATTATGTTTTCTTAAAGTTTGGATTTTGCGCGGGACAGTCGACTGGCTACAGTATGCAGTCGACTGTCACTGCTCTGATCGATGGATTTCTTGAATTGGATTTCACGCGGGACAGTCGACCAATCACTCTATGAAGTCGACTGCTAATGCTTTAACTGAGGTTATCTTGAGTTTTCTGATGCTTCTTTTGAATGAAATGCTTGATATGGGTTGAGATATGAATTTGTTATATGAGTTTAAGTTGCTAATGAGACTTAAAGTGATGAATCTATGTTCATGAGAAGAATTATTGCCTTTGAAAGATTGTGAATAAAGGAATCATGAATAGTGCTAAAATGAGACATTGATTAAATTGTGAATAAGTTTAAGAAAAGAATACATTGAGTTAAGACATGATTATTGAAGAGTATGTGTACCCATAGATTCTTGTACATGAAAAGTTGTGATTTAGAGTTAGTAAGACCCCGGATACTGGCAATGTTGAATTTAAAGATTGAATTATATTTTTGAGATATGGCCACGGAGCTATCTCGGTATTTGTGATTAAGTCCGGTAGGGGATAAGACTAACTGTAGGTAAGATAATTTATTCATGTCTTGATCTTAAGAACTAGACACTAAGTGAAGATGTAGTAAATCTGGGCAAACGTAAGTGGGACACTCTATATAGTCGGGCGGAGGATTCCAGGACTACAGACCCAGTCGGGCGGAGGATTCCAGGACTGTGGTTGCTTCACGGGAGACGGGCTTTTATTTTAAATCCAGGACTATGCGTAGTCGAGCAGATAGTTTGCCGTACTCCAATGTATATACGTATATCGGGACTAGAGGGGTACTTATGGGATGATGCGCACGATGAGGAGTCTGTTATAACAGTCGGGTGGTGGACTCCGGGACTGGGATCCTGTACTCGTGGAATGATCTAAACCTTAGCTTTATTACTGGATAGTTTTCATGGCGAGGGATCGAACCCTTATAATGTGGAGTACATAGGTGCTTGCCCTTGGACCTATGTAGTATGAGATGCATAGAATCCGAACAAGTATGCATTAGTGTCATGTTAGTATAAAATATCTGCATTAGGCATTAAGGCATGGCATACACTTACATGTTTAGTGTAGTACATTTAACACTTTATTTGCATTCAAATTTGTGGTTTGTTAAAGTATTGAGATCGTTATATTTCTGACATAGAGATGATGGCCGTGTATAGCATTTTTCATCGGTTGTAATCAACTGACGTGCCCACAGTCTTACATGCAGGAATTGGATTTTCAAGAAGGAATAAAGTTGATTTCGATGCTGTTGATTATTTACTTGTAAAAATGTGCAAGTTGTATATTATTTTCATTGTTGTACTTCATTTTTATCTTCCGCTGTGTAAACAATGTAAAGAACTCTGATGTATGATGAAAAATTTAAATTTTCTTGTAAAATTGTACAAAGTGAAGTGTAAAGATCCTGTGGAATCTCGAATTCGGTCTTATTTGGAATTCGGGGTGTTACAGATGGTATCAGAGCCACGCTTCATAAGTAGTACAAATTTATAAGGAACGACACATTAGGATGGACATTAGAAGTGTGGGTTCAGTCAATGGAGATTTAAATGTAAGTGATTTATATTTGTGTTGCTCTATAGGCTGATGTTTTCTCTCTCCTTTTCCTTTTGGATGGCTGGAGTCGTGAATGAAGTAGTTATTGAACCTTCATTCATGATGTTCTTCTCGTATACATTGATGTGAGATTGTATGCGAGCATGTTTTTCCTGGGTATCAGAGTGGCGCAATGGAAGCGTGGTTGGTTGAACCTATATTCATGATACATTACACTTAGACACACTTCTCTCTGAAATTTTTTTCGTGCATTTTTATCATAGTACCTTTCAAACATTCAATATATTTTTCAAATAAATATGTATTATTTTGTCTATCTTGCTTAGTCTTGATCTTTTTGAAATTGTTTTATCTGTCTTTCAGTCTTAAAGTTTTGTCTTTCATGTTTTTATGTCCCTTTATGTTTATCCGTTTACATTTGTTATTACTTTTCGTATTATTGCAACTATTATTTTCTTCATTGATTATTTCTATTGTACTTTGAATTTTGCTTATGAAATTTTCTTATGTGCTTTCATTTTTGTGATACTATATTTTTCATTATCTTATATTATCCTATATATTTCAATATATTTTTAATAAGATTGAAATATTCTACCCATATAAATATAACTTACCATTTTGTTTTATTGTCTACATTCGATACTATTGTTATTATATATTATTTGCTAATTTGTTTTGTTATATTCACTTTTACTATTAATTGCTACTCATTAATTTTGTAGTTTTATGCTTCTTCAATATAATACATACACTACATAATTATTGTTTTCATTTGTGTTTTCACCTCGTACATATGCTTTACACTGTTTTTGTCTTAATGTTATAAATCATTTTCATTTCTACAAATTATGTATATCCTATATTTAAAGTTTATATATCTATTTTAATATTTTTGTCGTTGCAATTTCCGACATCATTTACAACTTTTCATCCACTTTTATATCATTAATTTCAAAACATAACCTCATACTTTATTAAACACCCGGTATCCGAGTATATATGGAATATTACATCTTTCCATCTCCCATTTTGGTGCAACCTAATGTCGAGAGGGCAAATATGCAACTAAACATCATGGAGGCAAACTGCAACTGGACGTCGGGAAGGCAAAGTCTGCAACCGAATGTTTAGAAGGCAAACTGCAATCGGATGTTGCAGAAGCAATTCTGCAACTTGAGATCGAAGAGTCAAGTTTGCAGTTGGATACCAACGAGGCGAACCTACACCAGAAGGAAATTTTCTACTTTGAAAACCCATATTTTGTTTTCTATAATATTTACTTACCCCTTTTCTATTTTGTACTATCTTATAATATTTTGCAACCTAGCATTATATTGTTTATACTGATTTCTATATATATCCTACTTGTGTATTTACTACTTAATCTCAACTATCTTGTCGTCTTCTTCTTTATTTTGTATGTTTACATGAGTTAGCATTTCATACCACTTCATCGTGTTTTATATTTCTATTTGGTGGCTACTCACCTAACGAAATATGTATATATATCTCTTATATATTTTGTTTACGATTCATAATTTACTTCTATATAATTGGTTTTTGTGATGTGTTATTACTTTTTCCACTATAATATTTTGTTTTTCTCCTACAAACCATTCATGATTTTCGTATTGGTTGTTTCACCTATAAATTTTATGCCTATGTACGTATATAATTTTGTATGTCGGTTTTCTTGCTCTACTTGATAATTCGAAACTATTTTGATGTATACCTTCTGTATCTTTTCAAATCGTATGTTTAATTATCATATTTGCCTTACAAATTATTTTATGATATTAATTGGTATACAAAATCGTTTTATGTTGTCTATACTTTTAACTGAAATTCATTCTCGTTTATTTTTCAGACTGTTATCCAATAGTTTTCTTTTAAATTGCTTATTCAATTTTGGTCATATAGTACAAATTCAATTTGCGATTTTCTACCGCTTATTACATTGATAAATTTTAATTTATAAATCTATTTATAAATTATCTATTGACTATGTTTTCTTTACCGCATTATTTTTCGAACCATTCTACAAATTAATGACTTAATTGATTTTGCCTTTTATCTAATGGTTCATCTAATATTATTTTTTTGTATGAAAATTTCTCTCAATCTATCCTATCTTTTGTCACCTTTATTCTCTTATGCTTAGTTTTATTGTTCCATTCTTATAAAATTTTGATACTCATAGTTTTCTTATATGTAGAGTTGCCTTACTTTTCCACATTGCTTATTTTTATATTACATTTATTTTCTTGATGTTTACTCATCTGTATAGACAATAAGATATTTTTCTTGGCATGTACAAAATACAAACTTTACCCTAGTGAGTTCTGGGAACGAAACTATTCTGGGGGGGGGGGAGTGTAACACCCCGCAAAATTGGAAATGACAATTTTGCCCTTGTGTGTTACACACGTATATTTTGTACCGTTACTGGTAATATTTATAACATGTTTTCATTACGTATTGTGATTTCTAACTATTTATGCATTCCCCGTATATTTTATCCTATTTAAATCAACTAAAAATATTAAATTTCAATCTCTACATTTTACGTGCTTTTTACGTGTTTTTGATGCACATATCGATTATGTGTTTCCACCACAACGTGTAACATTTTCTATGTTTTTAAATTATTTATATTAGGTATTCAAATCTATTTTTATAAACAGAAATTCATTTTTCCTATTTTGATTAAAATATTATTATACGTGTAATGCACGTGTTTTTTACGTACGTAGTGATTACGTCGTGAAATATATAAAATTAGTAAATATGTTTTCATATATTGTTTTTAATTATATTTTAAGAATTTCTCATTTGATAAAATTGATTTTTCGTATTTCAGTGTTTTACGTGTGACACACGTGTTTCGGTGCGAGTATTTGAGCGTAATCATTTTCAAAATAAAATTTTGGAGTGTGTGTATATTTATTTTATTTATGCATGAAAAATTTATATTTTTAAATTAAACAAATTTTTATAGGCATCTTATATATTATGTACATATGTTTTAATAAAAATATTTAATTGAAGGAAGTGTGTGCAAGTGCATTGCACGTGCTAATTTTTTCATCTTTATTTTTCTTACTCTCATTTACTATTTTAGCATGCAAGAGTTTTTTATTTAGCCTTTTATCAAACCCATGGACCTAGGAATGGATTCTAGCCCACTAGACTAATTAATTAAATTAATTAAAAGAAAGCCCAACAAGATAAGCCCATTAATTAAATTATTTTTTAAAGTTGTACATGGACTCACACATGACATGTAACAACTCTTAATACACATTTTAGAATCATAGAAATTGTATTTATTTTGTGTATGTGTGTGCACTAGTGCACAACACGTGCACGTGTGGAGATGGAGAGTTGGCTGGTTGGAAGAGGAGGGGTTGGCCGGATGGGGGTTGGAGTAGTGAAGAGTTGGAGGTTATGGGAGTTAGGATAGTGAAGAGATATAATTAAGTGAGAAGTTATTAGGTGGATAAATTTGCACTTTAGACCTTCACTTTATCCTATAAATACGCCCCAATTCTTCTTCTCATTTCACACTTAAAATAAACAATTTAGAGAGAGGAAAAAGAAAGGGAGAAAGAGAGTATTCTTGTTGCCTTGTTGGAGCTAGGAGCTACAAGTTGTCTCTTCATCTTGGTTATTCTTTCTTCATAAGAGGTGGGTGGTCTCTATATTTTCTAATTCTTAGGTTGAGCATGCTAGAATATGATGTTAGTAATATAGATCATTGGATGTGATGTAGGTAATCTTGTATTTTTCTAAACATAAGACATGCATGCTAATTTATTACATGAGTAGTAATGATAAATTTGAGGTGATGACTAGAGAATAAATCTATATTTTTACTATGTGCTAAATTGTAGAAATTTTGCTATTGATTGAGAAAGCAATTGTCACCATGTTAATTGTAAATGAGAAAAGATGAGTATTTTGCCATATGCATGTTAA
Organism: Hemerocallis citrina; assembly: GCA_017893485.1. NCBI lineage: Eukaryota > Viridiplantae > Streptophyta > Magnoliopsida > Asparagales > Asphodelaceae > Hemerocallis > Hemerocallis citrina. Next base: position 149,137,000 of record CM030368.1, on the reverse strand, counting down.
TTTATAAACTTGTAATTGTAAAAAAATATTGTAGAGATTTTGTTGTAGTCATCATGTTGGTGGAAAATGAGAAAAAGAAAGAGAACAAATCCATGCCATTGTTTGTACTATGAATAGTAGTAAAATTTTATTATTAACATGTTATTTAGAAATGAGGGGAAAAAAGAGATAGTGAGTTATGGCCATATATGCATTGTTAAATTCACAAATGTAGAAATACATAATGAAAGGAACACTTGTTGAGATTTTTCCCTTTTGAAAAAAATGAATTTTTATGAATTTGGATTGATGCACATAGAATCATTTCTTTTATTTGTAAGAGATACAATATGCTAGTTTTGATTAAAATGAAGAAAGGAAATTTATGCTCATTAAAGAGAAGGAGAGAATGTGAAAGTACAAATACAATGTTTAGAACAGAAGTTTGGAAATTCGAGAATCATTGTTTTCAAGTAAGCTCGGTTTGGAAATAATTTGTACAAACCCAAAACTGCAGTCTGTAGGTGTGACAGTCGACTGGTAAGTTTTGACAGTCGACCATCGTGAACCTCACTGCAGTGTTTTCTTGGAGTTTTGGATTTTCGTGAGGGACAGTCGACTGACCTTTTTTCACAGTCGACTGCCACTGCTCTGATTATGTTTTCTTAAAGTTTGGATTTTGCACGGGACAGTCGACTGGCTACAGTATGCAGTCGACTGTCACTGCTCTGATCGATGGATTTCTTGAGTTGGATTTCACGTGGGACGGTCGACCGATCCCTCTATGAAGTTGACTGCTACTGCTTTAATTGAGGTCATCTTGAGTTTTCTGATGCTTCTTTTGAATGAAATACTTGATATGGGTTAAGATATGAATTTGTTATATGAGCTTAAGTTGCTAATGAGATTTAAACTGATGAATCTATGTTCATGAAAAGAGTTATTGCCTTTGAAAGATTGTGAATAAATGAATCATGAATAGTGCTAAAATGAGACATTGATTAAATTGTGAATAAGTTGAAGATAAGAATACATTGAGTTAAGACATGATTATTGATGGGTATGTGTACCCATGGATTCTTGTACATGAAAGGTTATGATTTAGAGTTAGTAAGACCTCGGGTATCGGCAATGTTGAATTTAAAGATTGAATTATTTTTTTGAGATATGGCCACGGAGCTATCTCGGTATTTGTGATTAAGTCCGCTAGGGGGTAAGACTAACTCTAGGTAAGATAATTTATTCATGTCTTGAACTTAAGAACTAGGCACTAAGTGAAGATGTAGTAAACCTGGACAAACGTAAGTGGGGCGCTCTATATAGTCGGACGGAGGATTTCGGGACTATAGACCCAATCGGGCGGAGGATTTCGGGACTGTGGTTGCTTTGTAGGAGACGGGCTTTTATTTTAAATCCGGGACTATGCGTTGTCGGGCGGATAGTTTGCCGTACTCCAATGTATAAGCATATACTGAGGCTAGAGGGGCACTTGCTGAATGATTCGCACGATGAGGAGTCTGTTATAACAGTCGGGCTGTGGACTCCGAGACTGGGATCCGTACTCGTGGAATGATCTAAACTTTGCTTTATTACTGGATAGTTTTCATGGCGAGGGATCGAACCCTTATAATGTGGAGTACGTAGGTGCTTGCCCTCGGACCTATGTAGTATGGGATGCATAGAATTCGAACAAGTATGCATTAGTGTCATGTTAGTATAAAATATCTGCATTAGGGCATTAAGGCATGACATACACTTACATGTTTAGTGTAGTCACATTTAACACTTTATTTACATTCAAATTTGTGGTTTGTTAAAGTATTGAGATCGTTATATTTCTGACATAGAGATGATGGCCGTGTATAGCATTTTTCATCGGTTGTAATCAACTAACGTGCCCACAGTCTTATATGCAGGAATTGGATTTTCAAGAAGGAATAAAGTTGATTTCGATGCTGTTGATTATTTACTTGTAAAAGATGTGCAAGTTGTATATCATTTTCATTGTTGTACTTCATTTTTATCTTCCGCTGTGTAAACAATGTAAAGAACTCTGATGTATGACGAAAAGTTTAAATTTTCTTATAAAATTGTACGAAGTGAAGTGTAAAGATCCTGTGGAATCTCGAATTCGGTCTTATTTGGAATTTGGGGCATTGCTGGTTTGATGATTGCGGTGAGGCTTTTGTTGAGTTGAAGAACAGATTGACGTCAGCGCCTATGTTGACTATTCCTGATGGTTCAGGTAGATTTGTATTTCACTGTGATGCTTCTGGTAAGGGTCTTGGAGCAGTTCTGATGCAGAAGGGCCGAGTCGTTGTTTATGCATCGAGGCGATTGAGGCCGCTTGAGAAGAACTATCCAACTCATGATTTGGAGTTAGCGGTAGTGATTTATGCTTTGAAGCTGTGGAGACATTATTTACTGGGAGACCGAGTGGAGATCTTTATGGACCACAAAAGTCTCAAGTACGTCTTCACTCAGAAGGAGTTAAACATGAGACAAAGGCATTGGTTGGAACTTATGGCCGATTATGACATTAGTTTGCAATACCATCCTGGTAAAGTAAACTTGGTGCCAGATGCTTTGAGCAGGAGACCGGCAGATATGTTCTTGACTCATTAGAGGGATCTGATTGAGCAGATGCGGAGGTTGGAATCGCTTCCTATTCCCTCAAATGCAGTGGGAACATATCACTATGGATTTTGTGACCGCTTTGCCGAGGAGTCCTAAGGGACATAATGCCATTTGGGTGATTGTCGACCGTTTGACGAAGAGTGCTCACTTCATTTCTTTTAGTGTCAGGTAGTCTACTGAGAGCCTAGCTTAGAGGTACATGCAAGAGATTGTCAGACTTCATGGGGTTCCAATTAGTATTGTATCCGACAGGAATACGAGATTCAGATCTCAATTTTAGGAGAGTCTTCAGAGCAGTTTGGGGAGTAAATTAAAGTACAGTACAACTTTTCATCCCCAGACTGATGGACAGTCAGAGAGGACCATCCGAATTCTTGAGGACACGCTGCGGTCCTGTATGCTTCAGTTCGGTGGATCATGGAAGGACCATTTGCATCTCGTAGAGTTCTCGTATAACAACAGCTTCAAGTCAGTATTAAAGCTGCACCGTTCGAGGCACTCTATGGGCAGAAGTGCAGATCACTAGTGTGCTGGGATGACATTGGTGAGAGAAAGTTATTGGGTTCGGAGTTAATCCCCAGGATAGTTGATGCGGTGGTTCAGATCAGGAAGCATTTGCAGGCAGCTCAGGATAGGCAGAGGCGATGGGCTGATATCCATCGGAGGGCTTTGGAGTTCTAGGCTGGTGACCATATTTTCCTAAAGGTATCGCCGTGGCGAGGTGTCATTCGGTTTGGTGGTGGGGGCAAGCTTAGCCCTAGGTTTATTGCACCGTTTGATATTGTGGAGGGAGTAGGCAAGGTGGCCAATTGTCTTGCATTTCCGCCAGCTTTATCAGGAGTGCACGATGTTTTCTATGTCTCACAACTCAGGAGATATATCCGAGATGAGAGCCACGGGATCGACTATTCTGTATGGACCGTTCGGCCCGATTTGACTTGTGAGATTCCGCCAGTTGCTATTGTGGATCGGCGGGAGAAAGTGCTTAAAAACAAGGTCATCAAGCTGGTTCGTGTTTCTTGGAATCCTCCTCGCCCGGTGAGTCGACTTGGGAGCTGGAGGAGGAAATTTAGCAGAAGTTTCCTCATTTGTTTGAGTAGTTTTATTTTGTTCTTTTTGTATTTTTTTGGTTACCCTATATATTTTCTTGTTTGAATTTCGAGGACGAAATTCTTCTTGTTAGATGGGTAGGATTGTAACCCCTGTTTTTCGTTTTTTGTATTTTTGAGTGCATTTTTCTTTTTAGTGTATTTCTTCTCATTGTATATTTTCTTGGACCGTATATTGGATATTTTATTCTTAATATATTCATTTTATTGTTTTTATCATCTTTTATTTGAGTTCTTGATTCATTTGTCTCTTTTGTTTCGTCTCTATTGCTCGAGCTATTGTTTTTTATTCTCTTTATCATATTTGTTCGTGCCTATTTTATTTGCTCTTTTTCTGTGCTCGTCCCATTTTTTTTGTGCTACCCTTGCTCCTTGTGGTTGTATCCTATTTCATACTCCTATTTCTTATCCGCTGAACCCAAGACCCATTTGTTAGTTATACCCAGTTATACTTCAACCCAATTAAATACTAATACCCATTTTAATACCCAAACCCCATGCTATAATACCCAGACCCTATACTCATTTTAACCCTACCCGTTAGCATCCCTATACCCGAAAACCCATGCTCCAACCGTCACCCCTAAAACCCTATCAATGTTATACCTATATATACCATATTGAGGCCTGCCCTGTTCCCCTCTCCCCCTTACCTTCAGTCGCAACCCAAAACCCTACTCCCCTCTCCGTTGCTTGCTCTTTCTGTCATCACACGCCACCTCAGGAGTCCCCCCGGTGCCCCTGTCTTCCCTGCGTCAACCCAACAGCGAGCCGCAACCACCCGTGTGCCGTCTTCCCCGTACCGCAAGCTGCCGTGTTCTGTCACCTCTTCTGGTTGCTCTTTTGGTTGCACGTGCAAGGTGTTTGCACGTGTTATCTCGGTTTGTGGATCTCGAGTTTTGGTTCGTAGTTCGTGAGTTTCGTTCGTTGTTCGTTGCCCGGGAATCCGTTCCCGTTATTCTCGCTTTTTGCTCGTCGTCGTTTTCGTCATCGGTTATGGCAAGTAACTTGTATTCTTTTCTTTGTGTAATACAAGTACTAAATACCGCATGTAGTGTAGTTGGGTTTTATAGATAATTCGTGTGTGAATTCCTTTGTTGATATTATCTCTGTTGTGTTGATTTGACCATAGTTGCCTCACAACATACACGACATGAATTAACTTAGGGTTGACCACTTTTGATGTGTATGTTAATGCTATTTTGTGATATCATGTGATTCATGTGTTATTCGTGACATACTTGTCGAATACTTGCAAAATACCCTATACCATGTTGTTTGGATATCTAGAACACTATATTTCATGTTTTGGTTGATTTGGATGAATTTCGTATAATCTATGTTGTTTTGCTTGTGAAGAGCAAATCTGTATGTTCCTTTATCCTAATGTTGATCAGTATTTTAGACTCTATTAAGGTCAGTATTTGAAAATATTTTGTGAACATGAACTGTAGAGGATTCTGTCTATTTTTCAATCCTTTTGATGGATCTCAGTTTCGATTTACGAGTTGTGAGTTATGTCGATTTTACTACTAAGGTGTAGAAAGATTTCCAGACTGCGTTTTCTATGAATTCTGAAGAGTAATCTATTTTTATTATGGTGTTAAAAATTTTATTTTGATCTGAAATTTTGCTCAGTACTTCTAGACTTGATTGAGGTTTACCCAGAATTTTGGTAGATCTATTTGAAGAGTTTTACACACCTTTACACGCTTGCAAATAAATATTTTTCATGCAGAATTTTACTAATGTTCAGTAAAGAACCTGATTTTCGACCTATCTCTACTTGTTGTTTGTAAAATGTTTCTGAATATGAAAGTTAGCCTACTGTATCTATTTTATTATCCTTTTGGAGGATTTGGATTTGGATTTGTGGTTTGTGAGATATTGCTGTTTACGTACTGCAGCGTTTGTGATTTCAGATTTACAAAACTACTGCATCTTGATGTTTTCTGATTTTTTTACTAAACTATTTATATTGGAAAATTATGATACTTTTATTTTGATTCTACACATATAGGGGAGTACCCCAGATTTTTTTTGGATTTAATTAACGAGTTTTCATGCTGTTTTCCTGACTGTGAATACAGAAAACTGATTTCTGACTGAACACGTTTTCTGGATTCAAACCTGTTTTGAGACTTGAGTTTGTGAAATACTATATGACTTATATATGTTTGCTGGATTCAGAAGGGAGTCTATTTTCTAGATTCTTCGACAGATCCAAATTTGCATTTTTGTAGCAACGGAAATCCCTATTTTAGTACCATACTGTCTTGCTATGCTGAGCTAGCATTTGAATTATTCTATTCCTTTATGAACTGTCTATCATCTGTACATGTTTGTCTATCACCCTGAACCTGTTACATGTTTATACCATGTTATTCTTGAACTATTTATGACACCTACATGCCTGTCTGATAACAATAATAAATAACCAAGTTGGGGTTAAGGGAAAGATCTAGTAGTGGAAAATTATAGAAATGTGTACTTGGAAGGGGGCCTGTGTTTTCCATACTGAGCATCTATTATACTATTATACTGATTACCTGACTGCACACTTCCCTATAGGAAGGTGTACTCGGAGGAGGACCAATAGGTTCTGACTGTCTGATTATTGTTACTGATTACCTGACTGCACACTTCCCTATAGAAAGGTGTACTCGGAGAAGGACCACTAGGTTCTGACTGTCTGATTACTGTCTAATTACTGATACCTGAGTACACGGCCTATATGGTCCTCTACGAAATCTAAACGAAACTGTTTGAATGTAGCAACCATGTGATAAAAGTTGGGGCGCATTAAGTGCTACCTAGATAGTAATAAACACAAGATTATAAGAACTGACATCTGCTACACTGTTATTTGTTACATGCTACTGAACACTGTTACTTGCTATCATCTGACTATTACCTTACACTGTTATCTGTTTCTGTCTGACTGTTATCTGATACTACTACCCGTATACCTGTCTGCATACTGTTGACACTTGACACATGTTACCTATACCTGTTAGTATACCATGCTTTCTGATTTGTTTTCCTGATTCATGTTAGATATTACATTTCTGTTGACATGCCTATACCATGCTATGTTTGCTCTGTTGTTACTTTATATCTGTTATTTATCCCATGTACTTGTATCCTGCACTACAAGTGGCCCGTAACTTGCATTGACAGGAGTTTGTTTCCTTTTTCCTATTCCTACAATTATTAAATTGCAGATTTTGGAGAACAGATACCAGATGGAGTTGGTGATATGAAATATTAGTGTCACTACAAGGAATTTGCCATATACCAACGGACAACTATAGTGACGGATCTCTAAAACTGTGGGTATAGGCATCATATACCTACAGACATGTAGTAAACTGTGGGTATAGGTATCCTATAGCTTTAGAGCTTTTAAACACTGTGGGTATAGTCCATAATTTATTTCCCCCCATTTTTTTCATTTTCCCTCCCCCCTCCAAAAAAAATATATTTCATTTAGAGTCGGTGCCGTCGTCCCGCTCTCCCTAAACTTCTAAATCCCTCTCTCCCTAAATCAATCTCTAAATCCTCCTCTTCCCGCTGTCGTCGCCCCCCTCTTCCCGCTGCCGTCGCAGACCCTTCTTCCTGCTATTGTCGCCCCCTCTTACCGCTGCCGTTGCCCCATCTTCCTCACTCAAAGGAAGAAGACGAGATCTCCCCCGCATCCTCCTCTTCTTCCTCGGCGTCGATGTCGACGAGATCTCCCCCGCATCCACCGCCTCCTCCTTCTCCTCCGCCGCTGGCGCCGGCATTGAGGTTCGCCGATTTTGAATATGTACATGTTTTATTCTGAATAATTAGGGTTTCGATTGGGATAATTAAGGTTTCTGAATAATTAGGGTTTCGATTGGGGTAACTATAAGCTGCGGTGATAGTTACAAATCGATCCTAATCTAAGGGTGGATTTGGCATTCAAGCTCATTTAAGAGGTAGTTATTTTAATTCTGATTTTTTGAGCTTTTGATATCGCTAAGAAGGCTACAATATAGTGTTATATTTATTAAAGCAACCAAGAAGTTCAGTTAATTGATGCCAATTGCAGTTTGTGTTTTACATGATCTTTAAAAATGTATAAATATATATTTCTGATGTTTCAGCACTTCAAGAAGCTTGAAGAATGTTCTTTGCATGATGCACTATCTAAAAGTGATGTCAAGGTATCAGTTTGAGCATATTTCCTCTACAGAGGATACATTTTTCTCAATTTTTGTATATTTTATCAGCAGAAATTGTTTTACTTTTATCCATCCCTGATTAGTAGTTTATAATTTTTAATTAGTTTGTAATAGGTGTTAAGTACACCTGATGACTGAACCTTGTTTGCTTGATGGTTATGACATTTGTAATAATTAAATAAAATTTTCTATTTTTATACCAGAGCTTATCTGTTTAATGGTTTTGTTCGACAAGTTTGACGGTCATGAACCCTCGATCATGTTTTACGAATGCCTTGCTGAATTTTATTAATAAAGAATTTTAAACCTGAATTAAATATTAAATTCTGTTTAAATGTGAATTAATGATATCAAGGAGCTACATTGTTAGAAACAACACAATGTTCTTACAATGAATTATTTTTTTTGCCCTTTAGATGATTTAATTTGCTTTTGCCAATTTTGGTGAAGGCTAAAATATTTTGCAAACTTCCATTCTTTAAAATTAAACTCGAGAAAACTGTATTTAAAGCTGTGTTTTATTATGCCAAACCAGATCTTTTATACTCGGGAAGGTGTGTTGTCAGTAGAGCAGGGAGTATATATAGCAGAATCTGTTACAGCCAAAAACACAAAACTTGCGAAGGGCTGGTTCCGTGTTTATGAGGATCAGAATGGAGTGGTATATCTTGTTCCTTATTCTTATCCCTTAGTTTCTTTCTGCAGTGGACTAATGCTTTGTATACTTTTCGTTTTCCTCACATAATTTTAGGATAGTGTTAAAAGTGACTCAAGCAAGAGGGAAGTTGCAACCACTGGAAAGAAAGATATGGGGAAAACAACAAAGAAGAATGGTATGGCTTATTTAACTTAAATATCGCTAAGCGTATTTAAGTTGCAACCAAGAAGATTTTTTGTTCTTTCGTAGGCAATAGTAACTACATATTGTTAAGAAGTCGGCGATGTCGTCATTCCTTAGGTTTGTACCTCTGCATCCATTATGTTATCTATGGCTCATCAGTTTGACCATGCACCACGTTTTGCAACGAAGGTACTTAAAGCATGTCAATATTTCTTAAAGCCATTTATATGAAACTACACATGGAATTGTGTCTATAGAGTTCAGTGTTCATGAAAAGTTGCATTATGTAATTTCTATGCACTGCCAGGCTTTTGTTAGCGAGTATGAAGTGCATGGAAGCGACGCTGGTTCTGGAAGCCTTTTAGCAGCATTAGCAGAAGCTTCTTTTCTTATTGGGCTTGAAAGAAACAGGTGTGTTCACCCTGAGCGAAGTCTTATATGCGAAGTCTTATTAACTTGAAATCAGAGTAATCTAATAGAATTCATATTCGTAAATAGCCTCATCATATTCAAATGAAACCACTGTATACATATTTTAAAATATCATACAGAACTGTAATTTTTCCATTTTTCTCTGTCGAGAAAGAAGAAGATGAGGAGGAGGAGGACAACTAGATTTGGGTTCTGTTCAGATCCTTCTCGCTCTGCGATCACGAGGTAAACAGTCTCTTAAAGTACCAGAGGAACTTCTATTGCTTAGATTGCCTTCCCATTAATTTTGACACTGCCAAATGGAGAGCTGACCTAAATAAAGTTAGAGAACTTGTTCAATTCATGGTAGAACTTTCTTTTTTTAACTTTCTTATTTATTTGAAGCTTCATTTGTCCTATAAAAAAATAAAAAATAAAATGGAAGCTTCATCTTGAAGTTGCACTTAACATTTATTCTATACAGCTCATTTATCCACACTAACCTATGTGATACTTGACACCTAATATCTACATAATTTGAGTGTTTGTCCAATTATAATTTCTACGTGGCAGATTTCCAATGCTAAAATTAGTCGTGCACAAGGATGCTAAAGGCATTTGGAGTGTTAGCTCGGAGTTGTTATTGCTATATGCTCCATAATTTGATATAGAGTCTGGCATTGGCAATTCGCACTTAGGCTATAGATATGAGAAAAGATTTAAGCGTATGTAGGTTTTTAGGCACTTAGGCTATAGATAGCCTTGAAGGATTTAAAAGTTGAATTTAGGCCTTCAGTTCATTCAGATTTTGCTTGTTGTCCTAGAATAAGAATAAAAACATTTAGATTGCCTTGTTTAGGGCACAAATTGGTCTAAAGTTTGGTTGTTGTGGTGGGTTTAAAGACTTCAAGTAAGTGAGGAGAGTAGAGAAGAAGTCGGGTTTGGAATGAAGTTTGGTTGTGGTGGTGTTGTGGTCGGTTAAAGACTTCCAAGTAAGTTAGGGTAGTAGAAAAGACCAGCTTTGGAATGATGAGATGCAGGAAAAAACATATTCCACAATTGTAGGATCTTATAAACTGGAGATGTGAGAGATTAGTTGAGAACAGAAAATGTCTTATGGAGTTAAAAAGATGAATGAGAGGAAAGGGAGGAAAGTACTTTCTCCAAGCTAACTTATTTGATCATCATATAATTAAACTTGCATGCGTACATATTTGGATCTTCTGTTACCTGACCATTGCATCAAAATATCTAAGTTAAGTGTATATCTGAATGCTTTGGATAACTTAATGAAAGATAATCTGATCAACTTGAACATTGATGCTCATTATACCTAAAAAAACCAACCACGAGTAATAATGACAGCACAAAAGGGAAAACAAGCAAGAAGATAAAGCAGCATTACTTACCTCCCTTTAGTAATGATGGCTGCCTTTCAATACTAATTTAAATTAAAAGTTTTATAAAGATCGATTAATAATCAGAATGATAGTTATTTAAATAAAAAATACTATTTTCCACTTAATTATTCATTGATTTAGATATGAATTGAAGCGCAGTTAACAGATGACTCCCTGGAGGGTCACACTTTTCATGATTAATTATTTTATCATCAACTTGAAGGTTCTATCATTTCTGTCATTTTCTGATCATGCTGGAGCTGTCATTTCTAAGAAATTGTGACATTTCCAGGAGCTTTCATGTCTAAGAACATGCACATATGAACCACATATAGCTTGACCTTGTTAGCCTAAACTAAGGTCCACAAGTGGTCAGTATAATACAGCGCTTTTGTTTGCAGAAATTGATAAATATTCACCTATCTCTTCTTACACAACGAGAAACATGACATTAGCTTCTCATATGCCTTTTTTAGTTATGTGAAGGAAAAGATAGAATATCTGCCTTTTAGTTGTAGTGATTGTAGAATACTCTCTTATAGAAAATATTTAGGCATACGTTTTTATGAAAGAATTGATTACTGAAGTTCTATCTCTTGCAAGATACTGTTTTTTCAAAAGAAAAATTGATAATGGCATACTTTTAAGATGTGTGTTGCTGAAGTGCAAAGATCTGGAGTTGTACTGATCTTACGTTGCAACAATTAAAGTACTCATTAAAGTACAGTTTGTGTTTCTGTTCTTGTTTTTATGAATCCTCAAAACCTGAGCGATATTTGACAATAAATCATAACTTAAAACTCATTAAAGCACTCAATTTTATTTTCTTAATGATGTATTTTGTCTTTCTTTCCATATTTTACTAAATTCCAAGTAATTGAATTGCAGCTCTTTACATATTCATTAATCTCTCCAATGCATTGTGTTTCTGTAAAGTCCTTACTCCACAGGTTCACAACCAGTAAATGCTGAATGACTCTTATCCATTTATTTCTTCTTGCAGGCATTTCATTGAAGACCCAAGAGCTTTATGCCCTTGTCTTTATCTGCCGCTACTTGGATATTTTTACTGATTTTATTTCACTCTATAATACCTTCATGAAGCTGATCTTCTTGGGGAGCTCATTCTCGAGAGTTTGGTACATAAGAGAACATAAAATTGTTCGCAGATCATATGACAAGGATCAGGATACTTTTCGCCATTATTTTCTAATATTACCTTGCCTACTCTTAGCCCTACTTATAAATGAGAGGTTCACTTTTAAGGAGGTAATTGCACATGTCACTGCAAATTCCTAAGTCCATTAGTTAATATAATAATAGCATGCATGCCATAGACGACCCTCGTTTTGTTTGAAGTTGGTTATTCCTCCTAGTGTGCATTGTTCTTCACTGCAACTCATGTTTCTTAACTCTTATCTATACTGTTTGTAACTTAGCTATCTTGCTATGTCATGTGCACTCTACTTTAATTTGCAGGATAATGAACAGTGATAATCAAAGATGCACTACTCTGCTTTGAGATTAGAGTCTGATTGATTCATTTTTTTTGTGTGGCTAAATACACTACTGTCCTGATAGGAAGGGTTGAGAAGATGTAATAAGCTGTAAATTTGGCATTCTTTGTTTGTGTCAAAGTTTTAGTTGATCGATCAGTATCACAATGTAACAAGCTGTAAATTTGATTACCTGTATGAAACAATATCCCAATATTTTCAATTCTGAGTTGATTACTGTAATGGTTATGAATATGTGATTAACATGATCGATGTTGATCTCTTGTAATGATTATATCTTATGATGAAGAACTAAACAAACACAATAATGAGGCTGGAACATCTCAATTAGCCTAAAATACACAAAAAGAACTATACCAACGGAATAAATACGGTGGGTATATATTCAAATAATTGGATGCGAAAACCATCGCTAAAACATATAGCAATGGAGTTTCAACCGTGGGTATAGGAAAGCAAAATGTGTCTTTTAAACATATACCAACGGATACGAAACCGTGGGTATAACACCGAGGTTTTGTCCAACGGGTGAAAAAACCGTCGCTATAGGCTATAGTGACGGCATTTTGCCGTGGGTATAGCTAATTAAAAACGACGGAAAAATATGTCCGTTGGTATAGGTTTTACAGGCTATACCTACGGTTTTTCGCCTTTTACCCACGGATTTTTGCTGTCACTATATGTCAAATTTCTTGTAGTGGTGTTGGAGTTTTGCAATTATTATTATTATGATTTCTGTTGCTTATTTGAACAATTGTATTTGATACTTGAATTTATTTGTATTTTGGTAATGTGACCCAGGATATTATTGACTTATTCAGATCTGATTTATTTGGAATTGTATTATATTTTGGTTTCAAGTATTTCTGTTGGTATATATTGATTCTATTATGCATACTTGGTTGATTTCTTTTGCTTCCGACTCTGATTATTTCTGTGAGATGTTGTAAAGATTCTGAACAGCTTATGGATGATGAAAATCAATCGCTGGGCTTAGTCACGTATCTGTATTCCATATTTTCTTTTTGGGAAGCGGGGCATGACAAATTTAATCTACTGTTCTACTAGTTAAACATGATAATGCGTTTTTCAGCCTGTAATCTGGAATGCAGACGTTACAGCACGAAAATCTGAATATCTTGCAGTCTGTAAATCGAATTGCAAAACTGTAAGATGATATGGATTCCAGACACAGAGAGTTACGATTCTCATTCAATATGTTTTAATCAATGATAAATAGAATCAGGTAAAAAATGAGGTTCTTTACTGAACTAGCATGCAGGCAGCAATTTAGAATCATGTTTGCATAAATATATCAAGTCAGAAAATTTATCGAATAATTCTACAAAAGTTTTAGGTGACTCCTAATCATGTCTAGTCATATCCAGATTAATATCAAGTCTAAATTTTACTGTTAACATTTATTTTAATCAATAATTCATGCCAATGATCTTGTAAACAACGATCTGAAAATCTGTGACCCAACAGTATTAAAAGTGTGACATCTCACAAGTTATAGATCTGATTCCAGATCCGTCAAAAGTCTTGGAAAGTAGATTCATGGGGCTACACAAGCTATTCACAAGGTTTTATTAAATTCTCACAGCAAGGGATTCAAAACTTCAATGCAATATCAAATAGGCAGCAGGTCAGCAAGCAAATTCATGTTAATTGTCAACTATTTAAATATACAAGTATACAATTCCATGGCAATTAATTTACAGAATTTCTAATTAATTAATAGAATGAATTTCCTACTATTAACAAGACCATATTATCTCATTCATAGTACTTAATTCCACGAACCAATTCAAACCAAACAAAAGCATCAAATCAACCAACGATGTATAACATGATTTTAATATTGTTCGCGTAGTGCATGCACATTATGAAATGCAACAGGACTTGGGTTTGAGTCAAGAAAATAGACACGAAAAGAGGACTATTATTTGGTTTCGCCGATGAATCCGTAGTAGCTCTTTGACAGGTAACAAGCAGACAATGCATGACAAACGAATAACGAGATACTCGCGGAAATCAAAAATTAATTCTTGAACTAGAAACAACAAGAGGGTTCAAGAGAGCTTTCCTTTTGACGATTATTCTGATTACAATGAGGATGATAAGAGAAATCCAATGGTGGTAACATACGCAACCTACGGGCGAAGCACGTGCAAACGGAAAACACATGTAACAACAATAACACGTGCAACACACGTGCGGCAACAGGAGGACCTCGGCGGTGACTGTGCTGGCGGTGGCAGTTGGAGATCGCCGACGTGGAGGCTGGCGGCGATGCACAGGGGTTGACGGTGATCTGGTGGACTGCGGTGATGGTGGCTCGACGGTGTGGAGTGTGGCGTGGTTGCAGTAGGGTGGAGTGGCGGGAAGGAGGTGCAAAGGAGTTGGGTGATGAGGGTGCACGGCGGTGATGATGGCTGATGGGTGCAGGAGATCGACGAGGACGTTGGAGGCAGGGTGGTCGCAGTGGTCAGGGGCGCTCGGGGATGTTGCGAGAGGCGATCGTAGTCGAGGCAGGGAAGTGGATGTGGGAGAGGGCAACAATGGAGGACGGGGGTGATCGGGAGGAGTAGGCGATGGGGAGGTGACGAGGACGACGAGCGAGAGTGCTGGCGGTCGACTGCAGGTGGGTTTCGGAAGCGGGCACGAGGAGAAAGAAGAAGGGTCGGGGGTGATTAGGCGGCTGCAAATTAGAAAAGGTGATTAGGGTTAAATAATAATTAGTGTTAGGGGTCAAACAGTATATATAGGGTTAGGATGTGGGTTAATGAGTTTCGCGTTAAAGGCTATGGGTTTAGGATCCAATAAGAATGTGCTATAGGGTTAATGAGTTTGGGTTTAAATCCAATAGAAAAATAAAAAGAAATATATTAGATAAATTAGAGTATTCAACATATATAATTTCAATTGGTTGTACAAAAATTTCAGGGTTCAATAAAAATAACATTAATTGGAAAAATACAATTGGATTAAGATTTAACTTTTCACAAATAATTAGAATAATCATATATTAATAATATACTTTGTTTGGATTTTAAAATAATAAATAATAATAATAGATGGATTAAGACCTATGGATCTTCACAAATTAATAAATAATTAACGAAAGAATAATAATAATAAAATTAGGCAAAAATCTATTTCTATTATAAAAGCCACAATATAAAAATTTAATCTGTCAGGAGGAGATATCAGCCGTCAATCGCATCATTTTTAAAAATATCAGATTTAATCTAGACCGTTAGTTATATCTAATAAAAGAAAAAACCCTATTTTTAAACCACCGTATAAACCTCTCTGTTGTTCCCAATCGCCCACATCCCTTCCTCCTCTGCGTTCGGGAAACCGATGGCGGTTCAACAACTCCCAGTAGGCTTCCTCAAATCTGAGATCCTCTTCCTCCCCTCTTACCCCACCTACTCCATCTTCGACCTCATCGCCGAATCACAGTTCTACAACATCGATGCCTCCCTCCTCTCCAACCCCAACCCCACCTCCCACTTCAACGCCATCGATCTCCGTTGAACCCACGCCCTCCTCCTCAGCGGCCGTGATCTCCCCTCCGCATTCGCCACCGATGCGTCTGGAGTTCTACACGTGCCGTACTGCGGAAATATCACGTCCTTCGACTGGTCGCTGGCGAAAAAGTCAACGATGTTGACTCGATTCCCGCTGTTTACTCGCTGATGTCGTTGAGCTTTTATCCCCAAAAGTTCATTATTTTTTCCTTTATCCCTTCGATTTGGAGTTTACCCACTTCTAATCTTCGGTAAAGTTATAATCTTTGATTTGATTTGAGTTAATTTTATGTAGTTTCTGCCAATTTCAGTTCAGAGTTTGATAAATTCTCTTTATATTTGTCCTCAATTCTTGTTAATTTCCGTAGGTTATGGTATGAATTATGCCCAATTTCTGTTTTTGTTTATCTGATTGTTCATTTATTGACTCCTTTTTGGGAAATTGATTCCTGAGTTTTTGTTGCATATTGAGAATACAAGACTCTTGTTGCTTGTTGCAGTTAGTAGTTAATGAGAATTATAATTGAGTTGTTGTAAATGATGATCAAATCATATGAAGGTTAGTTTCTACTAGGAGTTTTGATTATGTATGGAATATTACTAGGAGTGTTATATGAAGAGGGCTGTCGTGAAATTATAATTATGATTATTTGATGATGGACTAAAAAGAAAGTAGAGGTTGCCTCGATTGAAGATAAAATTTGGGAGAGTTGGGTTGGACACATTGTTTGGATGGATAAAGCCAGACGACTAAGTGGCTTGGATTCCTATTTAGGAAAATTGTTTGGATGGAAGTTAGAGGAGCAAAATAAACTAGGCATAGACCCAGACAAATAAAGGGAAGCTATTAATAGGGATTTGAATTTTGAAAAGTGCTAATTTGACTAAGTTACCTGTCAATGGAGTTGAGTTTAGGAGAATGATTCATGTATCCGGCCCAAAAATTTTGGGATAAGGGCTTGTTGGTGTTGGTGGTGGTGGTGGTGGTGGTGCTAGACGCCCCCTCATCAAATTTAGACAATAAGTATGATTACTTCAGGGAAAGTCGGTTGATCGGGATACTTAGATTCATACACAAATGCCTGAAAACTTTGCTAGAGCACACCTTGTCATCAATAACCCTACAAAAACCTTCATGATGTCTATTGGTATCCATGAAGGATACTGATGTTTTAATCAAGCCAAATCATTATGTTAAGCATAAAGAATCATACACAAATAATGTGGTTTATAAGGAGGTGTTAATGCCTAAACATGATCGTTAGATGTTTGAATAAAACTATTAAAGATGTATTGCTACTTCTTTCTTATTTTAACTTCTTAAGATGTAATAGAATACTATTTCTGGAAGAAAGAAAGAAAAGAAAAAAGAAAACGAAAGAAAGAAAGAAAAAGATGTAATAGAATACTCCCAAGTTTTCTTTTTCTTTCTTTTTTCACATTCTCTGTTTTTTCTCCTTAATTGTCAAATATGGGAGCTTATTCAAATCACAATGGTTGGAATCACAAGAATGTTGATATGCAAGAGAAAAACACCGCCAATCAATCTCCTGAGAACTAATTATTAATGCGCCTTTGAGGAATTTTTGAGTTTGTGAACCTTTTCATCGTTTGTAAATTTAGAATTAATCAGTAACAAGTTGTATTTGTAGGCAAGGAAACATGTCATAGAACTGGTAACAGAGATGATTAAGAAAAGGAAGTCTTCTCCAAGCCCAAACAATACATGCTTGATTGCCTTTCGCGAGATGGGAAAGAATCCAAATTAAATGGCGAGTAGGCTATTGATTTGAGTATTGCCCTTATCTGTTTGGGAATGAAATGTTTCTATTACTTCAATTATGGCTGTGATCAGCATAACTAACAAAAAGCTCTTGATGAACTCAGTGAATTTATAAGAGGTATATATAAGTAGTGAGTATGCTTTGTCAATTCAAAGTACTTAGAAAGCACAAAAGAATGCTTGTTCATTTAATGCTTTTTTTATGGCTTTAGCAATGATGCTTTGTTGCTGTGCTGGGTTTTGTTGCCGAACATATGAAAATTTCAAAGGTTGCACTTGATTCTTTCCTATTTTATAGAATATTTTGGTTTGGTTGACGTGATTAAGTTTGTTAATGTATATATGTAAATTTTCTTCCAAAAATGAATGTCAAGGTGCTTGTCTTTACGTTTCTTTGAGACTTGAGCGTGACTATGCATGTTTTGATCAGCTAACTGTTGGAAGAAGTCTGATCTAAGGGAACATGGGTAGACTAATACCAGAGTTGACTCATTGACTAATACCAGAGTAAAAATCTCAGACAACATAATATTAATTATATACTTGTTGTTTTATTCCCAAAAACAAGTCACTTGGATTTGACCCAATGCCTTTGCTAGAGTAAGTAGCCAATGAGCCAACTCTGGTTTCCTAGCAAAGCAAATGTCTATAGGAACAAAGAGTATATCTTTCTAATATTAGTAATAGAAGTATCATTATTGAGTTAGAACAAAACAGCACAGAAGTTAAACAAGAACGTAGTTACAAATTATGTAAACTAACTTGAAATGGTTGTACCCAAGAAAAATGGGAAAAAATGTAATTTCTCATTTCATCGCAAACCTTGTAGTAGCTCTAAACCTAATGTTTGTCCACCTACACTTTTTAAAAAAAAGGTTAATTTAGAAATTACACTGCAGAGAATTTCACCTACTAATGCTTAGAGAAGTTAAATAAATAAATAAATTGAGGTGTCTTGAACTAACTATTTTTTTTGGGTGTATGCGGGATATAGAAAATCTTCAATTACGATGACATGAATTTATAATGCTCAAGATAATAAAAGTGAATTGTACTTGAAGCATATTTTACGTAAAATTGTCGTGTGCTGCTGCACCATGACAACCTCTGTCTACAAGTTAATGATCCCATTTGCAACTCTTGCATTCCTTTGATTATTGAAATTTTCACCCTTTTTTTTACTGCTCTTTAGGCTAAAGATTCATGTAGCATTGAACTCGTGCGATGCACGAACGGTACCATCAAGCTCTATTGTCTCCATTGTCGTGCATTAGTGACAGATTTTTTTTCTAAGATGTAGATTGTGAATTAACCCGTGCTGTGCGCAGGCTTATGCAGTTAACCTCGTGCTACACACGAATTATCATGAATTATGACTATTTGATGTAATTTTAATATTTTACACAGCTGAGCTTTGAGCTTGTTTAACTTGAATAAAAGAAATATATATATCTTTATGTTTAAAATGTAATAGTTTAAACTGAAAAAAGCAGCTTAAATATTTTTCTATAATTGTTGTCAAAATCTAAGGTACTATTCTAAATTTAGCCTAATATATTATATTGAGTAGATGAGTTTTTAAATTGTCATCATGCATCTTGGTCTGATTCTTAAACAAGATTATAAAATGTAGCTTGCTATCTTTATTTGGAAAACAGTTTCCTTTATGTATCTATACACTTTTACTGGATTTTCTTTTCTTCCTCTTTCTGAACTCTCTTATCTTTGATTTCAGATATTTTAGTATAGATCCTCTGCCAGGGCGCAAGTGATTGTTTGATTTCCTCTCTGTTCGTTCATATATAGATAACAAGTGGCAGTTGGACCTTGGACGCATGTCATAATATTGTTCAGTAGTAGGATATGGTTATCATCTTAATTTGACCGTTCTAATTTTGGCATCAATGCTCAGTGCACTGGTACCATCCCAACCAGGATAAAAAACTGTTAATTACCCTGCCCGTCCAGTTGACACTACGACTGATTTTGAAGGATCAACCAGTGTTCAACCCCCTTCAACAGGTATTGCTGCACCAGCTTGTGACAAATAATTTTGGATTCATATATTGCTTTTAAGATTTAAGCAAGTTTTCATACATACATCAATTAAGTTTTTTTTACAAAAAGACCTAATCTTGTGGTGAAATTGTGTGTAATTCCACAATATCATCTAGAACTTTCTTCCCAATAGTGGTGGACAACTATGGAACAAGATCAAGGTTAGAATACTGAACAAAAAAAATTCCTATGTTGAATGAGTTGCTGTGAAGAATGGTGTTGGAATAACTTGAATTGTTATGAGTAACTATAGAGGACATATGGTTTTCTTTTAAAACTCTAATGGCTAGCTGGAAGGAAGCTATTTTAACCCTTTTGTGGTGCAGTTTTCACTCATGCAACCAAATAACGTGAAAGAACCAAAGTAACTTATCTGATTTGAGACCGGAGAATTCTTGTTAATATTTTATAGTTCGATACTATTGTTATGTTTGCTGTTATTTATTTGAGGCCATCTTAAAATTTACCAAAGACCAAGAATTCTGAACGATATTTGGCGAAGCCCCCCAAAATTTTGAAGTAGTTCAGGGTCTTGATAAGACTTTTTAGGCTTCTAATGTTCGCTATGCATTATAAGTCTATGAGGTACTCCCAAAAAAGAACAGAGGTTATAGTTGATGGGGCAACAATAGATTACCATATTTCTTGATTGTTTTGGCAAACTATCCTGTTTGCTTTGAGGAAAATACTGGAGATTATCCTACGTGGTGGCAGGTGCCAATGAGTTCACATATGATATGCTGAAGTTCTTTAAAATCCTTACAGCATCACCTCTCCACCCCATAGATTGGTTCTTTTCATCTTTAAGGAAATTATTATCCAACTTAGGTTTTTTAGGGGAACTTGGTTACTTCCGGTCATTAAACAAATAACTATGAGGAAGAGAATGCTACCATTTATTGCTAATTAGCAGTAGGGAGGTAGCTTAGTTTTTCTTGATATAGCTTAGTTTTTTTAAAATCATGCGGATGATGAGCATAAGTGAAGGAACTAACTGATGCATAATTAATGTCTAAACAATTGGGAGTTCCATTCGCATTCAGAAGTGCATCACTTTTCCTAATTGATACGTATTTTTTATGTTAATGATGTTTGTTTTGATGGATGCGTCCTGAAAAGTGAGGTATAACACCATTTAATAAATCACTGAGAAACATGATCTTACGCAGCTGTTAGAGATAACATAAGCTACTGTCCCAATCCTTATTTCCTTACATTCCTACCCAACAATGCATCTTTCCAACTTGTAAATATGTCCAAGTTGCAACAGTATAGTAGTATCATTATAGCTAATTTGGAAGATTACGCATTATCATTTATGAATCATACTTGATAAACTAATCATATATTTTGTGGGTCTTCAGGTATCATCTGCAAATGCTATTTCTGGAAGCGTATCTGCTGCATCCGTAGCTTGTGCTAGACCAGTTCGCCCAATGATGGTTGGAATCCAACGATGTATGGCGGGTGCTGGAATGGCCGCTTTCAATATCGCCTCTCAAGCTCCTGGTATGGCTGGTCTTAACCCTGGAGGTATGCCAATGCAGAGAGGCACTTCTGCTCAGGCCCATCAACAGCAGGTAGTATACTTGAAAATTCAGCTTAGATTTATTGAACTGATTATTGCAAGCTTATGGATTTTAAATTTGTGGAACAGTTGAGAAGGAACGATAAATTATATCAAATCTATCGACTAAAAGGTTGAACATACTAATACTTAATCGATATTGAAACACTAAAATTCACCCCCTATTATTAAAATTCACTGAAGAATTTGATGAAATAATGTACATTGTCCATCTAAAAATAGACGGTAGGATTATATTTAAAATTAAAAAAATTGAAAAAGTGAGTCAATAAACTTCTAAATTTGCTGTAGTTGCTGGGAGTCGTTAATTGTGTATCATTTGTGAAAAATAGCAATTCCCTGTTTTTCTAATGGCACATGGTAGTTTGTTTGGTTGTGAGTCACTTGTAAGAATACTACTAGGGCTATATTCAAAGTGATATCATTGTGATTAATATGTGGTGTTCTCAAATTGTTAGCAATGTGCGTGCAGTGGTAAAAAGAATTATCTTTAAGTTGTGTCAAGAGATTATCTCAGTTCACATACTTAGTATCCAAAATAAAATTGTTTGATTTGGAATTCTCATAAATTGGTTGTAAACTTGTGACATTGCAAACTCGCAGTTGTGAACTGTAGCTTTTAAGAATCAGAACAATTTCAAGATCCTCATTCAGCAATCTACATTTTGAACACTATTTCATCTATAGTGTTGAACTGAATATCTAATATAATAATTACCTTCCTTTTTCTTTTTTTAGTAAGGCTGTCGTGATTTTTTTTTTAAAACGCTATCTCCAGTAGAATTTTTTTAAGTATGTGCAATTGAGACCAAAGTTATTTGAAAAAGAAATTTGTAGCATATTTTATTTTTTTTTAAATAAAAAATTGGTATTATACTGTACTTATAAAAATTTGGCATTTAAAAAAAACTATAAATTTAAAACCCTACCATCTAAAATATAGTATTCAACTTCTTATAAAACCTATCTACAATAGCAATGTTTTGAAGTATGTATGGTTGAGACTAAAGTATTTAAAAGAAAGAAATTTGTAACAAATTTTATTCCTGTTAATAGACTCATTTTAGCAATATATTTTATGGTACTAGATTCTACTTATATTTTACGGTATGTACATTGAATGGCAAATTCTGAGATTATTATAGACGCCAATTTACAATGTAGTATCATAGTTGACACTAAAGTATATCACAACAACAAAGCATTTTTTCCATTTAGTTGGAGTCGGTTACATGAATCTTGGTTTTTTTTTTTGTTTGTTAAACATAATCGCCACGCGCTCTTGGTTTATATTTCTTCTAATTTAAGGTTAAAAATGATTAAGAGCAAATTACTTAATTCTATATGCAGAAAAAAATGCTGAAGAATTTAATATGACCAAGAAATGGATTTCATATAAGTATACTTTTTTGATTAAATCACAAGTTGTCATGTATGGAAGAAAAACTATAAGAACATTAACTGCATGCATAAGAAAGGAAGAAACAAGAAGCTAGGAGCAGTTTTAACTTCAAAAAAGTTAAAGTCGAAATGATTGATCTGCTGAAAAATATTATGATATGAGTTTAGGATTTATTAATTTGTTCGTTTTTTAAATATCTTTTTATATATCTTTTAAGGTTTTTTAAGAGAAAATTATTTACATGTTATTTTGAATTTTATCAAGACTAGATATAACATTTAGTGTCTTTACTGTTAAAAATTTTAAGTAGTTCGTGAACATAATTTATATATAGTAATCAACTTGATATGAATTTTCTTAATGAAGTTTTATAAAATAATAATAATAATAATAATAATAATAATAATAATAATAATAATAATAATAATAATAATAATAATAATAATAATATATGTAACAATAATATATTATAAATATATATATAATAATAATAATCTATTTCTATTATAAAAGCCACAATAAAAAAAAATTGTCACGAGACGATCTTAGCCGTTCATATATTGTATTGATCTAGCCGATTAAAGACTGAGATTAAATAACTTAATGCAAATAAAAGCCGTTCATATATTGTATTCAATTATGAAGTTATCAAGTGTAATGAAAAGCCAGATCAGCTGGCAATCTGCAAGGTCTCTCCATCATTGGATCCAGCGAATCTGGAGGTGAAACCAGTGACATTGCTTGCACCTTTGACCGTCTTTTATTCTTTCTTTCCTCTTGATTTCTCAGAACTTTGGATTTAACGTGCAGTTGATGGAGGGAAGAGGAGCAGAACTGGTGAGTGCAGCTTTCCGCCACCACTCTTCAGAAATTTCATAATTATTATATGAATGTTTTTTGACAATTTTATTCTGTTTATGGACTTGACATGATCACTTTTCTTGGTATTTGTTGAAGTTTAATTAGTCAAGATGGTGACATTTACAGCACAGGTGCTTCGTGGGATCATGGACAAAAAGAATAGTATTCGTAACATGTGTGTCATTGCCCATGTGGATCACGGTATGTTAATGTTCTCACACATTCAATATTATATGTTACATGATAATCATATAAATCTTGCATAGGTTGTAAACTGTAACATTTAACAAATTTTCACTGAAATAAACTTGTATTCTTCAATCTTGTTTTTTGTTTCGATTATTTGCTATATCTTCTGGTGTTAACCGTTTCATCAATTATTTAGTTTGAATGAACGTTCAAATTTTTTAATACCTCATGATTCCTTTTTTATCTACAGATCGGCATGAGGTGATGGTAGAAGGTATACTTACACTATGATTATAGCAGGTTAATCTCTGCATGTTCCATTTACTATCCAAACTTCAGTCAAGCTTTAACCTTTTTTTGTAATTTTTTTTGTCTGAAACAGTTTCACTTGGGCTTCTGGGGATCCTCGGTATCGTTGCAATTCTGTTACTTATCACATATCTACACTTGTTTAAAAGAAAGCCTATAGACTCAAAACCAAATGAGTTGCAGGTAGATAAAGGTAATATTATTCCATCCATTAACAGCTATAATCTTTATTATAAAAACACTGACAGTTCTTTTGTACAATAAAATATTATTTAATATAGTTTCAGTTTCTGAGGTTTTTATACTCCAGGAACCTTACTGCAAGCAAATTCCCCTGAAGGAAATCTAAGCTGCTACAAATAGTTTAAATTCTTCCAATTTCATTGGTCAGGGCATATTGCTGTTAAGCTATTAATCAAAGTTGCCTGAACATAGGAGTAGCAAATACTTCATCCAACAGGCTTTTCACTTATATTAAATTATGCAGTCATTTTAATTCTGGATAAGCCTACCAAGTTGCCTAAGGCCACAGAACTAGCATGATTGTGAATAGTAGTGAAATTTACATGTCCAATAGTGCCCATCTGAATTCACACCGTTGTTATTATCTACGAAAATTAAAATTCAAATGACCAGCGGTCTGCCACTGACAACAAATCCTAATTCATGAACTTTAGGAGTCAATTACGTAGATCAGTTCAGCTCATTCTGATCTTATAAGGGGCCAAATCTCCTGGTACATTCCTGTTAAGAACCCAAATGATAGAATTTAATTGATCACTCTTTGGATTCTTCTCAAATTAGAGTAATGATGCAGCCAACGTATTTTTAACTGTGAAGGATCTTATTAAATTTTGGTGTTGGTGGCTGATGAGAGATAATAACTCTCCATAGTTTAGTAACTCTTCATAAACAAACCCAAAAAGTCTTAATATTTTAAAGTTTTCTGATCCCTCATCAACATCATCATGTTTATGATTTATGATCTTCCCATCAAACAGGTTGACGATAGATTAGTGTTCTAAATTGTCTCCCCGTCAAGAAACTTCCACCAAAGTGTATTACTTTTCTCAATGATCAAATATTTCACTCTTTTTATGATGTTTAACAGTAATATAGGATGGCTATAAATCAAACTTTTGTAATTCTCCAAAGAACTTACTCTATTATGTATAAATAATGGCATCTCTTAATGTTGGGGCCAATTTCAGTCCAAAGACAAATGTGGGGACTAGAACTTCTTGCATCAGATCTCCATCTTATTGAAGATAGGGAAATAAAAAAAAGTACCTCGATCATAAGGGTTTGATCTTTGGAGTACCTTCATTTTTTATTATTTATTTTAAGTTATGGAGAAGTCAGTAGTATCTATATGTGTGAGGACGTTGACAAGATTTTACCAAGCTTTGCATTCAGTTTTCTGTCACATTTGTGCTGGAGACCACCAGCAGCACATTTCACTATCTGTCAAGGTTTTCTTACGTATGCACTGGCTATTTATAATTGTGTATCATAGGAAGATTAGTTACACATCACCTGTGAATCGAAAGCACTAATCATGGTAGTTAAGTTAAAGAATTGAATTATATTTCACTGAAGATAAAATGTTATTGATTATGAAAAGCCAGATCAGCTGGCAATCGGCAAGGTCTCTCCATCATTGGATCCAGCGAATCTGGAGGTAAAACCAGTGACATTGATTATGTTATTGTTGTAAGATAATCAGGTTCAATATATTGTTTTAGGATCCGCGTAGTTTCTGGTAAATTTCAAATTTTAATTTATCTGCATTAATGATAGTAATGCAACTACTATTTTTTTGATTTTGCGATTTCCTTATAAGGTACTATCTTTGTTACATATTGGTTTGATGAATTTTAAATGAATGGTTAAAAGATCGAGTTGTCGAAATTGGATCCATTTGTGCTTTGTTTTGATTGGAATTATGCTAGAATTGATTAAACTTGGGTTCTAGATGTTTGCTTCAAATTTGATTTCGATGAGCTTATTGTCGTTGGAGTAATTTTGAAATTCATGGTTTGCTTTTTAAGATGATTGACTTAGTCGAATTGGTAGTTTGAAGAATATGGGTGTGCTAAATGCAAGTATGTTTATATAAAAAAATTACCATTTATGTGCACCAAGTCACGTGCACTTGGTGCACGGTAAATTCCAACTAGTATAATAAATAGCAATATAGTAGTACATATTAATTAATTAAATCAGATAGTATATATAAAATTCGTACTCCAATAATAATAAAATATAGATTAAGATCTATAAGCTTTCACAAATTAATAAACAACAACAGTTGAATTTTAATAAACAGTCAAGAAATAATAATAATAATAATTATTATTATTATAATTACAATAATAATAATAATAATATATATATATATATATATATATATATATATATATATATATATATATATATATATATAAATAGGATTTCAGTTTAACAAATTTATTAAAATCGAAATAGTAATAATATATTTGATTTGGGCTAAAATATAAATAGTCGATCAATTAGGAATAGAAAATAAAGTTAAAATATATCATCATTCGAAATAAATGTAATTGTCGATTAGAGTTCAACGGAAGATAAAATTGACTGAAAGAACAAATTGTATAGAACACGAACGAACAAAATTTTATTATCCAATAGCCAAAATTACAGAATTTCAGAAAAGAAAAGATAATGAAAAAATAAAGAGAAGACAATACAATGAAAATCCGATTTAAAAATCGGATTTTCATTGTATCATTTATAAATGAGAATGGCTTGGCTACCAAACCATACACAATACAAAAGAATATATATGTAACAGAAAATAAAAGCATAGTGTGTCGAATAAATCTCTCTTTCGACCTTAGAAAAGGAAAAATATGAAATGATGCAAATATCATCTCTGTATCTACTCACGGACAGAACATAAAATGTAATATAATAGCTTGATTTGTTGTGCATATCAAAATGATTTTACCCATATCATATTCATTCCAGTTATAAAGCACAAAAAGAAATATAGAAACATAAAGAAGTACACTAATTCAACCACTAGAATACTCTCGGACAGATCTAAAGTTTCGCCCTTCCTTCTTAGATAAGAATTTACAAGAAAAATGTGATCTAAATACAAAAATACAAAAATAAATAAATAATAATGCTGCCTCCCTAATACTAGAAAGAAAAGAATTATTTTCTGTTATAGTGAAAAAAAAGGAAGTAGAAGGGGGCCTCAAATCACTCTTATAGAGTGGGTAGAAGAAAAAAAAGGGGAATGAAGATCATGAATCTCTTTGGCTTTTCCAACTAGCTCTCGTGAAGTTGCTGAAATCGCTACTGTAGTCTTGGCTTCCAAATGCCATCCTCTGAAACATTCTAATATCTTCAGATTGAGCAGAGTAGAGTTCACTTTGCCCCGGTCTCGTGCCATTGTTGAGATCTATGTCAGCTATACCTTCTAAAGCTCGCACCACCTGTGTAAAAACAAAGACATAAAATCAACCACTAGCTTAGATTTTGTTTGATCTTATTTCGTGTTCTGACGAAAATGCCCGTTCGTTTTAAAGAATCCCCAACAGATCAGATCCAACAAGATCTGCTTGCAAATCCAACAAGATTTTCTTCAATCCACTTAAGGAACAAACCATTTAAACATGTAATATGCAGTAGTTTCCAAGGAACCTACAAGGTACCATTGGGTGGATACACTAAAACCATTTTTAGGATTTACACCAAAATTTTTGGTCAGATCCGGCTAGGTTATCGGTTCATTGGTGACTCGGGTTCCATTGGTGTGCCCCTATCCCCAAGGTAAGTACACAAATTCAAAGGCCTTTTGACCCAGGAAAGAATACCAAAATTAACGATTTTGGATAGAAATTAAATAACTAGAACTTAAAAGTGCTAACAGCCAAACCTTAAAGGTAAATGCATTTTTACAGAAAAACTCGGAGTTTCTATAATTAACCATAAGAAATCAGAATAAAAGATTAAATTGAAATCCACAAATATACCAGGCTCATCCGTGGCCTCATTGATGCAGAGTGACGGACACACGCAGCTGCTGCTTCAATCATTCGGAACATTTCACTCTCATTGTAGTTGTTTTGGAGCCTGGGATCAGGCAAACCATCAAAATCTCTAGTTTCAAGGGCATGGTTCAGAAGTGGTCGTGCATGAAAGATTAAGATGAAATTAGGTATGCACTGATAGATAATTCAAAAACGAACCGATCGCAAACAGTTTGTTGAATATTATAATCAACTAATTTTATTGGTTTAGGTTTCTAGGAATATCTTCGACTTTGTGTAACTCAATCTCGAATGTGATTTCTATAGTAAATCTATCATCTTTATCATTCTTCTAGACCCTTTCCCCTCACCAGGAGAATTTATTGAAGATGCCCACCGGTTTCTAGGATTTTTACAATACCCACTCTTGTCCATAATTTCGTCGTCAAGAATTTGGTACTAACTGATGTGCCGCAAAATATTATCAAACCTTTAATAGGAGACATGAGCTCCCTAAACCCCATTATGAAGGGAAAAGGCTCGACTGTTGATAAAGACAGTATACTCACTATTGCTGCTAATTTCGGTGTGGGAGGAAACAGATGATATGTGGATTCTTCTAGAAACAATAAAAGCAAACCTGCTAACTTCTTGCCGGTGTTGACCATTTCTTGACACTGCCGCTAACATGCAAAAAGTTAGAAACACCGGGATTGATCCCGACGACAAACCCTTCGACGCTCAAGTCTGTAATCAAGAAGATTATGAAAGTGCTTTAGTGGAGAAAATACTAATTTCCTTTTTTATGGTGGGGATAAAGGGGTTTTTATAGTCACCTTTGAAAACAGTTTTAAGATAATTATTTATCTCTACTTCCCGGTGTTTTTGAATAAGAAACAGAGTTTAAATCGTTCCATGATAAGAGATTTTGTTTAAACCGTCTCTTAGAGATAATCATGAATTTGAATTACTCTTTAAATGTCCTGGGTTTGTTCATAATGGGCGGTCACCCTGACCCAGTAAGACTCATTTTTGGGTTATTGGGCTTGGAAAAACCCAGTTCCCATTTTTCGAACCCGTTTGTAGTGAGAATTACCGTTTTACCCCCGAGAGCTTTGAGATTCACGCCTTATTTGAACGGTCCCGATTTAATTCTGTTTTTAGCCATATCACAAGTCCCCCACTCCCGAAGACTGAGTTTCACAGCCTTGGAGGAATAGTTCGCCCTTTTTAATGGCTCATAGAATTTATCAGCGTTCTCGGAAACATTTAGAGCTCGCTTGAAGTGTAACGATGTTTTCTTGAGTTTGTAAAATACTTAGAATCATTTTTAGAAATTTCTAGGTTTTTTGTGATTTTTCCAGATTTTTCTGAATTTTTTTCCAATTTTTAATCATTTTCCCAATTTTTTATTCAATTTCCGAATTTTAATAATTTTGTGATTATTTGAACCGAATTTTGAATTATTAATTAGTTATTCTAATTTAATAATTATTTTTCATAATTTAAAAGTATTTTTCCGAATTAATAATTATTTTTACAATTTCTAATTAATATTTTCAAAATTTTAAAAATTTTTCAAAATTTTTAAATAATTAATTCAATTTAATAATTAAATAAATGAATTAATAAAAGAAATTACCTCGATTTAATCACGACCGCTGATCACGATCGAGCACGAATCGGGAGATAGGATTTTTTTTTCTCATTTTAGGTTCAGGGGCACGTTTGCTCGATTCCTGACATCGAGCGGCATGGACGGCTCAGCTAAGCGCCACGTGTGGTTTGACCGTCGACCGTTGACCAGTTAATTGTTTAGATGATTTAACGCTCGAGAACGCGTTTGCTCGATACTTGCCACCGAACATTGTAGGTGGTTCGGCGAGGCGACACATGTCCTGTTGACCGTTGACCAGTGAACAGTTTTTCGGGATTTCACGCTCGGGGACGTGTTTGCTCGATGTCTGCCACCGAACATTGTAGGTGGTTCGGCGAGGCGACACGTGTCCTGTTGACCGTTTGACCAGTCAAGGTTTTTCCGTGATTTCATGCTCGGGGACGTGTTTGCTCTGTGCCTGCCACCAAACGTTGGAGGTGGTTCGGCGAGGCAACACGTGTTCTATTGACCGTTGACCGTTGACTAGTCAACGATTTTTCGTGATTTCACGCTCGGGGACGTGTTTGCTCAGTGTCTGACACCGAACGCTGTAGGTGGTTCGGCGACGCGACACGTGTCCTGTTAACCATTGACCGTTGACCGGTCAACGATTTTTTGTGATTTCACGCTCAGGGACGTGTTTGCTCGGTACCTGCCACCAAATGCTGGAGGTGGTTCCGTGATTTCCTGCTCGGGAATGTTTGCTCGACGCCTGCCACCGAACGCTGAAGGTGGTTCGACGAGGCAACACGTGTCCTTTTGACCATTGACCGTTTGACCAGTCAACATTTTTTCGCGCACGCTCAGCAGGGCCGGCCCTGAGGCGAACTTCCGAAATGGGGCCCCTAATAACATATTTTTTTCTTTTACGCGCAAAATACGTACCTATATTTACAAGGGAAGTTCAAATTTGGGGCCCCTAAAATTGCGAAATCTCCGGGGCCCAAGGCCGCCTTACCCGCCTCTAGGGTAGGGCCGGCCCTGACGCTCAGGGACGTGTTTGCTCTGTCCCTGCCACCAAACGTTGGTGGTGGTTCGGCGAGGCGACACGTGCCCCGTTGACCAGTCACCGATTTTTCGTGAATTCACGCTCGGGAATGCATTTGCTCGGCGCCTGCTAGCGAACGCTGAAGATGGTTAGGCAAAGTAACACGTGTCCTGTTGACCGTTGACCAATCAATAATTTTTTGTGATTTCACGATCAGGGACGTGTTTGCTCGGTGCCTCTCACTGAACGTTGGAGGTAGTTCGGCGAGACGAGACATGTCCCGTTGACCGTTGACTAGTTAACATTTTTTTTTATTTCACGCTCGGGGACGCGTTTACTTGGCGCTTGCCACCGAACGTTGGAGGTTATTTGGCGTGGCGACATGTGTCATGTTGACCGTTGACCAGTTGACAGTTTTTCGTGTTTTCACGCTCGGGGACACGTTTGTTCAGTGCCTGCCACCGAACGTCGTAGATGGTTCGGGGAGGCAACACGTGTCCCCTTGACAGTTGACCGGACCCTTGACCAGTCAACGGTAATTAGTCGTTTGATTTTCCTGACTTCTGGACTTCCTTCGTCGTTTCACCTTCAGGGACCGTTGAGGCTCTTGGGCTTTCCCAACAGTTGGGGGCCCAAAGACTTAGGGAGCCTAAGCGTCACCTTAAGTCTATAAGTTCTTGACCCCCCCTTCATTTCCCCCATTCTTCTCAGAAAAAATTCTCTCTTGGGCCAACTTACTAGCGGTCGCAGCGGTGTTTCCTTTTTCCGGCGAACTTTCCGACCGTAGCTGTCACATCCGAGGTAACAATGTATATATTTTTATATATATATATATAATTTCATCAAGGATGTCTAGGGTGTCATCGGGAGGCGAGACTTCCCCCTCTGGTCGTGACAAAAGTCAGTAGCTGATTTTTTTCCCGAGGGTAGACATGGGGAAGAGGGTTGCAGAGTCGGTTGTCATCAAGATAATAATGGAGAATCCAAGGGGAGCGAGGGGGCTCGGTAGGCTTCTAAGCCCTCTATCGAGCCTCGGTGGGGTTCGAGACTACTCGCCTGACCTCTTATCAAGAGTGGTGTATGGTATGGCACCTTTGTATACGGAGAACAAGCCGCGCGAGCACTCCGATGTCGATGGCATATCCTCGATCCTTTCGAAGGAGGATTTGGGTATCGTTTGGGAGTGTTTCAAGATCCCGAGGGAGTTCGACCTCATTCTGCCAGGTCCAGGGGTTAGAGCGTGCACACCTACTTTGCCTGACACTTGTTTCTTTCCGTTTGATGCTTTTCAAGTGGGTCTTCGTCTCTCCCTTTCTCCATTCGTGACCGAAGTTCTCAGGTGATACGGCCTAAGTCCGATTCAGTTTATGCCCAACATGTGGAGACACGTCAATGGCTTTGTGCTGCAGTACAAAGCGGCGGGGATCGAGCCCCGTTTGACTATTCTTAGGGGGCTTTACAGGATCCATCGGAAGAGCAAGACGGAGTACAGATATTATCTCTCTCCATGTCAGGGTGTGAAATTGATTGATAATCCCGACTCGAACAAGTTTTGGAGGGAGAAATATTTTCTTGTTCGGGGTCGTGAGCCGTGGGTGATTCCCACAAGTTGGAGAAAGGAGGTGCCAAAGAGAGTGAACCGTTTTTGGGTCTAGAAGAGGAGGAGATGGTAAGTAAGCTCCTAAATCGGCCTTCTCTAAGTTGGAAAGATGTAACACAGGAGTCTCTCTTTAGGAGGGTCTCTGTCCGATCAACCCTAGTATGCATCCGCTTGTTAGTTTGTTGTGAAGTACCTCATTTCTTTCATTCTTTTCTCCTTCCCCCCTTTTTTCATTGTGTTGTTAATCTCTTTATGTCCTGTTCCACAGGCGCTGTAGACTTCAAGGTAATGATTTCCAAGCGTTCGGAGCTCAGCGGCAAAGCCCCCGAGGAGAAGAAGAGGAAGCAAACGGCTTCCAAGCCCCATTCCAACTAACGTCGCGATGGGTCCAGCGTCTGCATCCCCCGTGGTGGATCTAGAGTCCCCACCTTCTTCGCCTGTCCCGTCCACCGGGGGGTTTACTTTAGACGTAGCTTTTGCGCTCGAAGCACCATGACTTACCCCGGTGGCGGAGACAATTCTGAACGAGGAGCACAAGAAGCTCTTCGTCCCTGACTGGCGAGTAATGAAGCACGACGGGTTTCTCGGGGACTCGGCCATGTACATACAGGCAATCCAACACCACGCAACGCCGAAGGATAGGGCTTTGATGGACGTTGGATCGGTGGGAGACGATGCCATGGACATAGTCAGGGCCAACATGGCGATGAGTTTTTGCACTTGTCTTTCTTCAAATTAGTTTTTGCCCTCTTTTGTTCCTCTTTTTTTTAGATAACACTTGAGTGTTTTTTTTAGATCACTTACCACTTCAGTCATCTGCAGAAGCAGGTGGCGGAGCAGGAAGAGTTAACGGCGACGAGTGACAGGGATCGAGTGGAGCGGGCAAAGATTGCTAAAGCGTTGGAGGAAGCGAACCGACACTCGGAGGTTCAGGCAACATAGATTTCACTGCTCGAGTCGGCCTTGGTGAAGGCCAAGGAGCAGATAGCCCAAGAGCAGGAGAGTGCAGAACGGGAGAGAGCTCTTGCGGCCGAAGAGAAGGAGAGGGCTGCGAAAAAGAAGGATGCAGTGAAAGAGTCGAAGGATGAAGACGAGGGGTTCCTTCGCACAAACATGGAGCAATCTTATGCCAGGGCCCTGAAGCACGCTAGAGCTCGCATCTCGGGTTCGATCGTTCGGGGTATTCTTTGTATGACCCCGTTGAGGACGATTCAGATGAGGAGGGCGAGGAAGAAGAGGAGGGAAAGCAGACAGTTGTAGCGGACCCCATGTCCGCTTTAGCAATTGTTCCCAAGGCGGTTGAGGGGAGCAGTCGCGAGTCTACTCCTCCCGTGGATCAGTCGCCCAAGGTGGACCCTTGTCTCATCTTCTATATGATTGATTCTTTTGGTTTTTTGTCGTTTTTGCTGTTGTATCGATGCCTAATAGTGGACTGGCCACCGCTTATTGTATCCTTACTTAGCAATGGAATGTCTCTTGGTTGTCTATGTTTTGCATGGCTTTGGAGTTCCTTAGGTTTTTTTTTGTCCTATAGCTTTGATGATTTTCCTTGGAGTGATTTACCCTACATTGCTTTGACCGGCAGGTCGTTGTGCCCCACGTACATGTTCCTCAGGACAGCGCAGCTTCGTACCAAGCTCCGTCTTACCGAATTGGGACTTGTTCAATCTCGGGAAATACTCTTGAAAGCTGAGGCAGAACTCAGCCACCTGAGAAGAGTATTGTCCCGGCAGCATATCGAAGCGAGACGTAATGACAAGGTCTCACGAGGGGTTGGGGGAAGTGATTACTATGGAGTTCCTTCACCACTCTTTACTATCAGCTACCATAGAGAGAGATGAGCAGAAGAACGTAGTGCTCGAAAGGAGCTTAGAGGTGGCTCATCTCAAGAGAACAATCCTTGAGTTTTCTGCAGGGAGCGTGCCTCGTCTGAAGTTTAAAGTGAGGGATGATTCTCTCAGAGGAAGGATAGTGGAACTAGAGATGGAAATCCATTGGTTGAAACAACTTCTTGAGGGTAGTAATGTCAGGAGCACTTCTTACTCTCGTGAAGAACATGCCAAGGAAAGATCATTTCATGAGTTGGTGCTACATCTGTCTGAAGTCCCGCAAAACCTAGGGGACGCTTAGAGCGGAAAAGTTGGTTCATCTAGCGGGGCATCAGTTGGTGGGGCGGCCAGAACAGTGGGCCCCGAAGGTACGGCTAGGCTCGCGGGTTGGAGCTTTCTTCGGAGGGCTCGGGAGAACAGAACAGTGCCCCGGTGCCAGCTGTAAGCCGCAGGCCGCGTGTATCTCTCAAAAGGAGCGTCCCTCTTCCTAGAAGAAGCTAGGGAGATTTTTGCAATTTTGTAGAAGCTTGCATCTCTGTAAAGCTTGTAACCAGGCTCTTTTCATGAAATACGATTTTGCTTAGTTTTTTAGCGATGTTTTTGTGAATCGTGTCCCCTTAGTTTGCTCGTTTGCAAGTGGCTAAAGTGGCATCAAACCAAGTGTTGGACACAGAACTTGTTTAAGAGTTTCAACAGTTGTAGGAGCAATTTCGAATGGTGAACTACTCCGCACTTGTTCATTTGTAGGTGGCTAAAGTGGCATTGAACCAAGTGTTGGACTCCGAACTTGTCGTTTAAGAGTTTCAACAGTTGTGCGAGCAATTCCGAATGGTGAGCTACTTCGCACTTGCTCGTTGCAAGTAGCTAAAGCGGCATCGAACCAAGTGACAATAAACAGTGAAATTTTTGAGTTATTTAGTCCTTAATTTGTTCTTGACTCCGAACTTGTCGTTTAAGAGTTTCAACAGTTGTGGGAGCAATTCCGAATGGTGAGCTACTTCGCATTTTCTCGTTTGCAAGCGGCTAAAGTGGCATCGAACCAAGTGTTGAATTCCGAACTTGTCATTTAAGTTGTGTACTTCGTACCATGGTACGTACGCTTTAGACTAGAGCAGTGGTTTTTGACAACAGTTTTCCAGAAAAATAAACTAAGTTTTTATGAAGGAGAAACTAAGTTGATGCTTCTAAGTTGCGAGCCTTTATTACATACTTTTGGCCGTATTGCAAGCATTGGCCTTATTGAAATAAGAAGAAGAAACAAAAAAAAAGGGAAGCTAACTTTCTTGGAATTTTCATCAAGTGTTCGGCGTTCCAGGTTCTTGGCACCCTATTGCCCTCCTGGGTCTTCAAGTTGATATGCCCCAGGGCGAACAACTTTGGAGATCATGTACGGCCCCTCCCAATTTGAGGCTAGTTTTCCTTTCTTGCTGGGAAGAAGAATTCTAGCTTTCTAAGAACTAGCTGTCCTTTTAGGTTTTTGGAACGGACCTTTTTGTTATAAAACTGCTCGATTCGGCGCTTGTAGCTCTGTTGGCGAATGGAAGCTCTTTCTCGGATTTCATCAATGAGATCGAGGTTGCCCCAGAGGTCGTTGGGATTCTGTTCTTCACTGAAGGCAAGTAAGCGAGGAGGGGATAGGCCAACTTCGAGAGGTATGAGGGCTTCGGAGCCATATGTCAAGTTGAAGAGAGATTCTCCTGTTGGGGTTCGTTTGGTGGCTGCGGTAGCTCCAGAGCACATTGGGAAGCTGTTCAACCCACATTCCTTTGGCAGATTTGTCTAGTCTTTTCTTGAGTAAGGATTTGCCTGTTGGCGATCTCTGCTTAACCATTAGTCTGCAGGGTGGGATACCGAGGAGAATCACTGTTGGATGTCGAGGTCCGTACAGAAGTTGTGGAAGGTCGCCCCTGTGAATTGAGTCCCGTTATCAGTCACCGGGACCGGAGGGATGCCGAACCGACAAACAATGTTCTTCCAAAAGAACTGTTGGATCCTACTTCCTGTGATCGTTGCCAAGGGCTCAGCCTCGATCCATTTGGAGAAGTAATCAATCGCCACAATTAGGAATTCTTCTGGCCTTAGCGCCGGGGGGAAAGGCCCGAGCAAGTCCATCCCCCTACATGGCGAAAAGGATTAGACTGGACAAGGAAGAAAGCTCAGCTTAAGGAGTCCAGCTGAATAAATGAGAACCTTTGACAGGAAACGCACTGTTGAACATGCTGTTGGGCATCACTTAAGAGCATGGGCCAGAAGTAGCCATGATTCAGAATATTGTGAGCGAGGAATCTTGCTCCTATATGGGTGCCCCCAGCCCCTTCATGAATCTCTCTGAGGGCGTACTGGGCTTCTTGAAGGAGAGACTTTGCAAGTAGGGTCCGCCATCCACCTGGGTGTAGGAGCGCTTGTACATGATCCCTTCAATGAGCGTATATCATTCGGCTCTTATTCTAACCTTCTTGGCTTCTCTAGGGTCTAGGGGGAGGATTCCATTTTCGAGAAATTTGAACAGAGGCTTCATCTAGTTCTCCCCGTGTGTTGGGGAAGGTATCACCATGAGCTCGAGATTTTCTACTTCAATGCTGGGTCTTAGGAGGACCTCAATCAGGACGGTTCGATCAAGTCCTTGGAGGGAAGAGGAGGCCAATTTTGACAGGGCATCTGCTTGCCCGTTTTCTTCACGAGGGATACAGATGACTTTTGCCTCGTGGAAGGTGACTAGCAGCTCCTTTACCTTGGCTAGATATTTAACAATTCGGTCATCTCTGGCCTCGTACTCTCCTGAAACTTGGTTTACCACTAACTAGGAGTCGCTAAATATCTTGACGCGTCGGGCGCCAGCTTTACGGGCCAGGAATAGATCGGCAATGAGGGCTTCATACTCCGCTTCATTGTTAGATGCTTGGAAGTTGATACGGAGTATTGGAGAATGAAGTCGTCTGGTCCGGCTAGGATGACCCCCGCTCCGCTCCCCTCAACACATGAGGATCCGTCGACATAAACGCTTCAGAACGGGGGTTCTTTACCTTCTTCGCAGGGGTCAGGGATAGTGTTTTCCACAATGAATTCTGCTAAGGCTTGAGCCTTAATAGCAGTCCTCGGCTGATAGCTTATGTCGTGCTGACTCAGCTCGATGGACCACTTCATGAGATGCCCCGAGCTCTCTGACCTATGCAATACCTGCTTGAGAGGTTGGTCGGTGAGAACGACTATTGAGTAGGCTTGGAAATACGGGCGGAGCTTGTGAGCGGCCGTGATCAGGGCATAGACCATCTTTTCTATCTTTGAATAGCGGAGATCGGCGTCCAGGAGGATTTTATTTACATAGTAGATTGGCCTATGGACTTTGTCATCTTCCCTTACCAGGATGACACTAAGGGTTTGATCTGATGTGGCGAGGTAGAGGACTTCCCCTACTCTGGGCTTACTCAGGAGCGGGGGATTGACTAGGTACGCCTTAAGTTGGTCGTAGGATTCCTGCTGTGATTATCCCCACTCAGCCTTTTGCCTCTCTTAGAGCCTTGAAGAACGGGAACAAGAGACGACACGAACAAGAGCAAGAATCCATACCACATTCACACATAAGGCAGCACACAACAGCGGCAACCACAGCAAGAGCGTTGACAGCGGCTAGCACAGCGATGACCTCGACGCTAGGTCGACGGCGGCGCGGCACAGGGAAGACGACGACAGAGAGGAAGATGACGACAGTGTGAGGCAGCTTGGGGGCTTGGGGTTGCGCTGCTCGAGGGACAGGGGATCGGGAGCACGGGGTCCGGGGGGTCGGGGATAGCGGCTGCTGTGGGTGCACGGGTGGAGGAGAGGGGGGTTGCCGGTGTCAGGGATAGGACGACGACAGCGAGAACAGTGGGATGGAGAGGACGGGAAGAGAGAGAGATCGGGATGAGAGGTAGATGATGGCTAGGAGAGATAGAGAAAAAAATATTAGGGTTTTGGTAATTAGGGTTAGGGAGCAATTAAGGTGATTGTATAGGGTCAATATGGGTTTGGGTGAACTGCGTAGTATCCAATAGGAAGAAAAGAGTCCAATATGAGACAAATAGGTCATGAAATAAGTTTAAACAATAGACGAGATCAAGAACAAATTGTAGATCAAATAAATGAGAATAAAAAGCTGAATCAATGCAAAATGAATCACAAGATAGAGAAAAACAACACACGATACAAAAGAGAATAAAACAACAATAAAACAAAATAACCATGAATTTTATTAAATATAATAAAAAATACAAAAATGAGCAATAAGGATTACATGAAATAAGACCCGATGCACTTCCGGGTCCGGGTCCTGGTCCGCTCAAAATAGAACCGACCGACCCGGACCCGGACCCATTAAAAAATACCCAAAAATATGGAATTTAAATAATAGGATTATAGGAATATACATATAAAAGTAATTATTGAAGATAGATGTTTAAATATAATATTTATTCATGTACATAAGTGCAAAAAATGTTGGAACCGTAGAGTATCGGGTACAAAAATACTTGAGTGCAAATATTTATTTTCCACTACCAGACCCGACAGGTATATTTTTTTAATTAGGACCCGTACCCAAATCCGGACCCAGTTCTTGCAAATCCAGGGTTCGGGTCTAATTTTTGGACCCGTGAGGTACCAGATCCGAGTCCGGGTAGTGGAGGACCCGACCCGATAGGACCCGATACCAGCTCTATGCTTTGGTAGCTAATAGGAATAGCAACATGAAACAAAAAATTTCAAATATTTTAAAACATAGGTCACTATTCCCATTAGCGACTTTCAAAATGAAGAGGTCGCTAATGATAATAGCGGTCGCTGCTGACGTGGCACAGAGTAGTCCACGAGCGCCAATAGTTTCGAAACTTGCCTATATTTTTTAAAAGTGGCCTATTACGGCAGAAAATTCAAAGAAGAGTAGTTTTAGAGAGAGAAAGGTGGAGTTTTTAGAGAGAGAAAGGGTGGGAATGCAAATACTGGTATTCTGTTTTCTCTGTCTGCCATTTGGGATATGGCCACCGATACTAGTGAGGTTACCTCCCTCAGTGGTGAATGGATAGAGAATTTTTATTTTTGAAGAAAATGTGAAATATAGTGTTGCTGCTTTTTTCGGTATGGGAGTAACCAAATGATATGGATTCTTTGGAGGAACAATCAAGAACTTGATCTTTTGACTTTCAATGGTGTTGATTGCTTTTGACTGCAATTAACTTGACGATCTAACTCGTTTGCACTGTAGGATTTGATTCGTGTGGTGACGATCGGCTCTGCTGACCTGCAAAAATTCCGAGACACCGGAGTTTATCCCGGCGACAGACCCCCTGACACTCAAGTCAGAAATCAAAAAGACTTTAAAGAGAATATTGATTACATGTTTCTGGTGGAGGTAAGGGTATTTATAGTCGCTTTGGTCAGTTTCAAGATAATGATTTATCTCTACTTCCCGGTGTTTTTAGATTGAATCAATTATCTCTTCTTCATGAAGAAATTAGAGTGGTTGAGGAGAGTATACTTTCTTCAAGATAAGAAATATGGTTTTTGAACCACCTATTATGGATAATTATGAGTTTAAATCATATTCAAATAATTTGGACTCATTTATATTGAGTTGTTATGAGAACCTAATAAGACAGAACCATTTTGGGTTATTGGGCTTGAGAGATGCCCAATTTTAGTTCATGGACCTTTTTCTAGTAAAATTGCCGTTGTACCCCTAAGAGCTTTAAGATTCGTGCTCAATTTGAACGGTCCCGATTTGGTTCTAATTTTACCTATATCACAAGCCCCCACTCCCGAAGACTGAGTTTCACAGTCTTTGAGGAGTAGTCTGCCCGTTTTTAAGGGTTTGCAAAACTTATCGGAGTTTTTGGGAACGTTTAAATCTTGCTCGAGGTGTAACGGAGATATTCTGAGTTGGTAAAATACCATACAAAAAAAATTAGAACTTTCTGGATTTTTTGTGATTTTTGCATACTTTTCTGAATTTTTTCCAATTTTTACTCATCTTTCGAATTTTTTATTCAAATTCCGAAATTTAATAATTAATTTTAAAAAGTTTTTAATTAATTATTCTAAATTAAAATTTATTTTTTCAGAATTTTTAATTAACTTTTTATGAATTTTAATTATTTTTCAGAATTTTTAAATAACTAATTCGATTTAATAATTATACAAAGAAATTAATTAAATACCTGATGACGTGGCGAAATCTAAAGCATTGATCGCGACTGGCTCGAGAGTCATGGAGATCAAACGGTCTGGAGGTGTTGACCGGTCAATGGAAAGAGCCCATTTTTAGCTCGGGGGCACGTTTGCTCGGCTCGCAGCGTCGAACGATGGGGATCGTTTAGCCAAGCGACACGTGGCATTGACCATTGACTAGTCAACAACATTTTCGTGATTTTTCGATCGGGGGCACATTTGTTCGGCGCAAGCCACCAAACGTTATAGGTGGTTCGGCTGCGCGACACGTGTCCCCGTTGACCGTTGACTAGTCAACAATTTTTGGTGATTTTTCGAATGGGGGAACATTTGTTCGGCGCAAGCCACTGAATGCTGGAGGTGGTTTGGATACGCGACATGTGTCCCCATTGACCGTTGACCGTTGAGCGATCAACATTTTATTGTGATTTTTTGATTGGGGGCATGTTTGTTCGATGCAAGCCACCGAACGCGGGAGGTGGTTCAGGCTGCGAGACACGTGTCCCCGTTGACCGGTGGCCGTTGAGCAGTCAACATTTTTTGTGATTTTTTTATCGGGGACATGTTTGTTCGGCGCAATCCACCGAACGCTGGAGGTGGTTCGGCTGCGCGACACGTGTCCCCGTTGACCAGTCAATAGTTTTTGGTGTTTTTTCGATCCGGGGCATGTTTGTTTGCACAAGCCACCAAACGGTGGAGGTGGTTCTGCTGCACGACACGTGTCCCCGTTCACCATTGACCATTTTCCATTCAACGGTTTGTCGTTCGATCTTCCTGACTGTTGGACTTCTCTTGTAGATCTTCCTGACTATTTGAACTGTTGGGGGCCCATGAGCTTGGGGAGCCCAAGCGTCACCTCCCATTTTCTATAAAACCCCCACCCCTCTCCTCCTCCCTCATTCTCTCTTTTCTTTTGTAGATCACTTGCCACTTTAGTCACTTGTTGAAATGAGTGGCGGAGCAGGACAAGGAGCTGAAGGCGGCGAGTGACAGGAACCGAGCGGGTGAAGTCTGCTAAGGAGTTAGAGGAAGCGAAGCGTCTATCGGAGACCCAGGCGACACAGGTTGAATTGCTGGATTTGGACTTGGCAAAGGCGAATGATCAAGCGGCTCAAGAGAAGGAGAGGGCGGACCTGAGAGGGATCTTGCAGCTAGGGAGAGGGAGAGGGCTGTGAAGGAAAGGGAGGATGCGGTGAAGGTGACGAAAGACCAAGCCGAGGGGTAGGGATGCAAATGAGGCAAGTCGAGCCAATCTTGAGGCTTGAGCTCGGCTCGTTAAGGAATCAAGCTCAGTTTCGAGCTCGAGCTCGTCTCGAGCCGAGCTTTGACCGAGCTTTGACCGAGTTCGAGCCAAGTAGCTCACGAGCTTAGCCTAAAATCACAAAAAGTCCAAGCTCGAGCTCGGCTCGTTAAGCTATCGAGCTCGAGCTTTGACCGAGCTCAAGCCGAGTAGCTCGCAAGTAGCTCAGTTCGTTTGCAGCCCTACTGAGGGGTACCTAGCCTTGAACATGGAGAAGGCATATGTCAGGACTCTTCGGCACATTGGATCGCGGGTTCTAGGGTTTGACCCTTTGGGGGTACGATCCTGTTCCCGACGGCGACAAGGAAGAGGTCGAGGGAAAAGAGGAGGAAGAGCAGGAGCAGAACATTGTAGTGGATCCCATGTCCGCTATGGTGGTGGCTCCAGGGGCGGTAGAGGGAAGCGGTCGCGAGTCTATTCCTTCCGTGGATCAGTCGACCGAGGTGGACTCTTGACTTCTCTATTAGCTAGTTGGCTTAATTTATTTTTTGCTCTTGTATTGATGCCGAATAGCGGTCACCGCTTGTTGTATCTTTACGTTGCAATTAAATTTCTTTTGGTCGTTTACATCTTGTATGACATTTGAGCTTCTTGAGTTTTTGTGTATCCTGTGACTTTGGTTATTTCCATTAGAGTGATCTATCATTCATTTCGCCAGTAGGTTGTTGTGTACAATGCACATGATCTTTATGACAGCGAGGTTGCCCACCTCCATACCAAACTCCAGGCGACAGACTTGGGACTTGCTTGTTCACGGGAGAGGCTTTCAAAAGCTGAAGCGGAGCTTGGCCATATGAGAAGAGTGTTGTCTCGAAGGGATATAAAAGCGAGACGTAATAATGAGATCCTACGAGAGGTGCCTCCAGGTGTACAAGATTACCCTTCGAGAGAAGCAACCCCTGGGGAATCCTCAAGGCTCAAAGTCCTTCGTCGCTCTTTGATCGCAGCTACCACCGAAAGAGACGAGCTGAAGAACGTAGTGCTGGAGAGAAGTCTAGAAGTTGCTCATCTTAGGAGAACAATCCTCCAATTTTCTGTGGGAACTAGTGCAGGTGGTTCGACGTATGCTAGTGTGCCTTGTTTGAAATTTAAAGTGAGGGGTGATTCTCTCAAAGAGAGACTCGTTGAACAAGAGGTGGAAATTCATCCATTGAAACGACTGCTCGAGGTTAGTAATGTTAGGAGCACCTCTTGTTCGCGTGAAGAGCACGCTCATGGGAGATCATTTCATAAGCTGGCCCTGCGTTTGCCTGGAGTTCCACAAAATCTGGGAGACGCTCAAATCAGAGTGGCTTGTTCGTCTAGTGGTGCTTCAGTTGGAAGGGCAGCAAGAGTAGTGGGTCCCGAAGGTACGACCCGACTCGCGGGTCTGGATATCCCCTCAGATGGTTCGAGAGAATGAATTAGTGCTCGGGTATCTACTGGAAGCCGCAGACCGCGTGTGTCCCTCAAGAGGAGCATCCCTTTACCAAGAAAGAGTATAGATGGCGCTAAATGAGATTTTGTAACCTGTAGAGGCTTGTCTCCCAATAAAACTTGTAACCAAGTTCTTCTTTTGAAATAAGATTCCCATAAATGTTTTGAGCAAATGTTGTTGTGAGTTGTGTGTTTTTTTTTTTTTGGGAGTTTGTGTTTGTTTAAAGAGCATTCGAACGGCGAGCCAAACTTTGTGTACTTGCTCTGGGGCAAGTGTCTATAGCGACTCTATGAACCGTGAGTGGACTTCGAACAATAGTAACAATGAGTTTTGGGAGCACTCGAATGATAAACTAAACCTCGTACACTTGTTCGGGGGCATGTGGCTAGGCCGGTTTTATGAACCACGTATGGACTCTGCACCTGTTCGGCTTGTTTCAGGAGCACTCAAACAGCGAACTGAACACTGCCTTCTTGCTCAGGGGTAAGTGGCTAAAATGGTCCTATGA
Source organism: Hemerocallis citrina (assembly GCA_017893485.1). Lineage (NCBI taxonomy): Eukaryota > Viridiplantae > Streptophyta > Magnoliopsida > Asparagales > Asphodelaceae > Hemerocallis > Hemerocallis citrina. The sequence continues at coordinate 149,093,650 of CM030368.1, read as the reverse complement.
ACTGCGAGTGGGCTTCGAACAATAATGACGACGAGTTTTGTGAATACTTGAATGGCAAACAGAACCCCGTACTTGCTCGGGAGCATGTGGCTAAGGCAGTTCTATGAACCACGAATGGACTCCACATCTGTCGGGGTTGTTTCAGGAGCACGGCGAACTAAACCCCGCCTTCTTGCTCAGGAGCAAGTGGCTAATGTGGTCCTATGAACCACGAGTGGGCTCTGAACAGTAATGACGAGGAGTTTTGGGAGCACTCGAATGGCAAACCAATCCCCATACACTTGCTCGGGGGCATGTGGTTAGGGCAGTTTTATGAATCACTAATGGACTCTTCAGTCGTCCAGGGTTGGATACTCGTACGGTGAGATATACCCCACACTTTCTCGGGGGCAAGCGTTCCCGTGCGACTTTATGAATCCTAAATGGATCCCGCAATTATCCGTTGGAGTGCTTGGCGAATTGATGGTGTTTGCTTGGGCATGTACCATGTGTCTATCTTATTGATTCCTTAGGTTGAACTATTCAATGAGTTCTTGATTTATATAAAGAATTTTGCAAAAGAAAAGACTAATTTTATTAAAAAATTCAAACTTAAGCGGCTGCTTCAATACAAGCCATTATTACATATTTTGATCATTATAATCATCGGCCTTTATTACATGTTTGATGCTAACTACTAAGTGAGGGCGTTAGGCACTCTCTTTATACTTCATGAGGTGCTCGACGTTCAAAAATTTGTATATCCCCCTATCCCCCCAAGAGCAAGTTTTCAAGTCGGTAGGCCACTAGGTGGACTACTTGTGAGACTTTGTATTGTCCTTCCCAATTAGAGGTGAGTTTCCCTTTATTTCGAGGGTTCGATATCTCGAGCTTTCGGAAGACCAGGTCTCCTTCTTGAATGTTGTTTGGGCGAACTCTCTTGTTGTAAAAACTTTCTACCATATGTTGGTAGATGTTTCTTCGGAGGGTAGACGTCTTTTGGACTTCCTTAAGGAGGTCAAGATTGGCTCGAATGTCATTCGAGTTTTACTCTTCATCGAACGAAAGGAGGTAATAAGAAGGTATTTCTACTTCTAGAGGAATAAGAGCTTTTGTGCCGAAAGTTAGGTTGAACAGGGATTCTCCCATGGGGATCTCTTTGTGGTTCTATAAGACCACAACACACTTGGGAGTTCTTCAACCCATTGTCCCTGTGGGGCTTCACCAAGCCTCTTCTTGAGGCCATTCATGATTTGCCGATTGGTGTTCTCGGCTTGACCATCAATTTGGAGGGGCGATATTGAAGAGAAACGCTGCTCAATACTTAGATCGGTGCAAAATTTGCGAAACCCCTTACCAGCAAATTAAGTTCCATTATCAGTGACCAGGATGCAGAGGATCCCGAATCGACAAACCACATTCTTCTCGAAGAACTGTTGGACTCTATGCTCAGTGATTGTTGCAAGTGGTTCCGCCTCTATCCACTTTGTAAAGTAATCAGTAGCAACCACTAAGAAGGTCCGCTGTCCGGTAGCAGGAGGGAAGGGTCCGAGAAGATCCATTCCCCACATTGAGAATGGAATGGGGCTTGACATGGAACTATGGTTGGCTTAGGGGATCTGCTTGATAGAGGAGTGTTTCTGACAGGGGATGCATTGGCGGACATAGGTTTGAGCGCCACTGAGTAGAGTGGGTCAGTAGTAACCATGATTGAGTACCTTCCGTGGAAGGGATCTTGCGCCAAGATGGTTACCGATTATCCCTTCATGAACTTCTTTCAGAGCATAGTTGGCCTCTTCGGGGGAGAGGCATCGAAGGTATGGTCGACCATCAACTTGAGTATATGAGTGCTTATAGATGAACCCTTCTACAAGTATATACCTTTGAGCCCTTACCCAAATCTTTTTCGATTCTTTGGTATCTGTAGGGAGGAACCCTTTATCGAGGAAATCGACTAAGGGTTTCATCCAACAATCTTCGGGTGCTCGAGGGGCTATATGCATGAGCTCCAGTGTCTCCTCTTCAATGCTTGGCCTGAGTAGACTTCAATCAGCACAGTGTGGTCAAGTCCACCAAATGATGAGGAGGCGAGCTTGGAGAGGGCATCTGCTTGCCCGTTTTCTTCTCGCAGAATGCGAGTGACTTCGACTTCTATGAAGGTAGACATGATCTTATTTACATACATCAAGTACTTGACCATATGGTCATCCCTCGCCTCATATTCTCCTCGGATTTGGTTCACCATTAATTAGGAGTCACTGAATACACTGACTGTTTGTGCATCTGCCTTCTTTGCTAAAAGGAGGCTTGCAATCAGGGCTTCATACTCGGTTTCACTATTAGAAGCAGGAAAACTAAGGTGTAGCGAGTATTACAGGATGAACTCATCAGGACCAATCAAGATAACTCCAGCTCCGCTCCCTTCGAGGCAAGAGGGCCCATCCACATACACGCTCCACAGTAGGGGTTGTCTCCTTCCTGGGGAGGATCGGGGATTTGTGCTCTCGATGATGAATTTGGCTAAAGCTTGGTCCTTAATTGCGGTTCTGGGGCGGTATGTGATATCATGTTGGCTTAACTCAATAGACCACTTTGTGAGTCTTCCAAAGCCTTTCGATTTGTAGTGGACTTGCTTGAGTGGTTGATCGATGAGGGCCTATATGGGATGTGCTTGAAAGTACAGTCTGAGCTTACGGGCGACTGTTACTAGAGCATTAGCCATCTTCTCCATCTTCAAGTACCAAAGTCTAGCATCATGGAGCACTTTGCTTACATTGTAGATCGACTTGACACCCGATCTTATTCTCTCTCCAACACAGCACTGAGGGTTTGATCCGAGGTGTCCAAGTAGAGGTAGAGGGTTTCTCCGGGTGTAGGCTTGCTTAGGATGGGAGGATGGGTGAGGTGTTCTTTGAGGCTGTCAAAAGCCGCTTGCTGCTTTTCCCCCACTTGAAATTCTTTGCTCCCCAAAAAGCATTAAAGAAAGGGAGGGATTTCTCCCCCGATTTGGTTAGGAAGCGTATGATGGCGGCGAGACAGCCTATAAGCTTCTGAACTTCTTTCATCGTGGTTGGAGGAGACATGTCGAAGATGGCTTTAATCTTCTCAAGATTGACTTCAATTCCTCTTGACTCACCATAAACCCCAAGAACTTCTCTGAGGCAACCCCAAAGGCACACTTCGAGGGGTTCAGCTTCATGTTGTTGATTCAGAGTACATTGAACGCTTCTTGGAGGTAGACTACATGGTTTTCTTTTCTAAGGCTCTTCACGAGTATATCATCCACGTACACTTCTATGTTTCGGCCGATCTGTTCTTTAAAGACTTGGTACACCAAACGTTGATACGTAGCTCCGACATTCTTCAGTCCGAATGGTATAACTCGGTAGCAATAGAGCCCCTGATTGGTGATGAAGGACGTCTTCAGGATGTCTGACGGGAACATTCTGATCTGATTATATCTCGAAAAAGTGTCCATAAAGCTTAATAACTCATGGCCTGAGATGCATCTATCAAGGCGTCTATGCTTAACAAGGGGAAGGGATCCTTCAGACATGCGTTGTTGAGGTCGGTGAAGTCTATGCAGATTCTCCACTTGTCATTGGTTTTCTTGACCATTACAACGTTTGCTAGCCACTCGAGGAAACTAACTTCCTGGATGAATCGGGCTACTAGGAGCTTCTCAAACTCTTCTTTGATGGCTTGTTGCCTTTCGAGTGCTTGCGGTGCTTTTGCTGGACAGGCTTGGCTTCCAGATTCACACTTCACACTTAAGCGGTGCATAATTAGGTCTTCGGCAATGTCCGGCATATCTTCGGCTGCCCAAGCAAACAAGTCCCGATTCTCCCTGATGTAGGAGATGAGTTGCTCCTTGACTTGGCGGGAGAGTGTCTTGATCACCCGGAAACACTTAGCTTTATCCTCTTCGGAGAAAGAGATTTCTGCTAGTTTATCCACGGGTTCGGAGCTGGCTTGTCCCATATCGAGGGGGAGTTCCAGGGCATCGAGGGGAAGGACTGAGCCCCCTATTATAGCAGTGTAAAACGATCGAACGGTTTCCTACCCCCCTTGGCTTCCCCTACTCCTATGGTTGTGGGGAACTTCTTTTTCAGGTGGTATACTGAGGCGACCGCTTGGAGGGCAGCTAACCCTGGCCTATCGGATATAGCATTGTAGGCGGACTTCATATCGACCACCATGAAGTCTAATACTTCTGTGTGAGTAGCCAGAGTCTTCCCTAAAGTTATGTCAAGGGTTAAAATTCCCTCGATCATCACGGGGGCCCTAGAGAATACATAAAGGGTGTACCCGTCTAGCTTGAGGCGATCCTGCTTAAGCTTGAGGCCTTCGGACACATTTAGGAAGAGGATATTGACTAAACTGCCATTATCGATCAGAACTCGGCGTACTTCATGGTTTGCCATGCTGATCACGAGTGAGGTGTTCGAACACCTTCCAAGTCTTGATCCGAGAAGGTGATGCTAGCTCCTAGGCTTTTCGAAGGCAGGATGTTGTGTACTAAATTTACCTCTCGAACAAAAGCTTTTCTCGATGAGCGGGAGGCTCTCCCCATAGGACATTCGTGGATAGCATGTAATATCTCCATCCGCCCTGATCCCTGCGACTCAGTTGGCCTCTCCACTCGCTTGTTATCTCCCCTTGTATGAGGGGGTTCGGTGTCATTTATTTGGGAAAATTTGGCGAGGTATCCTCGTCGGAGCAATGCTTCAACCTCATCCTTAAGGGCTCGACAATCATCTGTAAGGTGACCATGATCTTTGTGAAAGGCACACCACTTTGTCTTATCTCGTCTCTTGCTCGAGGCATTCATCTTGGGGGCAGGTCAAAGGATCTCGTGCTTATCAACCTCCATAAGGATGGCAGATTTGCTTGCATTTTGTGGGGTGTACTTCTCAAAACGAGGCATGGGAGGCGAGCAACACTGACCCGCGACATCCTTCTGGGATTTTCGGGGTTCATCTATGTTAGTGCCTTTTCGTTTGTTCTCGGACAAAGTCATCTTCTGCTCTTGGGGACGGATCACCTCTTCGACTCAAATATACTTCTTGACTCTTTGAAGGAGGTCAGAGAAGTCCCAAGGAGGTCTTTTGATGAGGAGAGCTTTAAGGTCATCATGTTTGACTTTATAACTGAATGAGGTCGTTGCCACCGTGGAAACGAGTTAGGAGATGAATATGGACTCAGCCGTGAAGCGTTGGACATAGCTCTTGAGGGACTCCCTATCCCTTTGCTTCAGATCTAACAAGGAAGCACCAGTCTTCTCCATCTTGCGGCTAGTGATGAAGTGTGTGCGGAAGAGATTCTAAAGCTAGTCGAAGAAAAGTATGGAGCCTGGAGAAAGGAGAGAGAACCATTCACGTGCAGAGCCCTTCAAGGTTGTTGGGAAAGTTCTGCACAGGAGGGAGTCGGATGCTTGGTGGATCATCAGGATAGTTTTAACTCTCGATGTGGTCTACTGGGTCGGTCTCCCCATTGTACGGCTCAATTGTTGGGACTTTGAAGTTTATAGGGACATGCGCCTCAATAATCTTCTTGGAGAATGGAGGTTTGATGGGACGATATATTTTTTCTTGTTTTACTCTGTAACGTCCCGATTTCCGATAACTGGAAAACCGTGACATAAGCCAGAATCTTTCCTTCAATTAGCCACAATACACAGAAAACAGGAAAATTTAAAACTTTTTTTTATTCAACACAAAATATATTACAAGTCCGAATGTTATAAAACTGCAACACATTACAACAGTATTACAATAATACCTTTACAATCCCAAGTTTTACAACTTTCAACAAATTACATCAGAGTACAATAAATAAAGAACAACCTTGGTATTTCACTTTGATGCTTCCCCAACAATAAACAAATTACAACAACGAATAAATTACAATAATTGTTACAATGAAATTACAACACATATTTCAGCGGAAACTTAAAATGAAATCGACTCCTTGCTTCTCTTGCCTTGAGTCCTCCTGAAATTTATACATGTACTTCTGCAATCCAGTACCTATACTTCTGCAATCCAATACCTATTGAAGTGGGGACGTCAGTACATATACTGATGCTTTAAGGCTGATAACTAGCAGCGAATCTCAAATATAGCAAACAGATTGGTGAAAAGAGGAACGTGTATATATATTTGATGTGTCAGTGTATGTTATGACTTAGACTCTAATGCAAGATTACTAATGCAAGGATACTCTTATTCTAATGCAAGCAAGACTCTGGGACAGTATGCAGACCATACTACATACGCCCCATATCAAGTCGTTTCGTCATATATAGGGATTTGAACCCGTGCCATAAATTCTACTCCTGTACTCGATTTGTTTCTGAAGATATTACATGACTGATGAGGTTGCCCTGAAATGGTCTAATTCTGCCTGGTGCAATCTGCTTATGGTGTCTCCATTTACTACTACCACCTGGTCGGCGTGGTCGCACCGGACCCCACTCAAATATCTGACGAATCCTTGGGGTTTCTGCAGCGCAGGTTAGCTCGAAGCATCCCCTGTCGCCCCCTAGCCAGACAGTGGTCTATAGCTCCTCACCTTTATATACAAGACAAGACGGAGTTCAGGGGGGTTCATCCCCCTAGCTCCGACAGGAATCGCTCCCGCTTATCAAGGTACTTCAGAAATTAACAGACGAGATACGGATCCTGTGCTCCCAACTTATGAGAAGGCACAAACCGTATCCCTTTGACAAGAAGGGTACAACCCGATAACACTGCCTAGTCTCGGCCTATATGACAGGTCGGATCATAAGGTATCACCCTTAACACCAACTTTTTCCCTTCGGCGAATAATGATAATAAGTAATGGTTAAGTATTAATAGCTATAAGTTACTACCCTAACGATGTCACTAACCCTGAACAATCCTAGGGATGACAACAGTAGTAACACCACATGCTAGATCCTAAGTTAGACTTCGTAAGATAACTCTACTAGGCTGCTCAACCTAGACTTGCCAGAATCCCTAAGGATCTGGTTCATGGCCTATCGATCCAAGACCCCAGCAATACGAACATATTCGCAAGCTACTACCCTGAACTTGGATTTCATCAACACTCCGGTCCGCGAACAACCAACCCGATTAAGATCCGACAGTACACAAGGAGTGACTCGTCCACAGTCCTTTAGGAGTAAGGTAAACACACATCTTGATGGTCGATAGCCCCTAGGGCAATGATATCACCCTAGACGAGCACAACAAACTGGGTACCGGCTAATAATCTACATATGAGTAAACAGAACACATACGAGCCAAACAAGCTATATATAGAACCAACAACTACATACGAGCCAGGCGAGCTGTGTATGAGACAACAACATACATACAAGCCAAATAAGCTACGTATCAGACCAATAGCTATACGGGCCAGGTGAGCCACGTATGAGACAATAACATACATACGAGCCAAGTAAGCTACATATGAGACTAACAGCTATACGGGCCAGGCGAGCCACGTATGCACAAAACCACATACAAAAATAACCATACAGGTAATCAACCTAGAAGCAACCAAACGTGTTTACTAGAAAAACTTGATCTTCAATAATTAGAAGCAAAAGAAAAATCTACTAACAATCTAAAATAGGCATACTACCAATGAGAAGCCCAAAACGACATAAAAACCTTCGGACAGCCTAGAAGCAACTAGTGGTACGCGTATTGGAATTCGACAGAAATATACTTATTAGAAAAGTAAGAATATCTACCAAAACTCTCTAGTGGAACACTTTTTCGGATTCTGTAAGGAATCCAAAATCTGGTCCATCGAATACACGCAAACAGTTTACCTAAACTGCAGATTTTTAACAAAAAGCTGAAACTTTGCAAGCTGGTAACTTTTGCTCCACTTATCAGAATCTAATAAAACTGGACAATTTGAAAAGGTGGGAGCATATACTATAACTCCCTAATTTAATACCTTCTCAGATTCCACAAGGAATTCCAAATTCCTACTCATCGAACATATGCAAACAGTTATCCAATTGCCGAGTTTCAATAAAAAGTTGAAACTTTGCAAGCTGGTAACTTTTGCTTTACTTGTCGGAATCCAACGAAATTGGACAATTTGAAAAGGTGGGAACACCTACTGAAACTTCCTAGTTGACCACTTTCTCAGATTCCGCAAGGAATTCCAAATTCCTACCCAGCGAACATACGCAAACAGTTACCAAACCATCAATTTTCAATAAAAAGCTGAAACTTCTGTAGCTTGTAACTTTTGCTTTACTTGTCAGAATCTAACGAAGCTGGACAATTTGAAATGGTGGGAACATATACTAAAACTTCCTAGTTGACCACTTGCTGAGATTCCGTAAGGAATTCCAAGTTCCTACCCGTCGAACACACACAAATGGTAAGAAAATAGCAATTTAACAAAGGAAAGCTGAAACTTTGAAGGCCTATAACTTTTGTTCCACTTATAGGAATCTAATCCAAGAGAGCAATTTGGAAAGGGGAGAACGTCTACTACAACTCTCTAGTTGGTCGGCTCCTCAGATTCAGCGAATAAGACTCTCAAAAACTCTAAGAAATCAAGACAGATATAATTCTAACCCACCAAATACACAGCCAAGCTGAAAACCTTCAAAGCACATAACTTCTACTCCGCTTATCGAAATTTAACCCGAGAGGTCAATTCGGAATGGGGAGAGTCTCTACTACAACTCTCTAGTTGGCCTGCACCTCAGATTCACCAAGTAAGACCCTTAAAAATGACAAAGAATCAAAACAGCAAGCATCCTGTCAAACAGCTAGTTGCTGTATTTTCCAAAGACCATAACTCCTATTCTGCTTATCGGAATTTAACCCAATAGGCCAATTTGGAAAGGGGAGAATGTCTACTATAACTCTCTAGCAGGTCGGCTCCTCAGATTCATCCATTAAGAGGCTCAAAAATGACAACCAAACAGAACAGTGAGCTTCTCAGCTGAACTCGTTGTCCTGATTTGCAACGGCCATAAATTTTGTGTCTCTTATTGGAATCTAACCCCAGAGGCCAATCTGGAAAGGGAAGAATGTCTACTACAATTCCCTAGTTGGTCTCCACCTTAGCTTCAACAGGTAAGACACTCTAAAACATCAAAGAAGTCAAAAAGCAAGCACACTCAGCTCAAAGCTGGTTGCTGCATCTTCCAAATACCACAGCTCCTACTCCGCTTATCGGAATCTAGCCCGAGAGGCCAATTCGGAAAGGGGAGATTGTCTACTACAACTTCCTAGCTGGCCCGAACCTCATATTCAACCAGTAAAATACTCAAAAGTATCAAGCAACAAAAACAGCAATGTTCAGCCAAACAGCTAGTTGCTGTTTTCGTCTCTTATCGGAATTTAACCCGAGAGGACAATTCGGAAAGGGGAGAACGTCTACTACAACTTCCTAGTTACTCTCCTCCTCAAATTCCGAGAAGAACCCCAAGTTTTATCCCCTTGAACCTACTGCGACACTAACCCCACAACAGCGAGCGTTCTGTTTTGTCTCAACCCTTCGCTGTTTTGGGGGAAACGATCGTTTCACCCATCAAAATGACTCCGAAAAATCTCCAAAAGTTCTAGCGTGGTAACAAAACTCCTAAGAACCTCTCCAATAAATTTCGGGCCAGAATTCTTCTTTTAACACGGTTAATTAAATCTAACCCTAGAGTGACAAAATCGAATCTTTATCGTTCTAATTCGTGTTCTACCACTTTAATTTTTACATGCTCTTAAATCTAGTCCATTTCACATGAAGTTAACTCATTACAACAACATACGACCATAATAATCCCTAAAATAACTAAAACAATTCAAGAGTGAGAAACCCCCACCTTGATTTCGTGTAGGAATGACTTGCTCTTCTCCTCCTTGCTCCTTGTTCTTGATCCTCTTCAAGAACACCTATGAAGAAATGGAACCCATGAAACTCTCTCTTTTTCTTTGATTTTGATCCTCTCTTTCTTTTCCTTTCTTTTCTTCTCAATCTTTTCTAAACAACAAAAGTAAAAGAACTAGTAGTAGAAGGAGATGGAGTGAGATAAGAATTGAGAATGGGAACACACACAAAATGAAAGGGTTCTAACCCTCGAACAGGGGAGGCCTGCCAAATGGAAAGGGGAAGGAGTTTGGGGGTGTTTTTATAAGGGAAAGGGTTAATTTGTGTGGGTAGAAATGAAGACAAGTGTTGGTCTTCCCATGGCTTAAACAGTTGGAGAATTATTTGCAAATAAACTTACAATCAAGACCTAACCCATCCTAATCCTCCATCTCATCATGATGGGTCACAAAATAAAATATAATTTCCTAAATTACATACTACATGATTTGTACGAATGTACAAAATCATAACAGTTTAATTACGTACACATATATGAACATACAGATAATTTTCATTAGTGAAAACGAACAAATCAGTACAAAAATAATTTAATTCCGAGAAATAAAATAAAATAATTTTATTACCGGCTCGGAAGATTCCAGTATGAATTTGATACAAAACAATCGTATACCGACTAGTATATATATATATATATATATATATATATATATATATATATATATATATATATATATATATATATATATATATATATAATGTTTATTAACAAAACCGGGTGATATCCACCAAAAATATTTCAATTCTAGAAAAAAAATTAAATAATAATAAAATAATAATTTTTAGTATCTGACCGGGATTTTCCAGACATTTTTCTAAAAAATGCGTTTTTCAAGATTTTATACAAGTGCACAAAATTGATACAATATCTATATATACTTACTAGTATATATATCCAGATAAAGTTTTATTAGAAAAACCAGTAATTTCTATAAAAATATTTTAACTTTAAAAATAATAATTATATAATATAATATCCGTCCGGGATATTACAATACTCCCTCCTTAGAATAGTTCTGTCCTCAAAACTATGTTAAGTTAGGAAAACAGAAAATCATCCAAACACTAAATAACTCAGGGAAAGAAAGCTTATACGGCTTTTCGGCTCCCAAGTGGCTCATCTACGAACTGGTTCTCCAAAGAACCCGACCTCGATCCCAAAACTGCCTGAAGAATCTGCCAAAGTCGAGACGTAACTCTCGAATCCTGGTCAGAGCTACTGACGCTGGCGCTCCATGTCGCTTCCTTATGCCTTCAATGTGGACTTCCGCTAGTTTCTCTAGCGTCTAAGTCATCCTTATCGAAAAAATGTGCAGACTTTCGTCAACCAGGTCCCCAATAACCCAACTTGAGTCATACATTTTCGAACTTCTGGGTACTCTTGTGACGAAGTCCATACCGACATTCTGAGATTTCCTTCATCAACTTGCTACTTCAGTGCTTCAATCCCTGCATCTTCTGCCTAAGCCTTCTGACTTTCTTTCTTCGACTCGGTTGCAGCTTCAATCGTGCCAAAACTGAGCTCCAATCTTGAGGAATCACTTCAATACTGGCTTACCTGATCTCATCATCTAGCTTCTCACTTCCTTCACGGTCATTGGCTGAGGCTAATTCTTCACCTATCTCGATCTTTTGTACTTCAGTAGCCACTCCCTCCTTAGAATAGGACATGGCCTACGAACATCACTCTTGACTTTCTGGATTCTCTCCTATAATTTGCTCAAAGCTGATGCTCTTGTAGTTGCTTATAACTACAGTCAATGCTCAGCATGCCCTTCTTCCGCTCCTGCAAGGTCCGACTCTTACAAATCTATACTTAAGGTCTTCCCTCTGATTGGAGTTCACAGACCTTATAGTATAAACCTGTAATGAAGACTGCTCCAGACGGTGTATTCAACAAAACCAAATCTAGAGTTTCCTCCCGCACACATCTCAATTCTTGAAAAAATAATTTAGACAAAAGATTATGATGAACCATGATTGAACAAACGGTTTCCTGGATTTCATATATATATAAATCCAACTGGTTACAAAAAGTGTTACATCATATATTACTCCTTAGTCCAAAAATAAATTTCAAAATACAAATTTTAGACTTAGTTGCAGTTCCATATGCACATACTGGTACTGGCTCTCCTGTCTTCTTCAGCTTGCTTTTCGTAAGTGCGAACTTTTACTCTTGGTGAACAGGCTCCTTTCCTTTATTGTTCATCTTTGGGGTTGATCTGTCGTCTTTCTTGTGAAACTGGAGACAATTCGACCTAATATGACCAATATTCCCTCAATTGTAACATGTATGGGTCTCCACCTGAGGGTCCTTCCTCGGGCACTGGATCATGAAATGACCTTGCTCACCACATAAGAAACAACTTTCTGTCTTAGCGCCTCTAAGTTTGCCCTCCGTCTTCTGAGTCTTCTTCTCCTGACCTCGGTCCTCGAACTCTGATACAGATGCAAATTTTTTCCCTTGTCGTCGTGGACAGAATGATTTCTTGTGCCCAAACCTTTCACAAAACAGCATACTACAACCTCGGTGGTCCCCTGGACTTGCTCCCATTTATGCTACAGTCGTACCAATTTGGAATCAAAGTATTCTTACTCCTCTGCTAGGCTTTCTAATATAACTCTACAAGCATTACCCAGTTGCTTAGCTTGATGACTTTTCCTGGTCCTGTGCTTCCTCAACTTCTTCATTTCCTGATGTATGCTGACTGCCGCCGCTGTGCGTTGATCCATACTTAGTCCTTGCGGTGGTGAAGGCGAGTCCGTCTTGAGGTTAGCTTGTAGTGAAATCTCCTTCGACTCCTCGCTCGAGATCATCGGATCATCCCCCGAAATCGGCTCATTCTCTTCCATCAACACATCCTCAGTCAGGATATCCTCGAACACCATCCTAAAAAAACACATACAGGAATCAATCCAGATATAGAAAAATCATAAAACATAAGTTGAAAGAAACAACAATATGAATTACAATTGTCTACAACCAGCTAAAACCCGACTCCTAAAATGCATCCAAGTTTAATTTTCTTACTGTGTTGGACTGTAAATTGAAGTCGGTTCTAATACTACTCTGTAACGGCCCGATTTCCATACACTGGGAAACCGTGACGTAAGCCAGAGTCTTTTCTTCAATTAGCCACAATACACAGAGAAACGGGAAAATTTAAAACTTTTATTCAACACAAATGTATTACAAGTCCAAATATTACAAAATTGCAATACACTATAACAGTGTTCCAATAATACCTTTACAATCCCAAGTGTTACAACTTTCAACAAATTACATCAGAGTACAATGAATAAAGAACAACACTTGGTTTTTCACTTTGATGCTTCCCCAACAATAAACAAATTACAACAACAAATAAATTACAATAATTGTTACAATAAAATTACAACATATATTTCAGCAGAAACTTAAAATGAAATTGACTCCTTGCTTCTCTTACCTTGAGTCCTCCTGAAACCTGTACCTGTAATTCTGCAATCCAGTACCTATACTTCTGCAATCCAATACCTATTGAAGTGGGGACGTTAGTACATATACAGATGCTTTAAGGCTGATAACTAGCAGCGAATCTCAACTATAGCAAACAGATTGATGAAAAGAGGAACGTGTATATATATTTGATGTGTCGGTGTATGTTATGACTTAGACTCTAATGCAAGATTACAAATGCAAGGATGCTCTTTTTCTAATGCAAGAAAGACTCTGAGATAGTAAGCAGCCCATACTACATACGCCCCATATCAAGCCGTTTCTTCATATATAGGGATTTGAACCCGCGCCATGAATTCTACTCTTGTACTCGACTTGTTTCTATAGATATTACATTACTGATGAGGTTGCCCTGAAACGGTCTAATCCTGCCAGGCGCAGTCTGCTTATGGTGTCTCCGTTTACCACTACCACCCGGTCGCTCATGACCCCACTCAAATATCTGACAAATCCTTGGGGTTTCTATAGCGCAGGTTAGCTCAAAGCACCCCCTGTTGCCCCCTAGCCAGACCATAGTCTATGGCTCCTTGCCCTTAGATACAAGACAAGATGGAGTTCCAGGGGTTCATCCTACCTAGCTCCGACAGGAATCGCTCCCTGTTACCGCTGATCTCGGTGTGGGGGTAAACAGATGAATTTGTGAGTTCGCGAGAAAACCTGAATAGCAGATCCGAACCTGTTCGTCTGAGTTGGGCAGTTGAGCTCCCGCCGTGCACCTGCAAGGAAAGTGCGAGACACCGGGGTTGATCCCGGCGACGCACCCTCCGATGCTCTTGTCAGTAATCTGAAGAGATTAAGAAAGAGCTTAAGGTTGTAAAAGAGTGATTAACCTGGTTACGGTGGTGGGTAGGAGGTATTTATAGTCGCCAAGAGAGAGATTAGGGGCTTGATTTCCTGTATAACTGTCAGGAGTAAAATCCTCACAGTCTGTTAAGGAAAGTCGATCCCTGATCCCCGGTGAGAGCAAATCAGGCCTGTTGATTTGGTCAAATCAGTAACCCTGATTTTCCTCTTGCTGATCTGGGTTTGTCATGGGTCGGGACCCGTACCCAGTTGGAGTGGATCCGTTCGCGGGTTATTGGATCTGTGAGAAGGAGACCCAGTACCCGCTTCGGACCCGCTAGTAAGTGAAATTACCGTTTTACCCCTGAGCTTTAAGATTCGCGTTCGATGTGAACGGTCCCGATTTGATCCTATTTTTAGCCATATCACGAGCCCCCCACTCCTAAAGACTGAGTGTAATCAGCCTTTGAGGAGTAGTTTAACTGTTCTAATGGCGTACGAGATTTTATCGGTGTTCTTAAGGGAGCTTGGAATCTTGCTCGGGGTGTAACAGTGTTATTATGGGCTTGTAAAATGCCCAAAAATATTCTCAGAATTTTCTGGATTTTTGGTGATTTTTCCAGATTTTTCTGAATTTTTTCTCATTTTTTTGAAATTTTTATTCATTTTCCGAATTAAATAATTAATTATCGAAAATAATAAATAATTATTCTAATTAAATAATTATATTTTTCAGAATGTAAAATAATTTTTCTGAATTTATAATTATTTTTAGAATTTTTATTTAATTTTTTCCGATTTTTTAAATATTTTTTCGGATTTTTTAAATAAAAAAAACAGTTAAACAAATAAATTAATTGATTTAAATAATACCTGACACGTGGCACGATCTGTGCCGTCGGATTCCGGGACACGTGGCGCGATCTGTGCCGTCGGATCCCTGTGCGAATCTCGAGGAGGCGCGCTTTTCGAAAAAACGTTATCTTGTCGTTTAGCGCGCGTGGCGCGATCTGGATCGTCCATCAGCAAAAGCACGAATTTCTGGAAGATCCAACGGTCGTAGTCGTTCGGCTGGATTTTTTCTCCATTTGCAGGATCGGGAAGGGACTTGTTCGGCAGCCGACCGATCCACTTCGCGCAGCTCGGATCTGATCCATCTCGATCTGCCACGTGGCGGCCACGTGGCATTTTTTTTGTTTTTTTTTTTCTTTTTCTTTTTTTTTCCCGCTCGTCCCTGCTCTTCTTCTTCTTTCTCTTCTTCGTCTTTCACTTCCACCCAACGATGCCTCCGACCCAGCTCCGCCTGCGACCCCGATCGTGAGTGCCACTGGAGCTTGGCGAGCTCGGCGAGGAGGGTGACTGAGCTTGGGGGTTCGTCGAGGGAGTCGAGCTCGGCGGTGGTGACGGAGGATGTAGTGCTCGATTCGATGGGTTCGGCGAGGAGGGCGCTCGGAACTCGGAGTTCCGGAGTGTGAGCTCGGCGTGGCGAGAAGGAGGGCTCGGAGAAGGGTTGGGTTCTCTTCTTGAGCTTCGACGAAGTGGAGGTTGACGACGGGTGAGCTGCTCGGAGCGGCGCTGCGTTTGGAGTTTGGTTCGGCTCTCCGACGGCGAGCGAGGCGAGAGTGAGGGCTCGAAGGTGGTCGTCGGAGGTGGAGCTAGGCAGCGGAGCTCGGGGCTTCGAGCTTCGGAGTATGGCGAGATCGAGCTCGTGTGAAGTGGAATTCAGAGCTGAGCTCGCCGGAGGAGAAGGTCGACGCTGTGGAGCTGGAGCGGAGCGTAACGGAGCTCGGAGGCGAGGGTTTTGACAGAGGAGCTTGGTGACGAACGGAGATCGTGAAAGAGACCTTGTGGAGAACTCGGAGGGCGGCGAGCTCGTCGATGGAGCTGTGTCCGAGCTCGGTGAGGGGAGTTCGGGAACTTTGACGGAGTCGGAGCTCGGCATGGCGAACGACCTCGTCGAGCGGAGTGGGGCTAGCTGTTGACGGAGGTGCTCGGCATTGGAGATGGAGCTCGGCATGTTGTGGGTTTGGAAGCGAGGTCGGGATGGAGAGCTCGACGCCGGAGTTAGACGACGGAGGGGGTGAGTTCATCGTTGAAGATAGATCTCGGCCGTGGAGGGTAGAGCTTGAAGACGAACTGTTGTTTTATTTGGTTTTTTACTTTGCTTTGGCGCCAGGATGTATGGGAGAAGAAAGGTGATGTGGCGGAGGCGGGTTCGGGTTTGACCTTAACGGGTCCGAACCCGGCCCCTTGCACCCCCCCTTTTTTTTTCACTGCTTCTTGTTCGGCAAATCCGAGCGCGGATTTTGAGGCAAATTTTTGGCCATTTTGCAGCTCGGTAGGGCAGTAGCTCGGATTGGAGATCCGAGCAGCGTGTCTCGATCTGGACGGTTGAATGGGGGCACGAATCTCGAGACGGGCCAAATTCCCAAGAAAACACTATCTTATCGTTTAGCGACGCTGGCAAGATCTGGGCCGTTGGATGATGGCACGAATCTCGAGACGGCTCAGTTCCCAAGAAAACGTTATCTTGTCGTTTAGCGTCGCTGGCAAGATCTGGGCCGTCTGATCGAGATCTTACACGAATGTTGAGAAGAAAGTGTGTTTTCTCCGTTTACAGGATCGGGAAGGCACTTGCTCGGCAGCCGACCGGGCTCTTTGATGTTGGGGCTCGAATGGGAAGAGCTTGGATGGGAGTGGCTCGGCTCGGCTCGTGCGAGTGGCTCGGATGGGAAGAGCTCGGCTGGGAAGAGCTCGGATGGGAAGTGGCTCGGCTCGGCTCGTGCGAGTGGCTCGGATGGGAAGAGCTCGGCTGGGAAGAGCTCGGATGGGAAGTGGCTCGGCTCGGCTCGTGCGAGTGGCTCTGCTCGGATTTCCGAGCTATTCGGCGCAGCTGCATTGAGGTCCACTTTCCCGGTGCTACGGAGGTCCAATCGGGGCGTGCGACCCCTCGTTTCGAAGCTAGTTCGAAGATCTACAACTTCTCTTTAGGAGTGGGATGAAGATTCACCCTTCTTCATGGTCAAAATAGCCCCGCAAGATGCTTGTCTTCATGAGATTGATAAGTACTTTGGTCTTGGGGATTTTGGAAGAGGAGCTCCGCTCCTAGGGGCGGAGAAGATGTGCTAGGAAGACCCTTGTGCTTGGAAGACCCTTGGGTTAGGAAGACCCTTGGGGCGAAGAGTGGGTCGGATCGCTAGTGGGTCGGATCGCTAGTCGCTCGGCTAGGAATGCTGAGCGACGTGGAGCGATCTGAGCCGCTGGATCTCGGCGCGGATCTCGAGGCGGGCACAGTTTCCAAGAAAACACTATCTTATCGTTTAGCGACGCTGGTAAGATCTGGGCCGTTGGATGATGGCACGAATCTCGAGACAGCTCAGTTCCCAAGAAAACGCTATCTTGTTGTTTAGCGTCGCTGGCAAGATCTGGGCCGTCTGATCGAGATCTTACACGAATGTTAAGGAGAAAGTGTGTTTTCTCCGTTTACAGGATCGGGAAGGCACTTGCTCGGCAGCCGACCGGACTCTTTGATGTTGGGGCTCGGATGGGAAGAGCTCGGCTCTGGAAGAGAGCTATTTGTGAGACGAGTGTAAGGAGGAACCCTAGGAGAGAGTTGTGCTCCAAACTTGCTGAGAAGAGGTCCGCTTCGGGGGCGAGCGGAGGGAAGAGCTCGGCTCTGGAAGAGAGCTATTTGTGAGACAAGTGTAAGGAGGAACTCTAGGAGAGAGTTGTGCTCCAAACTTGCTGAGAAGAGGTCCGCTTCGGGGGCGAACGGAGGGAAGAGCTCGGCTCTGGGAGAGAGCTATTTGTGAGACAAGTGTAAGGAGGAACTCTAGGAGAGAGTTGTGCTCCAAACTTGCTGAGAAGAGGTCCGCTTCGGGGGCGAGCGGAGGGAAGAGCTCGGCTCTGGAAGAGAGCTATTGGTGAGACAAGTGTAAGGAGGAACTCTAGGAGAGAGTTGTGCTCCAAACTGGTTGAGAAGAGGTCCGCTTCGGGGGCGAGCGGAGGGAAGAGCTCGGCTCTGGAAGAGAGCCATTTGTGAGATGAGTTTGAAGAGCAACTCTTGGAGTGAGCTGTAGTTCCGAACTCGTCGAGAAGATGTCCGCTTCGGCGATGAGCGGAGGGAAGAGCTCGGCTCTGGAAGAGAGCTATTTGTGAGACGAGTGTGAGGAGGGACCCTATGAGAGGGTTGAGCTCCAAACTCGTTGAGAAGAGGTCCGCTTCGGGGGCGAGCGGAGGGAAGAGCTCGGCTCTGGAAGAGAGCCATTTGTGAGACGAGTTTGAGGAGCAACTCTAGGGGAGAGCTGTAGCTCCGAACTCGCTGCTTATGTGAGAGAATCAACGGTTGTGGGAGCAATTCCGAATGGCGAACCACTTCTAACCCGCTGAAGAGCAGGTTATTTGAAGCAGAATCGAGCCAAGTGTTGGACTCCGAACCATCGGTAGAGGGAGTCAACGGTTGTGGGAGCAATTCCGAATGGCGAACCACTTCTAACCCGCTGAAGAGCAGGCTATTTGAAGCAGAATCGAGCCAAGTGTTGGACTCCGAACCATCGGTAGAGGTAGTCAACGGTTGTGGGAGCAATTCCGAATGGCGAACCACTTCTAACCCGTTGAAGAGCAGGCTATTTGAAGCAGAATCGAGCCAAGTGTTGGACTCCGAACCATCGGTAGAGGTAGTCAACGGTTGTGGGAGCAATTCCGAATGGCGAACCACTTCTAACCCGCTGAAGAGCAGGCTATTTGAAGCAGAATCGAGGCAAGTGTTGGACTCCGAACTCGTTGGGAAGAGCTTAGTAAGTTGCAGGAGCAGCCATGCAGAAGAGGCTGGACTCCGAACTCACCCTTCAGCGAAGGTAGAGATGAAGCAAGAGCAACAATTTCCAATGAAAAAATGTAAAGTTTTATTGAAATAAACTAAGTGGCTGCTTCAATATGGCGAGCCCTTATTACATGCTATTGGCCGAATTACAAGCATCGGCCTTATTAAAAATCAAGATCCTGCTTCTATGATAAGGTGAAGACCTCTTGGGAAGAGCCAGGAGGTTCTGAGTCTTAGAGCTCGGCGGGGCCTTCGGTTCGTTCATCGGCTCCTCAGGGAGGAAGCTTGGCCCCCTCTTTCTGGACGAACTTGGTCAGGTGCCCCGCTGTATGAGTTCTTCGATCTCGTCCTTCAGAGCTCGACAATCTTTCGTGTCGTGGCCGTGGTCCCTGTGAAAGCGGCACCACTTATCCTTGTCCCTCTTCTTGCCAGGTGTATTCATTCTAGGGGGAGCACGGAGTAGCCCTTTCTTGTCCACTTCCATGAGAACTTCTGATATATTGGCAACGAGGGGGGTGAACTTCTCAAACCGAGGAGTTGGGCGGCGCTGGCTATTGCCCTCCTTCTGAATCTTCTTAGCCTCTTCTTCTTCGGTCTGCTTTCGTTTCGTCCCTGAGGTAGACCCTCCGAAGCTTGGAAGGTAGGCAGCCTCTTCGGCACGAATGTACTTGTCACACCTGAGAAGGAGGTCGGCGAAGTTCTGTGGAGGCTTCTTAGCAAGAGAGGAGCGGAGGCTGGAATTGAAGACGTTGGATTGGAAGGCAGCTGTTGCTACGGATTGGTCGAGGGAGGCTATGGACCTGACCTCCGCAGTGAACCTCTTCACATAGTCTCTCAACTTCTCTCCCTTCTCCTGGCGGAGCCGGAGTAATGAGAGGCTGGTCTTCTCTGTGTGTCTACTACTCATGAAGTGAGTGATGAAGAGGCTCTCGAATTGCTCGAAGGAGAAGATGGAAGAGGGAGCAAGGCGGGAGTACCATTCCCTAGCCGACCTCCTCAGGGTGGCGGGGAAGGTCTTGCAAAGTAAGGCGTCCGAAGCCTGGTGGATGAGCATGAGGGTCTTGAAGCTTTCGATGTGGTCCACGGGGTCCGACTCCCCCGAGTAAGTTTCGAACTTCGGGGGTTCGAATCCCCTCGGGATGGGAGCCTCCATGATGGTTCGGGAGAAAGGGGGTCTGCTCGGACGGATGGTTCTGCTGTTCGACCCCTCCCCCTCGTCCATCCGACCGATTCGCCTCTCCACCTCATGGAGACGGCGGTATAGGGCATCGTCCCTCCCGCGGTAGTCGAACGAGTCTCTGGACTCGTCTTCGTAGGAGGGAGAGCCGGGGCTACGAGGATGGTAGTCCCGAGAGCGGCGAGGGCTAAGTTCATGCTGCCGGCGGTTAGGAGCTGGCGGAGGAGAGGCGGACCTACGGCGAGGACTGGAAACCTGTTGGGGTGAAGGGACCCTTTGGGCCTCATTGTTGTTGGTTCGGAGGTTAAGAGCCTGTAACATCGTTGCTTGAAACTGCAGGAACTCGGCGCGAGTGATGGGCGCCTCATTGTTCCTCGGCTGATGCCGACCGGTAGGAGAGTGGCGCCTCCTCCTGTAATGCCCGGGTGACTCTCTTCTTCCCCTTCGGACAGGAGACCTTCTATAATCTCGGTGGTGAGGTGACCGCTCACCCGGACGTTGTTGGCGGGAGGTTCCCTCTCGGGCCCGCTTCTCGTCCAGACGGTGGCGTAGGTCCTCTTCCTTCTTCTGATTTTGGGGATTGTGAGAGGCCATGGAATCCGTAGAGGTGTTGTGTATGGAGACGCGGTCCTGATTGAGCGGTTGCTTCATACGAGAGCCCCCCGCACCGGCATTCTGAGGACCGGTGGGAACCCTGGGGGGTTGCTGATTCTGAAGAGGAGGTTGATCTTGAAGAGGGTCCTCCACTTGAAGCGGGGGTTGTCCCTGCTGCGGAGCGGGTTGGATGGGGACTACCTCTTGCTGATCAGCGGGGTTGGGTCCACGGTTGGACCCCCTAGATCTGACCTTTCTGGGAGGCATGGCTGGAGAAGAGCTAAGTCGACGAGGAAGAGGCGGCTATTCGTATGGTTTTCCCACAGATGGCGCCAATCTGTTACCGCTGATCTCGGTGTGGGGGTAAACAGATGAATTTGTGAGTTCGCGAGAAAACCTGAATAGCAGATCCGAACCTGTTCGTCTGAGTTGGGCAGTTGAGCTCCCGCCGTGCACCTGCAAGGAAAGTGCGAGACACCGGGGTTGATCCCGGCGACGCACCCTCCGACGCTCTTGTCAGTAATCTGAAGAGATTAAGAAAGAGCTTAAGGTTGTAAAAGAGTGATTAACCTGGTTACGGTGGTGGGTAGGAGGTATTTATAGTCGCCAAGAGAGAGATTAGGGGCTTGATTTCCTGTATAACTGTCAGGAGTAAAATCCTCACAGTCTGTTAAGGAAAGTCGATCCCTGATCCCCGGTGAGAGCAAATCAGGCCTGTTGATTTGGTCAAATCAGTAACCCTGATTTTCCTCTTGCTGATCTGGGTTTGTCATGGGTCGGGACCTGTACCCAGTTGGAGTGGATCCGTTCGCGGGTTATTGGATCTGTGAGAAGGAGACCCAGTACCCGCTTCGGACCCGCTAGTAAGTGAAATTACCGTTTTACCCCTGAGCTTTAAGATTCGCGTCCGATGTGAACGGTCCCGATTTGATCCTATTTTTAGCCATATCACTCCCGTTTATCAAGGCACTTCAGAAATTAACAGATCGACGAGATACAGATTCCGTGCTCCCAAATTGTGAAAAGGCACAGACCGTATCCCTTTGACAAAAAGGGTAAAACCCAATAACACCGTCTAGTGTCGGCCTATAGGACAGGTCGGATCATAAGGTATCACCCTTAACACCAACTCTTTTCCTTCGACGAATAATGATAATAAGTAATGGTTAAGTAGTAATAGCCATAAGTTACTACTCTAACGATTTCACTAACCCTGAACAATCCTAGGAATAACAATAGTAATAACACCACATGCTAGGTCATAAGTTAGACTTTGCAAGATAACTCTACTAGGCTACTCAACCTAGACGTACCATAATCCCTAAGGATCTGGTTCATGGCCTATCGGTCCAAGACCCCGGCAATACGAACGTATTCGCATGCTACTACCCTAAACTTGGATTTCGTCAACACTCCAGTCTGCGATCAACCAAACCAGTTAAGATCCAACGGTACACAAGGAGTGACTCGTCCACAGTCCCTTAGGAGTAAGGTAAACACACGTCTTGATGGTCGATAGCCCTTAGGGCAATGATATCACCCTAGACGAGCACAACAAACTGTGTACTAGCTAATAAGCTACATACGAGTAAACAGAGCACATACGAGCCAAACAAGCTACGTATGGAACCAACAACTACATATGAGCTAGATGAGCTGCATATGAGACAACAACATACATACGAACCAAATAAGCTACGTATCAGACCAATAGCTATACGGGCCAGGCGAGCCAAGTATGAGACAACAACATACATACGAGCCAAGTAAGCTACGTATGAGACTAATAGCTATACGGGCCAGGCGAGCCACGTATGAGCAAAACCACATACAAAAACAACCATACAGGTAATCAACCTAGAAGCAACCAAACGTGCTTACTAGAAAAACTTAATCTTCTATAATTAGAAGCAATAGAAGAATCTACTAACAATCTAAAATATGCATACTTCCAATAAGAAGCCCAAAAGCGACATAAAAACCTTCGGACAGCCTAGAAGCAACCAGTGTTACGCTTATCGGAATTCGATAAAAATATACTTATTAGAAAAGTAAGAACATCTATCACAACTCTCTAGTGGAACACTTTTTCGGATTCCGTAAGGAATCCAAAATCTGGTCCATCGAATACATGCAAACAGTTTACCTAAACTGCAGATTTTCAACAAAAAGCTGAAACTTTGCAAGTTGGTAACTTTTGCTCTACTAATCGGAATCTAACAAAACTGGACAATTTGAAAAGGTAGGAGCATCTACTACAACTCCCTAGTTGAACACCTTCTCAGATTCCATAAGGAATTCCAAATTCTTACTCATCGAACATACGCAAACAGTTATCCAATTGCCGAGTTTCAATAAAATGTTGAAACTTTGCAAGCTGGTAACTTTTGCTCTATTTGTCGGAATCCAACGAAACTGGACAATTTGAAAAGGTGGGAACACCTACTAAAACTTCCTAGTTGACGATCTCAGATTCCGTAAGGAATTCCAAATTCCTACCCATCGAACATACGCAAACAGTTACCAAACCACCAATTTTCAATAAAAAGTTGAAAATTCTGTAGCTTGTAACTTTTGCTCTACTTGTCGAAATCTAACGAAACTGGACAATTTAAAAAGATGAGAACATCTATTAAAAATTTCTAGTTGACCACTTGCTGAGATTCTGTAAGGAATTCCAAGTTCCTACCCGTCGAACACACGTAAACGGTAAGAAACAGCAAATTTAACAAAGAAAAGCTGAAACTTTGATGGCCTATAACTTTTGTTCCACTTATCGGAATCTAACCCAACAGGACAATTCAGAAAGGGGAGAACGTCTACTACAACTCTCTAGTTGGTCGGCTCCTTATATTCAGTGAGTAAGACACTCAAAAATAACAAAGAAGCAAAACAGTGAGCGCTTCAGCAAAATCTGACTGTGCTGTTTTGCAAAGAAATCAAGATAGATACAATTCCAACCCACCAAATACACAGCCAAGCTGAAAACTTTCAAAGTCCATTAACCCGAGAGGTCAATTCGAAAAGGGCAGAGTCTCTATTACAACTCTCTAGTTGGCATGCACCTTAGATTCACCAAGTAAGACCCTTAAAAATGACAAAGAATCAAAACAGCATGCATCTTGTCAAACAGTTAGTTGCTGTATTTTCTAAAGACCATAACTCCTATTCTGCTTATTGGAATTTAACCTAAGAGGCCAATCTGGAAAGGGGAGAATGTCTACTACAACTCTCTAGTTGGTCGGCTCCTCAGATTCATCCATTAAGAGACTCAAAAATGAAAACCAAACAGAACAGTGAGCTTCTCAGCCGAACTCGCTATCCTGATTTGCAACGGCCATAACTTTTGCGTCTCTTATCGGAATCTAACCCCAGAGGCCAATCTGGAAAGGGGAGAATGTCTACTACAATTTCCTAGTTGTCCACATCAGATTTAATAGGTAAGACACTCTAAAACATCAAAGAGTCAAACAGCAAGCACACTCAGCTCAAAGCTGGCTGCTACATCTTCCAAATACCATAACTCCTACTCTTCTTATCAGAATCTAGCCTGATAGGCCAATTAGGAAAGGGGAGAATGTCTACTACAACTGTCTAGTTGGCCCGAACCTCAGATTCAACCAGTAAAACACTCAAAAGTATCAAGCAACCAAAACAGCAATATTCAGCCAAACAGCTAGTTGTTGTTTTTGTAACGGTCATAACTTTTGCGTCTCTGATCAGAATTTAACCCGAGAGGACAATTCGGAAAGGGGAGAACGTCTACTACAACTTCCTAGTTGTTCTCCTCCTCAAATTCTGAGAGGAACCCCAAGTTTTATCCCCTTGAACCTACTGCGACACTTACCCCAAAACAGCGAGCGTTCTGTTTTGGCTCAACCCGTCGCTGTTTTGGGAGAAACGATCGTTTCACCCATCAAAATGACTCCGAAAAATTCCCAAAAGTTCTATCATGGTAACAACACTCCTAAAAACCTCTCCAATAAATTTCGGGTCAAAATTCTTCTTTTAACACGGTTAATTAAATCTAACCCTAAAGTGACAAAATCGAATCTTTATCGTTCTAATTTCTGTTCTACCACTTCAAATTTTACATGCTCATAAATCTAATCCATTTGCACATGAAATTAACTCATTACAACAACATACTATAACGCCCCTGCCCCTAGCTCAGACAATTTATACAATTTATAAGACAAATTAAATACTATGTAGTACAACTGCCCACCACAGGCTGCCTCTCAAAAGGTGGTTAACCGATTTGGTGACTCTTGATCATAGACTATATTATTTTAATATTATTTTAATTTAATGATTTACCGATATGGGATTATTCCCATACACATTACTCCTTTTCGAAACACATGGCAAGCCTTTCAAATCTTTTCCCGGGTGGGCCCCATTGTCAAATGCCACGTCACCAGCACTTTACCAAACAACAACAGCATCCTTTGCTGTTACAAAGCACGTGGGCCCCCCATTTTACTATTCTATTTCAACATAATCACATGAATGCCATCATGAATTATAAACAGCCACTATTCATAGTTTACACACACACACACACACACACACACACACACACACACACACACACACACACACACACACATATATATATATATATATATATATATATATATATATATATATATATTTGAAATTACCGGGGTGTTACACATACGACCATAATAATCCCTAAAATAACTAAAACAATTCAAGAGTGAGTAACCCCCACCTTGATTTCGTGTAGGAAGGACTTGCTCTTCTCCTCCTTACTCCTTGTTCTTGATCCTCTTCAAGAACACCTATGAAGAAATGGAACCCTTGAAACTCTCTCTTTTTCTTTGATTTGATCCTCTCTTTCTTTTCCTTTCTTTTCTTCTCAATCTTTTCTAAACAACAAAAGTAGAAGAACTAGTAGTAGAAGGAGATGGAGTGAGATGAGATTTGAGAATGAGAACACTCACAAAATGAAAGGGTTCTAACCCTAGAACAAGGGAGGCTGGCCAAATGGAAAGGGGAAGGAGTTTGGGGGTGTTTTTATAAGGGAAAGGGTTAATTTGTGTGGGTAGAAATGAAGACAAGTGTTGGTCTTCTTATGGCTTAAACAATTGGAGAATTATTTGCAAATAAACTTAAAATCAAGACCTAACCCATCCTAACCCTCCATCTCATCATGATAGGTCACAAAATAAAATATAATTTCCCAAACCACATACTACACGATTTGTACGAATGTACAAAATCGTTACAGTTCAATTACGTACGCATATCTGAACATACAAATAATTTTCCTTAGTGAAAACGAAAAAATCAGTACAAAAATAATTTAATTCCGAGAAATAAAATAAAATAATTTTATTACTGGCTCGGAAGATTCCAGTATCAATTTGATACAAAACAGTCGTATACCGACTAGTATATACATATATAATGTTTATTAACAAAACTGGGTGATGTCTACCAAAAATATTTCAATTCTAGAAATAAAATAAAATAATAAAAAAAAAAATCAGTATCTGCTCGGAATTTTCCAGACATTTTTCTCAAAAATGCGTTTTTCAAGATTTTGTACAAGTGTACAAAACTGATACAATACCTATATATAATTACTAGTATATATATCCAGATAAAGTTTTATTAGAAAAACCAGTAATTTCTAAAAAAATATTTTAACTTTAAAAATAATAATTATATAAATCTAATATCCATCCGGGATATTACATACTCCTTCCTTCTTCAGTGATGCTAGGCGGCCTTCCATCTTTTGAAGATGCCGAAGGACGGCATCCTCCTGTTGATCAGATCTGGTGGACCCATGGGACTTTTCGCTTCACGGAGGAGTGGAGCAGTGAGGAATGGGTTGTCAGGTCATGGGAGGAATTATACTGAGGTCCTGAAGGATTTCATCCTTGAACTCTTGGAGTTCGGCTCTAGTAACGGGCACTTCCTCATCCCTTACCATCCTAGGGGCTGTCATGCTAGTTAGAGTTGGACACCTCATCTTTCGAGTGGGAATTCTTCTGTCCCTTCGCCCCCAAGGAGAGGGGGATCCTATTCGTCTTTTAGAGGAGGGAGTTCTTTCACTCCCCCTTGGAGAGGGAGCTCTCCTGGATCTTGGTATTCGAGGATAAAGGCTTCTCCTACTCCCCCGCTGCTCCGGATCAGAGGCTTCTTCACGAGCTTTCCTCTCGTTGAGACAGGTTCGGAGGTCAGACCACTACTGGCGACTAATAATGACCTGACGAAGGTCGGGTTGTGGTTGAGGGAGTGAGGAAGGGGTCAAGGTGTAAATTGATCCTCAGTTTTCGACAAAGGACCTTGCAGATGGTTCGGGACGACTCTGACGAGAGCCCCCCAACGCGGCTTCTCCAGGTGGAGGCTGGACCTGTTGAAGGAAGGGCTTTTCTTGCGGAAGTTGCATTTGTTGAAAAGCAGGAGGAAGGTCCTCAAGAGGAGGAGATGGAGGAAGAAGGTTCGCTCATCGGCTTAAGGCCCCGCCTTCCCTTTCCCCTTAGGAGGCATATTGGAAACTAGTTTTCACTGGTGAAGTTTGGTCATATTTTCTATGCAGTCCCCACAGACTGTGCCAATCTATTGTTGCTCTTTTGGGTATGAGAGCAACGAGATGCTATGGATTCTTTGGTGGAACAATCATGAACTTGACCTTTTGACTTTCAACGGTGTTGACTGCCTTTGACTATAATTGACTTGACAAACTGACTCGTTTGTGCTGCAGGATTCGATTCGCGTGGTGACGATTGCCTCCGCTGACCTGCAAAAAGTCTGAGACAACAAGATTGATCCCAGCGACAGACTCTCCGATGCTCAAGTCAAAAATCAAGAAGACTTTAACAAAGCTTTTGTGGAGAAAATACTGATTACCTGTTTTTGGTGGAGGTAGGGGGTATTTATAGTCGCTTTGGTCAGTTTCAAGATAATAATTTATTTCTACTTCCTGGATTTTTTTTGATTGAATCAGTTATCTCTTCTTCATGAAGAGATAAGAGTGGTTGGGGAGTATTTAAACTTCAAGATAAGAGATATGATTTTTGAACCACCGCTTATGAATAATTATGAGTTTAAATCATATTTAAATAATTTAGACTCATTTATATTGAGTTGTTATGACAACCCAGTAAGACAGAACCGTTTTGGGTTATTAGGCTTAAAAGATGCCAAATTTCAGTTCATTGACCCGTTTCTAGTAAAATTATCATTTCCCCCCTTTGAGCTTTAAGATTCGTGCCCAATTTAAACGGTCCCGATTTGGTTCTATTTTTACTCATATCATATAGAAACCATGTTTCATTAATAAGGCCTTAATAAAACAAACCTAGAAAACTGAGCTCAATTACAAAAGACGAACAGTACATGAAATAAAACATAATACCTCCATTGAACATAGGAGGATGACAGAAATACAACTAACTTCAAACATATAGGATTAAACAACATGATACTAGAGGTCCCTCCAACAATGCCCTGGAGGTTGGGACACCAAGTCATGACACACCATATCAGTTCAAAGTGGGACTATTCATCATCTCCGCATCATCATACTCCTTCACCTCAGAAGCTCTGGCAAGTCTTCCTCGGGGACCTGTCCCTGCCACTGTACACCAAAAGGAAATAAGATGTATGATATAAGTAAGATTATCAGAAGACTATTACAAGACCCACGAAAGTAAAAATTATTTTTTGTCAAGCAAAAAAACTCAGGTCGTTGCAGTAATAGCGATATACCATGCTTCCCTCATCTCATGTCTCTCACTAGCGAAGGTGGGGCCTATCCATAGGTCTTCAAAAAACTGTGGATAGACCGTTGTGCCGAGGGCCCTCAGGACCTCACATAGAATGACTTTACTCTTGGGCGATCAAGGAAGAGGTGAATTTTCAATTCTGAATGTGTATTGCAAAATCCGCAGATAGTATTGATGTGCGGTTGTCTTTTAGCCAGATTCTCTCTTGCCAGAATCGCATCATTAAGGACTAACCAGAGAAAAATCTAACTTTCAGTGGATCTTTGGTTTTCCAAATAATCTTAGACTATTTCGAACTACACCCTCTAAAGTGTATATGTCTGAACCAAGAAGGTGCCATTCTTTTTTAACCCTATGCTTTTCGGTCTGATCCCTGGGAACATCTAACCCCCAATTGACCAATGTGAGATTGTAAAACTTCAAGTCTCAATTATGATTCCAGATCTAGCCGTGATCTGAAGTAGGGTCTCCAAGCTCCATGCTTCTAGATCTTGGCTACAATGATGTTAGGTTAGGAAGATAATCCAAAAAGATCTGGGAATAAGAAAGTTATTAAAGCATCACTTTTCCTACCAGAATCTGGTTGTCAGACCATTGCCAACGAAAGACGTAACACAACTAAGAAACGGGTCACAGGCATTGGCTACTCCTCTCTAGAACCAAGACACTTTAGGGCCCATTCAGAACCCAAGTCGTCGCTTCCCCTTTCCCACAAGGTAAGAATGAATAGACTCCTGCCAACCTTCCCCATTTAGGTGAAACACTTTCCACCACCATTTGCCTAGAAGGGCTAGATTCATGTTTCTTAGGTCAATAATGTCAAGACTACCCTAGCTTTTCTTCATGCATGCTTTCTCCCATTTAATAAGATGGTAGCCCCTTTGTTTGCTTATGTCCATTTCCAGTGGAATCTCTTTCAAACTCGCTCGATCCTTTGGATGGCCCATATTGCGAATTCAAAAAAGGATATGTAATAAGTCTGTAGATTAGACAGAACCAAGTTGATCAAGGTCACTCTTTCTCCAATTGATAAGGTCTTACCTTTCCACCCAGCTAGCTGGCTTCAACTCGGTCAATAATCGGTAATCGATCAGTCCTCTTTTTTAAGTTTTCATGGCCGGAACGGGAGGCCCAGGTATTTAATAAGGAAGTTATCAATCTTGCAATTCGGACTAATTGCATGTTCTCGTGCTTCCTCATCTGCCAAGGCAATAGGGATGAGTGGCCTCTTATGGAAATTCAACCTAAGACCCAACCAAGCTTCGAAACAATACAGTACTCCTTTGAAGGAGATAGTCTCTTCCAAATCCCCGTTCCCAAAATAGAAGGGTATCATCGGCATATTGTAGAATAGAACATCCATGGCTGTTTCTACCTCTAGCCACTGGTAAGATCAGACCCACTTGTATATAGTTATCCATCATGACTTTAAGCACATAAGCACAATCGTGAAGAGCAAGGGGTGAAAATGGGTCTCCCTGTCCGAGACCTCTACTGCAAGAGAAAGGTTGATCTGCCTTACATTGACCATAATAGACAATCTACTGGTAGAAAGGCAATGACTAATCCATTTGATCCATCTATCTCCAAATCCCCTACCTCTTAAGGCCTCCAGAAGACAATCTCACTCAACTGAATCATAAGCTTTCTCGAAATCTAGTTTTAATAAGAACCCCTTGTTGTTTGATATATGGAATTGGTGAATGGTCTCTTCTGCTATAGAAACACAGTCCATAATACATCGACCCTTAATAAAAACTAGTTTGTTCGTTATTGATTAGACAGTTCATCAAATTGTTTAATCTGTTAGCAAGGATCTTGGTGATTATCTTGACCGAATAGTTGAGGATGATGATGGGACGAAAGTCACCAACTCTAAGAGACTCCTCCTTCTTAGGAATAAGGACCACCTCCGCATAATTAAGTCTCCCCAGTTTGAGTATGTAGTCATAGAATTCATAGATGACCGTCATTAGATCATCTTTGATCTCATCCCAAAATTTTTTGTAGAAGAACGTCGGGAATTCGTCAGGGCAGGGAGCTTTATCATTACCCATTTGAAGAACCACTCATTTAATCTCTTCCTCTGTGAATGTGGATTCAAGGGATTGAAGGGATTGATCAAGACCCTTTGCCCTATATTGTGAGGACTCCTCCCTTAATGGCATCCTAAAATCCATTATACGGCCATACAGATTTTTGAAGTGAGTTGGAAAGCAAGATCAATATCAACTTGTTCTTGAATAACCCCGAAATTTGTTTGGACAGATATAATGATGTTTGATCTCCGTCGTGCGCTGGCAACCCGATAGAAAAAGGTCGTATTCACGTCTCCTGCTTTAAGCCACGAAATCCTGGGCCTCTGATTTCATTTGATCTCTTCCGATTTGTAAAGTTGTGCTATGCCCTCCATAAGTGTTAAGAGTCTATTGCGTTCTGGTTAGGTGAGGTCACTAGTCTCCTCATTCTTCTCCAATCCATCAATATCATCAAGGATGAACTCATTAGCTCTCCAGATATTTGTGAACCGCATATGATTCCACTTTCTCAACTTTGACCGAAGTCGGCGAATCTTTTCGCACCAAATCGCAGTAGCCTCATTACCCCTTGTAGGAAGAGCCCAACTTTCCATTACCAGATGATGAAAACATAGAATTTCTAGCCAAGTTTTCTCAAACCTGATTTTCTTCAATTTATTAAAGTGGCTTTCACCAGAGTCAAGTAAGATGGGAACATGATCAGAGGTGTGTCTAGGGAGTGATTTGGCATTAACTAATGGGAATTTAGCTTTCCAATCTAGTGAGACCAACACTCTATCCAACCTTGCTAGGATAGGGGATGCTTGCATGTTAGACCAGGTGAATAGTCTATTTGGAATATGCATGTCAACTAGTTCAAGATCTGTGATAACTCTGTTGAACTCCTCTCTCTCTCTCAACATCGCTGGAGCCTCTACCTCGATGTTCGAATGCAAATCTAGTGATGTTAAAATCTCTCCCCCCCCCCCCCCGCCCCACACACACACACACTAGCCAAGGGTGTTGCCACCGAGTTTGGACAACGCAAAATTCAACCCAGAGCATAGGCCTATCAAACGAGTGATTCGGGCCGTAAACCACTGAGATAGAATTTATCCAATTATTGCTACGACATTAGAGAAGAACAGATAATGAGAAGACCCCTCAAAATTCATCCAGAGAAGAGAAAATATTAGGGTTAAAACCAATAGTGATGCTACCAGAGGCCCCAACGGAAGGGGAGACCCTCCACTCAGAGATTCTAATCCCCCCCAACACTCCTAAGACCAACCACATATGAGAGTTCAGTTTCTTGGAGACCCACAACATCCGATCAAGATTTGTTGATAATATCTCTAACCATCTCTCGCTTTCCCCACCTCCCCAAACCTCTAACATTCTATAGAAGAATCATCATTGGAAACTATGTTAGGGTGGGACGGGTTCAAGATTCGATGCTAAGTTAATTCTCTCAATTTTTCATCCTCGAATTTTATTCAAGTGGAAAGCATTACACTCAATAGCGCCTACTACAAGACCACAGGTTTCAGCAAGATTTTTAAAAAAAAAACATCAGAATCTGACATGAAATTAAATATGGAAGCTAAAAGACAACGCATACCTCCACCATCGTTTTTTACCGATTTAGCGGCAACAACAATCTCCAAATAATCCCCAAAGGACTCCACATGAGCCATCTTAGCAGTTTTGTGGAACCTAAAACTTTGCACATTTCTTCGGATAGCGAGGTCATCTAGTGAATTCGTCAACTGCGAAGGGAGCGTGGATGGAACAAAATATGGAGTAGAATCTGTAGTAGGACATAGTTGTGTATTTTCTATAATTTCATCTTCAAATACTAAATCTTCATCTTCATATAGGTTGGCATGATCTAGATCAAGGCAAAGTTTCTCATTAAAATACGAATCTGATTCATATATAGGACTGGATTGCACAGCTGGCCCATCACTAATACCCCTGTTTGGGCCCAATAAGATTGTGCAGCCCACTAAACTTGGGCCTAGACAAAAGAATCTTTGCATCTGCGTTGTTTCCAACTGGTAGCTCCTCATTGGCGAACATACGGCCATTGCCTTGGGAGTCCACGCCATCACGTGGCTCTCTTGAGCCACGTTAAATCCACGTGGCATGCTGCCATTGGGTTGAATGGCGATAGTGCTTTCTGAAGCACCTAGAAATTCGTGGGTTCTATGATTCTCAAGCACCTCAAAAGCCTCATCTCTTTGCTTCTGGAGCTCCTCAAACATTTCATCTTTTTTATTCTCGAGCTCCTCAAACGCTTCATCTACTTATTCTTCTCTTCTACCTCTTTTGTTAGTCCACTTCACAGCCAAAAGACTTCCCTCTTTTGGTGAAAGCTCCCTCATCGAGAGCCTCCTAACCTCCTCTTCAGCATCTCCTCTGAGTTTCACTTTTATCGTGATATTCGAGCCCTTTCCACTTTTGTACAAGCCTTTCTGAAGTCCCAAATCACTAGATATCCCCTTTGAGCTACCACCCCAAAGTCCACATGCTCCATTATCAACGTTCAAAAGCTCAAAATGGCAACTTTTCTGGCTTTTCTTTTATTGCAGCTTACTCTAATTCCGCTCTCTTCCTTTTTGGCTCACAACCGCATGTGCTCGTACTGTAGCCCTCCTCTAAGACTCCAAGAGTGGTTGACTGCTTTTTTGTTGACTTTCTTGACCATTGTTGTCAACTAACCGTAGATCTGAGTCCTTGACACCGTTAAGATTGGTGTCTGACGTCTGTGGCTCCCATCGATCACCAAGTACCACTCTAAGGAGCTCCCGGTGAGCTCTATCGAACTATGGGATGCATCGATCGCTGACTCAATCTCTGGCGAAGCAACTTGTTTGTAAGTTGTACCATCTCTAGGAGAATTTACGGAAATAAACTTAGGAGAGGTAGTCAATTGGACCTCCGCAGTAGGATCCGTCGTCTCTAGGATGAACCGAATAAGGTAAGCCTTCTCAAATGTGTGAAATTTATCAAATCTGGGCATAAGATTGATATGAGGGCTACGAATGAGCACCCTAGCAGATACTAGATTCGATCTTTTCTTTGTTTTGGGATCAATTGACACCACCGACCCTGATATCCACCAATATTTCTTCAATTGCCTCCTTCCTCCAACAGTGAAGTGGGATGTTGTGAATCTATATCCAATATGCATATCCTTGTGGCAATTCAACACCAAAATTAGGAGACCATTCCGAAAATTAGACAGTAAAATGGCCAAATTCCACCACTTCCATAGATAACACATCGATAAGTTTTTTCGTCGAGGTGAAAGATTAGGAATTGGAGTCGTCGAGGTGAAAGATTAGGAATTGGAGGTAACATGTCTTCTTGAAAACCCTCTCTCTCTCTCTGTGACCCCTCATTCTTAGATGGTCTACCGGTCTTAATCGTCACAAACACGCACCATTTGAGGAGCCACTATGCATCTTGTTTGACAATAGGAAGATTACTAATGCACATATTAATAAATAGTTTTGGAGTTGCACGTGCGATGCACGAGTTTATTTAGTAATTAGCACGTGCGATGAATGACTTAATTTTTTAAATCAAGAAGAATTTTTTTTTGATTTGTAAGTGTGATGCACATGTTGATAGATAGATTTGGAGTAGCACGTGCGATGCACATGTTTGTTTGGTGACAAAGTGATGTTTGTTGTGTGACAATAAAAAAATAAATTATTTTTTGTTTATAACAAACTCTTCCATTAAATAGTAGTAGATTTTTCTGCACAGAAATTTAGTAAAAGTAAAATTCTAGATATATAATAATTATCATCAGTTTGTAAGTATCATTCCTTCAACCGTACTTCATCTTATTATTGTTGTTTACATAGAACCATGACCAGATGAAATAATATTAAGTAGAAAAAAAGGATGTAAGTGGGTGGACAAATTTTTTTTGGGAGGGGGGGGGGGGGGGGGGGGGGATAAGGCCAAAATTTCCTACTCTTTTTATCTATGTATACCGTATACACCTGAGGTATATAAATGATGATTAGTTGTTGTAGAGTGCTAACATTGTCAAACCCACATGCGATGATTAGTTGTTGTAAAGTGATAACATTGTCAAACCCACATGCTTGTCGTGATTTTTGTGATAAAACTATTGACATAAGGCGAATATTTTTCCGTACTGATCCACTTTTTAAAGATAATTATCACCCACTTTTGAAATATTTACCAACTGGCTCATTTTGAACATATCAGTATAAAACGCTATTGGCAACAAAAGCATACATTATTTTTATATTGTTGTTGCCAATAGCGACATTTGCAACCAAAAAAAAAAAAATTCAGATGCGGCATAGGTACTTTTCGAATTCAATTAAGATCTTTCTGACTTGAGAAAAAATTGTAAGTGTGGAACATCTTATAATTGATGCCGCTATCACCAATAATGGCAACCTTAGCGAGATGCCGTTATTGGTGATAGCGGCATCAGTATAATAGTACATACATATAAATAGTGGTTCCTTCTTGTTCTTGCCCTTTCACTATATCTCTCTCTCCCTCCACTGCCAAACCCAAAATCCTAAAACCCTAGATCACAAATCTCACACTTCTCCTTCAATGTGTCCTCTTTCATATCCTCAAAATTTCATAAAATCCTAATCAATAAACCATAATCCTCATCCCCTTCTATTCCCTCTGCTTTCCCTCCATTTGGATCTTGGAGCCGTATCTTATACAGCTCAAAAGAAATATGAAATTGCCGAGCAAATATCAGCGCTTATCTAGCAACTTCCCAACCATCACTACCACCATGTATGCCCCTAAACTCCGAATTGTGCAAGGTAATCCAAAACCATTAATTTCTTTAAAATTTTCAATTTGTGTAATGTACACATGCATGTATATAAGTAGTGTTTTGAGATGTTGTGGAGAATGATATGAGTAGTAGTATGAAACATGTAGTGTATTCCCAATTCCTGGAAATTTTTATATACTTGAATTGCTTTATATTTCAAATTTCAGAAGATTAATGTGTATGTATGATTGGGTGTACGTAGTGTATTAAGATGTTGTCCATATTGATTTGAGTAGGATATTAATATGAGTAGTTTATTGATATAAATAGACAATAATCATTTTTTTATATATGGGAATTGGTATAATATTCAAAATTTGGAAGATTTATGTATAGGTATGAATGGATATACATAGTGTATTGAGATATTGTTGATATTGATATGAGTAGTGTATTGAATCAATTTAGGTATTCTCAATACTCAAATTTTGTTCGTGATAAATGCTTTATTAATGTTGACAGCGAAATGGTCTGACTGTGTGGATCGTCGCAACTGTCGGGCAGTGGTAGAGGCCAACCACCATCACAAGTAAGAAGTGTATATTATTTTTAGCATCAAATATTAATGTCTAATATTGTTTTTATAATAACAAGAATTTATATGTTGGTGTTGGATGCCGGCCAACCATCTAGTTCGCAAGAAGTAGATGCGTCGTCTTCCACTGCACATGAAAGTCCAGGTCCATTAGACCCAATCCTACTATACTTGCAAGAAGAGCACAGGTCTCAGTTGGTGTGGAAGGGAGAGACGAAGTCTATGAGTTACATGCTACAAATGACATTGCCGGTGCACCCCCATATACGCAACTATTTGGTCAATGTCAATTTCAACTGAATGTCGATATTTAGCGAATGTAAAATGTGACCGTTCATTACATACAACTTTTGTGGAGCGATAGAGGCCGGAGACATACATGTTCCAACAATCGGTTGAAGAGATGATGGTGACACTCTAGGATGTAGCGGTTATATGTGGACTCCTGATAGATGGTTGTTGTGACCGGAAACCTCATGTTCAATAAAGTTGCATTGGTTAGAGATTATCTCGGAAGAGGTTGAAGAGGACGACAAAGGTGTGTTCGTAGGCAAAACAATCCGACGTTTGTGGATTTATTTCAACTTCAAAAATTCCTTAGGAGATAACCCGCGTAACACCCTGCAAAAATTGAGTTATGACAATTTTGTTCCACGTGTGTTACGCACATGTATTTTGTGCCATTACGGGTAATATCTGTAACGTATTTTAATATAAATATCCTACGTATTTTTGTATTTCGATTAATTATATATTTTTCATCATCTCAAAATTCTTTTTATCCTATTTTGAGCGAACTCAAATATAAATTCTAATCTTTTTGTGTTTTTACTTGTATTGCACATGTCGATTATGTATATTTTACTGTTACGCGAAATATCCGTAACATTATCAAAATAAATATTTTACATATGTTATATTTGATTGTTTACAAACATTTCTCTGTTGCTCAAACCCATTTGAATATTTATTGATACGTACGACGCACGTGTTTATAGTGCACGTGTTGGTTGTATTCTTTTTCGAAATAAAATTTATAAAGTGTGTATGTCTATTTTTATTTGTGCATGAGACTTTTATTATAATTAATTTAAACTAGTTTTTATTAAATCTATATTAGAATGTGTAACATATGCATTCATATTAAATTAAAACTCTTAATAGTTTGTGTGTAATGTATGTGCACACACGTAGTATGCACGTGCATGTGTTTTCCCCACACTAAAGTGGCCGGCCAAAATCTGAATGAAGGGAAAAGAACATTTTTTGATTTAAGTAAGGAGTAAGTGGGTAGTTATTTGGATTAGTGGGTGGTTAAAGAAAACTTCCCATTATTAATTTTCTTCCTTTATAAACATCAACAGGCCAAGCTTATTCCCATTTCCCTTTTTTTTTTCAAAAAAAAAATATTCTTTGCTGTTGGTTTCTTTTTGGGGGTTCAGATTTTGAGGGAAGATTTGGAAGGCTTTTAGGAGTTTTGTTTGGTTGGAAAAATTCTTCAAATAGGTGGATGTTTTCATTACCTTCTAAATGCTTTTTGTAGAATTTATGATTAGGTGTGAATGCATTTGAATGATAATGTATGGGTGTTCTCATTGTCTTCTAAACTTTGTAGATTGTGCATGCTTAGCAATAAAATTGTGTAGATGCTAATTTAATTGGTGTGCATGAGTATAGAAGTTTTCTCGAATTTTAATTGTGCACTCTTAGTCATAGTTAGTATATGAATGTGTGGGGTTATCAATATTTCCCAAAATGTTAGTAATTGTGCATGTTAGAAATAGGAAGATGGAGTAAGGAAATTTGGCAAGTGGGCATAAAGTGACATCTTTAGCAAAATATATCAGTATATGCTAAATTACAATCATGTAGTAGAAAACTGAATTAATAGGAGTTTTATAGAATGCCGTCCTAGTAAAGAATTTATAAAAAAAAAAAAACTAAATCCATGGAATTAAATTTCTCTATATACAATGTAGTAATATAAAAACTCCCAAAAATGTAGTTGTATAAAGCACAATAATTTATATATATTTTCTCAAAAAAACAATAATTTATATAGTTCAAAATTGTAGAATTATGAACAATTCATACAAGTGGGGCAATAATTGCCTTTATTTTTTTAGAATAGATGATTAAGAGATTTTATTTCGGGCTAATACACAAATGTTAAAGTAACTTATTCTCTGGAAATGATTAGAAAGAATAATGCATCGCAAATGCGAAATCAAAATTTATTTTAAAGAAATTTTGAAACAGAGAGTTGAAATAAAAGACTTACCATGGTAATAATATCAGATTAAGAGGCTTGATAGCCTAGTCTTGGTGTTAGGTTTAAATCACTGTGTACAGAGTCATATAGGTTGCGGGTTCTTGTCTTGGGAGGCTCTGTTCTTTTTAACTTTCATTTTTTTATATATATAAATAGTAGGCGGGTTATAAAAACAATTGAAGAGGTTTTTCTTCATAAACTGAGAGTGGCTCACTGGTCTGGATTGCGGTTTGGGTTACTGTGCGACCTGGGTTCGAATTCGGGTGTGCACTTTTCATTTTTATTTTTAATTTAATGATTTTTCTTGTTTTTAAAAATTGGGAGAAATTATAGAAATGTTTAAGAATATTATTAGAATATTTGGAAATAATTCTACACTAATTTAAGATATATTTTTGAGATTTAAAAGTTACATTAGACAATGTACGGGATGAATTTAATTTCTAGTCTAAATTTGAGGGGGTCGTTTATGTTAAAATGAGCTAAGTTTTAATGACCGAAATAATCTCATATAAATTTGGGAAAATTCATTTGGATTAAAAATTATAATATACATTATCTACCCTAAGAGGTGAGTTCTTGATACCATTTTTGTAATGAAAGATTGAAGTGTGATAAAGTTTGCGTATGATATGAAAAAGGATTTCATCCTAGATTTATGAAAAAAATGGGGGTGATTTATATGATAAACTAAGAGATAAATAAAGAATGAATTTGGGTGAATAAATGTATGATATTCGTAGGGAATTTTTATTAAATTGAAATGCTCTCTTGAGATGTATTATAAGGGAATGAGAAATCACATATTGAAATTGACAATTCAAAGTGAATGTATGAAAAAATCAAATAAATTATGAAATGAGAAATTTTATAAGGTTAAGAAGATCTTTATGTCGAGATTGATGGGTTCTAGGAGCTAAGCGGGGTCCGTAATGTCCGACAAGTTTAATAAATAAAATTTTGTGAAATGGTCAGTATGGACCTGAATGTTGATAGAAGAATTTAAGTCTGGCAGGGTAAGCTAGTTCTAGACCATGATAACTACAAATTAAATTAAGGACAGACACTAGAAAGGAATATGTGATGAAACCTGGGCAAACATAAGTGGAGCGTTCTATATAGTCAGGTGTACTCCGGAACTATAGATTCAGTCGGGCGGTGTACTCGGGACTGTAACGCCGTGCATCCAGTCGAGCGGTGTACTCCGGGACTGTGATAGCTATGCGGAGCGAGACAAGCCTTAATTAAATCCGGGATTATGAATGATCGGGTAGTGTACTCTGGGATCATGAATAATCGGGCGGATAGGAGGTGGATCTCCAATATCCCGGGCTAAAGCGGCACTTGCGGGGTGTCTGCACGAGGTGGATTTTGTATAGTTGGACGGTGTACTCCGGGGCTGGAATCCATACTTGCGGGATGTCTGAAACTTGTTTTCGTTACTGTAGTAGGATGTCATAACGAGGGATTGAACCCTATAATGAGGATTACGATAAAGGCTTGCCCTCTGTAACACCCGGAATTCCAAATAAGTTTGAATTAGAAGTTCCACAGGATCTTTACACTTCACTTCGTACAATTTTATAAGGAATTTAAAACTTTTATACAACAATGTTTTACATCAACACAGCGGAATTATAAATTACAACATGATACATGAATTTAAGTAACAATTTGAACATTTCTTTAAGCAGCATTCCTTCTTTAGGCCTTTCATTCAATTTATCCTGCATAGAAATTGCGGACACGTCAGTTGCATACAACTGACTCTACGATATAATACATTAATTTCTCTTACTTAGAAAACACACACTTGATCACAAACAAAGCTAAGGGGGATTATCTTATTGATATTGTGTGTGAATGTGCACTTAGTCCTTAATGCAGTTATTTGTATTTAATGACACTAATGCGCCCTTGTTCGGATTCTATGCATCCTATATTATATAGGTCCGATGGCAAGCCCTTAATCGTTCTTCATCTTGTAGGGTTGATTCCCTCGCTATGAGTTAAACTACTACAGTAACTACAACAAGTATCTTAGATGTTCTATGAGTTACGAGCCCATACCCAGATAGCCTGGAGGAGAGTCCCATGTCATGACAAGACGCATCATGCAGACAACCTATGGACAATTCGCCTCTGTCATGGAACAATGGCACTACGTAGTTACCAAACACCCTACAAGCATCGCCACGGTCCCGAAAATTCTGGAGATGTATCTACGCCATGACATGACGCATCATACAGGTAGCCTGTGAATACTCTCACACCGTAGATCCGAGGTCCTCATACTTATGTTTTTCTCTTACTTTCATCACATCTCCACTATGTGTCTAATCCTTAGATAATTGAATCATGAATAAAATTACTATCCTAGAGTTAGCGTTACCTCTACCCCGGTCTTCAACATCAACTGTTAATCACGACCCAAATCTTGGTCTTTTATCATCATATTTCTCTTTCAAAATTTATTCATGCTAATGTAAGAACTTAGCTAAACTCTAGTTTCAACATCTTTTCATGTTCATAAAAATGAGTTCATATTCACAAATTTCTACATTTCATCATGATTCTTTTACTTCAATTTCTATACACACTAGCATAATTTAACAACGAATTTTATTTATTATCTTACTCAATTTTTCCATGTCAAAAATCTCATTTTGAATCTCTACCCCAAAATTCTTAACATTCAAAAAAATGTTTGTTGTCTTTAATTAATCAGAATCATATTCTAAGAAACTTTATTAATTTCTTCTTCTCAAAATTACTTCTAATTCCCATTATAATAAGTCAAATATTGTAAAAATAATTTTCATGAAGTCTAGGTATTTTTAGAAGAATTCAAATATTTTTTTCCTCATTTTTATACTCTTAAAATACTCAAAAAAAAAAAATAATCGAATTAAGTAAAAGAAATGAAAAACCACAAATAAAAGGGCCAAAGGCCGGATTCCAACCCAGGCCAAACCCCCCACTCGTGAACAGTAACCGACCCAAAGCGCACCCTTCGACTAGAAAGGCCAGAGTGACTAACCGATATAAAATGAGCTTAAGGTATACTTAGGGTCTGGTTTTCGGATTCGAATAAAAATCGAATTTTCAGAAAAATAGAGCTTCTTAAGAGACTCGAACCCAATACCAGTAGCTCCGCTCAGCTACAGTAACACACCCAAAACGCACCCGACGACCAGTAGGTCTTTGAGTGACTAACCGGTATAAGGCTCAGTCAAATTACTTTTGTATGGATTGCACTGTGTCTAGTTCTTTCTTTAAACTCGATTTTTCTCAATTAATTTGTGCTTATAAAAATCTATAACTTCTCTAGAATATATTTCTTTGAAAAAAATAGAAACTTATATTTTCTTAGATTGTCAAAATCTCATTTTTAAACACATAGTAGACTATTTCCCTTTAGTTCTTTGAAAAAGTGGAACATTAATACATTTTCGACATAGAAATATTCCTTTTTAGATAAATCTTTTTATTTACTTGTCCCCCATTTGTTCACAATAAGTTTGTACAATTTTCTCTTCATTCTTTAATAAAAATCAAAGCCCTTAATTAATTTTATCTTTACAAAACTAATCATTTTCTTATGTTTCAAAGAGACAACATAAATGACAATCTAGTGAATAATATTACTCATACAACACAATTAAAATCGACTCTTATTGCAACTAATCAATTTATTTCACAATCCTTGGATATTATTTTGTTTTCTACAATTCATTTATAAGCACAATTTTCATATAATCATGATTCATCAATTCATATGTATTCTAGCATACAAATATATTACAAAGCATCATAGCAAATCTTAATTAACACATTCCAATTCATCTTACTAACTTTTCATGTAAATAAACTAAAGCTTATTTTCTTACTAGTCTCTTCAAACAAGTATAAGACAACTTTTCTTACTTGTTTCTAACATATTCACAATTTTAAAATCCTAGCATGGCATCTATGTTAGAAGTTTGAGAAATCACCCACCTTATGAAGAACAGAAAGAAAAGTCCTAAGAACTCCTTGAAAACACGATCGGCTCCCTTCTCCTCCTAGTTTGTGCCATAAAACTTGAGTCTTCTCCTCCTTGCTAGTGTGAACCTGATCCTCCTCCTTGATGCTTTGGCCGGCCACCCAAGTATAAGAGCACACAACACACAAACACTCAATCTTTTACTCACACAACTCTTTCTTTTCCTCACAATTGCTTCTTTTCTTTTCTCTTTCTTTTTGAAATTTCTAATGCAAATGACAAGAGTGATTGGGGGGGGGGGGGGGGGGGGGGGAAGGTATTTATACACTTTACAAGAGTGGATGAAGGGTTGAGATGAGTTTAGATGAAAGGCTATAATGCATTTGGGAGTTAGAAGAACTACCCACCATCACATAACCACCCCTCCACTCTCTCCATCTCTCCCACTCTACAATCCAAGGCCGGCCACCCCTTCTCATTCAATTACACGTGCATGTGCAATGAACGTGCCTTATTATGCATACTACAAATTAGTTTGTTCATTAAATTGTTAATTTATTTGCTACTTGATCAAGTCTACTCTACAAGTAGTATTAATTATTATTAGAAATAACTAGTGGGCTAAAAACCATGGGCTCTCTAATTAAATTAATTTATTTATTTAAGTGGGCTAGAATTAGACTATTAGGAAATAGGCTTTAATTTTAAAAGAGGAGAAAATAATTATTCATGATATAAGAATAATTTTAAAGCTTAAGAACACACATTAATTTGCACGTACGAAACACGTGAAAACCAATAAAAAACTTTACATTTAATTATTTGAAAAATTCAGGATTTTACACCCTCGGACCTATGTAGTATGGGATGTATAGAATCCGAACAAGTATGCATTAGTGTCATCGTAGTGTGAATGTCTGCATTAGGCATTAGGTTCATATCATACACTGACATAATTAGGATATACACTTTTCTATTTTTGCATTCAAGTTTGTGATTGTTAAGATGGTGAAATCGTTGTATTATAGCATTGTGTCAGTTATATGCAACTAACATGTCTACATTTTCTTAGTTGCAGGATTGGGTTGGCATGGATTTGAAGACACTGTGAGAGATGTCACAATATTGAAGAACTTTCATTATCATATATGGACTGTACTTATTTATTTCCACTGTGCTAATGTAAAGAATGATGTTGTAAATGAAAAGATTT
Source organism: Hemerocallis citrina (assembly GCA_017893485.1). Lineage (NCBI taxonomy): Eukaryota > Viridiplantae > Streptophyta > Magnoliopsida > Asparagales > Asphodelaceae > Hemerocallis > Hemerocallis citrina. Next base: position 149,050,246 of record CM030368.1, on the reverse strand, counting down.
TAAATTTCCTGTATTTTTGTACGAATTGAAGTAAAAGATCATGTTTTTGCTACGAATTACCTGTGTTTGGAATTCAGGGCATTACAAGTCGACAAACTTACAACTTCAATGCTACACGGGGACGTACCTAACCTGCCAATCCGAGACAAAGATCTTCTTGAGCTCGTCGGTAAGGATCACGTCGGCTTCCACTGAAAGCTGAGGAGCCTCGAGCGCTAAGGTCGTAGCCAAAGAGAATCCACCAGTGGCAAGAGTAGCCGAAGAAGCGAGCGGGGATCCTAAGACCTCAACAGAGACATCGCCCGTCGAACCCCTAGCTATCTTCGAAGGCGCAGGCCTCGTGACTGTCTTCTTCCTCTTCTTCTCATCGGGGAATTTGCCACTCATCCCCATCTGCTTTGCCACAGTCGCATCGAAGTCCATGTCAGCGGCCCTTGTAATAGGACGGGTGAAGTATTAAGATAAATAAAATGAATGAGGAGATAGCTACAACACACACACACACACACACACACACAAATGCGTACTAGGGTCAATCGAGCTAAGACCCTCGGAAGAGAACCCCATCAGTCATCTCTTTTCATTTCATAGCTGGCCGCTTCAAAAGAACATTCACCATACCCTTCTTCTCGGGGCTCAAACCCGGGTCTGCCCTCCTCTCTTCGGCAACCTCTCTCTCCAAACTGTAGGGATTCCCCATGGCTCACGACTATGAACAAAGAAATACTTCTCTCTCCAATGCTTGATCGAATCGGGATTGTCGATCAACTTCACACCCGAGCAAGAGGTAAGATAATACCTGAACTCCATCTTACTCTTTTGGTGGAGCTTGTAGAGCCCCTTCAACACGCTCAACCGACGGCTCGAACCTCGCCGCTTTGCAATGCAAAACGAAGCTGTTCACATGCTTCTACATGTTTGGCATGTACTGAACGGGACTCAAAGTGTACCACCTCAAAACATCTTTTACAAACGGATGAAAAGGAAGGCAGATGCCCACATGAAAAGCATCAAACGGGAAGAAGCACAACTCGGGAGAGATCAGTGAACAAGCTCTAACTCCGGCGCCTAGTAACATTAGATCGAACTCTCTCAGAATCCTGTAGCACTCTCGTATGTGCCCCAAATCCTCCTCAGTAAGAATCGAACATATATCATTGGCCTCTGAATACTCGTGATACTCATTCTCCTCATAATGCCACCACCTACCAAATCTCAACTCTATCACCCAAGTTGGCAGGATAATCACTAAAGCGGGTGAGACCCGTTAAGGGACCCGGGTAGCTCCCCAGCTCCCCCGGCGTCCTATCATCCTCTATTATAGTCTTCATAATAACCAAAGACGACTAGGAAACTCCTCTGTCTGCTCGAGATGGTAGAGTTGGCGACTGTCTTTTCAGCCTGACCAGTATAGGAGGTCTCATTGCCTGAAGAAACCATAGGCATTTTAACAATAATACTTAATTACCTTTCGAAGTGACATCTACGGTCGAAAAGTTCGGAGGAGGGAAAAACCAATCCTCAGAACTCTTTTGAGAAAGAAATATGGTCGGAAGCAAATAAGGAGAAGTGTGAAGAGTGAATGAGAGAATGAGGATGAGGAAATGGGATTTATAGATTCAAGCTCAAACCCTTGGGCTGAGTTGTTGGGCCCCCAACCATTGGGAAAGCCTAACAGCCGAGGAAGCCCAAGCGCTACCCAAAAAAAAGAAGGGGTGGAGTTGACCGAGTCAACGATTGACCAGTCAATGCCATGTGGCATCACCTTAGCGTGCCACGAGGGATCTTAGACACTTCTGCTCAATCAAAAACAGAGCAAGAGCCCTCTCGGTTAGAATGAAGGAATCGACAGTCCATATCTCCTCCCGATCCACGCTCGCGTGATCCGATCCAGATCGATAAGTTGCATGGTCAATGTTGACCGAGTCAACGGTCAACAACACGGGGTGCCACTTCAAAGTGCCAGGACGGGTCGGATACGCCTCTACTCGGTCAAAAACCAACCAAGAGCTCTCCTGAACAAAATGATGGAATCGATGCTCTAGATTTCATCCCGGTCCATGCTCGTGTGATTAACGATCCAAATCGATCAATTGTCTAGTCAATGTTGAATGGATCAATGGTCAACACTGATCGGTCAACGCCACGTGGCGCCACCACAAAGTGCCACGACGAGTCGGTGATGCTTATGCTCGGTTAAAAACCGAGCAAGAGTTATCCTAACTAGAACGTGGGAATCAACGCTCTAGATCACTTCCCGATATGCGCTCGCGGATCAACAGTCCAGATCAATCAGCTATTTAATTAATTCCTTTATTTAGTTATTAATTATAATTAATTATTTAAAAAATCCCAAAAAATAATTAAAATTTCGAAGAATATTAATCAAGAATTCTAAAAATAATTATTAATCCAGGAAATATTTTTAAAATTCCGAAAAAATAATTATAAAATTAGAATAATTATTATTTTACGAACTAAGAATAGCACTGTTACACCTTAAGCAAAATTCTTACATCCCCAAAAACATTGATAAGTTCTGTAAACCCTTAAAAATGGGGGAACTACTCCTCAAAGGCTGTGAAACTCAGTCTTCGGGAGTGGGGAGCTTGTGATAAGGGTAAAATAGAACCAAATCAGGAATGTTCAAATTGGGCACGAATCTTAAAGCTTTCATGGGTAAAACGGTAATTTTCACTAGAAACGAGTCCGTAAATGGGAGTTCGGCCTCTTTCAAGCCCAACAACCCAAAAATGGGTCTATCTAACTGGGTTGTCATAACAGTCCAACATAAATGAGTTCATAATTTTTTAAATATGATTTAAACTCATAATTATCCATAAGAGGCAGTTCAAAAACCATAACTCTTGTCATGAGAAGAGTTTTAACTCAATCTCCACAACCACTTTTATCTCTTTATGAAGAAGAGATAACCAATTCAATCCAAAAACACTGGAAAGTAGAGTTAAATGATTATGTTGAAACTAATCCCTAAAAGCGACTATAAATTGTAGCGCCTCGAATTTCCAATATGATATCTCAGAAATACGTGGCACAATTCCCAGCATCAACTTCAATTGCAATAGTAAACATAGCCAAAAACACAGATAATTTTTATTTCAACTTTTATTACATCACTTATTTACAAAACACAACGGAATACAAAACACCTTGAATTACAATCTTTTTTCTTTACAATACTTTTTTTTACAATTTTACATAAGCCATAACAGCAATTTAGCACAATCATCCAAATTCCAAGCTATAAGCACCTACCTGTAAAATATGAGGCTAGAGATAATTCCTAACACCCAAAACAATAGGGGTTAGCCATAACGGTGTGAGTGACATCAAAAGAAAACAACATAAGTAAAACAAAAAGTATAGAGTCATAAACAACATGTATTAACAGCAAGAATAAAATAAATGAGAAATAACAATAAGTAAAGCATGAAAACATCAAGGAATATAAGATAGTAAATAGTAGAGCATGAAAACAACAATTGAAACTAGACTAAGTGTCAAGTATAGGAAAAACAGGAAAATACAAGCATAAAACTAAGTCAAGAAAATATCAATACTATATGCTGACTATCTAATGCATACTTGTCGGATTCTATGCATTCCATAGTACATAGGTCCGGTGCAAGCCCTTATCGATCTCCACTTTATATGGTTAAATCCCTCGTTATGCAACTAATCCTACTAGGTGATGGAAACAAGATCCAGAATACTCCGCGAATATGCACCACAGCCCTCAACGCGCAAGCATCATGTAAGAATAGCTCTAAAACTGGAGAATCACCTCCCAACCGTGTACCCCACGAATAGGCTTGCAAGGCCCTCAACATGCAGATACACCAAGTACATCCCGTGAATAGGCCCGCCGACCCTTGATACGCGAATGCATCCTGTATGCTCAGTGAATAGGCATACAGACCCTCGACACGCAAACATAAAAATGTCCTCTTGAGATAGAACACAAACAGTCCTGGAACGCATCCGTTGGACTAAACAAACCAAGAGCATATACTCACGTTTCCCAAGTTCCATCACATCTCCACTAGTGCTTGTCCTTAAGTTGATTATTATTATTAAAACACACAAAAGCTTCATCTCTAAAGTTAGTGTATCCTGCCAGACTTAATTTCTCAACAACAAACCCAAGACCCCACAGGTCTAAATCAACAATCACATCTGCCGGTTCATAGGACTCCCACTCAACTCCTAAAGATATCATCAAGACCAAAACTTTCAATAAAACTCACAAATCCATCGTCAAAACGATTATATGAAGAAACTTCTTAAATCCACAAAATCCAAATCTTATATAAAATTCCAGAACCCAAAATAAATATTAAATCTATTAAATAACTGAAAAATCATATTTTTAAGTTGTAGAATATCACAAAACATCAATTCCTTTGAAAATAAGTATGACTCAAATAAGGTCCAAAAGAATATATTTAAAGCTCAAATATAAATCTATGTAAAACACTTTTAATCTGTGGCAAAACATCTTTTTAAACAATATAATATTGAAGAAACAATCAATCAAAAGAAGCATAAAAAAATTCAAGAAAACATCAGTCAGAGCGGTAGCAGTCGACTTCATAGGGTAGTCAGTCGACTGCCCCGCGTGAAATCCAAACTCAAGAAAACTTAATTCAGCGCAGTGGCAGTCGACCGTGATAAGTGGTCAGTCGACTGTTCTGCATGAAAATCCAGTACATCAAGAAAACACAGTCTGAGCAGTGATAGTTGACTGTATAGTCTTGACAGTCGACTGTCCCGCAGAAAAATCCAACACTTAAAGAAAACATTAATTCAGAGCAGAGACAGACGACTGTGTAAGGAAGCTAGTCGTCTGTCTCGCAGGAAAATTTCGAGACTTCAAGAAAATACTCAACCAAGACCCCGACAGTCGACTATCGACATTGGTCAGTCGACTGTCAGTCCTCCAGACTGCAGTTTTTGTTGTGCACATTTCAACCGATACGCGATTCCACTTTGTAAAATCAAAAATTTGAAGAACTAATTTCCTGAGATACTTAATTGTAACTTATATAACATATAGGAGTTATTAAAACATATCAAAACATATCAAGATCTCGAAATAGGAGTTTTACTCAAAAATCTTTCAAAACAACATCTTATATACATATATGTTCGAATACCAATTTTTAACATTAGTTTAGACTTCAAAAATCCATCAATAAAAGTAGTAAAGGATTTAAAACTATCTCAGAACCAAAACAATTGAAATCCAATCAGAACTCCATCAAAACACACGAAAACCCAATTTCTTCGAAAACAACAAAATAAGATATATGTACACATGTTTGTGCGCCAAGAAAAATTCACAAATCCATCAATTAAAAATAACAAAATATTTAGATTAAAACTTAGAATTTGAGCAAATTCAATTTCAAGTAAAACTTCACAAAAACCACGAAATCCCAAAATTGATCATAATGCATAGATCCAATCTAAACCCCTTTCTCAAAACTCCAAGACTTGATTCTTAGATTCAATAGCCATTAAATTTACCCACAATCATTTATAATAATTTGTCCATACATATGAGCAATTATAACAATCACTAATCAAGTTTCTACTCAACGAAAAGCCCCCAAATAGAGTTTATGCATTTATACATAAGTAAAGGTAACCTTTTTATCCACTTTTATGCAATATCATCATACAACACATCATGATAAGTTAAAACAACAAGTATCTAAAGGAAAACATCCCACTCATGATTTCTATTCAGTTCTTTAACAATCTCAAGTCAACAAATTAGGGTTCCAATTATGAATAATATAGTTTCATGAAAGGATCCACTTTTAGTTCATCTACTCATCAAAACTTCACATATCATCATAAAAACTCCTAGCATGCTTTCTAATAGATAGATCATCACATACAATATACATAAATCAAAACAAAACCAAATATGTCACTCACCTTGTTGAAGAGATCAAACGAAGATAACAAAGCAATACGAAAAATCCCTCCTTCGCAAGAAATCCACGATCTTTTGCTTTAAAACTCCAAGAAAATAAAATAATGGAATTCCTTGTGTTGTGCAGCGAAAGACAGCTGCACTCCACCTTTAAATAGGCTGGGATCCAAAGTTTTAGGGTTTTGAATACATTTGCAAAAATACTCCTTTTAAATATATCTTTACATATATAGAACCATATACTTGGAAACTTGATAAAACCAATTTAATTGAGTTTTTTAAAAAAAACAACCATCATAAAGTCAGCCGGCACTGTTTAAAAGCCTAGAAAAACAAATTTGCATTTTTACCCCTCAAAATGATAATTTTGCAAAAAGATCCTTTTTTTTATCAAAACTTGTAAAATAAACCGAATTCATTAAAACAAAAGGTAAAATTTGTAACCCTAAGTTGACTAGGAATTATACCCAGCCCAAAAGTTCGAAAATTTGGAGTTTTCACTTCAAGTGGTAATTTTGCACAAAAGTCCCTCTTTTTGTAATATTTGCAAATAGTCCAATAAATATCAGAAAAACCCAAAAAATTCACAAATAATATCTAATAATAAATAATAATTTTTCACAAATAATTTTTGACTTTGAACTTTCCAAGAAAATATTTGCACGTGTAAAAAGATAAATCTTCAGAAAAATATTTATTAAATCACCAAAAATAACTTTAATTCATTTATAAATCTTAAAAACATTATTTAAAAATCTGGGGTATTACATAAATACCCCATGACCTTCACAAAAATCAGGTAATCAGTATTTTGCCACCCAAAGCATTTTTCTTGAGTTTTGACTTGAGCGTCGGAGGGTCTGTCGCTAGGGTGGTCAACCCCAGTGTTTTTCAGACTTTTGCAGGTCAATCGGAACAATAGTTACCATCCAAATCAGATCCAACGGTTCAAACGAGTCAGATTCAGAGGTCAACATCGGTGAAAGTCAAAAGGTCAGCGTTTTATTGTTTTTAAAAAAATTCATATGTTTGCTCATGCACAAAAAAAAAGCAGCAACACACGTGATGCACAAGCCGCCAAGACATGAGTACAGGAAATGTGGTAGAGCTAGAATTTTCCACATGTACACGTACAACCACCCAAGTCAATGGTGTGCCAATGTCCACCATTTTATAGTCCTTTAACCATTGTAATACTAGTTTTTACTGCAACCACGCTAAGACGGTTACAAAAAATTATAGCCTTGTGCAAATTTTCTTTCTCACAACTTATTTAAAAAATTACTTGAACCAGTGGGCAAACCAGTGGTGCCCACAACTTTTCTTCACTAATAAGCATCTATGCCGATTCACGACGGTCAATAAAGTATAAATGGAGATGGAAGAATATCATCTCCACAATTGCCGTGACAGGCAAACTACAGAAACCTTTTAAATTTGAATTGAACACTTCTGATAGATTCGAAATCATTATACCATATCGACGTCCTCCATCTGCAGAAAGTGCTCACTTCTCTCTCGGTTTCTCTTTCAACCAATTAGCCCACTCGACATTAGCTGCTTCAAGTTTTGCAATTTCTACCTCAAACTTCTTTGGCTGATTTTTATATGCAATCAAGAGCTTTTTCATAAAAAAACTCGCTACCAAATTTGCGTTAGAAATTTGTAGCAAAATGTCGCATACAATAATGATGATATGCAAGTGCATCTTTCCATGTCCATACTCATTGTCCATAGCTGACAAAAAACATGCATGCTGATCAGAAATAATACATAACCCTACATGATCTGTGACAAAGCATCGAATACAGCTCATGAACCATGTCCAAGTAGCTATGCTCTCTCCATCCACTATTGCAAATGCAAATGGAAACAATCTACCGTTTACATCGGATGAAACAGCTATCAACAAATAACCTTTGCATTTTCCATACAAATGTATACCGTCAACACTAATAACGGGTTTGCATGTCTTAAATCCTTCGATAGAGGGCCTGAATGCCCAAAAACTCCCTTGAATGTTTCATCGGCGGGACCAGACACAACCTTTGCCCAATGGACTGTCGTTCCTGGATTTGAGGCTTGAAATGCTATGAAAAGAGAAGGCAATGTAGTATATGCTTCTCGAAAGGAACCAAACAACCGCTCAATAGCTTTATGTTTTGCCTTCCAAGTTTTCCTATATGAAATATTGTAATTGAAATGAATCTTGGTTATCTCAATTATGGCTCATGGTGTTACTCCAAGTTGTGCCTTCACAATATTCAATATCATCGTTGACAAAAGTTTAGAATCAATTTTACTATGATCTTGACCCAACGTGGGATTCACACATGTATGCAGACCTTCAAGTTTCTTCACCACGAAATATATTTGCCCTTTTTGAATGATAGCACGTAATTGCCATGGACAACCCACCTCAATTACGAGCTCCAAATTTTTTGCAATCTCCTCGGCTGTATATTTGATTAGTGTCATTGTACATTTCACAATATATAAACTAGGGTTCAAATTCACCGTCACAAATTCTTGATAGTTTTTTTACGGAGTACATCTTAACTTAATGTTGGATACTTTCTTAAGTAAGAAACCTTTGACCTATATAGAGTTCAACTGTGTTCGATGAGCCGACGAAAGACTGTGGATGTTCTTGTACGATCGCATTGGTCATCTAGTGTAGCGCCCCAAATTCCTGACATAGGAACTTGTGACACTCTTCCAGGATCTTCCTTCAAATGAGTCACAACACAACAAAAATCACAGGAAATTAAAAAAATTTATTACATCAAATCATCATTACAATGTCCAAAGATTACAACATTTACAATTAATTGTTACACCAGGAAAAGCACAATAGAATTTGGACAGTAACTTGCACTTGGATGCTTTCCCCTGCTAAAGCTTTCCCGTGCTCCCAACTCGGCAGTCCTGCACTAATAACTGTGGGCATGTCAGTTGATTACAACTGATGAAATACTATATTCGGCCATCCTCTGTACGCCATAACATAGCGATTCCAACCTCATCAACCACAAATAATATTTGATGCAAAGAAAAAAGTGATGTCAAACAAGTATCGGTGTACGCCATGGCCTAAACAAATGCACAAAATAATGAATGCACACGATGCACTCACTTTAATGCAATTCATTTGGAAACGTATGCATTCCATACTACATACTTCTCCAAAATCAACTTCAAAGAAAACGTATGCATCTCCTGATTGTAGGGCTCGATCCCTCGTCATGCATCCTAACCTTGTGCTCCATCCTGTCTTGGGTTCCAGAGATGGTGAGGCTACAGGCTTACCCTGCTAGTCACTAGTGGTGTCCAATCCTCTCTTAGTTTTACCCACTACGCCCGGGTCTCCAGCCTGCAGGCTTACCCTGCGTGACGGGTCAGTTGCAGGCTTACCCTGTGTGACTGAAATTATGGTTAGTTGCAGGCTTATCCTATGTAACTATAATCAAATCGGCTTACCTGATACATTGACCATATTCCACATCGGCTTACCCGATATGTTGTCTCCCCGGACCTCACCAAAAGCTGATATACGAACACCAGGGCTCCCCGCCGAAGGACTTAGAGCCTTTCCTGTAGAGTCCCGCTCACCGGGCCTTTCTCTAATCCTCCTACCTGCATTGATCAACAAAGGACCTAACGGATATAGAGTTTCCCCAACTCCGCTACACTCGTCCTTACACTAGAATAGAACTTGCAGTCAAGACAACGTCCCCCTAACAGGTGAACACCCTCGCTAGTACCTGTCCTTACAAACAACCAAGACTCAATCTAATCCTACCAAAATTATCAAGCTACCCCACTCTCAGATTAAAGAATAAGGTTGAATTCAAGATTTGCTTTATAGGCCAAACTCCAACCTCTATTTTTCTTCCATTTTCCCATATTATCCATCCTCTTAGTTAGGCGATAAATCCGCTATTTCCAAATCCCTAACTCGATGATCAACTTACTTGCTATGAACAACTAGTCCAATTCCAATTGGTAGACTCTCCCTAGTTAGTCACCTTTATCAATATTGGGTCTCAACCCATTCCACACTAGGACTCAACTAGCCCTCTCGTTCGGCCTGAGGTTAACCCACCTCGGCACGAACCCACAGTGAATCGTCTCCACCGATTTCTGCAACCACATCGACGCTTGGAGTTAGATCGCAACCTCGGCCCGACCAACAAATAGCTTTCTGCTAAACTTAACATTCCACAGTTCTTGACAGGTGGTAGCTCCAAACACAACCCATGGAATCCATCCATGTACAACAAGTACGTCGGCGCATGAGTCATCCCCTCCAATGCGTTCAATGCGACATTCTACCCAACTAGATTTTTCAGCCAGACTTAATCTTAGGGTCTCAACTCAACCAATGTATCCCAATAAGGTGCACTAAACTAGGAGTAAGTCCTAACTCACAAATATCAAAAAGGGGTTCTAAGGGTTCTAAAAACAACAATTTAAGTTTCCAAACAGCAAGCACACACTTAGCATTTATGCCAAAACGGAGCCATTCCCGGTCCCGTTCCCTTGAGGAATCGCGGTCGGGCGCTCCCCAAGATTCTAGCAAGTACAAACACACAATGGGCATGAATATCATCACAAAGTGGTCTACAACCATACCCCAACATGCTATACAATTTTCACTTCAAAATGTTGAACTACGTTTGTCTATTTTTGGGTCTACAAGCAACTATGAGCTACTCCTTGCAAGAAACTTTAGGTCACTTAAGTCCTAACTCATACTCACATCCATGAAATGTTTCTTAACCTCAAACAACAATTCTAAGCTAGTGAAGTACAAGTTCAAATCTATTTCTATAAACATGGTGCAAACCAGTGAGCTCTATGTTTCACTGTGTTTCTGTTATCACTTACAAAAATCATATAAAATCAAATACTTATCAAGATCAGGATTTATTGGGCATTCCAGAAAGGTCTATGTGTCTACTAAAGGTTCCTAGTTATAAGGTTCTTTAGATAAGGTTGTTTAGACACTTTTACGGGTCCATCTTCAACAAGTGTACAGACTTCCTGAACAACAGATCAGATGAACACAGTCATGGGATAAATTCAATTTAAAATATCATATAGTGTCAGATCATCATGAAATTTTAGAATCTATTATCTGACACATGATGTTACAATACCCACAAAAATCAAGTGATTCTACCAAGTAGATTTCCAGTTATGTCCTTTTGAATATCATCCAGAAACAGGGCAGAATCAACAGTAGTTCTGTTCACTAAAATACCTAGTTCAACTTGCATGATTTTATTGACATACATACAGGGGTCCAAATCTCATGAAATTTAAAACTTAGGTCTTAGATACATCCAACAATAACATACTAAAATTTCAGCTCAGTCCCATAAGTATGCAATGAGATCTAAGTCATTCTTTCCACAACAGTAACCATAAAAACTGCTTCTTTCTATTCTGACCAGCATGCAAGTTCGTATTTTATTTAAATAACAAGAAAAATCATAAAAATCCATACAAATTACTGAAGGTGTACGACACCTATAGGATCATTCTCTAAAAATTTCAGATCAAAATACCAAGTAAATTTCATGCAATGAGCTACGGACTAACACCCAAAATTCAGTCTTTTAACAGGAATTTCTGTTTTGGACTACTTAGCACAAACGAGTTGTTTAAGTTCATTCCTATAGCATGCATATCATTTTTTCAGTCATCAAACATCATTTCACTCATCCAAGAATAAAAACACAAGAGATTGGAAATACCCACCTTGGTAGTAGCTTGTTCTTCAGTTGAGAGACCTCCTCCTTGAGTCTTCTAGATCCTTGCTTCTTCTCCTTTGCTTTGCCTCTTGTTCTTCTTCTCCTTGTCTTTCCTTCTTCTTCTCTTCCCAAATCAGTAAGTAAGTGTATTAGGAATAGGGTTTGGAGGTATAGAAGAGAGTAAGAGTTGTGGGAGAAAGTTGTAGAAGTGAAGGGGTTTAAAACAAAAGAGAAGAGAGGGGTCAAAGGGGGTGGCCGGAATTTGAGCCCATGGGGAAAGATGAGAAATGTCTCATCATGCAAAGGGTTGGCTCAATTGGGAGGTGATGTGATGAGGTTCTTACAAAATCATCATGTTGTCTTTTGTTCAAACTCATAAGAAAACCCTAGCCTTATTTCCCTCCACTCTCTCTTGTTTCCCTCCATGGTGTTGACCGGCCCCACTCCAAGTTGGGCTTGACCCACTTGGTTGTGTTCAAGTGTGGTTGGGTTTGTCCTAGTTCATTTGGGCTCACAAGTCCAACTACAACATGCACATACATTCATATATACATATATCCATATATTCGTATGCACAATGTAGACTATTAGTGAGGAAAACAATTGTTTTAACCCAAAATATACAACTGTTATAACTAGTAGCACTCCGTTCGTTAACAAGACGCATTCGTCAAAATCAGGGTTGTTACATCTAGTCACCCGATTGAACCTCATCTATAGGTGCACTCATGTTTTGCTTCAAGGGAACTACATTGTTGCTATTTACATTAACGTTAACATCATTAACTCGAGCTTCTCTGTCCTCCTCTTCCTCATCATCATCATCATCATCATCATCATCATCATCATCATCATCATCATCATCGTGATCCTCATCTTCTTCCTCTTCTAATAGTTCGTTATTAACAATAGCATTATCGAAGTCTTGCATAATGTTGTCGTTGTTGACAATATCTCGTGTCAAGGTATAAAGATGTATCGGCTCATATTCTGTTGTATTTGGTTCTGTTGGAGTTGTGTTTTTGTCTTCTTGTAGATGGGGTATTCTTCCATGTGACTCGGTAGCTGGTTTGAAACTCCTTGTAATGCCCCTGCCCCTAGCTCAAACAATTTATACAATTTATAAGACAAATTAGATACTATGTAGTACAACTGTCCACCACAGGCTGCCTCTCAAAAGGTGGTTAACCGATTAGGTGACTCTTGATCATAGGCATTAGTATTTATATTATATTTTATTATAGTTTCTTCCAATTTGGGACATTTGCACTTACCTTCTCCCTCTCATCTGTCGTGAGTACACAGTGGCTCCCCTTGGAAATGGCCACGTCAACAAGCTTTGACGAAGTCAAGGCAAAGCAACAACAGCATTAAAGCTGTGCACCATCAGAACAGTGGGCCCCCCAAGCTACTCCACTCACATTTTTCCAAAGTATTTACAACCAATAATGTCATCCATGCATGCATTATACACAGCCAACTATATATTCTTATCAACATATATTTACTACATATATATAGTCTTTGAAAACTATGGGGTGTTACACTCCTAACAGGGCATGGACTATGAATAACAAGTGGGCGAGTATTAGGAAGGTTCAGGTGCTCAATATATAACTCCAATGCAATCTAACTACAATTTGATCAAGTGCCAAAGCAGCCATGGACCTTAGTGCATTATCATTACCTACAGACACCGCCATGAAATATTGTCTTTCTCCTTTTCCGGCAGTATAACGGACTTTGATTTTGAGACTACATTCACCTATATCACAATTAGTAACTTCAAATATCGTATCTACTAGTTGTGAGTATATAAAGTTATGGGGACTTCAAATAATGACCGGTTCAACATCGCTATAACAATATCCTATCTTCGGATCTCGAATTATTTCACCCCCAAAATAACCAAATAGGTATATCATAATCTATACCTATACATAAGGGACGAATATTCGAGTCATTAACTACTCACAAGCATAACATATGCAAACTATACAACATATGGTTATAGGAATATCTTCAAAGTAAACCGTAAGTTGGAGCGCGGAGAATACGTCGTGGGTGATGTATGAGATGACCAGAGTCAATGTTGGAGATTTTTCAGATTGGGGAGTTGAATTTCGGAGTGAGAGGAGAGGGATGTAGGAAAAATGAGGTTTGAGAGTAAACAGAAGTCGGATCTAGGGCTCTAGGGTTTTGGGTCCGACAGTGGAGAGAAAGAGATAAAGTGAAAGGGAAAGGATAAGAGGGGACCACTATTTATACGTATGTACTATTATACAGATGTCACTATCGCCAATAATGGCATCCCGCATACAGTTTTCATTATTAGGGATAGCGACATCAGTTATAAGATGTTTCACACTAGTAATTTTTTATCAAGTCACAGAGCTCCTAATTCTTAAGTCCTCGAATGTGAAATGTGTCTATACCGTTGTTGCCAATAGCAGAACCTGGAAATTTTTTTTACAGGTGTTACTATTGACAACAATGATATAAAAATGATGTATGCAGTTATGTCAATAGGTGTTGTCATAAAAATAAGAGTAATGCTTCAGCCACTACCAATTTTACTACCATTCACTTCACTACCTTAGGTGGCATACTCCTATTGGAGAGTTTTCTCACCTACTCTATCTTCCTCTACCTATTGAAGTGTGTCACCTAAGATAGTGAAGAGAAATGTAATGAAATTGGTAGTGGCTCTAGCATTACTCTAAAAATTACTCTAAAAATAATGTATGCAGTTATGTCAATAGCTTTTTATTCTGACGTATTCAAAATTGAGCCAATTTGATAAATATTTTGGAAAGTGAGTCACTTTGATAATTATTTTTAAAAAATGGGTCTGTACCGAAAAAATCACGTAAGGCTGTGATATCATCATTATTTCTTAGAAACAAAACAATCTATGAAATAATAGTTCATGCTGGATTAATTTGTCATGTCAAGCTACCAACCTTTAACCTTCAATGTCAATCGCTTTCGGAGTTGACTTGAGAAATTAATATGGAATTAGCGATTTATAGATGACTAATATCGAATTTCAATATTTGATAGGAACTTGTGATGCTACATGTTGTCATATATAATTAATTAATTAACAATTAATTAATAGTAGGGAACACCAACTACGAGGTCAAAATACAAATTATGAAAGTGGGTTCAATTCATTAAAACCCGATCTAAACCAGACGCGTATCTGAGTTTTAGCAGACAAACTAGGACTACGGATTTAAATCTAAACTAGAGGTAGAACCAAGTCTGGGCCAGCTTGCCCGGCCCGGCCCGCCCTGCCTGAACCCGAGCCCGGCCCGGCCTGTTGTTAGTCCAGATTTGTGGGCTGGTTTGGGCTGCCAAAATGGAGAAAGTGGGCGGCCTGGCCCGGATTCAGCCCAGCCCGACCAAACTCGAAACCGGACCAACCGGCTGTGGTCCGGTCCGGATCGGGCCGATCGGGCCGACCAGTCCAACGGTAATTTGAATATTTTTTTGAACTTTTTTTGATTAACTGTTGAATTACTATTGTACCCCCTAACGGCTATATACTTGCTAATTTTGGAGGGTAAAATGGAAAATCCAAAAATAAACAAAATCTATAAATATCTACCTCATTTTATTAATTTTTCTTCACAAATCTTCATATTCATTCCAAATAGAAGGTTATTCTCTTGTAATTTGTAATTTGTGGAAGTAATCAACATCAACTCTCTCAACTCTCTCAAGTGCTTTCATTCTTGCAAAAACGGCTCGATCAACTCTCTCAACTCTCATTCGTCTCTTACACTCGTTCGGTATTATTTTAATTGTTCAATTTTTATATTATCATTATTTTCTTGTCTTCTTCGTTTTAGATTGTACTAGTTCATAATTTACTAGTTCATAATTTATTGTTGGTGTTTTTTTTTGAACTCTCTCTTCTTTTTTTTTAGATTTTTTTTTATTAACATACATTAGTTCATAATTTGTTGTTGGTGTTTTATTCAACTCTCTCTTCTTCTTTTTTAGATTTTTTTATTAATATACACTAGTTCATAATTTGTTGTTGGTGTTTGTTTGAACTTTCTCTTTTTCTTTTTAATTTTTTTTTATTAACATACTGTTACCGCTGATTTCGGTGTGGGGATAAACAGATGAATTTGTGGATTCGCGAGAAACTTGAATAGCAGATCCGAACCTGTTCGCCGGAGTTGGGCCGCTGACTCCCGCCGAATACCTGCAAGGAAAGTGCGAGACACCGGGTTTGATCCCGGCGACGCACCCTCCGACGCTCTTGTCAGTAACCAGTGATATGATTAAGAAAGAGCTTTTTATTGAAAAGTATTGATTAACCTGTAACAGTGGTTGGTGGGGGGTATTTATAGTCGCCGTTGGGATCAGATTAGGAATGTGATTCCTGTGATCTGATAAGGCATAAAATCCTCGTAATCAGATTAGGAATGTAATCCCTTAATTCCCGGTGAGAGCAAATCAGGCCTGTTGATTTGGTCAAATCAGTAACCCTGATTTTCCTCTTGCTGATCTGGGTTTGTCTTGGGTCGGGACCCGTACCCAGTTGGAGTGGATCCGTTCGCGGGTTATTGGATCTGTGAGAAGGAGACCCAGTACCCGCTTCGGACCCGCTAGTAGGTGAAATTACCGTTTTACCCCTGAGCTTTGAGATTCGCGTCCGATGTGAACGGTCCCGATTTAATCCTATTTTTAGCCATATCACGAGCCCCCCACTCCTAAAGACTGAGTGTAATCAGCCTTTGAGGAGTAGTTTAACTGTTCTAATGGCGTACGGGATTTTATCGGTGTTCTTAAGGGAGCTTGGAATCTTGCTCGGGGTGTAACAGTGTTATTATGGGCTTGTAAAATGCCCAAAAATATTCTCAGAATTTTCTGGATTTTTGGTGATTTTTCCAGATTTTTCTGAATTTTTTCTCATTTTTTTGAATTTTTTATTCATTTTCCGAATTAGATAATTAATTATCGAAAATATTAAATAATTATTCTAATTAAATAATTATATTTTTCAGAATTCAAAATAATTTTTCTGAATTTATAATTATTTTTAGAATTTTTATTTAATTTTTTCTGATTTTTTAAATATTTTTTCGGATTTTTTAAATAAAAAAAACAATTAAATGAATTAATTAATTAAATTAAATAATACCTGACACGTGGCGCGTTCTGCGCCGTCGGATCCTGGCACGAATCTCGAGGAGGCGCGCTTTTCGAAAAAACGTTATCTTGTCGTTTAGCGCGCGTGGCGCGATCTGGATCGTCCATCACCAGAAGCGCGAATTTCTGGAAGATCCAACGGCCGTAGTCGTTCGGCTGGATTTTTTCTCCGTTTACAGGATCGGAAAGGGGGTTGCTTGGCAACCGACCGAGCACTTGGCAAAAATTTTGCGCAGCTCGGATGTGAGGCCACGTGGCGATGCCACGTGGCAAAAAATATTCCTCTTTTTTTTTTTTTTTTTTCTCTTTCTTCTTCTTTACTCCCGCGAGCTCTGTTCTTTCTTTTCCCTTCTTCTTCTTCGTTTACTTCGACCCAACTCCGCCTCTCCTCCTCTCCTTCGACCTCGCACTCGAAGACGGAGGGGAGTACGGCAAGCTGTTGAAGGAGATGGACGAGTATCTCGGGACGTGGAGGTGGAGGCGAGGCCGACGAGAGCACGGCGGTGCTCAACGATAGGTTCGTCGAAGAAGGGGACTGAGCTCGGAGCTTTGGAGGAGTGGCGGAGCTTGGTTCGATGGAGATGGAGCTCGTGGCAATGGCGTTCGGAGCTCGTCATTGGCTCGTAGCTCGGAGCCGAGGAGACTTCGACGAAGGAGCTTGGCCATGGAGGTGGTGAGCTCGTCTGTGGAGAGCTCCTAAGCTCGCTCGTAGAGGGCTCGGAGCTCGCTCGTTGGCGCTCGGAGCTCGTCTCGTGGAAGGCTCGGAGTCTCGTGGCAACGGTGGGTCCGTCGAGGAATGAGCTCGGAGATCCGGAGTCGAGACATGGCGGAGCTTGGTACTCGGCGGTAGGCTCATCGACGAAGGAGACTGAGCTCGGTCGTGGGAGAAGAGCTCGGAGTCCATCTATTGGCGAAGCTTGGTGCTTCGGTGGTGGAGCTCGGCGGTAGTTTCGCAGAGGAGCTCAGAGTGCGAGGGGAGTTCGGGAACTCAGACAGAGGCGGAGCTCGGCATGCGTTGCTTTGGAAATGAGCTCGGGATGGAGAACTCAACGCCGGAGCTAGACGACGGAGGGAGTCGACGCCATGGTGGAGCTGAGTGCTCGACTCTGGGTTGGAGTTCGGAGGTCGGGAGTTGACGCCGGAGCTCGCGAAGTTAGGCGAGGGTGCTCGACGTCGTCGGAGGGGCTCGACGCCGAAGCACTCGTCGGAGCTTATTTTGAGCTCGGTGGAGGACGAGGTCGGAATGGAGCATGACGACGATGAGTTGGTTTTTGGAGAACTCGAGCTTGAGGGGAGTCGGCGACGACACGGTGGTGTCGAGGTTGAGGGGAGCTCGGTTGCAGGCGTTGGCTACGGCGGAGCTCGCTCGCGGGGAGCTCGAAGTTGAGGGTGACGAACTGTGCTCTTGGTTTTTGCTTGGGTTCTGTTTTGGCGCCAGGATATTGGAGAAGGAGGGAGATGGGAAGGGGTTCGGGTCGGATCCCCTTAACGGGTCCGAACCCGGCCCCTTGTGCCCTTTTTTTTTTTTTTTTTTTTTTTGCAAATCCGAGCTCGGATTTTGAGGCAATTTTTTGCAATTTTGAAGCTCGGCAGGACAGCAGCTCGGATTGGAGATCCGAATTATGTGGCTTGATCTGGGCCGTTGGATGGTGGCACGAATCTCGAGACAGGCTCAGCTACCAAGAAAACACTATCTTGTCGTTTAGCGACGCTGGCAAGATCTGGGCCGTTGGATGATGGCACGAATCTCGAGACGGCTCAGTTCCCAAGAAAACGTTATCTTGTCGTTTAGCGTCGCTGGCAAGATCTGGGCCGTCTGATCGAGATCTTACACGAATGTTGAGGAGAAAGTGTGTTTTCTCCGTTTACAGGATCGGGAAGGCACTTGCTCGGCAGCCGACCGGACTCTTTGATGTTGGGCTCGGATGGGAAGAGCTCGGATGGGAGTAGCTCGGCTCGGCTCGTGCGAGTGGCTCGGATGGGAAGAGCTCGAATGGGAAGAGCTCAGATGGGAGTGGCTCGGCTCGGCTCGTGCGAGTGGCTCGGATGGGAAGAGCTCAGATGGGAGTGGCTCGGCTCGGCTCGTGCGAGTGGCTCGGCTCAGATTTCCGAGCTATTCGGCGCAGCTGCATTGAGGTCCACTTTCCCGGGGCTATGGTGGTCCGATCGGGGCGTGCGACCCCTCGTTTCGAAGCTAGTTCGTAGATCTACAACTTCTCTTTAGGAGTGGGATGAAGATTCACCCTCCTTCATGGTCAAAATAGCCCCGCAAGATGCTTGTCTTCATGAAGTTGATAAGTACTTTGGTCTTGGGGATTTTGGAAGAGGAGCTCCGCTCCTAGGGGCGGAGAAGATGTGCCAGGAAGACCCTTGTGCTTGGAAGACCCTTGGGTTAGGAAGAGGCGCGAGTGGGTCGGATCGCTAGTCGCTCGGCTAGGAATACTGAGCGACGTGGAGCGATCTGAGCCGCTGGATCTCAGCGCGGATCTCGAGACGGGCACAGTTTCCAAGAAAACACTATTGTGACAGGGTAAAAATGGCCTGAGGCCCAACCAGGGCCCAATATAATTCCCACTCAGAAAGGTAAAGATAGCAACCTGGTTCGGCCCCGAACCACTTCTGGGTCGGCGCCGAACCTCGTGTCTGCCCTCACGGTACTGGCCTCCTCGTACCGACGAGCCTCAATAGCCCTCGGAATCCGACCTGGGACAGTCCCACAGGCCGTCCCCCCTCTCTGGCGGGGCAGAAGGATGACCTGGTGCTGCCTAGGCCTTCCGATTCCCCCCCGAAGCACAGGAGACCCGCGATCAGCCACGTCAACTCCAAATACCGCCAAGGGTTTCGCCACGTCAGCCCTATACCACTCCTGGTATTGCCACGTCCGCCCTAAACCCCCTGGGCCTTCTGCCACGTCAGGCCCACGGGCTTTCGGATCCAGACTCGGCCCCCAAGTGGAACCAAACCCGGTTGGGATTCTCTATAAATACTAGACCCACACCCACCTTTTGAGGTAATCAATCTTTTGCCACTTAAATATACCTAGTTATTGCTACTCTCTCACAGAGACTGACTAGAGCGTCGGAGGGTCCGCCACCGGGATAAACCCCGGTGTTTCAGGACCGTCTGCAGGTACACAAGACCTCGGATCCGACCCTTCCGATCCGAGCCCAGCCCTCAACATCTTTCCGAGCTCATCGTAGGTCCCAGAAGGTCAACCGAAGATCGGCAGACGAGCGGCATTCTCCTTCAATACAAATTGAGTCCGAACTCACACCTGGTGCATCCACACGTCTCCCAGAAATAAACAGCATCAACTATCTTATCGTTTAGCGACGCTGGCAAGATCTGGGCCGTTGGATGATGGCACGAATCTCGAGACGGCTCAGTTCCCAAGAAAACGCTATCTTGTCGTTTAGCGACGCTGGCAAGATCTGGGCCGTCTGATCAAGATCTTGCACGAATGTTGAGGAGAAAGTGAGTTTTCTCCGTTTGCAGGATCGGGAAGGCACTTGCTCGGCATCCGACCGGGCTCTTTGATGTTGGGGCTCGGATGGGAAGAGCTCGGCTCTGGAAGAGAGCTATTTGTGAGACAAGTGTAAGGAGGAACTCTAGGAGAGAGTTGTGCTCCAAACTTGTTGAGAAGAGGTCCGCTTTGGGGGCGAGAGGAGGGAAGAGCTCGGCTCTGGAAGAGAGCTATTTGTGAGACAAGTGTAAGGAGGAACTCTAGGAGAGAGTTGTGCTCCAAACTTGCTGAGAAAAGGTCCGCTTCGGGGGCGAGCGGAGGGAAGAGCTCGGATCCTTGCTCGGATGGGAAGAGCTCGGATGGGAAGAGCTCGGATTCCTGCTCGGATGGGAAGAGCTCGGCTCTGGAAGAGAGCCATTTGTGAGACGAGTGTGAGGAGCAACTCTAGGGGAGAGCTGTAGCTCCGAACTCGCTGCTTATGTGAGAGAATCAACGGTTGTGGGAGCAATTCCGAATGGCGAACCACTTCTAACCCGCTGAAGAGCAGGTTATTTGAAGCAGAATCGAGCCAAGTGTTGGACTCCGAACCATCGGTAGAGGTGTTCAACGGTTGTGGGAGCAATTCCGAATGGCGAACCACTTCTAACCTGCTGAAGAGCAAGTTATTTGAAGCAGAATCGAGCCAAGTGTTGGACTCCGAACCATCGGTAGAGGTAGTCAACGGTTGTGGGAGCAATTCCGAATGGCGAACCACTTCTAACCTGCTGAAGAGCAAGTTATTTGAAGCAGAATCGAGCCAAGTGTTGGACTCCGAACCATCGGTAGAGGTAGTCAACGGTTGTGGGAGCAATTCCGAATGGCGAACCACTTCTAACCCGCTGAAGAGCAGGTTATTTGAAGCAGAATCGAGCCAAGTGTTGGACTCCGAACTCGTTGTGAAGAGATCCGCTTCGGCGGCGAGCGGAGGGAAGAGCTCGGCTCTGGAAGAGAGCCATTTGTGAGATGAGTCTGAGGAGCAACTCTTGGAGAGAGTTGTGAGCTCCGAACTCGTTGAGAAGAGGTCCGCTTCGGCAGCGAGCGGAGGGTAGAGCTCGACTCTGGAAGAGAGCCATTTGTGAGATGAGTTTGAGGAGCAACTCTTGGAGAGAGCTGTAGCTCCGAACTCGTGGAGAAGAGGTCCGCTTTGAAGGCGAGCAGAGTGAAGAGCTCGGTAAGTCGCGGGAGCAGCCATGTAGAAGAAGCTGGACTCCGAACTCGCCTTTCAGATAGTCATGACTCGGAGAGGTAGAGATGAAGCAAGAGCAACAATTTTCAATGAAAAAACATAAAGTTTTATTGAAATAAACTAAGTGGCTGCTTCAATATGGCGAGCCCTTATTACATGCTATCGGCCGGATTACAAGCATCGGCCTTATTGAAAATCAGGGTCCTACTTCTACAATAAGGTGAAGACCTCTTGGGAAGAGCCGGGAGGTTCTGAGTCGTAAAGCTCGGCGGGCCCTTCGGTTCGTTTGTTGGCTCCTCAGGGGGGAAGCTCGGCCCCTTCTTTCTGGACGAACTTGGTCAGGTGCCCCCGCTGTATGAGTTCTTCGATCTCCTCCTTCAGAGCCCGACAATCTTCCGTGTCGTGGCCGTGGTCCCTGTGAAAGTGGCACCACTTATGCTTGTCCCTCTTCTTGCCAGGTGTATTCATTCTCGGGGGAGGGCGGAGGAGCCCTTCCTTGTCCACCTCCATAAGAACTTCTGATATATTGGCAACAAGGGGGGTGAACTTCTCAATCCGAGGAGTCAGGCAGCGCTGGCCACTGCCCTCCTTCTGAAGCTTCCTAGCCTCTTCTTCTTCGGTCAGCTTTCGTTTCGTCCCTGAGGTAGACCCTCCGAAGCTTGGAAGGTAGGCGGCCTCTTCGGCACGAATGTACTTGTCACACCTGAGAAGGAGGTCGGCAAAGTTCCGTGGAGGCTTCTTAGCAAGAGAGGAGCGGAGGCTGGAATTGAAGACGTTGGATTGGAAGGCGGCTGTTGCAACGGATTGGTCGAGGGAGGCTATGGACCTGACCTCCGCAGTGAACCTCTTCACATAGTCTCTCAACTTCTCTCCCTTCTCCTGGCGGAGCTGGAGTAATGAGAGGCTGGTCTTCTCTGTGTGTCTACTACTCATGAAGTGAGTGATGAAGAGGCTCTCGAATTGCTCGAAGGAGAAGATGGAAGAGGGAGCAAGGCGGGAGTACCATTCCCTAGCCGACCTCCTCAGGGTGGCGGGAAAGGTCTTGCAAAGTAAGGCGTCCGAAGCCTGGTGGATGAGCATGAGGGTCTTGAAGCTTTCGATGTGGTCCACGGGGTCCAACTCCCCCGAGTAAGTTTCGAACTTCGGGGGTTCGAATCCCCTCGGGATGGGAGCCTCCATGATGGTTCGGGAGAAAGGGGGTCTGCTCGGACGGATGGTTCTGCTGTTCGACCCCTCCCCCTCGTCCATCCGACCGATTCGCCTTTCCACCTCATGGAGACGGCGGTATAGGGCATCATCCCTCCCGCGGTAGTCGAACGAGTCTCTGGACTCGTCTTCGTAGGAGGGAGAGCCGGGGCTACGACGATGGTCGTCCCGGGAGCGGCGAGGGCTAAGATCATGCTGCCGGTGGTTAGGAGCCGGCGGAGGAGAGGCAGACCTGCGACGAGGATTGGGAACCCGTTGGGGCGAAGGAACCCTTTGGGCCTCATTGTTGTTGGGTCGGAGGTTAAGAGCCTGTTGTACCATTGCCTGGAGTTGTTGGAACTCGGCGCGAGTGATGGGCGCCTCATTGTTCCTCGACTGATGCCGACCGGTAGGAGAGTGGCGCCTCCTCCTGTAATGCCCGGGTGACTCTCTTCTTCCCCTTCGGACAGGAGACCTTCTATAATCTCGGTGGTGAGGGGACCGCTCACCCGGACGTTGTTGGCGGGAGGCTCCCTCTCGGGCCCGCTTCTCGTCCAGACGGTGGCGTAGGTCCGCTTCCTTCTTCTGATTTTGGGGATTGTGAGAGGCCATGGAATCCGTAGAGGTGTTGTGTATGGAGACGCGGTCCTGATTGAGCAGTTGATTCATACGAGAGCCCCCCGCACCGGCATTCTGAGGACCGGTGGGAACCCTGGGGGGTTGCTGATTCTGAAGAGGAGGCTGATCTTGTTGAAGAGGGTCCTCCACTTGAAGCGGGGGTTGTCCCTGCTGCGGAGCGGGTTGGATGGGGACTACCTCTTGCTGATCAGCTGGGTTGGGTCCACGGTTGGACCCCCTAGATCTGACCTTTCTGGGAGGCATGGCTGGAGAAGAGCCAGTCGACGAGGAAGAGGCAGAGGCTATTTGTATGGTGTTCCCACAGACGGCGCCAATCTGTTACCGCTGATTTCGGTGTGAGGGTAAACAGATGAATTTGTGGATTTGCGAGAAACCTGAATAGCAGATCCGAACCTGTTCGCCGGAGTTAGGCCGCTGACTCCCGCCGAATACCTGCAAGGAAAGTGCGAGACACCGGGTTTGATCCCGGCGACGCACCCTCCGACGCTCTTGTCAGTAACCAGTGATATGATTAAGAAAGAGCTTTTTATTGAAAAGTATTGATTAACCTGTAACAGTGGTTGGTGGGGGGTATTTATAGTCGCCGTTGGGATCAGATTAGGAATGTGATTCCTGTGATCTGATAAGGCATAAAATCCTCGTAATCAGATTAGGAATGTAATCCCTTAATTCCCGGTGAGAGCAAATCAGGCCTGTTGATTTGGTCAAATCAGTAACCCTGATTTTCCTCTTGCTGATCTGGGTTTGTCTTGGGTCGGGACCCGTACCCAGTTGGAGTGGATCCGTTCGCGGGTTATTGGATCTGTGAGAAGGAGACCCAGTACCCGCTTCGGACCCGCTAGTAGGTGAAATTACCGTTTTACCCCTGAGCTTTGAGATTCGCGTCCGATGTGAACGGTCCCGATTTAATCCTATTTTTAGCCATATCACATACATACACTAGTTCATAATTAGATGACTTCAAACCGATCAAGCGGTAGTGGGCGTAGTCAAGAGTCCACCTCATCTCGTCACACTCCTTTTATTCCATAATTAGATATGGAAGAAATTTTCAGAAATTTTGATAGTATTCCCGATTTTAATGATATTTCCGATACACAGAAAGATGAAGTAATAGTAGAAGACATTGAATCACAAGCCAATGAAGAACCACCTTCTCAATCCCGTAAATGTAGAGGACACACTTTCGAAGTCTAGAAACATTTTTCTTATGCTCTTATCAAGCAGATCATAAGGAAGGACTTAAGGCATGTAATAAGAATACAACTGCATACAAGTTTAAAATGGGTGAAGGATGGGTACAATTAAGGGACATTGGATACATGTCGACCCGAACTATCACAAGACACTTTAACACAACAAAAGATAAATCTTAAGACCGGTCATGTAGATAGTCATATCTATGATCATGAAACCATTTGTAGGAAAATTGATAGATTAGTTATTAATGATGACTTACCATTTTCGTATGTAATACCCCGCAAAATAAAATGATTTATTTGTCTTATTAAATAATATTAAATTTGTAAAATTGACTATTTTGACTATTTTTCAAATTTGTCGATTTTACACGTGTAAAACACGTGCAAATATTTTTGGTGCAAATATTCAATTTTGAATTTCTATTAAATTCTCCTACTTATAATTGAGTCTATCCTAAATTTTGGGATTTTTCTGAATAAAGAAACTATTTTTATAAATACCTCGAAAAAGAGGGGCTTTTATGTAAAAAACTGTTTGGATCTCAAAAAAATAATAAAAATTCGTTTTTATTGAATTTCAGGTTTTCCATGGTCATTATTGAAAATAAAATATATTTAAATTCAATTTAGAGTCGATTTGGTAAAGATTTAAACAAATATGGTGTTTTTGCAAAAATAGAATTTATGTTGGATCTTGTACAAATATTATCTTGGAAAGTAAAAGTTAGAAATTTTAATTGGAAAATATAATATGTATTATTAGATATTATTTCTGAATTTTCTGGATTTTTACGAATATTTTATGATATATTTGCAAATATTACAAAAAGAAGGATTTTTGTGCAAAATAACTCCTTTTAGTACAAATCCGAAAATTTTTTTTTCGGGCTGTGCTGGATGACTGGAAAACTCAATAGTAAAAGGATTTGTTTTTATTTTAATTTATTTAACTACTTTATTAAAGAAATGTTTATATATGTAAAGTAATAATTTATTAAGGGATGTTTCCATAAACTTGTAAAACCCTAGAAACTCCAGATTTCGGCCTATATTATAGTCACTACAGCCGTCCCTCTCCTCTGCAAAAATAAAATATATTTTTACTATTAATTTCTTGGAGTTTCAAAGGGGTAATCTTAGATTTCGCAAAGTGATCTTAGATTTCGCAAAATAAGGGTTTTTCTTATTCTTCATTAATTCGATTGAATTTCTTCATTGAGGTGAGTGATATAAGTTGTTTTCGTTTTGTTCTTGGAATGTTTTATGTGGTATTTCATCTACTAGAAAGCATGTTAGAGTTTGAGTATGAATATGTACATTATGGATTGGATGGATTGATGAATTAAAATTGGATCTTGTGAAACCCCAGTTGTTTATGGGTAAAATTGCATGTGGGTAATTTGAGGTTGATGAATAACCTATTTGGAGATCATGGGTAGAATATTTCTTTTGGATTAATGTTGGATTGATTGAATATGGTGGATTTCATGCATAAATTTAATAAAGATGAGATTTTTATCACTTTTGAGTATTGGTTGAATGAAACTCGATATGGTAACGTTATAAATTGATTATGTTTATGAGTTATAATGGTGAATTACTTTGAGAAATTTGGAAGAAGAATTTATGAATCAAAAGATCATGCCTTGAAAATCGAAATTTAGAATCTAGTTGAGTTTGAGGAAATATATCCAAATTGAGAATCTTTTTGAGATTTTGGTATTGATATGGTTTGAATCTGAATACGAAGCTATTTCAATGAACAATTAATTTTTAAGAAACTCTATTTTGATTATATGCACAATTCATGTTTGATTGAAAGAAATTAACAAATCGCTATTTTTTATAAATTGAAGTAGTTTTGATTTAGTTTTTATGGACTATTATATATCCTACAAGTTGCATTTGATCATATAAGAAATATGCTTTTTGCAGAATTCCTTTTTTATAAAGTAAAATTCGATATCGGTTGAAATGTGCACAACTAAAATCTGCAGTTTACAGGCCGACAGTCGACCGGTGTGACTTTACAATCAACCGTCGTGACCTGGCTGCTGTGTTCTCTAGTTTTCTTGAAATTTCGTTCTGGACAGTCGATTGATGACTTTTTACAGTTGACTGATACTACTTAGAATTATTTTCTCAAAGTTATTGGATTTTTCGCTCTGGACAGTCGACCGATGACTTTTATAGTCAACTTATAATACTTAGAATTATTCTCTCAAAGCTATTGGATTTTCTCTCTGGACAATCGATCGACGCTTGTCTATAGTCGACTGATACTGATGTATCTTTATATCTTTGAATGTTCTTTTAAATTATTTATTTTCTAAATATTTTTAATCTATAACTTGTTATTCTATACTTTATCTTCTACTGAACATATATTTTCAAGTGGTTTAACTGAGCAATTTATGTTAGAAGATTGGTTTGGATATTTGGGTGTGAGTCTCTAGAGGGTGTGTGTGACCCTCGTATACCGGCAGTTGAGATATTTATGTTTGGGCCTATTGAGGCATTTTAGTTGATCAGTTGTTGAGTTAAGTCCGGTGGGGTACACAAACTCTAGGAGATTCGTAAAGTAATTAAATAACCTAAATAATAAGGATAGGCACTAATGGTGATATGATGAACGAGAACATAGGTTATGGACCTCAGTATGGCTCGCGGTGTGAGATAATCCTCGGAATTTTCTAAGTGTGAGTGAAATAGTCTCCGGAATTACCTGTGGTGTGGGATTGATCTCCAGAATTATCGGGATTGAGGCGACGCTCATGTGGTATTTGTGTGATGAGGTGTCATAGCTTGCGGTGTGGGGTATTCTCGAAGATTTCCAGGTGTGAGTGAAATAGTCTCCGGAATTATCTGTGGATAGAGATTGACCTCCGAAATTATCGGGGCATAAGCTAATACTCACAGTTTATCTTTATCTCGTAGTAGTCATCGTATTAGGATTAGATGCATAGCGGGAGATTAAACCCTACAATGTGGAGACGTTAAGGGCTTGCGCCGGACCTATGTAGAGTGGGATGCATAGACTCCGACAAGTACGCATTAGAGAGTCAGTATATAGAATTGTATTTTCTTGACTTGGTTTCATGCATGTGTCTTTCCTATTTTCTACACTTGATACTTAGTCTAGTCCCACTTGATGTTTTCATGTTTCCTTGCTATATCATATTTTATGTATTCTTGTTTATTACATGTCGTTTATGAATCTATGCTCTATTTATGTTGCTTTTTTTTTTATGTCACTCACACCGTTATGGCTGACCCCTTTAGTTTTGGGGATTAGGATTATCTCTAGCCTCATATTTTACAGGTGATTTCTTATCACTCGGGATTTGGATGCTTGAGTTAAAATGATGTAATGACTTATGTAATTTGTAAAAGAAAGTGTTGTAAAGAAAGAAATTTGTAATTCAAGGTGTTTTGTATTCCGCTGTGCCTGTAAACAATTGATGTAATAAAAAGTTTTAATTTTTTCTGTATTTGGTTGCTATGTTTATAATTACATTGAAGTAGATTCTGGAATTGTGCCACGTATTTCTGAGATATCATATTGGAAATTCGGGGCGCTACATCGTATGCCGAAAGTAGGAATTTAGAAAGTTTTAACCATACCACCCTAAACCCCCATTATAAACAGATTGGTAGGAACGTTGGGAAATGAGATTGTAGATTGGTCTACGAAGAGGCTAAAGATATGCTAGTTGCAACATTGACATCGCTATATTGTAGGGTTTCGTTGACCTCTGATGGTTGGGTAGACGTTAATGATGTACCAATGATTTGTGTAAATTGTCATTGGATAAATATCGATTGGTTACTTCAAAAGATGATTATTTCATTTGGATTTGTTAGGTATCCACATAAGGGTTAGATTATTGCGACACACATCATGGATGCATGCAATAAATTTGGTATTTATAATAAAGTTTTTGCTATTGATTTTAATAATGTCTCTAATAATACTAGGAAAATTTCTACATTGAAGATTATGTTAAATCCTATAGAACCTGATATATTTCATATTAGATGTGCTTGTCATATTCAAAATTTTTATGTCCAAGATGCACTAAAATATGGTAATGATAAGATTAGTGCAATGAGAGATTGTATTAATTTTATTATTTTGAGTGGTTCTACATAACAATCTTTCCATGATTAGTGTAAGCTTAAGAAAAGTACTTTTAAACATTTTCCTAAAGATGTTAGACACCATTGGAATTCGACATATGAAATCTTAAGTGTTTCTACTCATTATAGACATGGGTTAAAAGAATTTTGTGTTGCAATGAGTATAGAAGATTGTAGATTAGATCATGAATTTTGGTTTTTTTTTTTTTTGATAGTTTGTTGAAATTTGTAGAACCTTTCAATAATGCAACTTTGCAATTTTCAAAATCTTATTCATCTACTTCAAGTGGTATTTTACTTACAATAGTTACTATGATGACTACTATTAAGATTTGATAATTGACCATTTTATCGGAACAATGGTTTATGCTGCTTATCTAAAATATATTAAATATTTTCATCATATTAATATGTTGTATTATGTGTCTAGTGTAATAAATCTTGTTATAAAGTTAGAGGGTACAAAGAATTTGATCATGCTAAATTTACTAGAGAATTTGAAACTTATTGAATAATTTGTATGATAATAATGATAAATTTTATGCATCTAGTACTACTCAATCACAACATGTTAGTTCATCATCTTCTTTCATATCAAAAGGTAAGGGTCTTGTGTTTTCAACAAGTGGTGTTTTGAATCTTATAAAATTGAAAAAAACCTAGATTAAATGCACCTAATTAGTTGAATAGATATAATGCACAACCTCTCGTCGATGAGATAGTTGATGTGTTATCATTTTAAAAACACAATGAAACTACATTTCGTATTCTTTTTCGTATGGCTAAAGATTTGCTAACTCCTCCGGTGTCAACTGTTGCATCGAAAAGTGCTTTCTTTCTTGGTGGCAGGATTATGAGCTCAAACAAAAATCGCTTATTATCGAAGAATTTGAAGATGCTCATATGCACTGAAGACTTGATGAAAGCGGAAGAAATGACTCAAAATTTACTCCAAACTGAACAAAACGGATCAAGTAGTGACGAATGAAGATTGAAGACCAAACAGATCTAGTAGTTCAAATAATTGGAAAAATTTAGGACGATGAGATTCTAGATTTAAGTCAAGTAGAAGTGCACGATAGTAATTGAATGTCTTCTTTTTCAATCTAACTCTAGGCAATCTTGAACTCTAAACATCCCGTCAACTTGTAATTTTCAATTCTATCACTTTGTATGTATTGTTGCAACCTTATTTGAATCTATGTTTAACTTTGTAATTCACTGGAAAAAATTATATATGTATCTTTTCCTTTATTCTATATGGTCTTTAAATTATTGTCTATATTTTTTGTAATTTTTTACTCTATTTCAAATTTAAAAAAATCAAAAAACCCAAACCTGCCTCGACCCGGCCCGGACCTTACTTCAAGGGTTAGGGTTCGGGTCCGGGCCGGGGATATGCACCGTCTGGCCCGGCCCAGGTTTCTTTGCAGCCCAGCCTGATGTAACCCGGCCCGGCTCATGCCTGGCGGGTTTCGGTCAGGCCTGCCAAATTCGGTTGCCACCTCTAATCTAGACCCATCAGGCCATAACTCCTAATAGATCTTTCACCAATTTTTGTTTTTTTAAAAAGTTATAATTCAAGCTCTTTTTAAGCTGATGCCTGACTTTGTATAAAGTCAACCAATACGAAATATATTTGCATTTTATACACAAATATTTATACTTGTCTCCGATATAACATATATTGTATGTGTTCGCAAAATGGCTTGTAATAATTTCCATTTGGTGATTATCCACATCAACCATCTACAATAAAATGTACCAAGATTTACCTCCCTCATTTTTAAAGGATAAATTTAAATAAGCACTACTGAATGTTCAACTTTTTAGATTAAACTCTACCTAACTTCTAAACTTGACGCTCAACAGAACTGGGCTTTTTTCCACTGGCAACTCATCATTGATCGACTAACGAATTTTCCCTCACATAAAAGAATAACTCTAAATCGATACTTAAACAATTTCAGGGATTATCAAGACAGGAAAAAAAAACTTTAATTATGTCAATCGACTTATTAAATAGACATGGCTAGGTATAACCCTTAAATGAATTAAGTTTAGCAGGGTTGAGGTCAAAATAAAAGTTGGGTAGAGTCTAATATAAAAGGTTGAGATGGAAAGTGTAGTAAACTTAGAGCATCTCCAATGGGAGGCTGCATTTGCAGCCCACAGGGGAGAATATTCCTTGATATATGCTTAATTGGATATTTGTGACTCCTCCCTCCATTTCTAACTTCATTTTAATTTCTCTTCCTTTAACAATTCTTTAACTTGTTTTAAAATAATTATACAAATTCTATAAATTATATAAATTAATTTAATAATATAACATTAAATATTATTAATATTAATATTACTACATAATATGAAATAAAAATTATATATAAGGGGTAATTTGGGAATTTCGTCCAATGGCCGTGATCAAGCCTGCCCATCATCCCATCTCACTTAAGTTGTAAGGGGTAATTTGAAAATTTCGTCTCAAATAACTCTTCGCCTCATTCACTCTGTCACTCACTCCCAAATTTGAACATATGCCGTCTTTTGAAACAACGGCCTAGGTTATAAAAGTACAAACCTAGACCGTAGTTTGAAATAGCGGCTTTTTATAACCTAGGTCGTTGTTCCAAATAACGGCCTAGGCTATAAAATGTCGTGGTTTCAAACAACATAGGTTTGTACTTTTTATAACCTAGGCCGTTATTTCAAAAAACCTAGGCCGATAAAAAACCGTTGTTTCAAACAACCTAGGTTGTTGTTTGGAACAACGACCTAGGTTTATTCAACGGGTGGGGCCCAATCACGGCCTTTGGATCAAGACGAACTTGATCCAAGGGCCAACAGGTCCGTTTGCACGGGTGTATGCAAACAGACCCGTTTGCAATGGAGCATTGCTCTCTCGCTCTCTCTCTCTCTCTCTCTCTCTCTCTCTCTCTCTCTCTCTCTCTCTCTCTCTCTCTCTATATATATATATATATATATATATATATATATATATATATATATATGGATATGATCATGTAAGAACTCTTTCAGAGAGAACTAAGTATGAACTTTTTTTTGAGATATAAATTGAAAAATCTGAACCATTCATTTTGATCTACACATCTAAATTAGTTTACGGATGAGAAATCAAGTCATTTTAGAATTATTTGTCTATACATTTACGTGTTACAAATTGTATGGCTGAATATCATTATTTTTTATAATGATGTGATGGATGGACAAATGAACTTCAAATAAATTGATTTTATATATTTAGACTAATTTTGTCATTCTGAACAATGTGAATGGTTCAGATCATCCTTGTGATGGCTATATAAAAAGTTCGCACGAAGTTTATCGTGAGAACTAGTTCTCACATGATCACTCCCATATATATATATATATATATATATATATATATATATATACACACACACACACACACACACACACACACACACACACACACACACACCGTTCAACAGATAAAACATATGCAGGAATGCAAATACATAAGAACAATAAAATACATGAAAAATACTAATATTTTGGTATGTCATCTCCTTTGTATCCACTTGTTCTGTAGTCAGGTATTCCATTTTGGCTTTCTTAATATCCACTTCCTACACACTGTCCTTCTACGTGTCCATCTTAACTAGTGAAAGTCTCAGCATTTTGGGTATTTTAAAAAGGAATCTCGAGTTGCATTTCTATTTAGAATATTTTATTTTTTATTTCGAAAATACTTACGTTCTGCATGATCAATAATAGCATCCAGGTTAACTAACATAATTTCTCTCTCATGTTGGTCTTGCCGAAGATCTAATTTTTTCTTATGATTTTCATATTTTAAAATCATGATCTGGTGCATGGACGCTCTATCATTTTCCTGTTGTTCTTGTCATCTTTTTGAAAATCTTCAAGATTTATTGATTTTCTTCAGCCAGAGCTTCAATGTGAAGATTCTTTTCCACTGCTTATGTCATGTCCCGCTTCCCAAAAAGAGAATACGGAATACAGATATGTGACTAAGTCCAGCGAATGATTTTCATCATCCATAAGCTGTCAGGATCTTTACAACAAACACAAGAATAATCAGAGTAGGAAGCAAGAGAAGTTGACCATGCATGCATAAACGAATCAATATACCAACAAAATTTACATGAAACAAGAAGCAAGAATACTAAATTTTAAATAGTCATGTCTGGAACAAATACACAAGTCTGGGACAAAAAGTCCAGCACAAATAATCCATGAAGAAAATTACAATTATTCAAGATAAGTAACAAGAAATAAATAGATATAGCAAGAACTCCAGCCAACTAGAATCTCAGATCACCTACTCCATCGGGCAGCTGATCACCATAATCTGCAATTTAATAAAATACAAAAAAAAAAGAAAAAAGAAACAAAATGCTCGTTAATGCAAGTTACAGGACGCTTGTAGTACAGGCACAAGTACAGGAAAAGAATAAACAACATAGTATGGAATAGACATGGTAACAAAATAGAACAACTAGCATGAATCATGAACAAAATCAAGTAATGTGATGAGATAACAGGTGCATGTGACATGTAGTAGGTAACAAGTATCATACAAGCTGGTAAACATGTAACAGGTGTCAAGTAGCATGTACAGGTGATCATGTATCAGGTAAGTATGTAACAGGTATCATGTCACATCAAGTCTTGTATTTATCACTATCTAGGTAGCACTTCATGCGTTCCAGATTTTTACCACATGGTTGCTACATACATGCAAATTACGTTTAGATCTAGTGGTGGGTTTCTATAGGGCCGTGTACTCAGGCATCATGTTACAGGAATAGGTTCATGAATCAGACAGGTACACGAATCAACCGATTCATGCATCAATAGGTTCATGAATCAACAGATAATAGGTACACGAACCAACAGGTCCATGCATCAAAGCATAAAGTACAACAGGTTCACGAAGCCATAGATTCATGAATCAAACATAAAGTGCGACAGGTTCATGTATCAACATGAATCAACTATAAAATGGGAAACACGGGCTCCCTTCTAAGTACACATACCTATATTGTCCACTACTAAGGTCTTTCCCTTAACCCCAGCTTAATTATTTGTTATTATTATCAAACAGGTATATACGTGCACAAAACAGAGCAAGAATAACATGGCATGAACAAGTAACAGGTTCAGGTCGGAAGATAAATATGTACATGTGAAAGACAACTCATAAAAGACTAGGACAACGAAAATTCTAGTTCAGGACAGCAAGACAGTACTGCACCAAATCTGGGATTTCCGTTGCCACAAGTATGTAAATCTCGATCCGTCAGAAAATCTGGAAAATAGACTCTCGGCCGAATCCAGAAAATATATATGTCATAAGGTATTTCACGACAACATGACTCAAAACAGGTTTGTATCTAGAAAACATGTTCAGCCAGAAATCAAAAGTTTGTTTTCATAAACAGGAAAACGGCATAAAAACTTAATCCAATAAAAATCTAGGGTATTCCCTAGTATGTTTAGTAACAGAAAATAAAGTTTCATAATTTTTCAACATAGATAGAATAGTCAAGTAAAATCAGAAAGCAGCAAGATACAGTAGTTTTGTAAATCTGAAATCATAAACACAACAGTACTAAAACTGCAATAGATTACAAAATATAAACCAAAATACAGATCTGCCATAAGGGTGATAAAATAGATACAGTAGGCAACAATTTATATTCACAAAGTTTTTATAAACAACAAGTAGAAACAGGGTGAAATTAAGGTTCTTTACTGAACAACAAGAAAATTCTGTAAGTATAGTAGTTGTTTGCAAGTATAGAATAGTTTATAAAAGTTGTCAATTAAATCCATAAAAATTAGGAGTTAATCCCAATCAAGTCTAGTTGTAACCAGCAAAATATTGGATTAAAATAATATCTTTAACATCAGCAGAAAAATAAATAACCATACAGAATTCATATAAAATAGAATCTGAAATTTTCAACACATCTGTAGTAAAACAGCAATAACTTGCAACTCACAAATCGAAACTGAGATCTGTTAGAAATTCTGGAAAGTAGAAATAATTCTCTATAATTCATATTCACAAATAATTTTCATATAATAAACTTAATAGAGTCTAAAATACTGAACAAAAACGAGGTAACAACAAGAGCAGAATTATCCTTCATGCATAAAATCAACTAGATCATACGAAACACATCAAAATCACAACAAAACGTGAAATAGGGTATGCTAGATGTCCAAGAAATATGGTATAGTGTATTTAACACGTCTACAACAAGTTATATTGTAACCCCCGTTCCTGTTTATACAGATTTGTATTTTTTTTCTTTTCCTGTATTCTGTATTTAAAATTCTTCTATATAAATTTTCTACTCTTTTGAAGCCCAATTTCACATTCTTTTTATCCTTATTTATTCTAATTTGTGAAACCCAAATATAAAGCCCAAGTTTACAACCCAAACCCATATCTATTGGATCCCAACCCGTTAACCCATTATCCTACCCTACCCAAATTTAACTACCCGTATAAAAATCCCCTAACATTCCCCCCACTCCTCACCTCCTGTAACCCTATAACCCCCCACTATCTCAATATAACTATCCATTATTATATTATTATATTATATATATTTTTATATAAACCCCCTTCCCCTGTTCTCTCTCCCTCTCCGATCTGTCTCTCTCTTTCCTCCCCGATCTCACCCTCTCCCTCTTCTCTTTCTCCCTTCTCTGGTTGAAACAGAATGCCAAACCCTACTCCTCCTCCTCTCTCTCCCGTCGACCTCCAACTTCGCCTATTCTGCTCTCCCCTCAACCTCACGACCCTCCACCAGCATCGGCCTTGGCCGCCTCTTCCCCGACCACCTCGCAACCTCGAGCTCTCCCTTGCCATTGCTCCGTTCCTCGCAACCTCGAGCCCCGACTGCCTCCAACTCCCGTCGCCTGCCCTTTCCGCCTCCACAACCATCAACAACCTTCCTCCTCCATCGAACCGCCCTATCTTCACCCTTGCCATTCCCAAGCATTCACCATTGCTCCACCATTACCGACGTCGTCCCTTCGCCGCTATTGCAGCTTGAACTCATCAAACCCACCACCGAACTCAGCACCCCATTGCTCCGCCCCTCGTCGTTGTCATCCAAGCCCGAACACCTCGTCGTTTTTGCCTCCCCTATTTTTGTGCAAAACAGAGTCATAATGAGCCGCCATCCCGTCGCTGCGTCGCTCCTCGACCGCAATGCCGCCGCTAGTGTCCCCACCGACAGTCGCCTCGTTGCTGTTGCCATCGTCGCCAGCTGTCGTGGTCGCTGTCCCCTCTCCCGCCAATGCTTTCACTCTGTCGCTTGGAGAAGATGAAGCAGGATTGGATAATTGGGGTGTTTTCTGTTTGTGTAGAGGAGGGGATCCCGATTTGGTGTTTGGTGTTTTGATCCGATCTAGTGTTTGGTGTTTTGTGTGATTGGTTGCTGTTTGCCATTATTGCTGCCACATATCTTGCACGTGCTTCGCTACCTGAAATCCTGATCCTGTTATTCTTGTATTCGGTATCATCGTCGTCAGTTATCGGGCAAGTATTCTGTTGTACAACTCGTTTGTTCTCGTACAAGCTTCCTCTGAAAAACACCGTAAGTATATTTTTTGACTCTAATTCGTATTCTTCGGTCGAATTGAAATATGTTGCTATACATAATCCGTCGATCCTGTATTCGCATATGATCGTGAATACTTTATTGCCACATGCACTACATGAACACGATTGATACACACATATGTACTCTTGGGATTATACATGACTATGTGCATGATTGTTTTACCCGTGATAGTAGTTTAAATATGATATCTTGTTATTGTTGATTAAAATTAATAAAAGTAACAAGCCTAGGTATAAGGGTAAATATCTAGTAGTGGGCAATTTAGAAGAGCGTACTCGGATGGGAGCCCATGGTTTCTCGATGCAAATTACAAGTTACATGTTGCAAGTTGCAAATTACAAGCTTGCATGTTTCACGCTACAAGTTTACACTCTACATGTTTCACATTGCACGTATCTCGATACAAGATTGATTGTACATATTTTTTCCGAGTACGTGACCTATTGTAACGCCCCGAATCCCAAATATACTGAATTCGAGATGTTCTACAGGATCTTTTCGCTTCTCTTAGTACAATTTTACAAGGAAATTTAAACTTTTCACTTTACATCAGAGTTTACATCAATATTACATTTACATTGCACAGCGGAAGTAAAATTTACAACAATAAAACAAATGTACAACAACATTGATAAATCTTTAAGCATTTGTTCCTCTTTAACCTTATTCATGCCATTGGTCCTGCATACAACACTGTGGGCACGTCAGTTTATTCAACCGACGATAATTATACATGGCCATCCTCTCTATGCCAGAAACAGTATAACGATTCTCATTTCTTAACAGATCACAAACTTGTACACATATCAAGATAAAGTAAAAGGAAAAATTTTAATGATGTCGTGAGGTGATTGTGCGCTTAATCCTTAATGCATTTATTTAATTTACATGACACTAATGCGCACTTGTTCGGATTCTATGCATCCCATACTACATAGGTCCGAGGGCAAGCCTCTTAATCGTTCTTCATCTTTGTAGGGTTCAATCCCTCGCCATGACTTAATCTACTACTGTAACTATGGTGAGTATCCTAGATGATCTATGAGTACAAGCTCGTGTACAGATAATTCTGGAGGGGAATCCCACGCCATGTCTTGACTCATCAAGTATGCATTCTGTGGCAATTCAGCCTCCTTCATGGCACACGATCCTCTTGCAGTCACCAAATATCCCACAAGCGTGACTAGAGTCCGATCATTCTGAGTTGTGCCCACGCCATGTCTTGACTCATCAAGCATGCATTCTGTGGCTCACACACCCGCACCGTAAACCCTAGTTCTCATACTCGTGTTTTTCTCTCACTTTCATCACATCTTCACTATGCACTAATCCTTGGTTTTTATTAGAATCATGAACAAAATCAAAGCTCTAGAGTTAGCCTCTCCACTAAGCCGGACTTATTCATTCATTTCAACACGACCAACCTTGGTCTTTCTTTTCAAATTTTTATTTCATTCCATTTCCAATGCCGGGGGAGACTTAGCTACTCTTTTGTTTCAATTTCCAATTCACAGCTTCCAATTTGAGCATTCTCAACTCATAATTCATTTAATAGTCTCACAGACTTTCTTTATCATGATCTTAGCTTTCATATTCATTTAATTCTCAAATCAAATCTATGATTTATTTCATGTAAATTCATGCAACAACAAATAGAGTTCACCAACATCAACCATAAAATTCTCATTTTTTAACAGAAACTACATGAAATCTCTGACATATCAGAATATTCTGGAGAGTCAACTTGGAGAAAGCCCAGTCGACTTGTTCAGTCAAATCAAGTTCTTCATAAATGCTCAGGAGAGTCAACTGCTGCACATGGCCAGTCGGCTGCTCCGCAATTTTCCATGTTCAAAATATCATTCACGTGACAGTCGACTGTCATTCCATCAGTCGTCTGTCCTGAGGTTTCAACAGTACATTTTAATACTCAGCCCAGTTGACTTGCCACTTGCATTAAGTCGACTAAACAGGTTAAATTTCAATTTAAGGAATTATCTTCCATCTGTTCTGCCATTCACATGCATCATTGTGTCACATTACAATATGTTCATATTACATAAACATGTAATCTCTTAGGTGTTCACTACGTCACAACATATAATTTCACATAACTAATATTTTCTTTCCTCAAGGGAAATGTTAAGCATGCATTTACATTTACTCATCATTTTCTTGCAGAAATGAATATTAAATCTCAATTTAGTATACTAGAACATCACAATGAAAATACCTCATTTCATGAAAGTTCTGGACTATTCGTAATTTATTTTAATACATCGGTCGGCTGTTCATATCAGCAGTCGACTGTACAGGTTATTCCCAATTTTACTAATTATCACTAGTTCTTTTTCATCTGTTCACATCTCCTCCATCATATATAACATGGGGGATATGAATTTAGCAATCATTCTATCACTTCAGTTTGTACACACACAAATCGTTAAACTTTCCAATAAATCATGAAAAACATTTGCCTCGTACCAGTCGACTTGTCCACGTGACAGTCGACTATACAGGCCCATTTCAGTCTTATTTTCAGTGTCATTACTACATTATTAGTCCCTCACGACCTTCATCATAAACATACACAGGGCAATCTAATATGTTTAAACTTACTTTTCACAGGCATGGTAGCAATCATCATAGCCATAACATATTTTCTACATTAGAAGTCCTGAGAAACACCCACCTTATTGATGAAAAATAACCGAATCCATAAAAGCTTCTTAATGCACTGCACGACTCCTTGCTCCTTACTCCTTGCTCCTTGCTCCTTGCTCCACACCGAAGCTCTTCTGCAGAGATGATCGGTCTCCAAGAGAACTCTCACTCACCAACTCTACAATATAGTATATGTATATCTTCTTTTCAAGAGATCTTAGTGTAGGAAATGTTAGGGAGAGAGGGGTATTTATACACCAGTTTGGGTGAGATGGAAGGCTAGGATTTAGTAGATAGTTATAGGGTCAAGGGCTAGGATGAACTAGGGAGTTGTAATAACTACCCACACTCTAGGTAACCACCCATGACTCAACTCCACTCCTTACCCAATCCGGCCAAGAAAAGTGTGCTCATGCACGTGTACATGAAATGCACGTGCAAGCACTAGTCATCATAAGAAACTTGTACAAAATACAAAATAAAGATCTTTTAAAAAAAAAGTGTTCCACATTACAAGTTGTAGAAAAATAGAATTTAATCATGGGCTTAAATAAATGGCCCAAAACAATAGTTATTTGAAAATAAAAGAAATACATTTTGGGCTTTAAGAAAAGAGGCTTTTATCTAATAAGGATTTGATACAAAACAATTAAAAGCACAATTTGAAATATCTTTACTCTTCTTGATGAAAATATTAACCAAAATATTACACGTGCACACTACGTGCCAAAAAATATATTTTTTTATTAATTGAAAATCAGGGTATTACACCTATATAATCCACCACTAAGTCTAAGCGTTCACTTGATTGCGTGTATTAAACATGTGGTATGGGACGCATGATTGCTGTACTTTTTAGGTTAATAAAAGATATGAGATTAACACATGCGCTTGCATAATCCAATTACATGTTATATGTTCTTGTTGACCTGTTTACTTGATTACTTGTTTACATGCCACTTGTTCCATGATGTCTTGTTCATGATCCTGTTTACATATTGTATTTCTCCTATTACATGATTCTTGATTCCTTGCTCTTTTTCCTACTTTTTGTTTTGTTTTTGTACTTGTCCCCTTAGCTTGTACTACTTGTGGCCCGTGACTTGCATTAACAGGTATCTTCTTATTTCTTCTTTTTGTAATAATGTACTTGCAGGCTCAGAGTTACCTGAAGGTGTTGCTGATCAAGTATTTTAGTCTTGTTAATTATCATGTTATCTTTTGTTCATGTTTTATTTATGCTACTCTTTATTGTATTCCGAGCGTGTTTGACTCGTAACTACTTTGTATTTTCTAGCTGTTGGTTATGTTATGAACTATGTCATATACTTTTGTTATCCTATCGTGATTTTACATACCTGCGTGGTTTTGTTGTTATCTTGTTTTTAAGTTACCTGTACAGCTTATGAATGGTGTATTCGCATCATTCGCTGGACCTCGGTCATGGACTCGTATTCCCATATTTTGGGAAGCGGAGCGTAACAGGGTTTTTAGTGGTATGAGAGCCAGGTTAGACTCTAATTATGATTGGAGTTTAGCCAGGTTAACTCAACAACACGTGCACCATGTTGATCACATGGATAATGAATAACCAACATATAATCTGGATGCTAACCGTTTGATTTTATTGCAGGTCATGGCTAGAAAGGGTACCTCTCCTCCCCATGCTGGTGATGATTAGTCTAATGAGCCCACTATTGCATAGATTATGCAAATGCTTAGGGGAGGTGCTTCTTCTTCTGGTCAGCCGGAAGAGCCCACAGTTGCTCAAGTGATGCAGATGCAACGTAAGCAAAATGAGCTGCTGATACAACAGATGATGCAGATCAACAGGAGCATAGTAATTTGATGAGGGTAGCTTTGGGAGCTGCCAACAGGGAGGCCGTTGTACATGCGCCCGAGGTGCTGCCACCGAGACCTGGCAATGTAGCAGACTTCATGAGGCTACGCCCAGACAATTTCTCGAGCACTGAAGGTCCGCTTGAAGCCGAGCAATGGCTTATCCGGACTGAGCAGCTATTGACTACAACACGGGTGGCGAATGCTGATCGTGTGGATGTCGTGAGCATCCAGCTGGTTGACCTCATCCATATCTAGTGGCGAGCTGAGCTAGAACGGCTAGGGCGCCCCATCGCCTGGACCATTTTCAGAGAGAGCTTTCTCACGAAGTTCTTTCCGGATGTCACCAGGAATGAAATGGAGCAGCAATTTGTCGTGCTAACTCAGGAGAGTCGGACCGTAGATGAGTATGCTGCATAGTTCACCCGACTGAGTCGTTTTGCCACTTCCATGGTAACGAATGATGAAGATAGGAGCCACCGTTTCTTATTGGGCTTGGATATTGAGATTCAGGATCGCCTAGCCACCTTGTGACTCTGATCCTATGTTGACATCTTGGAGGCTGCAAGAAGCCAGGAACAAACTAGTACGAGAAAGCGTGCTATTCAGCATTCTATCTCGCACCCCGTTGCTGCTAGGCTTACTGGTTGGCTAATTCGGAGGCCAACCCCCACTACTGCTGCAAGACCAATGCCTTACCCACCTACTACTCCGAAGAGGGATGTGATCTGTGACTATTGCCAGAAAGCCGGTCACGTACGTCAAGACTGTCGGTTGGCGAATTGCCAATGTTTCGCTTGTGGATCTTGTGACCATGTACTCTGGAAATATCCACAAGCAAAAATTAGTCCAGCCGCCGGAGGGCCGATCCAGCAGAGAGCATCAGTTCGAGGACCACCGCTCCTACCGCAGTAGCAAGTCTATGGTTAGAGGTCCGCAGCCTTTGGGAGAGGGCAGGCCTACAACTTGATTGCAGAGGAAGTAGAGACAGCTGAAGGCGTTGCCGCATGTATATTGTAGTTTGTTATTTTGGCATCTTCCTGCTTTTTTTCTTTACATCACTTATTTCTGCATACTTTCTTGTACATGCACAATTTCAGTTATATTCTTAGACTCAACCTTAGGTATTATCTTAGTTAACTCGTTCCCTGCTCATGTCTTATCTAATCTCGATGTCATCACCACTCGTTTCTCTTCATTGTTTCCTGCTTCTTAATCTTTTGTGTGTTACACTTACTCTGTCTATGTACCTTCTAAGCAAATTTCGAGGACGAAATTTTGTTGTAAGGTGGGTTGGATTGTAACCCACGTTCCCGTTTATACGGAATTTGTCATGTTCCTGTTAGGAACCTAATTTGTGTTGAGTTGCTAAATTAGGATTAGGAATAGTACATGATTAAGCTCGAACAAAAAATATTGATTCATTTATCGTTATCGAGGGGAAGAATCCTTTTCCTGTATTCTGTATTTAAAATTTTTCTATATAAATCTTTTGAAGCCCAATTTCACATTCTTTTTATCCTTATTTATTCTAATTTGTGAAGCCCAAATATAAAGCCCAAGTTTATAACCCAAACCCATATATATTGGATCCCAACCTGTTAACCCATTATCCTACCCTACCCAAATTTAACTACCCGTATACAAATCCCCTCACATCCCCCCCCCCCCACTCTTCACCTCCCGTAACTCCATAACCCCCCACTATCTCAATATAACTACCCATTATTATATTATTATATTATATTTTTTTTATACAAACCCCTCCTTCCTCTGTTCTCTCTCCCTCACCGATCTATCTCTCTCTCTCCCCGATCTCACCCTCTCCCTCTTCTCTTTCTCCCTCCTCTGTTTGAAACAGAGCGCCAAACCGTACTCCTCCTCGTCTCTCTCCCGTCGACCTCCAACTTCGCATATTCCGCTCTCCCCTCAACCTCACGACCCTCCACAAGCATCGGCCCTGACCGCCTGTCCTCCCCAACTGCAGTGCATCTCACGACCACCTCACAACCTCAAGCTTTCCCCTGCCATTGCTCCATTCCTCGTCAGCCTCGAGCCCCGACTGCCTCCAACCCCCGCCGCCTGCCCTTGCCGCCTCCACAACCATCGACAACCTTCCTCCTCCGTCGAACTTCCCTATCTTCGCCCTCGCCATTCCCGAACATTTGCCACCGCTCCACCATTACCGACGTCATCCCTTCGCTGCTATTGCAGCTTGAACTCGTCGAACCCACCACTGAACTCAGCACCCCGTCGCTCTGCCCCTCGACGCCCCTCATCGTCATCATCCAAGCCTGAACACCTCATCATTTTTGCCTCCCCTAT
This sequence comes from Hemerocallis citrina, assembly GCA_017893485.1. Lineage (NCBI taxonomy): Eukaryota > Viridiplantae > Streptophyta > Magnoliopsida > Asparagales > Asphodelaceae > Hemerocallis > Hemerocallis citrina. The sequence goes on along the minus strand of CM030368.1, from coordinate 149,007,019 downwards.
TTTTGTGCGAAATAGAGTCGCGACGAGCCGCCGTCCCATTGCTGCGTCGCTCATCGACCACAGTGCAGCCGCTAGTGTCCCCGCCGACAGTCGCTTCGTCGCTATTGCCATCGTTACCAGCTGTCGTGGTCGTTGTCCCCTCTCTCGCCAATGCTCTCTCTCTCTCTCTGTTGCTTGGAGAAGATGAAGCAGGATTGGATAATTGGGGTGTTTGCTGTTTGTGTAGAGGAAGGGATCCCAATTTGGTGTTTGGTGTTTTGATCCGATCCGGTGTTTGGTGTTTTGTGTGATTGGTTGTTGTTTGTTGTTGTTGCTGCCACGTATCTTGCACGTGCTTCGCTGCCCGAGATTCTGATCTTGTTATTCTTGTATTCGGTATCATCATCGTCGGTTATCAGACAAGTATTCTCTTGTACAACTCATTTGTTCTCGTACAAGCTTCCTCTGAAAAACACCGTAAGTATATTCTTTGACTCTAATTCGTATTCTTCGGTCGAATTGAAATCTATTACTATACATAATCCGTCGATCCCATATTCGCATATGATCGTGAATACTTTGTTGCCACATGCACTACATGAACACGATTGATACACACGTATGTACTCTTGGGATTATACATGACTATATGCATGATTGTTTTACCCGTGATAGTAGTTTAAATATGATATCTTGTTATTGTTGATTAAAATTAATAAAAGTAACAAGCCGGGGTATAAGGGTAAATATCTAGTAGTGGGCAATATAGAAGAGCGTACTCGGACGGGAGCTCGTGGTTTCCCGATGCAAATTACAAGTTACAAGTTGCAAGTTGCAAATTACAAGTTTACATGTTTCACGCTACAAGTTTATATTCTACATGTTTCACATTGCACGTATCTCGATACAAGATTGAATGTACATGTTTTTCCTGAGTACGTGACCTATTGTGACGCCCCGCTTCCCAAAAAGAATACAGAATAAGGATGCGCAACAAAAGCCCAGCGAATGATTTTCATCATCCATAAGTTGTTCAAGAAATCTTTACAACATTCTCAAGAATCATCAGATTCAGAAGCAAAAGAATCAACCACATGCAAATAATGAGCCAAAATTCCAACAAGAATACTTGAAATAAAATATATTAATCTCAAATAGTCATTATCTGAATAAAACAAATATCTTGGGTCACATCGCCCAAATACAAGAATAACTCCAAGTCTCAAAATACAATATTATTCAAGCAAGCTACAAGAATAATAATAATAAAATGCAGCACTAATACTTCATGTCTCCGATACCGTCTGGAACCTGTTCTCCAAAATCTGCAATTCATCGAATGTAAGAAAGTGGAAAAGAGAAAAACAAGTACTCGTCAATTGCAAGTTACGGGCCACTTATAATGTAGGATACAAGCATATGGGGAAACTAACTAGTAACAGGGTATAAGTGTGATGTCAACATAAACAACTAGCATGGCAAAGTGAACAACTGTACATGGCATAAATCAAGTGTCAAGTAATCAAGTATCATGTAAACATGCATCAAGTATCAAGTATCATGTAATCATGTACCAAGTGCCATGTATCAAGTCTTGTAGTGATTACTATCTAGTTAGCACTTCATGCATCCTACACGATATGGTTGCTACAGCAAACAGTTTCGTTTTAGATTTTATAGTGGACCATAGAGGGCAATATACTCGGGGACAAGTCAAGTATTGAGCTCCAAGCTCCAAGTATCATGTATCATGTAATCATATGTCAAGTTGTGCAAGTGGCAAGTATCGTGTCTTGCGTGCAAGTATCAAGTAATCACGTGTCAAGTATCATGTCTCAAGTAATCACATATGATCAGTGGATCCCCTTCCGAGTATACATTTCTGAATTATCCACTATTAATTCTGTCCCTTAAACCCTAGCTTGGCTATTTATTATTAATGTCAAACAAGCATATATATGTACAAAATATATCAAGAATAACATGGCATGATCATATGCCAAGTTCATGTTGCAAGGTAAACATGTACGAGTGCAAGATATCTATCTCATAAAAGACTAAAATAGACAAATCTCAAGTTCAGGACACCAAGACCATACTATAGTAAAACAGTAATTTCCAGTGTTACAAACAAGAAAATCTGGATCCATCGAAGGATCTGGAAAATAGACTTCCACACGAATCCAGAGAATATAAATAAGTCATATATTAATTCACAAAAATACAGCTCAAAACTGACTTGAATACAGAAATTAGGTTCAGCCAGAAATCAGGAAAACAAATTCAAGAACAGGAAAACAGCATGAAAACTCATTAAATAATTCTACAAAAAATCTGGAGGATTTCCCTATATGTCGAGTATCTAATATAAAGTTTCAGATTTTTTTAGTAAATTAGATCAGTCATCAAAAATAAGAAAGCATCAAGAAAACATAGTTTGGCAAATCTGGAAATCCCAACACTGATGTACGAAAACTATGATATCTCGTAACCAGTGAAACGAAATCCAATTCTGCCAAAGGGATATAAAAATAGATAAAATATACTAACTTTCATATTTCACAAATATTTTTTATACAGTAAAAGGAATCATAGTGAAAATAAGATTCTTTGCAAAACAGTGAGTAAAATTCAGCAAGTATAGAATTCATAAACAAGCATGAAACAACACATAAAACGCATCAATAAAATTCACCAAAATTCTAGGTAATCCCTAACTAGATAAAGAAACACTGGCCAAAGTTTTGGATCAAAATAATATATATAGCATAGTTCTTTAAAATGGTTTGTCATCAAAATTACCGAAAAATAGAATCTAAAAAAGATCGACACCTCTGTAGTAAAACAGTCATAACTCAGTCATACGAAAATAAAATCAAGCAAGGTTAGAGGGGTTTGAAAATAGATAAAATTCTCTAAATCTCATGTTTTATACCAAAATTAAGATACTGACTTCAAAACAGTCCAAAACAGCAAACAAAACAGATCAGCGATAAAATACAGATTTTTCCCTTAAAAACAAAATCAATATAGATTGAAGAAAATTGATCCAAACACACCCAAACATGAAATCGAGTCTACCAAGTGTCCAAACACCAAGAATTAGGGTATCTAGCATGTCCACATCAATTATATCACATGGGTCTCAACCAAAACACGAGTTCTTACAAAAAGTTTCACATACATGATCAAAATTAAGAACGGGTAAAACCTAAGTTAATTCATGTCTATATTGTGTCGTGAGTCATCTATGATCGAAATTTTCACAATAGAGACAAAACCCATCAAGCATATCACAAACAAGAGTCGTCTCTAGACCCAATTACACTATAGGTGGTATTTTTGACTTATATCAAACAAATAAATTGGAGTACAAGTTACTTGCCTTAACCGAAGATAAAGAACGACGAAAACCAAGAGTAACGAGCAAAACCCACGCACGAAAATCTGCGAATCAACGAATCCAAGCAACTAGAGCGGAAATCTCCACACGAACAAAACTCCACAAAGCGAGAGAATAATAGTGGCTTCCGGCCACAAAGAACACCACGAGAGAGAGAGGCGAGGAAGTTTGTAGTGTGAAGTGGTTGGGATGGCGAAGGAGGTGATCGGGAGATGCGGGGAGAAGTGGCTCGGGTTGAAAGTAGGTCGTAGGAGGGGGTGTGCTCGGCCTGAGATAGGGTCGGCCTGGGGTAGGGTCGGCCTGGGGCTTGGGGCTGTGTGCGGGTCGGGATGCAAGCAAGGAGAGGGAGAGAGAGAGGGTGGCCGTGTTGCTAGGACTAGGGGAAATTAGGGTTAGGGTTTAGATGAGAGGGATTATATATAGGGTTTAGTTGTGGGTTAATGGGTTAATGGGTATTAGGGTAGTAGTAGGTTTTGTAGAACCCCGTATTTTCAAATATTATTTTAATCATTTGAAAATGAATTTAAATGAATTTTGAGGATTTAATTGATATTTTCTAAAAGATTTATCTTTTGTACACGTGCAAAACACGTGCAAATGACTTTTGAGATATTTGAAAAATTAAGTTTTCTCTATGAAAAATCATTATTTATTATTTGGGAATTATTTAGTATTTTTCCAGATTTTTTTGAAATTAATTTGATCTATTTGCAATTTTTGATAAAAGAAGGACCTTTTCGCAAAATTGACATTCTTAAGGGCTAAAATACAAAATTGGCATTCTGGACGTTTTAAATAGTATTGGTTAAGATTTAGAAGTATATTTTCTATTAAATCCTAATTTTAATGAATTTTAGATGAATTTCCAAGAGTAGATATATATATATACGAGTAATTGTATTTTGAAGGGATTGTTTTGCAAATGTATTTCCTAAACCCTAATACTTGATCCCGGCCTATATAAAGGGAGTTTGCAGCCGTCATTCGCTGCACAACTCAGATCTTATTATATTTCTTATTCTCTTGGTGATTGAGGAAGAAGCTTTTGGATCTAACAAAGGAAGGCTTTTGTGGATCTTCTTGCTTCTAAAGGTGAGTGATATGAACTTAGTTTTGTTAGTGTGTATGATGGTGTGCTGTTTTGTTTGATGTATCCGTATCTTGTATGTGATCGATGCAATAGTCGTTATTCGTATTATGCATGAGAAATCCACGAATGTTTAGTAGATCTAGTTTAACAAATTCTTTATTGATCGAAAACATGTTAAGATTCAAGTATGGTTTGATCGGATGTATGAACATCTGGATCTTGCGTATATAATCAGATCTTGGTTATTATTGGTGGAAGAATTAAGTATTAAGGAAACCCTAATGTAAGATTTAGGAATTTGAGAACAAGGGAATTGAGTTTTGAGTTATTGAATGATTGAATAATGGATCGACAATGAAGAAGTAATCGAGATTGTCATTTTACATGATTAAAAATTATTTTCATGAACAAGAACCTTTAGAAAACTCCAGTATTGAGTATTGATTTCAGACCTAATTTGTGAGATCTGTAGGCCGACAGTCGACTGGGACTATGTATCAGTCGACTGGTACGACCCAGCTGCTGTATCTTTAGTTTTTCTCGAAAATCCGTTCTGGACAGTCGACTTAGACCCTTCTCAGTCGACTGGTACACTTAGAATTTATTTTTCAAAGTTATTGTAGAATTTCTCTCGGGTAAGTCGACTTATGATCTGGTAAGTCAACTTATGATTTTTATAAGTCATCTTATGTTTTGATAAGTCTACTTATGATTTTTATAAGTCATCTTATGTTTTGATAAGTCTACTTATGATCTTTATAAGTCATCTTATACTTTGATAAGTCTACTTATGATCTTTATAAGTCATCTTATACTTTGATAAGTCTACTTATGATCTTTATAAGTCATCTTATACTTTTGATAAGTCTACTTATGATTTTTATAAGTCATCTTATACTGTTAGCACTTGGAACGTTTCTTGAGAATTGTTGATAATTGTCTCGGGTAAGTCGACTGATGGTTTTCTTGAGTCGACTTACTGCACTTGTTATAATCTTGGATATTGGTTCTCGGGGCAGTCGACTTACTATTGCATAAGTCGACTGGTTCTGATGAGTTTTCATAATCTTGAGTGTTCCTTCAGTCTTTAGTTTGTTTGTAGATGAATATGTTCGTCGGTGTAAGAGTCACTATGGGTGATTGCATGCCGGGTATGTATTCTATCTATACCATCTTTAGTTTGTTTGTAGATGAATATGTTCGTCGGTGTAAGAGTCACTGTGGGTGATTGCATGCCGGGTATGTATTCTATCTATACCATCTTTAGTTTGTTCATAGATGAATATGTTCGTCGGTGTAAGAGTCACTGTGGGTGATTGCATGCCGGGTATGTATTCTATCTATACCATCTTTAGTTTGTTTGTAGATGAATATGTTCGTCGGTGTAAGAGTCACTATGGGTGATTGCATGACCGGGTATGTATTCTATCTATACCATCTTTAGTTTGTTTGTAGATGAATATGTTCGTCGGTGTAAGAGTCACTATGGGTGATTGCATGCCGGGTATGTATTCTATCTATACCATCTTTAGTTTGTTTGTAGATGAATATGTTCGTCGGTGTAAGAGTCACTATGGGTGATTGCATGCCGGGTATGTATTTGATCTATACCATCTTTAGTTTTGTAGATGGATATATGGGTATCCGATCTATGGCATTGTTGGTGATTGATTGTTGGACATACATCGTGGTATTGAGATTTATTGATAGTTGGGCATGTTCAGAAATGTGAGGATTATTGTTTGTTCAGAACAGCCAACTGGTTCCTAAGACAGTCGACTGTACCGTACAGTTGAACTGTACATATTTTGAGAGAGATTGATTGATGGATACTTGATCGTTGGTATTGATTCTCGACTCGGTTCACGCATGTACTGGCCTATCGTTCTTGTTTCAGATTACATGTTCAGTTTATGTATTATTGTTCAGTACATGTTGCTTATGTTTATTGTTTGTTTATGTTCGTTGTTTATATCACTCACACCATTTATGGCTGATCCCTTTAGTTTGGGGGTTAGAGTTCAACTCTAGCCTCATGTGTCACAGGTAGCTGCTTAGAGTTGGGAGCTTGGATGCTTGGGTTAGCTTTGGATTTCATGAGTGATATAATAGAGCCTTGGGTAATTTTGTAAAGAGAAAGAGTTGTAATAGTTAAATGTATTTTAAGGTGTTTTGTATTTCCGCTGCATTGTAAAAGATTATTGTAATAAAGATTTGGAATAAAATGACTTGAGTTTTTGGTCTATGTATATTGTTACATTGAAGTGGATCGCTGGGAGAGTGCCACGTATTTTCTAAAGTTTCGTATTTAGAAATTCGGGGCGCTACAGAAGTGGTATCAGAGCATGCTTCAATAGTAATAATAGACATAGTATGAAAACCAACCTAGGTGTGGACACTAGAGAGTGAGTACCTAGGTGTGGACATTAGAAGTGTGAGTATCACATAGAGTTAAAAATATGATGTTTTGTTTGAGGTCATGGTATGGTTATGGTTTTGCCATAGGGTATGGATGTGAATGAGAAATGTGTTTGTGGTGGCTATCCTTAGTCATGTCCTTTCTAAGGAGGGAGTGGCCACTGATTCTCGGAAGGAGGAAGCAGAAGGTCAGAGTTGGATGCAGGAGTTCAGTAGTTGTTGCAGCGTGGCTTTATCAGAGTCGCGCAGCGGAAGTTTGATTTTCTGAATTCCTTGCATGATTGTGATTATTTGGTGTGATGTATTTGTTTTGTTAGAATGCATTCTTTGGTGTGACTGTATTTCCTAAGAGTTATATTTCTATCCTTGGGTTTTCAACCCTTATTAGTGGGTTTGTTCGGACCTCATTAGCCGTAGTTCTGAGGACAGAACTCTTCTAAGGAGGGAGTGATGTAGAACCCCGTATTTTCAAATATTATTTTAATCATTTGAAAATGAATTTAAATGAATTTTGAGGATTTAATTGATATTTTCTAAAAGATTTATCTTTTGTACACGTGCAAAACACGTGCAAATGACTTTTGAGATATTTGAAAAATTAAGTTTTCTCTATGAAAAATCATTATTTATTATTTGGGAATTATTTAGTATTTTTCCAGATTTTTCTGAAATTAATTTGATCTATTTGCAATTTTTGATAAAAGAAGGACCTTTTCGCAAAATTGACATTCTTAAGGGCTAAAATACAAAATTGGCATTCTGGACGTTTTAAATAGTATTGGTTAAGATTTAGAAGTATATTTTCTATTAAATCCTAATTTTAATGAATTTTAGATGAATTTCCAAGAGTAGATATATATATATACGAGTAATTGTATTTTGAAGGGATTGTTTTGCAAATGTATTTCCTAAACCCTAATACTTGATCCCGGCCTATATAAAGGGAGTTTGCAGCCGTCATTCGCTGCACAACTCAGATCTTATTATATTTCTTATTCTCTTGGTGATTGAGGAAGAAGCTTTTGGATCTAGCAAAGGAAGGCTTTTGTGGATCTTCTTGCTTCTAAAGGTGAGTGATATGAACTTAGTTTTGTTAGTGTGTATGATGGTGTGCTGTTTTGTTTGATGTATCCGTATCTTGTATGTGATCGATGCAATAGTCGTTATTCGTATTATGCATGAGAAATCCACGAATGTTTAGTAGATCTAGTTTAACAAATTCTTTATTGATCGAAAACATGTTAAGATTCAAGTATGGTTTGATCGGATGTATGAACATCTGGATCTTGCGTATATAATCAGATCTTGGTTATTATTGGTGGAAGAATTAAGTATTAAGGAAACCCTAATGTAAGATTTAGGAATTTGAGAACAAGGGAATTGAGTTTTGAGTTATTGAATGATTGAATAATGGATCGACAATGAAGAAGTAATCGAGATTGTCATTTTACATGATTAAAAATTATTTTCATGAACAAGAACCTTTAGAAAACTCCAGTATTGAGTATTGATTTCAGACCTAATTTGTGAGATCTGTAGGCCGACAGTCGACTGGGACTATGTATCAGTCGACTGGTACGACCCAGCTGCTGTATCTTTAGTTTTTCTCGAAAATCCGTTCTGGACAGTCGACTTAGACCCTTCTCAGTCGACTGGTACACTTAGAATTTATTTTTCAAAGTTATTGTAGAATTTCTCTCGGGTAAGTCGACTTATGATCTGGTAAGTCAACTTATGATTTTTATAAGTCATCTTATGTTTTGATAAGTCTACTTATGATTTTTATAAGTCATCTTATGTTTTGATAAGTCTACTTATGATCTTTATAAGTCATCTTATACTTTGATAAGTCTACTTATGATCTTTATAAGTCATCTTATACTTTGATAAGTCTACTTATGATCTTTATAAGTCATCTTATACTTTTGATAAGTCTACTTATGATTTTTATAAGTCATCTTATACTGTTAGCACTTGGAACGTTTCTTGAGAATTGTTGATAATTGTCTCGGGTAAGTCGACTGATGGTTTTCTTGAGTCGACTTACTGCACTTGTTATAATCTTGGATATTGGTTCTCGGGGCAGTCGACTTACTATCGCATAAGTCGACTGGTTCTGATGAGTTTTCATAATCTTGAGTGTTCCTTCAGTCTTTAGTTTGTTTGTAGATGAATATGTTCGTCGGTGTAAGAGTCACTATGGGTGATTGCATGCCGGGTATGTATTCTATCTATACCATCTTTAGTTTGTTTGTAGATGAATATGTTCGTCGGTGTAAGAGTCACTGTGGGTGATTGCATGCCGGGTATGTATTCTATCTATACCATCTTTAGTTTGTTCGTAGATGAAAATGTTCGTCGGTGTAAGAGTCACTGTGGGTGATTGCATGCCGGGTATGTATTCTATCTATACCATCTTTAGTTTGTTTGTAGATGAATATGTTCGTCGGTGTAAGAGTCACTATGGGTGATTGCATGACCGGGTATGTATTCTATCTATACCATCTTTAGTTTGTTTGTAGATGAATATGTTCGTCGGTGTAAGAGTCACTATGGGTGATTGCATGCCGGGTATGTATTCTATCTATACCATCTTTAGTTTGTTTGTAGATGAATATGTTCGTCGGTGTAAGAGTCACTATGGGTGATTGCATGCCGGGTATGTATTTGATCTATACCATCTTTAGTTTTGTAGATGGATATATGGGTATCCGATCTATGGCATTGTTGGTGATTGATTGTTGGACATACATCGTGGTATTGAGATTTATTGATAGTTGGGCATGTTCAGAAATGTGAGGATTATTGTTTGTTCAGAACAGCCGACTGGTTCCTAAGACAGTCGACTGTACCGTACAGTTGAACTGTACATATTTTGAGAGAGATTGATTGATGGATACTTGATCGTTGGTATTGATTCTCGACTCGGTTCACGCATGTACTGGCCTATCGTTCTTGTTTCAGATTACATGTTCAGTTTATGTATTATTGTTCAGTACATGTTGCTTATGTTTATTGTTTGTTTATGTTCGTTGTTTATATCACTCACACCATTTATGGCTGACCCCTTTAGTTTGGGGGTTAGAGTTCAACTCTAGCCTCATGTGTCACAGGTAGCTGCTTAGAGTTGGGAGCTTGGATGCTTGGGTTAGCTTTGGATTTCATGAGTGATATAATAGAGCCTTGGGTAATTTTGTAAAGAGAAAGAGTTGTAATAGTTAAATGTATTTTAAGGTGTTTTGTATTTCCGCTGCATTGTAAAAGATTATTGTAATAAAGATTTGGAATAAAATGACTTGAGTTTTTGGTCTATGTATATTGTTACATTGAAGTGGATCGCTGGGAGAGTGCCACGTATTTTCTAAAGTTTCGTATTTAGAAATTCGGGGCGCTACAGGTTTACCAATGGGTTTTGGATTTTGGGTCAATTAAATAGGAAAACAAATAGGGTTGGGAATTTTAAAATTGGCTTTGGTAAAATCTTATTAGGAATCAAATAATAGGGTTGGGAAAAAATAAGACAACCAAATCACAACCACAAACATCCAAGGAAAATAAAATACTAATAAAGGGAACGAGACCAAAAAAATGAAGAAAGAACGCAAACTAATGAAGAACAAAACAAAAGAGACACTGAATCAAGCACAAAGAGCTCAAAATGAAATAAAACGAATAAATATTGAAAACAAATCCTAATACATGGTTCAAAAAGAATACAACAGAGAAAATACACCAAAACGAAAATTATACTCCAAAAATACAAAAAAATGAAAAATAGGGGTTACACCGATAGAATCTACCACTAAGTCTAAACGTTCACTTGATTGCGTGTATCAAATATGTGGTATGGGATGCATGATTACTGCACTAGTTAGGTTAATAAAAGACATGAGATTAACACGTGCACTTGCATAATCCAATAACATGTTATATGTTCTTGTTGACCTGTTTACTTGATTACTTGTTTACATGCCACTTGTTTCATGATGTCTTGTTCATGATCCTGTTTACATATTGTATTTCTCCTATTACATGATTCTTGATTCCTTGCTCTTTTTCTTACTTCTTGTTTTGTTTTTGTACTTATCCCCTTAGCTTGTACCACTTGTGGCCCGTGACTTGCATTAACGGGTTTCTTCTTTTTGTAATAACGTACTTGCAGGCTTGGATGGAGAGTTACCTGAAGGTGTTGCTGATCAAGTGTTTTAGTCTTGTTAATTATCATGTTATCTTTAGTTCATATTTTATTCATGCTACTTTTTATTGTATTCCGGACGTGTATGACCCATAACTACTTTGTATTTTCCAACTGTTGGTTATGTTATGAACTATGTCATGTACTTTTGTTATCTTATTGTGATTTTACATGCCTGCGTGGTTTTTTTGTTATCTTGTTGTTGAGTTACCTGTACAGCTTATGAATGGTGTATTCGCATCATTCGCTGGGCCTCAATTATGAACTCGTATTCCCATATTTTGGATATACTACTACGAACACATCAAGCATACAAGATCATACAACACATCATGGATCACGAACAACATGCATGTATACATCAAGAATTTATTAGATCTAAGTTATTTCATGTCGTGTGTGTAATGAGAACTACGGCGGATCCACACATAGAGACAAGATATAACAGAGATTTTGCACAAGAATTGTCTCTAGAACAAACCTACACTACATGTGGTATTTAGTACTTGTATTACACAAAAAAAAGAATACAAGTTACTTACCTGGAGATGACGACAAAAATGAAGCAAGAACGATAATAACGGGAATGGATTCCCGGGCAAGAACACAACACATGGATCTTGATGATGATCAAACAACGATCAGACAGATTGGCACGGATCTTGATGAAGATCAAGATCAAAGATCAACGGCTGAGTTCTAGAGATCAAAGATCACAATCATGATGAGGATCGGACGGCTCAGATTCACTTGATGATGAAGATCAAGATGATTAAGATCGGATGGGTACGATCAAAGGAAGCTTGATGATCATGATTGTGATGATCAAGAGGAGATCAGAGGGCCAGGATTCGAAGTGATCAAAACCCTGATCAACAGAAACTCCATGGCTTAGCTCTGGTCCCCCTGATGGTGATCGATCAAGACAGGAGAGGGGGATGTCGTGGCTACTGGTCAGAGAGTGCCGGGCGTAGCAACGATGGGAGGTAGGGCGTGGGCGGTGCGAGGGCTAGCTGGTGGCGGGACGCACAAGGAGAGGATCCTGCAGAGCTGGCGGATGGCGATAGCTGCTGCTGGCTGACAGCCATTGGAGGGAAACAACGCCCAGAGGTTTGCTGCTGCTTCGGTAGGAGGCAGGGGCTGTTGACTACAGCGGAAGACGGCAGTTAAACAAGTCGGCGACGGTGATCGGCACAGGGGCACAAAGCAGCGACGAAGGTGGCGCTCAGGATTGCAGTAGCGACAGGGAGGGTCGCGAATAATTGAGGTGGCGAGCGGGGTGGGGCTGCGGGATGGCAGGCTGGCGAGGAGGTGGCAGTGAAGGGGGGGTCGACTGCACAGGTAGGAGAGAGGGCGAGGAGAACGAGGGGGGGAAGAATAGGCGGCTAGGGTTGTATGGGATGAGTAGGGTGGGTAATTATATATAGGAGATGGGTAGGGTTTTTTTTTGGGGGGGGGGGGGGTAACAGCTGTAGGTGCATAACGGGTCAGGGTATTGGGTAATATAGGGTTTTGGGGATAATGGGTATAGGGTATGAATCCAATAAAAAGTGGGTTTTGATAATCAATGGGTTTAAATCCAATAGAAAATACACAATTAGGATTTAGATTAAAAGTAAATAATTAAATCAATTATAACAAATAGTAATACAATAGTACAATGAATCAAATAGTATACATTGAGTTAATACTCAAATACTAGCAAATACAATAGGATTTTACAGAAATAACAATAATAATAATAACAATATTAAAAGGGTTGGTATTACAATATAAAAATCATTTGAAAATAACAATAAATACAATTAATTGAAAGAGATGGATTTTAACAGGAGATACAAAATAAATTTGAAATAAAATGAATTTAAGAAAACGAAAATTTCATAAAGAACCCAAACTCAGATAATACACAGAAAATACAGATTTGCGAAAACAGGGGTTACAGTTTACCTCCTCCTCATCTTTTCTTTATTCCTTCCTATATGCATACTAGTTGAATCTTCGATTGGCAATTGCTCGTTGTTGTATGAGTATATCCCTCACTATCTTCATTTAAATCGACGATATGAGAGTTTGAATTAAATCATTGAGATAAGTCAATCTTCGAAGTTTTGTATGTTACAGGAGACCCTTCAATTTGTATTTGCCCACTTCTCTATCATTCAGAATCGGCCAAACATGATCAAATTGAAATCATTTTTTTTCTCTTCTGGATCTTCTCCAAATAAGATTCTAGCACGTTTATTCTACCACAAATGATACAGAAATAAGTATAATAGTCTTAGAAAAAGAATTTTCTAATCATATTTTATATTTTTCATATACTTACGATGTCAAGTTCAGAAGCACCGATTGGGTTGAGGTGCTCGACTTGTCAAATGCATCCCCGATATTTACTTATGGACTTCATAATTGATGTTATACGACACGAGAGAGATTACGGACTCCTTTGTTAAGTGCAAAAGTTGGGCCCCCTATCATGGAATATAGTTGAAATTCGCTCCCACAATCTGTCTTTTTTTTATTGGCACACACTACTGGGTCCTGTGATATTCTAAGCCATGCAGCACATAAGATTTGATATGCTTGTAAGAATACTTTTCCGCAAATGGAAGCCACAAGTTAAGAGGAAATAGTTGTGGAGGAGGAAGAGTTTGTGGTGGAGGAATGAGTTATGTGCTATTATTTATGTAGTAAAAATTAGAAGTGAGAATCCAATGCTGGTGGATATGACAGTCGTACTGATATTCGGTATAAGAATCCAATGATGTTGGATATGACAACTACATTGATATTCGGTATGAGAATCAAATGCTAGTGGATATGACAACGACATTGATTGGTGGATATGAAAACAACATTGATATTCGGTATAAGAATCCAATATTGGTGGAAATGATAACCACATTGATATTCAGTATGAGAATCCAATGTTGGTGAGAATCCTTATATAATGAAACTACATCCATTTTTTAGAATCCATTTTCTCATTTCTCCAAATTCCCTCTTCAACAATGAACTATGGAGCTAGGTCGGCACATCTACCTTCTTTTGATAATGACGAAACCCTTTCATATTACATTAAAGAATGTGAGAAGGAAATGACACCGTGGGAAAAGGATGACGAAATATCGGCTAGTGTATGTGCGAAAAAACAACGAAAATATTGGCTTATCTCTAAAGAGGATGAGTGACTAACATGTATCAGCTCAGTTCCTGGTCATTTGGTAATTAACCGCAGGAGTGAAGAAGGCAATTCTCGACTATACAATGACTACTTTTCTTATAACCCCACATATGGTGCAAATCTATTCTGTAGAAAATTTTGAATGCAAAGGATTCTATTCCATCGTATAGTCGACACAGTACAAGAGCACAACAACTACATCGTACAGAAGATAGACGGTATCAGCAAACTTGGATTGTCTACTTTACAAAAAGTAAAAACAGCATTTTCTCATGTTGGCTTATGGAATATTGGCAGATAGTACTAACGAATATGTAAGAATTAGTTAGTCAACTATAATTGAATGTTTGAAGATATTTTGCAGAGCAATTGTAAAAGTATACGAAGTTGAATACCTAAGGTCCCCCAATATCGACAATATTGCAAGGTTGTTTCAAAAAGGCAAAAAACGAGGTTTTCCAAAAATGTTGAAAAGCCTAGATTGTATGCATTGGGAATGGAAAACTTTCCCAACGGTATATGCGGGACAATACTTAGGACGTCAAAGAATCCCAACCATTATTCTTGAGGCAGTAGCATCGTATGACCTATGGATAAGACATGCATACTTTAATTTGCCATACTCTAATAATGATATTAATGTATTGCAGTCATCTGATTTGTTCAACAACCTAACACAAGGTATTGCTCCTCCTGCTTATTGTACAATTCAAGGAAAAAATTATGATGTCGGTTATTATTTGGCGGATGACATATATCTAAAATGGCCAAAGCTTGTTCAAACGATTTCCAAATCCGAAGATAAAAAGAAACAATATTTTGCATTGATGCAAGAAGCATGTCGAAAAGATGTGGAGCGCTATGAAAATAGTTACAAGATACTAATATAAAATGTTCTATTTAAAGATGCTCTAGTATTCCATAGATATATGTTCGCTCAAAAAAAGGTTCCATAAGATGTTAATCGTAAATAATAAGATTGTTTACGAATAAAAACGAACAAAAAATCGCATTCAAATACATAGAATTGTATAGTAACCGAAATAATCTTTCATTTTCTTTTGAAAAAACATAAATAGATTTCTTCTGGGTAATAAGAAGACTATTTCAATTAATGTATTCGCGAAGAAAGAATTGCAATAAATGCAAAAAAGGAACATCTTGAGTCCAACATTGAAGGATTTGAACTAAGATTTCAAAACGTTATGGTGTTCTTCAGTCATGATTTGCTGTCATTAAGAGGCCAACACGTTTTTGGGATAAATGAAGTTTGCATGATATTATGACCGCTTGCATTATAATGCACAACATGATTATCAAGGATGAACACAATGAGCAGGAAGATATTGTCGTTTCTACTCTTCCATCAATTTCGAATGTTGAAGACATGGAGATAAACAAAACCGAACGATTCCGACAGTCCCTTGCTCGACATAAGAAGTTCAAAGATAGAGAAGCTCACTTTGCACTCTGAAATGCATTAATTGAACATTTTCAGGGAAGACATGGCAATGGAGTGATGTAACTTTCATACTAAACTTTCGATTTATTTCAATGTAGTGTGTTTATTTTACATCTAACTTTTGAATATATTATCATTTCCGAAAAGCTTGATGACTTTCAATTTTATATTTCAATAAATATTATTCAATATTAGTTTCATTTTGAAGGTATGGGCAAATTGAACCCACTTTCATAATTTGTACTAGTGTTTCCCTGTGCAATATTGCATAGACTAAAATAATGTTCGAGGAATCATAAAATTATATGGAACTCTTAAAAAGTATTAGAGAATTGGAAGAAATTACATATTCAATAGTATACTTTAGTGATTTTTTTCTAAAAAATCTTTGGACAACCTCAGCAACACCCAGATCCTGGGCACACCTCATTTCAACCCTCCGCTTCTTCCCCTTCCTATCCCCTCCCCCTCCCAAAGCCAGACTGCTAGACTCAGGGTCCTCAATAAAATAGTAACATATATATTTGGTTTCTTCTCCCTACAGTATTTATCGCTCTACCCTTAATTAATATCTAATACTATAATGCGAGAGTTGGGGTTATTTAATTTGTAGAAAAACTGTAATTTGTAGACAACCAATCATCTAATCTCAACCACCCATTTATAAGTGGGAGTTATATTAACCATTTACGCAAATGTTGTCAGTTACCATAATACCCTCAAAGTTCAAATTTATTTACGACATAATTAATTACAAAAGTGTCACTCATATAAAATAAAAATTGGTGCCACTAAGGATAATTTGTAAAGAGTATGGAAAGAGTTTGATATGGGTAAAGAGAGATCTTAGGCTCGGGGCAAGACTACGTCACAGTCTTTATTTTTAAAAAAATATAGGACGTGCATCGCACGTGAGAATTTCTAGTTCAAATAATGGAAACTAAACAACTAACAACCACCCCACTCTCTAGGGGTGGCAATCGAGTCGTTCGGGCTGGGTTGGCAAGTTAACCGGGTCGGGTCGGGCCGGGTTCGAAATCCAAATATTCGACCCGGTCGACCTACGAACCCATTCGGGTCGAACCCGTTTTCGGGTCGTGCTGGGTCACGGGTTGGCCCGGTTAGTATATACTTTTTAGTTTTTTTTAATTTTTTAAAATTTTTTAAAAAAATTTTACAACTTCACTTTAAAAAAAAATTACAACAAGTATAACTGTATAAGAGTGAAAAATATGCATATATTATTCATTTCAACTTCTATAAATTTTTTACAAGTTTTTCACATACTAATACAAGTAATACAATATTTCTTGATTTACATTTACATGTTTGAGGGGATATTCAGAATCTGGAGTTCGAGATAGCCTAGAGTTAGATTGAAGAGAGGACATTTGACTACTGTCGTGTACCTCTACTTAATCTAAACATAGGATCTCATCACCCTAAATTCTCTATTCTTGTTGTTAGACTTCAGGCGAGTTGCTTCCACTTGTTGATGTAGATACCACTTTTTCTTCAATCCTGTCTTCAGCCTTCATCCAATCTTCGGTGTACATGAGCATCTCCAACGAATCTGGCTTCAAGCGATTCCTGTAATCTGTTAGAACTCTCCTACTTGTAGAAACAACACTTTCTGAAGCAACTGTGGAGACATGAGGAGTTAGTAGATCTGAAGCCATTTGTGAAAGAATAGGACAAAGATTTTCATGTTCTTTCCACTATTATAGCACTTCAATCATAGTACTATAACTCTCACTATCATGTTGATTATATTCTTGTTGATTATACCAATTCAGTTCATTAGGTGCATTAGTCCTAGGTTTTTTAATTGAATACGAGCAAATAAATTGGCAGTGGCATTTTCTAATGTACTCTTATCCTTACCTCTAGAAGTAGAAGAATAAGTAACTATACTAGTTGTACTACCAGATGAAAAAGTTATATCATAATAATCGGATACAAGTTATTCAATGTCGATTCAAAGCTAGTTAAAAATTTATGAAAATTATATTCAGGATCCTCTCCAAGTAAAGAAAAAATATTTCAATCAAACTCCTCGTACCCACTAATTTGATACGAAGATCCATAACAGTAGCAATACAATACAACATAAGAGGAGGAGTAAAATACTTCAAAAATTTATTATAAGCTGGAACAACAATCTCGCTAATGTAAACGTCCGAAATCATGTCCGGAATCATGTCTTTGTGTCAAGTAACAATATTTAGTAAATCGAAAGTAGAGTTCCATCGGTGTTTAACATCTCTAAAAAAATTTCAAAAATGTATTCCCTAGCTCTACACCATTCTTTAAATTCTTGAAGCATAGTACCACTCAAAGCAATAAAATGTTCACGATTTCTAATTGCAATTATTTATGAATCGGCTACTTTCAATGCATCTTGTACACATAAATTTAAAATATGACACACACATCTAACATGAAAAATTTTATTACATGGAGGGGCTAATTGTGTTTTTAATGTACTAATCGAAGCATTATTGTTAGATGCATTATCAAAACTAATAGTAAAATTTTTATCAGGAATATGATATAAATCACAAACTTCTAAAATATGTTTTGCAATTACCATATCACTATGGGGATATGACAAAGCGGCAAGTGATGTTTTGTAATTTGAATCATGCAGTCCCTATCTATCCAATGACAAGTTATGCACATCGTTGAAATATCGTTACAACCTTTCAACAATCGAAGTTAACGATACGCTACAAGTTAAACAATACAAGAGTGCAATTAAAGCGTTTCTCATTTCGTAGTAAAGTTTGAAACAATCGGAACTTGAGTGCGTTTATAGGAATCCTTATAAAATATGGATTTAGTGCATTTTGGTTAAAAGACTCTATATTCCTACTCTCGGAATAGGAAAAATATAGCTCATCCTTAATAACTAGTTTGGCCATTTTCCGACGAACATTTTCGAGATCATTGGAGTGACTATCTATTTGTCCAGTCCTAGTGTTGATTTTTTGTCGACCTTATTGGTCTTGTACTAATTCTTTGTGTACATTTAAAATATTTCGTTCAATTGTACTTGTTCCCTCACCCTTCTTCCATTTGTAGCTCTTGCTACAAGTTTTACAAATGTAATGTCATATACTAGTATTCTCTTCATCGGTGATAAAATCATAAAATTTGTGCCAATCACTAGTTTTCCCTCTAGTTTTTCTACTACTAGTGGGTTTTGTGGATTCGGTTTGTTGTGTTTGTGTCTCTATATCATGCATTTCTTTTTCCATGTCGTGTGTAGGAACATCATGAGAATCTATGTTTAGCATGGAGTTATATTCGGGTTCTAATTGTGGAATTGTTGGAGGCCGATGAGAAGAACTAGTGTAATCTTGTCCACTTTGGCTACGTCCGCTACCTCGTGAACTACACATGATAAATGGTTTGCAGTGGTAGTAGTGCATGTAAAAAAATGATTTCTAGTGTTTTAGTAGTGTATGTGAAAAAATAAAAAAACAATCTAGGAGGTATATGTTGAAAAAGAAAATCTATAAAAAAGGAGGGTTGAGAGAGAGGGAGTAGAAAAAAAGCAACAAACAAATATGATAATTTTTTTTAGAAATACAACTAAAATAAAGAGTTGAGAGGGTTGTGAACTTTTGATATCGTACTTTGCGAATAATCGTATATAGAAATGAGATAAAATAATAGTAGAAGTAGACGTAGTCGATTGAGAAGTGTACTAGATATAGTCACTTAGTGGTACAAAGAGTTGAGAGAGCTTCTTCGATGAGAGAGTTTGTAGTAGACGAAGTTGAGAGTGTTGAATCGACGCAAATTCGATACGATCAAAATTTTCTAATTCTTTTTTGTTTGCTTATTTGTTGATTTTTTTTAATTTTTTTTTGATTGAATTGAGTAGTAACAGTAGAGAGATTAAGGCAGTAAGGTGTGAATAAAAAATTTGATTGAAGTTAGAAGGTCTTTATAGGCTAAAATCTCCCCCCCCCCCCCCCCCCCCCGAAAGCCAAAAATGCAATAAATGCAAAAAAAAGCCACTGGTTGTAAGCAGCAGCAGCCAACGGTCGAGTCGATCATTCGACCCGACGGTCAACTGTTCGACCCGTTCGGGTCCAACGGGTCGAAACCCTGTGGATTGGCAGGCGGGTTGTGAGCGGGTCACTGGGTTGGCGAGGCAGGGTTCAACTAGTCGAAATCCTTTTTCTCCTACCCGGGTCAACCCGGTTAGGGTTTCAGGGTTCAACCTGAACCCGAACAGGATCGAGGCTGGTCGGGGTGAGCATGGCGGCTCGCGGGTCGACCCGACCCAGATGCCATCCCTACCACTCTCCACCGCTGAGGCATGGACCCCACATGCACCAAACCTTTTCATTTCTAGTCATTTCAGCCGAGCATGTTGTCTTTATGGGGGGCACGTTCTTCTAAGTTCCACTTTAATTAATAATAAAATATTAATTAAAATGTGCATAATGCATATGCTAATTTAAATTAGATTTTCTTTTTACTTTTGTTCTCATTTCTTTATTTTAAAATTGAGAAAGAATAAAAGGGGTAGACCTATTAGTATAAGGGTAATGTCATACCCATTACCGGTTTCACTACTTTAATCGTCACTACCTTAGGTAGCACACTTCTATTGGAGAGTAGGTTGGGAGTATGTGAAGAATTCTCAAATAGGAGTGTACCATCTAAGGTAGTGAAGAAAAAAATAGTGAAATTGGTAGTCGGTGTAATCGTTTCGGGTCGGGCCGGGTCGCGGGTTGGCTCGGTTAATATTATTATTTTATTCTTTTTTACAACTTCACTTATATATATATATATAAAGAGGGCCTTTCCGTTGTGCACTACCCTCCGTGTGCACTCCGTGTGAACTTTTTACTCAGAGTGCACATGGATGATCTGAACCGTTCACAATAATCTACACGTCTAAATTAGTCTAAATATGTAAAATTAATTCATTTGAAATTCATTTGCCCATCCATTGAAGTGTTACAAAATTGTATGACTAAATATCGTTTGTTTTTATACTGACTTGATGGATGGGCAAATGAATTCCAAATGACTTGATTTTACATATTTAGAATAATTTAGACATGTAGATCAATGAGAACGGTTCAGATCATCCATTTGCACTCCATGTAAAAAGTTCACATGTAGTGCACACGGAGGGTAGTGTACAACAGAAGGACTATATATATATATATATATATATATATATATATATATATATATATATATATATATATATATATATATATATATATTACAAAAGTAATAGTGAAAAAATGCATATATTATTCATTTCAACTTCTATGAATTTTTTACAAGTTTTTTACATACAAATACAAGTAATATAAACATATAAAGAATATACAATATTTAGTGATTTACATTTACTGATTTGCATGTTTGAGCGGATAATCAGACTATAGAGTTCGAGATAGCGTCGAGTTTGATTGAAGAGAGGGCATTGGACTACTGTCATTCACTTTTACTTAACCGAAACCTAGGATCTCATCGTCCTAAATTCCCTAATCATGTTATTGGACTTCAGGCGAGTTGCTTCCACTTGTTGATGTAGATGTCGCTTTTCATTGGATCTTATCTTCAGCCTTCATCCAATCTTCAGTGCACATGAGTGTCTTTAATGAATCCGGCTTCAAGCGATTCGTGTAATCTGTTAGATCTCTGCCGCCTGTAGAAAAAACACTTTCTGAAGCATCCTTTGGAGACATGAGGAGTTAGTAAATCTCTAGCTATATACGAAAGAATAGGGAAAAAATTTCATGTTCTTTCCACCATTGAAGCACTTCATTCTTAGTACTAGAACTCTCACTATCTTGTTGATTATACCAATTTAATTCATTCACTTAATTAGTCCTAGGTTTTTTTGATTGAATTTGAGCAAGTAAATTAAAAGTGACATCGTCTAATTTACTCTTACCCTTACCTCTACAAGTAGAAGAAGAAGTAATTATACTAGTTGTACTACTACTACTAGATGCAAAATTTATTTCATAATAATTATACAAGTTATTCAATGTCGATTCAAAGCTAGCTAAAACTTCATAGAAGTCAATTTCAGATTCATCTCCAAGTAAAGTGGAATACCTTTCAATCAAACTCCTCATACCCGCTAATTTGATACGAGGATGCATAACTGTAGCAATACAATACAACATAGGAGGATGACTAAAATACTTTAAAATTTTAATGCATGCGGATTTAACAATATGACCAATGTAAATGTCATCAATCATTTCTTGAAAAGTTTGCATCATAGTAATTAGAAAAATAAAAATACTACAACAAGTAGAATCATAAGATTTTAAAACTTTCAAAGTTGCACGATTTAAAGGTTCTAAAAAGCGTAACAAAGATTCTGCATAATACCATGATTGTTCATTCATTTGAAAGATTTCCATATCTTTTGCATGACAAAAATCATTCATACAAGCTTTATATTAAGTAAAAACATTTAATAAATCAAAAGTAGTGTTTCATCGGTGTTTAACATCCTTAGAAAATTTTCTAAAATGTACACCCTTAATTTTACACCCTTAATTCTTTAAATTGTTGAAGCATATGGCCACTTAAAGCAATAAAATGTACACAATTTCTAATATTATGCACAAATGGTTCGACTATTTTTAATGCATCTTGAACGCATAAATTTAAAATATGACATGCACATCTAACGTGAAAAATTTCTAAACATGGAGGAGCTAATTGAGTTTTTAATGTACTAATCGAAGTATTGTTGTTAGCTGCATTATCAAAACTAATACAAAAAACTTTATCACAATATGAAGATATCACAAACTTTTAAAATACGATGTGCAATTACTAAACCACTATGGGGATACAGCAAAGCCGCAAGTGATATAATTCTCTTCTGAATCATTCAATCACTATCGATCCAGTGACAAGTTATGCCCATCATTGGAACATCGTTACAACATTTCCAACAATCGCAAGTTAATGATACTCTACAAGTCAAAGAAAACAGAAGTGCAATTAAAGTGTCTCTCATTTCGGTGTAAAGTTTAAAACAATCGGATATGACTGTATTTCTAGGAATTCTTCTAAAATGTAGAGTTAGTGCATTTTGGTTAAATTCATCTACGTTCCTATTCTCGAAATAGGAAAAAGGTAACTCATCCTTAATAATTAGACGGGTCATTTCCCTTCGAACATTTTCGAGATCATATGGGTAGCTATCTACATGTCCGGTCTTAGGGTAGATTTTTTATTGGCCGGGTTGGTTTTCTAATAGTTCCTTACGTACATTTTGTATGTGTTGTTTAATTGTGCTCTTCCCTTACCTTTCCTCCATTTCTAACTCTTTAAACAAGTTTTACAAACCTCACCCGGATTATCCTTTTCTGGGATATAGTCATAATATTTATATCAATCACTTGTTACCTCCCTAATTTTTCTACTACTAGTGGGTTCGGTTTGTTGTGTTTGTGTGTAAATATCATGCATTTCTTCTTGGGCCATTTCATGTGTAGGGATATCGTGAGTTCCAACCATAGGATTCGGTGTAAATTCAGGTTCTATTTGTGGGACTAGTGGAGACCGTGAAGAACCGGTGGAATCTTGTCTACTTTTACTACGGCCGCTACCTCGTGATCTAACTATGGTAATAGTGTATGTGAAAAAAAATTGGTTTCTAGTGTTTTACTAATGTATGTGAAATAATACAAAATAGTCTATAAGGTATATGTTAAAAAATAAAATCTAAAAAACAATATGAGGGTTGAGAGAGAGAAAAGCAAAAAACTAGCAAACAAATATGATAAAAAAAAAATTAGAATTACAACAAAAATCAAGACAATAGGAGGGTTGTAAAATTTTGATGACTGTCTTCGCAGATAATTGTATATAGAAATGAGAGAGAAAATAAAAGTAGAAGTAGACGTAATCGATTGAGAAATATAGTAGACGTATTTACGTAGTCCGATAGTCGTTGAAAGAGAGAGAGAGAGAGAGCTTCTTTGTTGGAGGAATTGAAGTAGACGTAGTTGAGAGTTGAATCAACACAATTCGATACGATCAAAATTTCTTTGTTGAAAAAACTTGATTGAATTGAGATTGAGTTGAGTAGTAGTAGTAGAGAAAGTAAGATAGTAAGGTGTGAAAAATTTTAGATTGAATTAAGGGGGTATTTATAGGGGGAAAATAATAAACAGCCCAAAACAGAGTTGTTGGGCTCTGTTTCTGAATTTCGGACCATTCGACCCGCAAGTCAAACGTTTGACCCGATTTGGGCTTTGTTTCTGAATTTCGGACCATTCGACCCGCAGGTCAAATGTTTGACTCGTTCGGGTCCAAACCCGTGGGTCAGGGGGGGGGGGTTTGCGAGTGGGTTTGACATGGTCAACAAGTTCGCGAGTCGGGTTGAGCAGGTTGGGTTATGAAATTGGAGACCTGGGTCAACTCGGATTGACCCACGGGTTTTACCCAGACCCAAACCACCTAATTGTGAGCCGGGTTGGAGTGGGCGGGTCGCGGGTCAACCCGACCGGTTGCCATCACTAGGTACAGTCAATAAAATTCTATAAGCAACCAAAATATTTGGAAATATATCTATTTTTTTTTTCAAACTCCATAATTTTAATAGAATATCATGGTTTATCTGTTTCATATGCTTCACTGGGTAGCATTTCTTACCGTATTTATAATTATGAAAGTAAATAATTAACATCAATATTAGACATCTCATTATGTTTCAAAGCAATTTCAAGTTGCATACAATAATTTTTCATTTTATCATCATCCAATGAAACTAACTGTGATGCATCAAACAAGAAGTCAAATATAGATTCAAAATTTTGCATTTGTTCAAATCTACTATTCAATTGAGAATGAGTCAAATCAACTAAAACAAGAATATAATCAGTTCTAAAATTTTCTTGAGCAGATTGTTGTTCTCTATCCGTATTAGGAATCTCATCAAAATGTCACTTTTTAAAAGCCCTATATTTTACACAAAATAAGGGCTCAATTTTTATTTCAGATGCAATTTCTTTAGCTTCAGTCATAGCAGAAGTAAATCCATTTTCTATATATTTTTCAAAAAATGAAACCAACCCTTCCAAGTTTTTTAATTGCAACATCAGGAAGTATATCTTCAGTCTACAATTTTTTATTCACTAAGTTTATCTTGTATAAAATTTCATGCCAAATAACCAAACTTAAAATAAAATCAAAACGTGAAAATTTACCTAATGTAATTTCTCGGCATCCTAACTCACTTTAGAATCTTCAAAAATTGCTGCTAATTTTAAAGCTTATTTCGAAATGTAGTAAATAACTAAAAATACTTATTGAACCATTAATTAGCAAACATGAATTTAAAAAGTAAAAAATCAAAAGAATATAAAAAGTAAAAGAAAAATCGATCTCATTAAGAGTCGGGCTTAAGACCTCCCGCTTACTAAATGAGTACTCTAACCAACAAAGCTAGGAGACCTTTAACATTCCTATTTCAAATATTAATTATTTAGAGTGTTACAAACTCATTATATTTACAAATTTTTGTGCTCCTCATTTAAATTGGGCCCTCCCAGCCCGCCCTGGGCCATGGCCGGCCCTGAATATGTCTTGTACATAATAGAGGAGATTTTGATAATTCTTTAAGATCCTTTCAAGTTTTGAATATAGAAAACAAGATAATAAAACCAAATGCTCGAATTGAATATTGAATAAGGTTCTCAGGTTTTGGGTTTCATTGCCAAGCATCCTCACACAACGACCAAAACTTATATCTTATGAAAAAGCTTCTTTGTAAAAATACACAAATTTACAAAGAGCTAGGTGAACGACGGGAGCTACCGAAAGCTCCTTCGAGTGGCGTTAGGTGAACGACGGGAGCCACCTCCGCCTGGCACCAGTCCCAAATCACACAAGAACTTAGATCGACCATTTGATTATAGCAACGATCACGATGATCAGCAAAAAAGCAGTCAAACACTGCTATTATCGGATTCGAATATGAGGGATTCTGACCTGGCACATGAGGCCAAGGGTCAAAAAGGAGGTGAGTTGACACAGAGAAATCTACAGCAAAAGAAGGGCAAACAGAGTTGCCATTATAAGATTTTGAGTGTAGATAATGGGGACCGTGAAATGTTGGACAGTAGCTCAAAGAAGGATGTTAGGGACTTGAGGCTTCTCGGAGCCTTTGATTGAAGTGAAGAGCTTGAAACCCATGGAAAAAGCGAAACACATAGGTAATGAGGGATCTGAGGGTAGAGAGATCTTGATGGTGCTTCTTTCACCAAAAGAGCATGGTCAAAAGACTGAGAATAGGAGCAGCAAAAGAGAAAGAAGGTTTGAAGATGAAGAGGGTGAGGGGCTCGAGAATCAAGCAGCAACCACGTGCTTTTGCGACTTCGGAACCGATCCCCCCTAACCCCAAATGAGACTTTGCCACGTGTCGATTACGTTATTTAATAGAACCACGTGACTTGTGCCTCTTCAGAAATGCTTCCCACCCTTTCCGCCAATGAACTTCTACCACATGGCAATTGTGTAGATGCAGCTGTGCATTTAGATGAGCTCGGGTCTATTGGGCTTCACAAATTAGATGGGCCCAAGTTGGGGTCTAAATATAATCTTGCCTCTAGGCTTTTGAATAACAGGCTTAATGTATTATCTAGACCTTTATATGGGCCAGGCTCGATCGAAATGGATGATGAAGGAAAGAAACTATGTCTTGATTTAAAGGACGACGACTTTTATGAAGATGAAAATTCGGAATTTGAAGAAGAGTTTGTAGAAGAGACACAGATATGTCCCAACACAGACTCTACCTTAGAAATTGTTCCATCCACCTTTCCATCATAGTTGACGTTCCACAAGATGATTACACTATCCAAGGAAATTTGCAAGGTTTTAAGGTCCACAAAACTGCTAAGAGGGCTCATGATTGCTACAACCGCTAAGTCGGTAAGATCGATGGTGGAGGTATGTGTTGCTTTTTAGCTTTCATTTTTAATTTCATTCTGATTTCGATGTTTTTAATCGTGCCAAAACTTGTGGTCTTGCGGTAGGCAATATTGAACGTAACGCTTTCTTCTTGAATAAAATTCAAGGATGAGAAATTTAGAAAATAAATTTAGCCTCGAATCTTGAACTCGTCCCCCCACGTAACTCTGACCCAGGTTTCAATGAAGTTTCTTCTATGGAATGTTAGGGGTTTGGGGAGGCGAGGCAAATAGGAGATTGTTAGAGACATTATCAACACATCTAGAACTGACGTTGTTGGTTTCCAAGGAACCAAACTCTCACATATGGTTGACCTTAGGAGAGTTGGGGGGAATAGGATCTCTGAGTGGAAGATCTATACTTCATCTGGAGCATCAGATGGCATGGCTATTGGCTTTAACCCCGATATTTTCTCTTTTCTGGATGAATTTTGAGGGGACTTCTCGTTATCTGTTCTTCCCCAACATCGTAGCAATAACTGGACGCAATCTATCTCAGTGGTCTATGGCTCGAATCATGCATCTCATTGACCTATGTTCTAGGATGAGCACCGATCAGTCCAAACATGGTGGCAGCACCCTTGGCTAATGGAGAGGGGGGATTTTAACATCACTATATTCGCATTTGAACGATGCACGGGCTCTAGTGACATTAAGAGAGATGAGTTTAATAGAGTTATAACTGATCTTGAACTGGTTGACATCCCAATTCTAGATAGACCATTCACTTGGTCTAATATGCAAGCATCCCCTACTCTGACAAGGTTGGATAGAGTAATGGTATCACTGGATTGGGAGGCTAAATTCCCACTAGTTATTGCCAAATCACTCCCAAGACTCACCTCTGGTCATGTACCCATCTTACTAGACTCTAGAGAACGACACGTTAGTAAACTGAAGAAATTCAAGTTCGAGAAAACTTGGCTAGAAATTTAGGGTTTTCATCACCTTGTAATGGAAAGTTAGGTGCTCCCTTCTAGGGTAATGAGGCGGGTGCAATTTGGTGAGAAAAGATTCGTCGACTTCGGACTAAGTTGAGAAAGTGGAATCGAACACGGTTTGCGACCATCTTGAGAGCTAAAGAGTCCATCCTTGATGATATTAATGGCGTGGAGAGGCTAGAGGAATCTAGAGACCTCACCCAAGCAGAATGCAATAGACTATTAACGTTAAGGGAAGACATAGCATAACTGTACAAATTATAAGAGATCAAGCGGCAACAGAGGTCCAAAATTTCGTGGCTCAAAGTGGGAGACAGGAATACGGCCTATTTCATCGGGTTGTTAGCACGCTTCGAAGATCTAACGTCATCCTATATGTCCAAACGAAATTAGGGGTGATTCCAGGAAAAAAGGAAATTGATCTTGCATTCCAAACACACTCAAAATATGTTTGGTCGTAAAACAAATTTTAGGGTCATGTTAAGAGAGGAGTTCTAGCATAATAGGTTAAAGGGTCTAGATCAATTCCTACACTCCCTCGAATCCCCGTTCACAGAGAAAGGGGTTAAAGGAGTGGTTCTCCTGATGGGTAATGATAAAGATGCCGGCCCTGATAGATTTTCGATGATCTTTTACCAAACCTTCTGGGATGAGATCAAAGATGATCTAATGACAATCATTTATGAATTCTATGACCACAAACTTAAACTGGGGAGATTTAATTATGCAGAGGTCGTCCTTATTCCTAAGAAGGAAGATTCTCTTAGAGTTAGTGACTTTCTTCCCGTCGGCCTTCTCAACTATTTGGTCAGGATAATTACCAAAATCCTTGCTAACAAATTAAGCAAGTTGATGGACAGTCTAATAAGTAACGAGCAAACTGGTTTTATTAAGGGACGATGTATTCTGAACTGTGTTGCTACTACAGAAGAGACTATTCACCAATGTCATATCTTCAACGATAGGAGTTACTTGTTAAAGTTGGACTTCGAGAAAGCCTATGATTCAGTTGATTGTGATTGTCTTCTTGAAGCTCTAAGAGGTAGGGGATTTGGGAACTGATGAATTAGGCATTGTCTTTCTACCAATAGGTCAGCTATTATGGTTAATGGAAAGGTCGGTGGGCTATCCTCTTGTCGCAGAGGTCTTAGACAGGGGGACCCTCTTTCCCCCTACTTTTTACGATTGTTGCAGATGTTCTTAAAGGCATGATGGATAACTATAGACAAGAGAGTTTGATAACACCGGTTGCTAGGGGTAGAAGTGTAATGCCTCGATTTCCTTAGTCGGAAAACTGTGACATAAGCCAGAATCTTTTCCTTCAATTAGCCACAATACACAGAAAAATAGGAAAATTTAAAACTTTTTATCCAACACAAATATATTACAAGTCCGAATGTTATAAAACTGCAATACATTACATCAATGTTACAATAATGCCTTACAAGCCCAAGTGTTACAAACTTCCAATAAATTTACATTAGAGTACAACAAATAATTAATAACACTTGGTACTTCACTTAGATGCTTCTCAACAATAAACATATAACAATAGGAACCATAATCAACATAGTGCTTCAGTTGAACGCTCCACCTGTCTAGACTCCTCCTGAACCCTGAACCTGTAGTCCTGTAATCCAGTACCTATTTGAGTGGGGACATCAGTACATATACTGACGCTTAAAGGCTGATGACTAGCAGCGAATCTCAATTTAAACAAACAGATTGATGAAAAGAGAAATGTGTATTTATAATTGATGTGTAAGTGTATGCTATAAATTAGACTCTAATACAAGATTAACTAATGCAATGATGCACTTATTCTAATGCAAGTAAGACTCTGGACAGTATGCAGCCCATAAATGCATATGCCCATATCAAGCCATTTTTCATATGTAGGGATTTGAACCCGCGCCATGAATTCTACTCTTGTACTCAACCTGTTCCTGAAGATACAGCGTTACTGATGAGGTTGCTCTGAAACAGTCTAATCCCGCTATTCGCAGTTATATAGTGGTGTCTCTGTTTGCCACTATTGCCCGTCATACCGGACCTCACTAAAAAATCAGATGAACACTCAGAGTTTACTACAACACAAGGTTAGCTCGAAGCATCCTCTGTGCCCCCTTTAGCTCATAGACCGTAGTCTATGGCCTGTTCGCTTTTCCTGGCATAGAATATGATGGAATTCCGAGGGTCCATCCCCTAGTTCCGACAGGAAAGCTTCCCGTTCTTATTATGGCACTTTAGAATTTAACAGACGAGATACGGATCTCGTGCTCCCAACTTGTGAGAACGCACAGACCGTATCCCTTTGATAGGAAGGGTACAACCACTAACACCACCTAGTGCTAGCCTATAGGGCAGGTCAGATCATAAGGTATTACCCCTAATACCAACTCTTTTCCTTCGGCGAAGTAATAGATAAAAAGGTTATGTAACAATAGTTACCAGTTACTACCCGAACGATGTCACTAACCTTAAACAATCCGAGGGATGACAACAGTACTAACACAACATGCTAGGTCTTAAGTTAGACTTTGCAAGATAACTTTGATAGGTGCTCAACCTACTTACCAGGATAACCAAGTATCCTGTGACAGCCTATCGATCCAAGACTCCGACAATACGAATTTATTTGCATGCTACTACCCTGAACTTGGATTCTGTCTACGCTCCCGGCCCGCAATCAACCTACACTGATTGAGATCTAACGGTGCACGAGAGGGTGACTCGTCCACATTCCCTAAGAGGTAAAATAAATACACGCCTTGATGGTCGATGGCCCGTAGGACAATGATATCACCCTAGACAAGCACAACAAATAGCGTACTAGCTAATAAGCTATATACGAGCAAACATATCACATACGAGCTAAACGAGCTACGTATAAAACAACGACCTACATATGAGCCAGGTGAGCTGTATATGAGATAACAATATACATACGAGCCAAATAAGCTACGTATGAGACCAACAACTACATACGAGCCCAACAAGCTACGTATGAGAAAAACAACTTACATATGAGCCAACTAGCTACGTATGAGCCAAATGAATTTCATACGAGCCAACTAGCTACATACGAGACAAACAAATCACATACGAGCCAACTAGCTACGTATGCGACAACAAACTGCTAATAATTAGCGTGAACTATTTTCCCAACATAAACATGCTATTACATGACTTATGAGCACAAGGAACACTTATTACTCATAATCAAGTGCATGATTCAAACCACTTACAATTCCCGACAACTCTAGCTAACATGAATTATAAGCACGTGGAAATACACAGAAATCCTAAATACGTGCTTGAATAGGGGAAAACAACCATATATCCCAAACGACAAATTTGCCAAAGGTCAAAAACTGCTGAAGCTCGATAAATTCACAGTAATTTCTACGCTTGTCGGAATCCAATAAAATTGGACTTTTTGAAAAACTAAGAACATCTACTACAACTCTCTAGTTGACAACTTTTTCAAGTTAAGTCAACAAGAGGTCGAAAATATCTAATCTCTCCAAACAGAAACTCAGCAAACGAAAGTTGCTGTTGTAATTTTGTAAAAATCATAATAGATGCTACACTTATCAGAATCTAAAAAAATTAAGCTTTTTAGAAAGCTAAGAACATATACTACAAATCTCTAGTTGACCACTTTTTCAAGTTAAGTCAACAAGAGGTCGAAAACTCCTAATCTTTCCAAACAGAAACTCAGCAAGTGAAAGCTGCTACTGGAATTTTGTAAAGATCATAACTGGTGCTATACTTATCAGAATCTAACAAAATTGGGCTTTTTGGAAAGCTATCAACATCCAATACAACTCTCTAGTTTATAGTTTTTTCAAGTTCAGTCAAAAAGAGGTCGAGAACTCCTAATCTATCCAAACAGAAACTCAGCAAGTAAAAGTTGTTGCTGGAATTGTCTAAAGATCATAACTGGTGCTATTCTTATCAGAGTCTAACAAAATTGGGCTTTTTGAAAAGCTTAAGAACATCTTCTACAACTCTCTAATTGACAATTTTTTCAAATTTTGCCAACAAGATGTCGAAAACTCCTAATCTTTCCAAACAGAAACTCAGCAAGTGAAAGTTGTTGCGGGAATTTTAAAGATCATAACTGGTGCTATTCTTATCGGAATCCAACAAAATTGGATATTTTGGAAATCTAAGAACATCTACTACAACTCTCTAGTTGACAAACTTTTCAAATTCTGTCAACAAGAGTTCGAAAATTCCTACTTTTTCCAAACAGAAACTCAGCAAGTGAAAGTTGCTGCTGGAATTTTGTAAAGATCATAACTGGTGCAATACTTATCAGAATCTAAAAAAATTGGGCTTTTTGAAAAGCTATGAACATCTACTACAACTATCTAGTTGACAGATTTTTCACATTCAGTCAACAAGAGATCGAAAATTCCTAATCTGTCCAAACAGAAACTCAGCAAGTGAAAGTTGCTGCTGGAATTTTGTAAAGATCATAATCGGTGCTATACTTATCGGAAGTTAACAAAATTGGGCTTTTTGGAAAGTTGAGAACATCTACTAAAACTCTCTAGTTGACATTTTTTTCAAATTCTGTCAACAAGAGGTCGAAAACTCC
This sequence comes from Hemerocallis citrina, assembly GCA_017893485.1. Lineage (NCBI taxonomy): Eukaryota > Viridiplantae > Streptophyta > Magnoliopsida > Asparagales > Asphodelaceae > Hemerocallis > Hemerocallis citrina. The sequence goes on along the minus strand of CM030368.1, from coordinate 148,974,750 downwards.
TAATCTTCCGAACCGAAACTCGGCAAGTGAAAGTTGCTGCTGGAATTTTGTAAAGATCATAACTGGTGCTATACTTATCGAAATCTAACAAAATTAGGCTTTTTGGAAAGATATGAACATCTACTATAACTCTCTAGTTGACAGCTTTTTCAAGTTTAGTCCACAAGAGGTCGAAAACTCTTAATCTTTCCAAACAGAAACTCAGCAAGTGAAAGTTGCTACTGGAATTTTGTAAAGATCATAACCGGTGCTATACTTATCAGAATTTAACAAAATTGGTATTTTTAGAAAGCTAAGAATATCTACTACAACTCTCTGGTTGATAACTTTTTCAAATTCTTTATGAAACTCAAATTTCCTGAATTTTACACCTACAACAACATGGGAGTCTTCTAACAACCTAGAAGCAACTAAGCCTGCTACTACACTTGATCTTTCATAAACTAGAATTACCAAAAGATCTTGATTTTTAACAAGTATAAAAGTAAACACACAACTGCTACTAAAGACTTTATCTTTCATGCATTAGAAGTTCTATTAACATACTAACATGAAAAATGAGTTCTTTAAACATACTAACAACAAAATGAGTTCTTTTAACATACTAACTCCAAAATAGGTTCTTTAACATACTAGCAACAAAATGAGTTCTTTTATCATACTAACCCCAAAATGGGTTCTTTAACATACTAGAAACAAAATTGAATTTTTTTAACATACTAACCCTAAAATGGTTCTTTTAACATACTATCTCAAAAATGAGTTCTTTAACATACTAACTCCAAAAATGATCTCTTTTAACAAGTTAGTAAACAACACCCAATTTATTACTAAAAGACTTATCCTTTATTAAAATTGCTGAGTCCTACAACCTCAAACTTGGAATGTAAACATTCTTAATCCACCAATTTTTTTTATATGCACATGAAATAGTCCAAGGTGTTAGTTTTATTAGCAAAATAACAACAATAAAGACAATTAACAACAATTAACAAATGACAGTATTAAAGATTCAATCTTTTTGTGTTTTGTTTGAGTTCTACCGTTCAATCCTTTTATGTGATCATTTTCTTTATCCACCACCATTCATATGCACAAGATCTTAGTCCAAGTTGTTAGTTTAAAAATAATGATGACAATAATAACAACAAATAACTACAACTAGCTATTAAAGATTCAATCTTTATGTGGTGGTTTTGAGTTTTACCCTTCAAACTCTTCATGTGATCATTTGATCCACACTACCATTCATATGCACATGATTTAGTCTAAGTTGTCATCAACATACAACAATAAAAAGAAAAACAAAAATCAATACAAACAAAGAGTAGATAAACCCCCACCTTAGTTTACTAATAGGAAGAACTAGCCTTAGCTTTCCTTCTCCTTCCTTCTAGCTTACAAATGAAGAACTCTCTTATTAGAACTTCTCTCATTCTTTTGCTTTCTCTTTCTCTTTTTTTTCTTTTTCATTAGCAATGAGACAAGGAGTGAAGGGGAGGGGTATTTACAGGAGAAAATGAGAGAGTGAGTGTATGAGAGGGTGAGTGGAGTGAACTAGGGTTGGGCTTTGTTTGCCTTGGGGGCAATTGACCGGCCAAATGGGTGAGGGGGGGTGAGGGGTGAGTGTGTGTGAGTGTATGAGTTAACTTAGGCATGAAGGAATGACACCAATTAATACTAATTGTATTTCCATTAATCATATAACCTATATTTATCCCTCCCAATTAAATCCTAGCCCTTCATCTTTGATCAATCATGACAAAAATAAAGATAATTTTGTCCAAAACACATACTACATTATTTGTACAAATGTACAAAATCGATACAATACGTATACATATATACATCTATATATACAGATTACGTTTATTAATTAAGCTGAACAATCCGCACAAATAATAATTTAATTCCGAGAATAAAAATAAAATAATATTAAAATAGTATTTATATCAGTTCAGGAGATTATAGTACGAAATTGAGATTATAGTACGAAATTGATACAATATGTATACATACGTGCTAGTATATAATTTTCATTAGTTAAACCGAGTAATCTCCATAAAAAATATTTTGATGTTGAAAATAAAAATAAAATAATAATAAAAATAATTTCATTATCAGCTCGGAAGATTTTAGTATGAAATCGGTACAATACGGATATATACAGATAATGTTTATTAATTAAACTGAGTAATATCCCCAAAAATATTTCAATTCTGAAAATAAAAATAAAATAATAATTTTTAATATCAGATCGGGATATTACAAATATTATTACAAAAACGCATATTACATGATTTTGTATAAGTGCACAAAATCGGTACAATATATATATATATACTTACTAGTATATATATACAGATAATGATTATTTATTAAAACTAAGTAATTTTCATAAGAAATATTTTAATTTTTAAAAAGTAATAATAATACAAATATAATATCCGACCGGGATATTACAAGAAGTGACCTTGGGTGCTCAATTCTACAATACGCCGATGAGACCCTTTTATTTGGGAACGAGGATTTGGGGGAGACTATTACCATCAAAGGAATATTGTATTGCTTTGAAGTTTGGTCGGGGCTTAGGGTAAACTTCCATAAGAGTGTCATCATTCCTATTACCATGGCAGAAGAGGATGCACGCAATCATGCAAACAACCTTGAATTATAAGCTTGATAACTTCCATATTAAGTACCTGGGCCTCCAGCTCCGGCCAGACAAACTTAAAAAATGGACTGGTTGCCGATTATTGACCGAGTTGAAGCCAGACTGGCTGGTTGGAAAGGTAACCATGTCGATAGGAGGAAGAGTGATCCTGATCAACCTGGTATTGTCCATTCTCCTAACATATTACTTGTCCTTAATGAATTCCTGAAGTGGGTCATTCAAAGGATCGACCGAGTTCGAAAGAGATTCCTCTAGAAAGGGACAGAAGCGAACAAAGGGGGCTACCATATTATCAAATGGGAGAAAGCATGCATGAGGAAGAGTCGGGATGGGCTTGGCATCATTGACCCTGAGATACATGAATCTAGTTTCCTTGGCAAATGGTGGTGGTAAGTGTGTCACGAAATAGTGAAGGTTGGCAAGATTTTCTTCACACTTACCTTTTGGGAAAGGGGACAAAGCAGATTTGGGTTCCGAATGGGCTCTAAAGTGTCTTGGTTTTGGATAGGGGTAGCCAAAGCCTATGACCCGTTTCATAGCTGTGTAACATCCTTCAATGGCAACGGCCTGATGACAAATTTCTGGTGGGACAAGTGGTGCGGAGATCACTCTCTTAGAGAGTTATTCCTAGAACTTTTGAACTAGCTTCCCAACCTAACATTACAATGGCCAAAACTTGGAAGCATGGTGCTTGGAGACCCTCATTCAGATCGCGACTCGATCCGGATTCCCAATTGAGACTAGGGGCTTTACAATCTTACATCGTTCAATCAAGGTTTAGATGTTCTCAAGGACCAGACCGGAAAGCATGGGGGTTGGAGAAGAATGGCTCCTTCACGGTTTGGTCATTGTATAACCGTATTCACTTAAGAGGGTGTAGTTTGAAATGGTCTACGATTCTTTTGAAAGCCAAAGCTTCGCTAAAGTTAGAGTATTTCTCTGGTTAGTCTTCAACAATGCGATTCTGACAAGAAAGAACCTGACTAAAAGATAGCCGCACATCGTTACTAACTGCGGCTTCTGCAATATACACACGAAATCGAAAACTCATATTTTCATAGATTGCCCAGGAGTAAGGTCGTTCTGTGTGAGGTCCTGATGGCCCTCGGCACATCGGTATATCCACAGGTATATGAAAACCTATGGATATGACCCACCTTCGCTAGCAAGAGACATGAGATGAGAGAAGCGTGGTATATCGCAATCGCTGCAACGACATGGGTTCTATGGCATGACAAAAATAATATTTACTTTCGTGGGGCTTGTAATAGTTTTTGTGGTAATCTTACTTATATCATGCATCTTATTTTCTTTTGGGCTACAGCTACGGCGACAGGTCTAAGAGGGAGAATCGTCAGAGCATTTGAGGTGGATGAGTACGATGATGAGGAGGTGATGATTGGTCCCACTTGGGACTGGCACAGCGCTTCACGACTTGGTTGCTTACCCTTCAGGGCATTGTTGAAAGGACCTCTTCTATCTTGTTGTTCTCGTTTTGAGGCTCTTGTATGTTTGGATTTTTTGTATCTGTACCACCCTCCTATGCACTTCGGAGGTAATACGTTTTATTTCATGTATTATAGTTTTTGAAGTTTAGCCCAGTACCCTTGGTTTATTTTCTTAACTTCTCATTAATGAAACAGGTGGCTATATTCCACATTTTCCTCTACACACAAAAAAGGAGCACAAATTTAAAACGGCATTTTTGAATTTAAAATATATCGAAACTGTAGCAACTAAAAGTTATTAGAACATTAAAGCGCCATGGCAAATTATATAGGCTGAACCAATGTTTATCTGCGTTTATCATAGAAAAATCACAGATCAATGATAGAAAAAGGCAAAGTTTCAATTTGTAATTTGTATCATATGTTTACCCTGATACTACAAGTGCCAATTTCTGTAGTTAACAACAAGAAAGAAGAATGAGTATTGGTGCTTTACTCATGGGATCTCTTAGGCTCATTTAGATTGTTTTTTTTTTATTGTAATCGGTGGGTTCCAAAACACCCCATGCTTCATTAAAAAAATTTTAACAAAACAAGGCGTCCCAAAAGCTCATTTAGATTGTTGATGTAAACCTAGGACTAAGTTTAACATGCATTACAGATAAACTTGTGAATGTGTTTTAAATTATCTAAGTAATCTGGTAACTGATCTAGGATTTCTTTGAGTAGTTATAAAATAAAAGGTTATTAAAAAAAATTGTGTTATAAAAATTTAAAACACATGCATAGCAAGCTCATACCAGTATCTAGGTAGTTTAACTTCACTCCGGAGTTCAATAGAACTATAGAGGAATCTAAATATTAACCAAGTCTAATTTTAATCAAAAATATAATAATAATAGTACTAATAATAATAATGCATTGAATAGGTGGCGTTTGGTAAGTGAAAATGTGCAAGGGAATCCTAGATTTCACCTTAGATTATCTTATTTGATATTTGGCAAGCATAGTTTTGTAAGGAATGATGGATTCCAAGGGAATCAAAATTCTTTGCTGGGAAGGATTTTCATTCCCCAAAAATATCATCGGATTTGAGTATTCCCTTAAAATTTTCATAACAAACAATAAAATAACTCAAAAAACTAGAATTAAAAAAAAAACATTCTCTCCTAAAATTATGAGATTTGATTATTCTCATGAGATTCCCATAACAGACAATAAAATAACCTTAAAAAACTAGAATTAAAAATACAATAATAAATGATTTTTTGTAATGCAATGTACTGTACCAAACGCGAATAATGCAACATATTCGAGAAAACTTCATTTCCACCTCACATTTCTGAGAATCTTCTAATCCATATACCAAACGCCCCCTGTAGCTTTCCTTGCCAAGTTGCCAATGGAAATTCTATATATCCCCTCCATAGTGTATCCAACTCTCCTACTGCAACCAACAACTAAAATTGTCTCACGTTTTTTACTAGTTGGTCTTAGTTGTGCATGACAAACTATTTGATTTAACTTTCTCTCGACCATTTTACCTCATAATTTTGTGGATATACCTATCACTTGCCATATCTTCTAATATTTTATCTCCAATCCATCTTTCACATTCACACATTAACTTAGATCCTTTTCCGAAAACATATATATATTATATACTACTTAATAATGACCTAAAAGAAAACATGGGAAGACAACTCAGAACTTAATTTGAAAAAAGAAAACATAAAATTACAAATCCACAAAGACTCAATTGCAAATCAAACTCAGTAAATAAATCCAAACCCTGCGTCAGAACACTGAACAGTGGCAGTGACGTAAATAACTTCCAACTCCAGTCCAATTTCTAAAAGGTCTTAACAGTCTAACGACCAGCTAACTCTACAAACTCACCTCATTCTTTTACATTTGGGCGCCAAAAACAGAGAACAAGAAAAAGAAAGAAAAAAAAGATTTTTTTTTTTTTTTCTTTTTGAAGGAAAAAGAAAGAAAGAGAGTTAGTAATTCTTCCTCGTTCTCAATAACCATCTCATTCTCTCTATAATCAAAGGTACTTTAGAGTTTAGTTAAACCCTCTTCGATTTGAGTTGATTTCTATTGGTTTCCGAATTTGATGAGTGAGTGAGTGAGTGATTGCAGGTAGGAGCAAAGATGGTGAACAATGGCGCAATCCGTAATGTCGTTGGCATCATCGGTTCGTATCCGTTTACTATTTTGGATTATTTTGATTTTACTCTTCTTGATTGATTAGGCAATTAAAGATCACCTCATCTGATTCTTGGTTGAATTCTTGGTTGAGAATGGTCTGTTTCTTGATTGACGATGCTTCTGTTTTGAGAAATTCAGTGAAAATGTTCCAAGAAAATTTTCTGAATTCTGTTATTTTTTCGGTAAAATATCAGAATTTCTGGAGTTTATTAGCACAAAATTGATGTGTTGGTTACTGAGTGAAATTTTTTTAAAAAAATTGTACTCAGTTTATTTGATTAAAAAGATTATTAGTTTTTTCCTCTTATTTAGGGAAGAATTTTAGGTGATTTATTGGCTTGAGTGAGAAAGCTTGAAGAAAATTTGTGTAACTTTTTAATCTTTTTATTGTGGTTTAGTTTATCTGTTATTTGTGTAATGTGAACATTGCATGATTTCGTTACAAGAAAGTTTATGAAGTTATGTATTCCGATAATTTCATCTTTTATTTCATGTGAAATACTGATTTCGTAGGAAATTAATTTGAGTAAAGAACATAGTGTTTAGTTCGATGTATAACTGGGGAGATAATAGATAATTGGTGTGGTTAATCTGTATGATAATGTGATACTGATAACTCAACTCAGTGGTTATTAATCAGATCTTTAGACAATTTATTTTGTCAATTAATTGGTCAGTTAAGTAAACGACTACTATCTGTTGTCTCTATCTCAGGTAACATCATTGCCTTCGGTCTTTTCCTCTCTCCGCTGTAAGCCAAGCATTTTCTTGTTTCAGTTTCAAGTTCACTGCACGTGTTGCACACATCGAGTTTCAATTCAAATTTAGTGGTGTTTACATATGTAATGACTTGTGCATGAATGAACGCAGGCCGACATTTGTAACAATAGTGCAGAACAAGGCAGTAAAGCAATTCTCTCCATACCCCTACTTGGCCACACTGCTCAATTGTTTGCTCTGGTGCCTCTATGGCCTGCCAGTGGTTCACCCCCACAGCGTTCTTGTTCTCACCATTAATGGTGCTGGTATCGTCTTCGAGGTCATCTACCTCTCCATCTTCTTGTACTATGCTCCAAACAAGACTAAGGTAATAGTTCAAACCAAATCAACAATAGCCCATTGCCTACATCAAAATTTTCCATATATGTAATGTTTGGATTTTCGTCTGAATTTCAGCTGAAGGTGTTGGCCATCATTGCCGGTGAGCTTCTCTTCGTTGGGGCAGTGGCTGCTGCTGTGCTCAATGTTGCTCACACTCATGAGAAGAGGTCGATGATGGTTGGCATCTTCTGTGTCATTTTTGGTACGCTGATGTACGCGTCTCCTCTGTCTGTGATAGTAAGTGATACTATACATCACATCTTGTTCTTGTCAGATATTATAAGTTTACATGTTTTAACTGTTTTCTTGATGCTGTTTGTATGTATCGAATATGGGCAGAGACTGGTTATTCGGAGCAAGAGTGTCGAGTACATGCCCTTCACATTGTCCCTCTTCAGCTTTATCAACGCTGTATGCTGGACCACATATGCTCTCCTCAAATTCGACATCTTCATCACTGTAAGCAATGCTCAAATCCCCCCCATCTCTGCCTGCACGTTTTTTACACATGCACTGCACAAGCTTATAGATCTGTGTTGACATTTGGCTGCAGATTCCGAATGGCATAGGCATAGTGCTAGGATTGGTGCAGTTGGGCATTTACCTGGCCTACTTCGAGTTCGCTCCTAAGGATAAGGAGAGTGCTAGGGCTGTTCAGGTTGAAGAAGTCTGAGGATACTACTGTCTTAGTCTATCTCCCTCTCTACTGGGAACTTTCCTTCAACTGAGATTACTAATACTCTCCTCCCTGTCACACACGATGTAAATCTTTTTCACTCATTGTAGATTGGGTTGCGCTTCCCTGGAAAAACTATATGTTCATTCATCAACTTGTAAATTGAAAAGATCAAACTGTTGTCTCTATGGAGTTGACTAGTCATAAAATGATTAACTGCAAATATCATAAATGTGGTTAATTATAACATGTAAGTGAAAGAGTACAAATCAGCAAACTCAGCTTCAGTCTCACTGACAATAGCTAAGGCTATTTGTAAGGCCTAGTGGAAGCATTTCTGTAGACTTCCACTGTATTCATAAGTCTGATCATTGATTTGGTCCTTCGGGAAACTGATCGATCAAATATTTGCAACCACTATTGACTTCGACTACTTCAACAGCATTCTTTGGCATGAGTTCTCTGCAGTTTACTCTCGACTTCAACTCCATCAAAGCCATACTTCAACGGCATTATTGGGTATGAGTTCTCTACAGTTTACTCTCGACGCAGGCAAACTTTGCCAGGATGTGAAGGATCAGAATGTTGAAGAATCTACCACAACTCGTAGTGCTAATAGCGGAAACACACCACAAGCAATAGAAACTCCCAAGATTCTCACAAGAACACAATCAATATGCAGAGATAACCAATACTTCTTATTCCCCTAGAAATACAAAGATTAAAAAGAGATACAACTCTCAATCCTTCTCTCTCACCTTTGAAATACTCGGCACAATCCCCTCTTGAAGTTGAACAATGATAACGGCTCACAAAATCTCTCTAATCTGATGTTACAAATCCTAGAGTCTAGAGCCATATATATAGCCTCCAAGTAAACCCTAAAAGATAAACACAAATCCAACAATTGGGCCTTAAACTCGTAAGCCACAAAACAATCAGAGCCGAAGTCGGTCGACCGCACCCCCAAGGTCGGTCGAACGCAACGTGTAAAGCCAAACCCGAGACTCGACCGGTCGACTGCACGGTCGACCGTCACCCCCTCTGTTGAACCTTGTACACTCGAAGAACTCTCAGCAGTTTGGGTTAGTCGACCGCACCCCCAGGTTGGTCGACCGCGTGGTCGACTGCAACTCTCCAGACTGCATTCTTCTACTCATTGTTTATCTTCTCTTGCTTCTTTGTCTCATCCTCTTCTTCTCCAACTTCAAGTACTCAGTGCCTACGTGTATTTGAGGCCAAAACCCTAACAGTCTCCCACTTGGACCAAATACACAACGCTTCAAAGTTATTGCAACCTCTACCTCACATTATCACTACCAATCTCCCACTTTCATGGAAAACTCAAGTACTCTCCACTCTCATGAAGAGCACCTCCGTCACTCCACCACGTGGAGTGCACCAACCACCCCTCATCGCCTCATGAAGGATGTGATTCACCAATCGCATAGAGCACGAATACCGGAAAAATAATCTCCCGGTCGGATTCCGTGTTATGAGACTCCCCAACTCGCAGAATCTCCATCAACACCAGACATGGTTCAAAGCCTCTCAATGCACCCTCTGCACTAGAAACCTCCGTGGACAACACCTCTACAAAATCCGCAGACTGTTCAACCCCCTACAGTCCCAATTTGGTTACCCTCATCGACATCACCCCGCATATCGATACCAGTGCTCTCTACCTCACAAGAGCAACTTGAAGCTTCGACTGCCAATTCACAAAGTTTCCTTACCGCAACAACGTCTTGCCCTCTAGGATCACTTCCATGGCCAGCAGCTCACACTAAATTAGTAACCTCCCCTCCACAACTGAAAGAACTCGGTTGCACCCCACACAACCTACTACTCGATTCCGGCTGAGAGTCAACTACAGGAGAAACGCCCCTCACGTCTCTAAGCAAATACAGTGTTTCCTCACGCTTTCCTTTTACAATCACCCTTGAACATGCACCACTTCTCACTACCAACTGTAGTAGACATACCCTCTTTGTCTAGCCTTCCAATCGAAATAAGATTTTCCTTCAAGTCTGGAACACGCCTTGTCTCCCGCAAGACAACACACTAATCATCATTGGCTTTCACGCGAACAGTACCAACCCCACGTACAGGACATCGGTGACCGTTTCCCACGATCACAAACCCTCCTCGTAGTCATCAAACACCTCTCTCCTCGGAGTGCAATGAAAAAGAAGCTCCCGAATCAATACACCAATCTTGAGTGCCCAATTCCTCCCGAGCTAATAAGCATAGATCCTCAACAAGCCTCACTTGAGCTTCCTTTGTGGTATCTCTCTTCGGTTTCTCCTGCTTCTTCTTCATATAAGCCTTGCAATTGCGCATCATATGACCTGTCTTGTGACAATACCAACACTCAGGCTCATGTCCTCCATCGCTGTCATCAGACCCACTCTCAGATGAACTACTCTTATCTTTTCTTCTTCGACTGCTCTTAGATCTCCCACGTCTCCTCTCAACAGACATTGCGGAATCTCTAGAAGATGATGGATATCCCATGTGTTGGATCCTGTAGGCTAAGCAACAAACACTAGAGGGGGGGGGGGTGAATAGTGTTTATCAAAAATAAATTGCGGAATAAATAATTTCTCTCGGCACAGTCGACTTAGTGGAGAACCAGTCGACTGATATAGCAAAAATAAAAGAAATTTAAACTCTCGATGCAGTCGACTTATAGATAAGGCAGGCGACTGATGAAGCAAAGAGAACAACGAATACAAGACTAAGCAGTCGACTGATACGAATCTGAGTCGACTGGCCAGACAAATTTTGCAGAACTTAATTAAACAAAAGTAAATGCAAACACAAGATAATCAATCACAGAGTACACAAGATATATCCTGGTTCGGTCCTCCCGACCTACATCCAGTCCCCAAGCAACCCACTTGAGATTTCCACTATTCTTGAAAAAAAATTACAAGAATACCCTACGGCGTTACGACAACAATCTTGTCTAACCCGTAGTCCTTTCCCTCAACCAGAGAAAGCAGACCCACTCTACAACCAAGAGTGAAAAGACACCGACTCTACAACCAAGAGTCAACAACCACTCTCCAACCGAGAGCAAAAGTACAAGAAGAATTTTTACAATCAACCTATAGCCTTGTTGGTGTATGTGTTGATGCACGGGGCTAAATCACAAGGTTGACTTCTATACTCAGTCCAGAGTGAATTCAATGCTATACTGGACTGAATGTAGAGAACCAAAGTGTATGAACTTTGAAAGCTTTGTTTCTCACAGAAAATCTCTTAAAAAGTTTTTCACAAGAATGCTCGGGTGTATTGAAATTAGTTGTTCTTTTCAGAGAGAGATGAAACTCTATATAAGGAGTTTTGATCTCCTGAACGTTGGAAAACAGTTACACAACTGTCAACCAACGGATCAGAACTTTTGAGTTTGAAAAACTTTGATTTTGAAAATCAGAAAACGGTCAAAAACTCTCGAACAGTCGACTGGGTTGCCATATGAGTCGACTGATCAGAGTTTGAATAATTTTAAACAGTTTTGTACTTATCAGTCGACTGGCAAAAGCTTAAGTCGACTGGTACTTAAAAGTTAAAATTCTTCAAACTGTTTTGACTTATTTTTGGGGGTTTTGAGAGATACACATTATGAAATTTTGAGTGTGTGTGTGTGTGTTGACAAGGCTTTACATCAGACTAAGACTCAACAAAAAATAAAATGTTTACAAGACAAAATAATATAACACATTTGAGCTTGAAGTCTTGAGTCTTGAGTCTTGAATTAAAACTTGATCCTTGTCTTCTTCATCTGTATTTGTTTTGAGCTTGTTTGTTTGTTCAGTTAGAATTGTCTTTAGTCTCTGCACTGCAATGTCAGCTATATAACATAGACACATGTTGCACTGTGTTGTGATCATCAAAATCAAGAATCAACATTCTCCCCCTTTTTGATGATGACAACACAATAGCTGATAACAGTTTATAAACAGACATAGAAGTATAGATTTTGAAAGCTCCCCCTATTAAAAACACAATATGCATACATAAAATGAAATCTTGAAATACAGAATGTATCAGTCGACTGGAAAGTAGAGCAGTCGACTGCACAGAACATAAAAGTAGTTTAACAAATAGATGCAGCAAGTTTCATAGCTGCAGCAGCAGTCGACTGTATCCTTGGGGAAGTCGACTGACCAGAAAGATATTTTGAATACTCAAAATATTATGCTGAACAGTTGTATCACAGATAAAACATAACACACAGACAAAATGAACACATTCTTTCTCTCCCCCTTTGGAATCATCAAAAAGCATAATAGAACAAGATTTTGCATTAAAAAAGAAGGTCTAATACATAGAAACAAAATGCATGAAAAGAATACATAAAAAAAATAAAAAAGGCTTCAATCATCATCTTCATCGGAGACTTCATCTTCATCTTGAGAAGGAGGAGAAAACTGAGAAGTGAAGAGATGAGAGAGACGGGCTACCTCAGAACCAATATTGTCTAATTTGGAACCAAGGGAAGAAAGATGTCTATCGACTGTGACTGAATGGTTCATTAGGTAAGACACACAGTCGTACATGGTTCGAGGATCATCATAATTGGCTTGAGGGAGAGGTGGATCATCAGAAGTAGAAGGTTGAGAGGCTCTAGGTCTAGAAGATGAACCTAAGGGAGCTTGGGACATTGGAGGAGACCTAGGGGGTGAGCGAGTAGGAGCATCAAGGAGTTTCATGCGTGCCAAACTAGCACGATCGAAACACTCATATCTAGAAACAACATTTGTCTCCGACTCAAGATCAACTTTAAAAGCAGTAAAGACTCTAGTAAGGAAACCTCCAAAGGGTAGAAAATGAGTGTGGTCTTGATTAAGTTTGGAAAAGATAACTTGACCCCAATCAACAGCTATCCTACCAAAAATTGCATAGATAGTTTTTTGTAACTCAATAGAATATTGGTCATAACTCCCCTTTTAAGGAAGGATGTTATAAGCTAATATTCTACCAACAAGCTTAGCAATTGGTTTTAGATTTCTGCTTGTCATTGGAAGTCGAGAGTTAGGTAAAAGAATTCTAGACAATATAGAGGCATCATCTAAAATTACTTCATCAAGAGGAATTCCACCATCATCTATACCCAACGTTGCATTAATCCTAGTCGGTGTTATAGTCATTTTAATATTTTTCACTGACGAACGGATTAATACATCCCCATTTGTTTTTTGAACAACGGTCATATTTGTATAAAACAAATAAATGAGTTGGGGATAGTAATTTGGTTGGTTAGATAATGATAGAAAGTCATAAAGACTACAATTTTGAAAAAGGGGAATGAGGTTAAAACGATCTAAGTCACCAAAATTTACAAATCTTCCGGGGAAGATTTGAATGGTGCAAAAGAGATACCAACGATCAAGTAGATCGGGACTCAAGAGATATTGGGTATATTCTTGTGAAGAAGAAGTACCCTCGTGAGTTCTCTTAGATCTTTTGGGTGCCATTAGGGTTTTGGAAGGAGACAAGAAATCGAGATTTTACCAAGATGGAAGAGAGAGACAACAGCCAGCAGTCGACTTGAAATCTGGTCGAATTGAGCTTCTTCTTCTCTTGCCTTATGGTTTGAAATTGGGGGTGAAATTGGAGATCGGTAAAAGTGAGAAAAAGGGGCTGGTAAAGGGTTTTTAACAGAGAATAGACGGCTCAGATGCAAGGAAGAGATATCAACGGCTGAGATAAGAAGTCACGGGTGAGAAATTGAATAGTTTTATCTCAAAACTGTGATGAAGACTCGCTGAAAACAATTGATCTCGCGATAGTCGACTGGTAGGGGTTATCAGTCGACTGAGTCGAGAAAAAAAAATGCTATATCTACTAATCAATCGACTGGTATATGAACCAGGCGACTGGTAAGATAAAAAATGTATATGTTTAAAAAACAGTTCAGTCGACTTATACAAAAAGACAGTCGACTTCACAGAAGCCATGTTCAACAAGTATCAGTAAAATCACAAATTCCAAGTTCTCTCCTTAATTTAATGAAAGTATCTTCTTTAAGGGGCTTGGTAAATATATCTGCTACTTGTTCAGTAGAGATAAAGTCTAAAGATATATCTCCTTTTAAAACATGATCATGTAGAAAATGATGTCGAATATCAATATGTTTCGTACGAGAATGTTGAATCGGATTTTTAGATAGATTAATTGCACTGGTATTATCACACATAATTGAGGGTTTCTCAAATGAAATACCATAATCTAACAAGGTTTGTTTCATCCATAAAATTTGTGCACATGCCAAACTTGCAGCGATATATTCAGCTTCTGTGGTAGATAGGGATACGGAGTTTTGCTTTTTACTGCACCAAGATACTAGGGAATGTCCCAAAAAGTGACATGTACCACTAGTACTCTTGCGATCAGTTTTGCTTCCAGCAAAATCGGCATCGCTATAAGACAAAAGTTGAAAATTATCGGTGCGTAAATAAAATAAACCATATTCAGATGTGCCTTTAATATATCTTAAAATTCGTTTCACTGCTTTTAAATGAGATTCTTTAGGACTAGATTGATATCTAGCACATAAACATACGCTGAACATAATATCTGGTCTACTTGCAGTAATATATAAGAGTGAACCAATCATACCTCGATAGAGTTTTTGATCAACACTCTTACCCAATAAATCTTTGTCAAGAGTAGTAGTAGTAGCCATAGGAGTGGATTTACTACTAGTACCATCCATGTTAAAACGTTTGAGTAATTCCTTTGCATATTTGCCTTGATTGATAAATATGCCATTCGAGGACTGTTTAATTTGCAGTCCAAGGAAATAATTGAGTTCACCCATGTGACTCATCTCAAATTCATTTTTCATGGTATTAGCAAATTCTTGACATAGATTATTATTTGTAGAACCAAAAATTATATCATCAACATATATTTGTATGATTAGGATATCATTCTCAACTCTTTTGATAAACAAAGTAATGTCTACTTTACCTATTTCAAATCCTGTGTTTAAAAGAAAAGTTTTTAAACGATCATACCAAGCACGAGGTGCTTGTTTAAGACCGTATAAAGCATTTTTCAATTTATAAACATGATCTGGAAATTGTTCATGTTCAAAACCTGGTGGTTGTTTAACATAAACATTTTCCTTAATAAACCCATTAAGAAAAGCACTTTTCACATCCATTTGATAAAGTATAAAATTCATAAAGCAAGCAAAAGATAATAAAATACGAATAGATTCTAGTCTAGCAACAGGAGCATATGTTTCATCAAAATCTATACCTTCTTCTTGATTATATCCTTGGGCAACTAATCTAGCCTTGTTCCTTACAACTTGTCCTGATTCATCTAACCTATTCTTGAATACCCATTTGGTACCAATGATAGTCTGATCAGGAGGTCTGGGAACTAAATCCCATACATCATTCCTTATAAATTGGTTTAGTTCATCTTGCATGGCATTCATCCAATATTCATTCTCACAAGCTTCTTGTATATTTTTCGGTTCAAAATCCGACAAGAATGCTGTATGAGAGATCATATTAATATGTGAACGTGTCTGAATACCATGGGAGATGTCACCAATTATTAAGTCATGAGGATGATCTTTAACTTCAACAAATGACTTTGGTAAAGTTGAAGATATCTCAATCGGATCAGTCGACTTGCCTGGTTCTTCAGTCGACTGCTTTACGTCAGTCGACTGGGAGACATTATCAGTCGACTTATCAGACAGATTAGTTTGCTCTAAGGATTTAATCACATTATCTAAAGGTGATAACTCAGTTTCATCATCTTTATTTAATGTTGATGAAGGTAAGGATTCATCGAATGTAACATGCATTGATTCTTCAATAGTCATTGTAGACTTATTGAAAATTCTATATGCTTTACTCCTATTTGAGTATCCCAAAAAGATACCCTCATTAGATCTAGGATCAAATTTGTCTAAATTATCTTTTGTGTTTAGAATAAAACACTTGCAACCAAATGTCTTAAAGTAAGAGACTTTAGGAATTTTATTAAAAAATAACTCGTAACAAGTCTTCTTTAGTTTAGGTCTTAGAAGAATTCTATTCAAAACATAACAAGCTGTAGCAACAGCTTCAGCCCAAAAATGCTTTGGTAGATTGCTTTCAACAAGCATAGTACGTGCGCATTCTTGCAAAGTCCTATTTTTCCTTTCAACCACTCCATTTTGTGGTGAAGCTCTAGGAAATGCAAATGAATGTGTTATACCATTCTTGTTGCAAAATTCTGTAAATGTTTCATTTTCAAATTCTCCACCATGATCACTTCTAATAGTGACTATGGTTAGAGATCTTTGATTTTGAACATGTTTACAAAAATGTGCAAACTCTTCAAAAGCATCATTTTTATGTTTTAAAAAGAATGTCCAAGTGAATCTTGAAAAATCATCTACTAAAACAAGCACATATCTACTTTTATTTAAAGAAGCAACTCTAGTAGGGTCAAATAAATCCATATGAATTAATTCAAGTGGCCTACTAGTAGAGATTACGTCTTTTGTTTTAAAAGTGGATTTGATTTGTTTTCCTAGTTGACATGCATCACATAACTTATCCTTTTTAAAGGATAGTTTTGGCAGTCCTTTAACTAGGTTATATTTAGATAATTTTGAGAGATTTTTCATGTTCACATGTCCAAATCTTCTATGCCATAACCAAGATTCATTGTTAGAGGCTATTAAACAAAAATCATTTGAAAAATCAATTGCATTCAAACATAATTCATAAATATTATTTTTACGAAAGCCTTGAAAAACAACATTTTGCATAGTAGAATCATAAATTAAGCATGCATCTTTTTCAAAAACTATTTTATAACCTTTATCACACAATTGACTAATGCTTAAGAGATTATGCTTTAAGCCATTAACTAATAGCACATTTTCTATAATAGGGTTAGATATTTTACCGACCATGCCAATACCGATGACTTTGCCTTTGTTGTTATCTCCAAAGGTGACGGTTCCTCCATCTATATTTTGAATGGTGGATAGTAAGTTGGCATGTCTTGTCATGTGTTTTGAACATCCGCTGTCTAATATCCAGCGTTCTTTCTTGGGTACCTATAAAAATTTGAAGGTAAATATGGTACCCTTTTTATTGGGTCCAAAGCACATTAGTTTGGGGGAAACCAAACCCATGAAGAGTTTGATCTTCCTCCATAAGCAGGAATATAATAAGTAGAATTACACACATTTAACATATATGAGTGAATATAAGCAATTCTATCATTCTGATTAAGACTGACTAGAACCCATACTAGTTTGTTCTGTCCAGTCGACTTACCAGTGTTGCTCAGTCGACTGTTGGTGTACATCAGTCGACTGGTCGATACACTAGGTCGACATATAAGAGGTTTTGATCTCGTGGAATAAGATCCACTTTCTCTGGACAGGCGACTGGTTGTATGGTTCAGTCGACTTAACCGAATGTTAGTATTACTTTTATCACTGAATTTAACAACTTTTGGCTTTGCAAAGAAATCATACAACTTGTGTGTAACACTAGAAATAGATGCTGATTTATTCTTACTAGTGTTTAAAACAGGAGATTCTTTTACAGAGGTCTTTTTAAAACCAAGTCCAAACTTTTGACTAGATGTAACTTGATGATGAAGCATATCATTTAAATTCTCTTTGCCTTTGTTAAACTTAGACACGTTCTTTGAAATCTCTTCATAATTCTTTTTGAGAGTTTCAAGATCAGTATCTAAACTTGCAATGCGAGAATTTAAGGATTTCACTTCCTTATCAAGGTTAAGATTTTCTTGATTAAGTGTTTGATTCACTTTCTCAAGATTCTTAACTCTAATCTTTTCTTTCTTTAACTCTTGGAATATTTCATTAAACGCATCAAGAAGATCTTCGAAATCATAATCATTACTTACATGTTCTTGTGCAGCCATAAAACACACATTTGCCACTTCGTTATTTTTATCTGTTTCCTCTTCGGAAGATGAATCACTATCATCCCATGTAGCTTGATAAGCCTTTTTGTTCTTGGCAAATTTGTTCTTTGGATATTTGTCCTTCTTGAAGTTGGATGATTTTCCCTTGTTCTTTGCATTTTCTAAGGGACAATCCTTCTTCATGTGACCTATTTTATTGCACCTGAAACATGTAGGAGGATCATTAGAATCTTTAATTTTAGAATGAAACTTACCCATCTTTAAGAACTTCTTGAATTTCCGAGTAAACATTGCTATTTCTTCTTCATCTTCTTCCTCATCTTCTGAGTCAGTCATGGCTTTAAAAGCCAATGATTTCTTCTTTGCTTGGTGTGATTCAGTATCTTTCTTTCGATCTTCAAGTTGAACCTCATATGCCATGAGATTACCAACAAGATTCTCGAGAGTAAGTGTTGACAAATCATTCGCCTCCTCTATTGCTGTGGTTTTCTTCTCCCATTCTGGAGTGAGTGCTCATAGGACTTTTCTGACCATCTCTGCTTGGGTATAAGTCTTTCCAAGCGCCACAAGAGAGTTTGTGATGTCTGTGAATCTTGTAATCATCTTGGATACAGTCTCATTGTCCTTCATTCTGAACATCTCAAACCTGTGGACAAGAACAGAAATTTTAGACTCTTTTACTTTATTTGTTCCTTCATGTGTTACCTCGAGTGTATGCCAAATTTGATGTGCGGTTGTAGCATTGGATACACGGTTGAATTCTTCCTTCGTAAGTGCACAAAATAAAGCATTCATTGCTTTGGTATTGTTCATAGTCTGATTCTTTTGATCATCATTCCATTGTGCATATGGAATGGTAGGGGCAGTGTATTCCGTCTCTATCATTTGCCATATCTCGTAGTTGATTGATTGGAGATAGATTCGCATTCGGCACTTCCAATAATTGTAGTTCGTTCCATCAAATAGTGGTGGTCGTTGTGTAGATTAGCCTTCATGGTACTGATTTGTATTTGAAGTAGTTGCCATAGCCTGTAACCTTGCTCTGATACCAAGTGTTGGATCCTGTAAGCTAAGCAACAAACACTAGAGGGGGGGTGAATAGTGTTTATCAAAAATAAATTGCGGAATAAATAATTTCTCTCGGCACAGTCGACTTAGTGGTGAACCAGTCGACTGATATAGCAAAAATAAAAGAAATTTAAACTCTCGATGCAGTCGACTTATAGATAAGGCAGGCGACTGATGAAGCAAAGAGAACAACTAATACAAGACTAAGCAGTCGACTGATACGAATCTGAGTCGACTGGCCAGACAAATTTTGCAGAACTTAATTAAACAAAAGTAAATGCAAACACAAGATAATCAATCACAGAGTACACAAGATATATCCTGGTTCGGTCCTCCCGACCTACATCCAGTCCCCAAGCAACCCACTTGAGATTTCCACTATTCTTGAAAAAAAATTACAAGAATACCCTACGGCGTTACGACAACAACCTTGTCTAACCCGTAGTCCTTTCTCTCAACCAGAGAAAGTAGACCCACTCTACAACCAAGAGTGAAAAGACACCGACTCTACAACCAAGAGTCAACAACCACTCTCCAACCGAGAGCAAAAGTACAAGAAGAATTTTTACAATCAACCTATAGCCTTGTTGGTGTATGTGTTGATGCACGAGGCTAAATCACAAGGTTGACTTCTATACTCAGTCCAGAGCGAATTCAATGCTATACTGGACTGAATGTAGAGAACCAAAGTGTATGAACTTTGAAAGCTTTGTTTCTCACAGAAAATCTCTTAAAAAGTTTTTCACAAGAATGCTCGGGTGTATTGAAATTAGTTGTTCTTTTCAGAGAGAGATGAAACTCTATATAAGGAGTTTTGATCTCCTGAACGTTGGAAAACAGTTACACAACTGTCAACCAACGGATCAGAACTTTTGAGTTTGAAAAACTTTGATTTTGAAAATCAGAAAACGGTCAAAAACTCTCGAACAGTCGACTGGGTTGCCATATGAGTCGACTGATCAGAGTTTGAATAATTTTAAACAGTTTTGTACTTATCAGTCGACTGGCAAAAGCTTAAGTCGACTGGTACTTAAAAGTTAAAATTCTTCAAACTGTTTTGACTTATTTTTGGGGGTTTTGAGAGATACACATTATGAAATTTTGAGTGTGTGTGTGTGTGTTGACAAGGCTTTACATCAGACTAAGACTCAACAAAAAATAAAATGTTTACAAGACAAAATAATATAACACATTTGAGCTTGAAGTCTTGAGTCTTGAGTCTTGAATTAAAACTTGATCCTTGTCTTCTTCATCTGTATCTATTTTGAGCTTGTTTGTTTGTACAGCTAGAATTGTCTTTAGTCTCTGCACTGCAATGTCAGCTATATAACATAGACACATGTTGCACTGTGTTGTGATCATCAAAATCAAGAATCAACACCATGTTTCTCACCCTTCGCACCTCCTCGTTCAGAATGATATTCACCACATCCTGTAGAGTCGTCGAATCTGTCATAGTGCCTGTAATAGTCTGTTCCATCGTACCATAACTATCAGGTAAAGTAGATAGAAGTAACAATGACTGCCCCCTCTCTGAAAAACTTCAAACATGCAGCTTCCATCTGGTTATAAACCATACAGTAATTGTTCACATGCTCTGCTACTGAACCTCTTTCCCTCAACTTCATATTAACCAATTTCTTCAGATGAAGAATTTGATTAGATGTCAACGGATTCTCATACATATCCGTGAGAATCTCCATAGCCTCCTTTGTAGTTTTTGCCTTCGAGATATGAAATAACGCCTTCCTACTCAGCCCCAACTGAATCTGCCCTAGCGCCTTCTGATCCAAACGATTCCAATCCGCTAAGATCTTTGCATCCCTTGTCTGCACCTACCAGCTTCTCATCAAACAACAGACCATCAAGATCTTTCTGACGAAGATACGCTATCATCTGAATCTTCCACATCGTGAAGTCACTCACATCGAATCTCTCGATCTTCGACTTGTTATCAGCCATCTCGAACCTAGTTGCTCTGATAACACTTGTTGAAGAATCTACCACAACTCGTAATGCTAATAGCGGAAACACACCATTAGCAATAGAAACTCCCAAGACTTAGATGAACCAAGAACAAGCCACCACAATATATGCTAGATCTCACAAGAACACAATCAATATGCAGAGATAACCAATACTTCTTATTCCCCAAGAAATACAAAGATTACACAAGAAATACAACTCTCAATCTCTCTCTCTCACCTTTGAAACACTCGGCATAATCCCCTCTTGAAGTTGAACAATGATAACGACTCACCAAATCTCTCTAATCTGATATTACAAACCCTAGAGTCTACAGCCATATATATAGCCTCCAAGTAAACTCTAAAAGATAAGCACAAATTCAGCAATTGGGTATTAAACTCGTAAGCCCAAAAACAATCAGCGCCGAAGTCGGTCGACCGCACCCCTAAGGTCGGTCGACCGCAACGTGTAAAGCCAAACCCGAGACTCGACCATTCGACTGCACGGTTGTCTGTCACCCCCTCTGATAGACCCTATACACTCGAAGAACTCTCAGCAGTTTGGGTCGGTCAACCGCACCCCAAGTCGGTCGACCGCAACTCTCCAGACTGTATTCTTCTACTCACTGTTTGTTTTCTCTTACTTCTTTGTCTCCTCTTCTTCTCTAACTTCAAATACTCGGTGCTTACGTGTATTTGAAGCTAAAACCCTAACACAAAGAACATTAGCAGTTGCTACATTCAACAGACCACAATATTATCATCACAAAGAAAATCACTTGACCCAAAATAGGTAGAGCAGATTTTATAACTCCAGTGTAAACATGAGTAAACATAGACATGATGCAACACAATTAACCGATGGACAAAAATAACTTAAACTGCTACATTAAAATGTATAGAAACATGTTGAAAACCCGGCTGACATGGATAGTGCAATGGCACATTCCCAAACAATGTTTCGGCCATAAAATTTATAGACCATCAGCAACAACAATGTTTCACTATTGAAAACAAGACCAGCAAGAAGAAAAATATGTTTTCTTCCCCGTTCAGATTCTTATCCCCAAATATATTCCAGTGTGAGAAACAAAAATCGGTCTCAGATTTGCATCATGTAAAAAAATACAGTTAGCACCAACCAAGCTCTCTCTAATTTCACCTTTTAAGTAATTTAACTATAGAAATCACCTAGTCATACTAGACCAACATCCCCATCTCAATGCAAACCCAGGATGCCCCCAACTGCAACTAAAAACATTCCAACACCACATCACAGAAATAGACTCAGGACCAAGAGGAAAATGGAGTTCTCTTCTTTCCCTACTATCTTCTGCTATTTGCAGTCTTGGCCTTGTTGTCGTTGAGGGCGGCAAGCTCCTCAATCAATTTCTTCTCCTCACTGCTCAATCTCTTTGGTATCTCCACCTGCACTCTCACCAACTGATCTCCCCTCATGTTGGGCTTCCCAAGATACGGAACCCCTTTCTTTGCCATCACCAGTGTTGTGCTCGGCTGAGTTCCTGCTGGAATCTTCAAATCCACCATCCCATCCACTGTTGGGACTTTAGTCGTCGTGCCCAAGATCGCATCGATATATGAAACTTTGCAAGTGTACAGCACGTTCGTCCCATCCCTCTTCAGCACAGGGTCTGCAAGGACTTCAATGAAGACATAGAGGTCGCCCGGCTCACCTCCTCTCTTCCCGGCATTCCCCTCAGACCTAACCCTAAGGCGGCTACCGGAGTCGACTCCGGCAGGAACTTTCAAACTAATTCTCTTCGACTTCCGCACACGTCCATCTCCTCTGCATGTGTTGCATGGGGTGGAGGACTCGCCAGTCCCACCACAGGTGGAGCAAGTCATGACCTGTTGAAAGACACCCAATGGGGTTCTTGCAGAAGAGACCACTTGACCTTGACCTCCACATGTATTGCATTTAGTCGGTTTTGTGCCAGGTTTGGCCCCTGAGCCATCACAAGTTGCACACTTCTCAAGGCGGGTGATATCAATCTCTTTCTCGACACCAAAGACAGCTTCTTTGAAGTTTAGGACGAGGCTGTAGCTCTCGTCGTCACCCTGCATAGGTCGATTGCGAGCAGCCCTGCTTCCACCCATTCCTCCCATTCCGCCCATTCCGCCCATGCCTTCAAATAATGACTCGAAGAGATCAAAGGGATTGCTAAAGTCCTGGAATGAGATTTTAGGGTTAATAGAGAGGTAATAGATGATATACTATGGGAAATTTCTTGTCTTTGTGAAGTAGCTTACCCCCGTGCCCATTCCGGCGCCCTTGAGGCCAGCTTCTCCATATTTGTCATAAAGAGATCGCTTCTCGTCATCTGATAATACCTGCATAAGAAAACCCAAACATAGCTCTTGACACTGACTCTGTTTCAACAACAAAGAAGACAAAAAAATATCAATGGTGGCTAACCTCGTAAGCATTGCTAATCTCCTTGAACTTCTGCTCTGCTCCAGGTTCTCTGGATTACGAAATAAAAATGGACCTGAGTTTAGCACAATCTGAAAATCTCGATATAGTTTAATCTATAAAAATATAGTTAACCATGATATGTAACATGAATATTATTCCAAATTTCCAACACAACACAATTTAGACCAATAACATAGCCAATGCAATTCTGCAATATGAAACGAGCCAAAATTAACACGTTCTAGACTACTACTTTTAAAGAGTTCCTAGCATCAGAACAGATGATTAGCTTACTACACCTAACATCCCATCTTCTTTTCTTTTTCTTTTAAAGGAAATGTGTGCTTCTGAGTTCACTATACTTGCAGAAAGAGCCTTCAAACTTGCAAGTATACACATTATGTAAAGTACAGATTCAGTCCATTCTTGTTATCCACTAGGTTTGGAAACTTCAACTTCAGTTAAAGAATTGGCCCTAACAACCGGGCATCTTTTTGCCCTTGAATTCTTTGCACAATTTACTTCTTAATTTAACTAAACAGTAATGTTGCACTGCTAATTGAGAAAAATTAGAGCTCAAGTAGTATTGTCTCCCTCTGATTTCCAATATCCCTCTCATTTTTTATTATGCATATAAAATGATATGTGATCAATCTTTCATTGCACACCAATTAAATCATCAGACACAAGCTATGAAGTAGAGAAACAATAGTTCCGCCAATCATACAGGAAAAATTAGCTAATACCCTAACAATGACGGAGGACCACCACTGCTCTAGTTGCCTTCTTAAATCGGAATGTAGAGTGCATAACTCAAATTTACAATTTGTGTCTTACTTCACACTTTGGTAATGAAACCGAAGGAAAAAATTTAGGTCCAAGGGCTTTCAATAATCAACAGGAACATATCAGGTGCCGTGCAAAAAACTTAGCATAGAGCTCCCAGCTTTGGGGCACTAAATCCTAAAACATTCTTAATATCCCACTACTGAGTGCAACTTTCGTAGAACATTGCTTAACATTATACAGAAAACCAGAGATTATAATGTAGTCACTACTCTTAGAGGAGTAAATGCAAATACTCAGATAGGAACTACATAAGCCTAGTCAATCCTAAGTTCCTAACTATTACCAAAGCTTGCTCACATCTTGTCTGATTTTGGAGCCTAAATCGTGCATTATGAATGGATGGAACAGTAATCAATACACCATTTTGTTAGTAAATACCAAAATTCTGTCCACATCAAATTAAATTCCTAATACATAGATGCTACAGTGGCTCTCCTTCTAGAAAGTCGATGAATGAATTCAGAAAATTTGAAATCACAATACTGATTCACTATTTTTTTCCTTAAGCTGTAGGGATTCTGCCTCATCATGAATTCCCGATAAAGTTTAAAATTCATATTTAGTTCCTGGTCTTTGGTGGGATATATCACGTGTCAACTTACATGATATTAGAGAGGCTTTTTCTCTACATTCTTATCTTACTGATGATAGTGGGTTGATGTGGATGGTTAACGATTTGACAATGCTGTACAGATCTACAAATTCGGAAGCAGTATGCTGCACCAATACATTTTTGCCCTAGAGACCTCATACAAAGCTAACTGTAAATCAGAAAAGCATAATAAATGTTAACTATACATCATTTGATGGAAGTCAAAGTTCAAGTAAATTATGAGGTAAACTCATTCCTTAAATTCAAGCAGAAAGTCATTTCAAGATTCAACTAATCAAGCTGTGCAAGAGATTTATCCACCACCTGTCATAAATTTACCCAGTAATCTATTTGTGTTCAGAATTTATCCATGGTGGGTGATATGGGTAAAAATAGAACTAAATCGGAACCATTTAAATCGGGATACGAATCTTAAAGCTCTCAGGGGTAAAACGGTAATTTCACCTATAAATTAAAATTGGGCATCTTTCAAGCCCAATAACCCAAAAACAGATCTATCTTATTGGGTTGTCATAACAGCCCCATGCAAATGAGTCCAGGTCATCTAAAGAGAGATTCAAATTCATGATTATCCCTAAGAGCATCTGTAGTCGTCTGCTATATATGCATATTATGTCAAAAAAATCGCTGCAGTCGTCTGCTAAATATGCATATTAAGCATATTCTTCTACAGTAGATTGCTATAAATGAGTTGATATGAGAATTATGCATATTATACAGGACACAACATGAACTTGCATCCGACGAAAAAAAAAAATTTTACTCCTCCGACGCAACTTCACATTGCGTCCCTCAATAAAAAAAATTAACCGTAATAAAAAAATAATTAACCGTAATATAAAAACAAAAAAATCCACCAAAATGTCAGACGTCTGACCATTTTGATGAATTTTTTTAATAAAAAAATTCCCAAAATGGGTCGGACGCAACATGAAGTTGCGTCTGACCATTTTTTTGATTTTTTTTTCTCTTCCGATGTTGCGTCCGTCAATTTTGGGGGGTTTTTTCGTCCGTCCGATCCGATCGATCTAAGATTTTTATTATTTTAAATTAAATTGGTAAAAAATAGCATTCGACGATTGCAGCACAATTACCAAATGCTAATGCA
Organism: Hemerocallis citrina; assembly: GCA_017893485.1. Lineage (NCBI taxonomy): Eukaryota > Viridiplantae > Streptophyta > Magnoliopsida > Asparagales > Asphodelaceae > Hemerocallis > Hemerocallis citrina. The sequence continues at coordinate 148,948,662 of CM030368.1, read as the reverse complement.
TTTATCCATATATGCATAATTTACACAATGACGACTGTGGATACTCTAAGAGGCGGTTTAAACCAAATCTCTTATCATGAAACAGTTTAAATCCTCCAACAACCACTCTATCTCTTCATGAAGAGGAGATAACCAGTTTAATCCAAAAACACCGGGAAGTACAGATAAATCAATATCTCGAAATTGTACCAAGGTGACTATAAATACCCTCATACCTCCACCAGAAACAGGTAATCAGTATCTTCTGCACCAAAGCTCTTTTAAAGAATTCTTGATTTCTGACTTGAGCGTCGGGAGGACCTATCGTCGGGATCAATCCCTGATTTTTTCAGGCGTTTTACAGATCAAGCGAAGACAGTCGTCACCACACGAATCGATCCTACGACGCAAGCGAGTCAAACCGTCAAGTCAAAGGTAGTCAATACCGCTGAAGTTCAAGAGCTCAAATTCTTAATTGTTCCTTCAAAGAATCCACATCATCTGATTGCTCCCACACAGAATTCAGCAGCAACAGATTGGCATCGCCTGTGGGAACAACAAAGAAAATCTGACCAAACTTCACAGATAAAAACAAATTTTCATCATGCCTCCTAAAGGGAAGAGAAGGCGGTGGCCTCAAGTCGACGAGCCAACCCTCTTCCTCCACCTCCTCTTCTTGAGGACCTTCCCCCCACTTTCCAACCATTGCAACCACAGCAGGAGGAGTTCGTCCTTCAGCTAGCCCTACCTCCACCTGGGGAGGTTGTGCCGGGGGGCTCTCATCAGAGTCGCCCCGAACCATCCTCAAGGGCCCTTTGTTGAAAACAGATGATCAGTTTACACCTCTACCCCTTTCACACACTCCTAACTACAACTCGACCTCCAAACCCATCTTAACGAAAGGAGAGCTCGTGAAGAAGTCTCCCATCCGGAGCAAAGGGGAAGCAGGAGAAGCCCTTCTCCTCGAAGACCAAGATCCAGGAGAGCTCCCTCTCCAAGGGGACGCAGAAGATCTCCATCTCCAAGAAGACGAAGGAGATCCCCCTGCCTTAGGGGGCGAAGGGATCACCGTTCCCTAAGGAACCGCAGAGGGACCCCTCTCGAGAAAGGAGGCATCCAACTCCAACTAGCAGGACAACCCCCCAGAGCAGGAAGGGATGAGGGGATGCCAGTCACCAGAGCCGAGTTTTGAGAGTTCGAGGATGAGATCCTCAAGGCCCTCAGCCTAGGCAGTTAAAATCGGTTTTTGGAACTAATCGGTCTAGAAGCAATTAGTGATTAATCGGTTAATCAGAAAATAATCGGAGATTAAATCGGAAAAATCATTATATATATAATTATAAAAAGATACATCCTCATTATGTAGCAACCCTAAATCCTAACATAAAACTATTAGGAGATTATCAAATAAGAACATATAGTTAAGGAGAAAATGAAGAGAGTACTTGGTTTGAACTGGGTTTGGATTCTAGATGTGGGTCGGGTCGGTTTGTTAGTCAGTTTCATCAAACAAAAAATAATCGGGGAGGAGAAGCACTGCGAGCAACAAGAGGTGTAGCAGATGCGGGCCGGGTCAAGTATGCGACGGTGTAAAGGGAGCGACAGCGGATCGGGTTTGGGTTTGCTCGGGGAAGAAGAGAATCAGTTTGGGTTTGGGTTTGCACAAGGAAGAAGAGAGCGGCGATATGTCGGATTTGGGTTTGCACGAGGACCAGAAGGAGTTTGGATTTTGAATTTGGACCAGATTGAGCCCAAATAATGCAAACGAGCATAAAAATTAGAGAATGAGATTTAATCGGTTAATCGGCCGATTAACCACTAATCAGCCGATCATTCCCGATTAAATTGCTAACTATTGAAATATTATAAATCGTTAAAAAAAATAATCGCTTAGCTTCCGATTAGCGATTAATCGGATATTAATCAGGCGTAATCGGGGATTTTAATTGCTTAGCCCTCAGCATAGTTCCACTTCAGACCTGACAACCTAGTCCTCACCCTTCTCCTCGATGCGAAGTCACGCGGATCCACCAGATCAGATCAGCAGTAGGACGTCGACCTCCGGCGTCTCCGAAAGATGGAAGACCGTTTGGCATTGCTGAAGAAGGAAGAAGAAAAACATGAAGGAAAATATCATCTTGTCAGACCTCCATTCTGCAAAAAGATTATTAAAGCTCCCGTCCCTACCAACTTCAAGGTCCCGACATTTGAGTCGTACAACGGAGAGACCGATCCAGTAGACCACATCGTGAGTTTTAAAACTCCCATGATGATCCACCAAGCTTCTGACTCCCTCCTGTGCAAAACCTTTTCAGCAACCTTAAGAGGCTCGACACGAGAATGGTTCTCTCGCCTTTCCCCATGCTCCATATTTTCCTTCAACCAACTTGAGGAACTCTTCCTCACGTATTTCGTCACTAGCCGCAAGTTGGAGAAGATCAATGTCTCCCTGTTAGACCTCAGGCAAAGGGACCGGAGCCACTCAAGAGCTATATCTAACGCTTCACAACCGAGTCCAGATCCATCCCCTCGCTCGACTCTGCGATGGCAACGGCCACTTTCAGATACAATGTCAAACATGATGACCTTAAAGCTTTCCCTCGTCAAAAGACCTCCCCGAGACTTCTCTGACCTCCTTCAGAGAGTTGAGAAATACATCCGAGTCGAAGAGGCGATCCACCCCAAGAGCAAAAGATGCCTTCGTCTGGAAACAAACTGAAAGGCACTAACGAAGATGAACCCCGAAAGTCCCAGAAGGATGTCTCAGGTCAGCGTCGCCCGCCTCCTATGCCTCGTTTTGAGAAGTACGCCTCACTAAATGCAAGCATATCCGCCATCCGTATGAAGGTTGACAAGGATGGGATCCTTCAACCTCCCCCAAGAAAGAAAGAGGATAAAACAAAGTGGTGTGCCTTTCACAAGGATCATGGTCACCTTACGGATGAGTGTCGAGCCCTTAAAGACGAAGTAGAGGCATTGCTCCGACGAGGATACCTCGCTTTGCCCAGGTAAACGACACCGAACCGCCTCCTCTGAGGGGACCTAACAAACGGGCAGAGAGGCCAACTAAGTCCCAGGGATCGGGGCGGATGGAGATATTTCATGCAATCCATGGAGGACCTTCGGGGGGAGCCTCCACTCATCTAGGAAAGCCTTCGTTCGAGAGGTAAATTCCGTACACAATATCCCTCATCCGAAAAGTTCAGGAGTTAGCATCACCTTCTCGGATCGGGACTTGGAAGGCATCTGAACTCCTCACTGCGACACACTCGTGATCAACATGTGTATGGCGAACCATGAAGTGCGTTGAGTCCTGGTTGATAACGACAGTTCAGTCAACTTCCTCTTTTTGAATGTGTTTGAGGGCCTCAAACTTAAGCGGGATCGTTTCAAGCCCGCTGGATACACCCTCCACGGATTCTCTAGAGCCCCCGTAATAATCAACGGAATTGTAACCCTCGACATTACTTTAGAGAAAGCTCCGACTGCTCGCACAGAAGCGTTAGACTTCGTGATCGTCGATATGAAGTACGCCTACAATGCTATCTTTGCCGCCCAGGGTTAGCGGCCCTCCAAGCGGTCGTATCAGCATACCACCTAAAAATGAAATTCCTTACAGCTGCAGGAGTAGGGGGAAGCCAAAGGAAGTCAGGAAGCCGCTCGGGCGTGCTACACAGGTACCATGGGGGCTCGGTCCTTCCCCTCGATGCCTTCAAACTCCCCCATGAAATGGGAGAAGCTAGCTCCGAACCCGTGGACGAACTGGCAGAAATCTCTTTCTCCTGAAGAGGATAAAGCTAAATATTTTCGAGTGAGCAAAGCACTCCCCCACTGAGTGAAGGAGCAACTCATCATCTGCATTAGAGAGAATCAAGACATGTTTGCTTGGACCGCCGAGGATATGCCGGGTATTGCCGAAGACTTGATTATGCACCGCTTAAGTGTGGATACGGAAGCCAAGCTTGTCCAGCAGAAGCGCCGCAAATTTGCGCTTGAAAGGCAACAGGCCATCGCAAAAGAAGCTGAGAAGCTCTTAGCAGCCCGATTCATCCAGGAAGTTAGTTACCCCGAGTGGCTAGCAAACGTTGTAATGGTTAAGAAGGCCAATGACAAGTGGAGAATCTGCATAGATTTCACCGACCACAACAAAGCATGTCCAAAAGATCACTTCCCTCTCCCGAGCATAGATGTCTTGATAGATGTCACCTCAGGCCATGAGTTATTAAGCTTTATGGATGCTTTTTTGGGATATAATAAGATCTGAATGTTCCCGCCAGACATCCCGAAAAACGTCTTTCATCACTAATCAGGGGCTCTATTGCTACCGAGTTATGCCCTTTGGGCTGAAGAATGTCGGGACCACATATCAATGCCTGGTGAACAAATCGGCCGAAACATGGAAGTGTATGTGGATGATATGCTCGTGACGAGCCTTAGGAAAGAAGACCATGTCGCCGACCTTCAAGAAGCGTTCAATGCACTTCGGATGAATAACATGAGGTTGAATCCCTCAAAGTGTGCCTTTGGGGTTGCCTCAGGAAAGTTCTTGGGGTTCATGATGAGTCAGAGAGAAATTGAAGCCAATCCTGAGAAGATCAAAGTCATCCTCGACATGACTCCTCCAACCACGATCAAAGAAAACCAGAAGCTTACGAGCCGCCTCGCCGCTATTGGACGCTTCATATCCAAGTCAGGGGAGAAGTGCCTCCCTTTAAAACTCTTTGGGGAGCAAAGAATTTCGAGTAGGGGGAAGAGTAGCCAGCAGCCTTCGAGAGCCTCAAAGAACACCTCGCCCATCCTCCCATCTTAAGCAAGCCTACACCCGGGAAAACCCTCTACTACCTCTACCTGGCCGCCTCAGAACAAATCCCTTAGTGCTACGTTCGTAAGAGAGGAAGATCGGGTGCAGAAACCGATCTACTATATAAGCAAGGTACTCCATGATGCTGAACTCCGGTACGCGAAGATGGAGAAGCTGACCTATGCCCTAGTGACAGCCGCTCGAAAGCTCATACCTTACTTTCAAGCGCATTCCATATGGGTCCTCACCGATCAGCCGCTCAAGCAAGTCCTCCACAAACCTGAAAATTCAGGAAGACTCATGAAGTGGTCGATTGAGTTAAGCCAACATGACATTACCTACCGCCCCAGAACCGCAATTAAGGTCCAAGCTTTAGCCGAATTCATTATCGAAAGTACAATCCCCGATCCTCCCCAAGAAGGAGAAAACCCCCCACTATGGGTAGTATATGTGGACGGATCCTCTTGCCTCAAAGGGAGCGGAGCTGGGGTTATATTGATTGGTCCGATGAGTTCATCCTGCAATACTCGCTACGTCTCAGCTTTCCAGCCACTAACAATGAGGTCGAGTATGAAACCCCTAGCAAAGATAGCGGGGGCGCAAAGAGTCGGAGTATTCTGTGACTCTCAATTAGTGGTAAACCAATTCAAGGAGAATACGAGGCGAGGGATGACCGTATGGTCAAATATTTAGCATATGTAAAGGAGATCATGATCACCTTGAAAGAGATCGAAGTCACTCGCACTCCGCGAAAAGAAAACATGCAAGCCGACACCCTCTCCAAGCTCGCCTCCTCGTCGTTCGACGGGCTCGACCGCACTGTGCTGACTGAAGTTCTACTTAGACCAAGCATCGAAGAAGCATTCGAGCTCATGCCTATAGTCCCTCAAATGCCCGAAGATTGCTGGATGAAAACCCTGGTCAATTTTCTCGACAAAGGGACCCCCCCCGCCCCCCGCAGATACCAAAGAATCGAGAAGGATCCGAGTGCGAGTTGAAAGATATGTACTTGTGGAAGGGGTCCTCTATAAGCGCTCCTACACCCAGATCGATGGTCGACCTTACCTTCGGTGCATTTCTCCCGAATAAGGCCAATTATGCCTTGAAGAAAGTTCATGAAAAGATAGGCAACAACCATATTGGCGCAAGATCCCTTGCGCAGAAGGTACTCAATCACGATTACTACTGGCCCACTCTTCTTAGTGATGCTCAAGTCTACGTTGGTCAATGTATCTCCTGTCAAAAGAATTCCTCCATCAAGAGGATTCCTCAAGCCAACCTCAGCACCTTGTCAAGCCCCATCTCCTTTGCAATGTGGGGAATGGATCTCCTCGGACCTTTCCCTCCTGCAACTGGATAGTGGATATTCCTGGTGGTCGCTATTGACTACTTTACAAAGTGGATAGAAGCGGAACCACTTGCGACAATCACTGCGCATCGAGTCCTACGGTTCTTTTGGAAGAACGTGGTTTGCCGATTCGGGGTCCCCCGCGTCCTAATCACTAAAAACCGGAGTTCCGCAAATTTTGCACCGATCTAAGTGTTGAATAACGTTTCTTCAATTTCACACCCCTAGACCAATGGTCAAGCCGAGAATGCCAATCGACAAATTTTGGATGGCCTCAAGAAGAGGCTTGGTGAAGCCCTAAAGGGATATGGGTTGAAGAACTCCCAAGTATGCTTTGGTCCTATAGAACCACGAAGAGAATCCACACGGGAGAATCCCCGTTCAACTTGACTTTCGCCACCGACGCTCTCATTCCTCTCGAAGAAAGGATACCCTTTCCTCGCCTCCTCTCGTTCGATGAAGAGCGGAACTCGAATGGCATTCGAGCTAATCTCGACCTCCTCGAGGAAGTCCGAGAAAAATCTGCCATCCGAAGAAATATCTACCAACATAGGGTTGAAAGATTCTACAATAAGAGAGTTCGCCCGACCAACATTCAGGAAGGAGACCTGGTCCTCCGAAAGCTCGAGATTTTAAACCCCCGAAAGAAAGGGAAACTTGCCCCTAACAGGGAATGACCATACAAAGTCTCACAAGTAGTCTGCCCAGGATCCTACCGACTTGAAGACTTGGGGAGAAGAAGATATCCAGAACTTGAAACGTCGAGCACCTCATAAAGTACAAAGAGAGCTTGACGCCCTCGCTTGGTAGGTGATATCAAACGTGTAATAAAGGTCGATGATTACAATGGTCACAATATGTAATAAAGGCTAGTATCAAAGCAGCCGCTTAGTTTTATTCTTCAATAAATTGTCTTCTTTCTTCTCAAAATTCTTGTACAAATCCCTCTGATCTCCTCACTAAACACTCCAACAGACAAGTGCGGGATCCATTCATAATCATAGTCGCACGGGTACACTTGCCCCCAAGCAAATGTGTGTGGGGTATATCTCGTCAGACGAAGGCCCAACCATGGATGAGTTCGGAGTCCACTCGTGGATCACAGAACCGCCTTAATCACATGCCCCCGAGCAGGCGGACAGGGGTTCGTCTCGCCATTCGAGTGCTCCAAAAATTCGTCGTCACCCTGTTCGGAATCCACTCACGGATCATAGAACCACTTTAGCTACTTGCACCCGAGCAAGAAGGCGGGATTCGGTTTGCCGTTCGAGTGCTCCCAAAACAATTCGGACAAGTGCGGAATCCACTCGTGGTTCACATAACCGCCTTAGTCACATGCCCTCGAGCAGGTGTACGAGGTTCAGTTCTCCACTCGAGTGCTCCCATAACTCGTCGTCATTATTGTACGAAGTTCACTTACGGTTCACAGGACCACCTTAGCTACTTACCTCCGAGCAAGAAGACGAAGTTCGGTTCGCCGCTCAAGTGCTCCCAAAATAATCCGGACAAGTGCAGAGTTCACTCGTGGTTCACAGAACTGCCTTGGTCACATGCCCCCCGAGAAAGTGTACGGAGTTCGGTTCCTCACTCGAGTGTTCCCAAAACTTGTCGTCATTATTATTCGGAGTCCACTCCCGGTTCACAGGATCACCTTAGCTACTTGCCCCCGAGCAAGAAGCCAGGGTTCAGTTCGCCGTTCGAGTGCTCCCAAAACAACCCGGATAAGGTGCACAGTCCACTCGTGGTCCACAAAACTGTCTTAGTCACATGCCCCCGAGCAGGTGCACGGGGTTCGGTTCGCCACTCGAGTGCTCCCATAGCTCATCGTCACTATTGTTCGGAGTCCACTCGCGGGTCACAGAACCACCTTAGCTACTTGCCCCCGAACAAGAAGGCGGGGTTCGGTTCACCGCTCGAGTACTCCCAAAATAATCCCGAACAAGTGTGGAGTTCATTCATGGTTCATAAGGTCTCTAGCCACTTGCCCCCGAGCAAGTATGTGGAGCACGACTCGCCATTCGAGTGCTCCCAAAACTAGTCGTCACCTTGTTCGGAGTCTAGTCACGGTTCATAGGATCGTTCATGGGAAAACTGTGCGGGGCATGCTGCTCGAGTGCTCCAAAATAACCCTGAACAAGTGTGGAGTTCATTCATGGTTCATAGGGTCTCTCTAGCCACTTACCCTCGAGCAAGTATGCGGAGCACGACTCGCCATTCGAGTACTCCCAAAACTCGTCGCAACGGTGTTCGGAGTCCACTCGTGGCTTACATGGCCGCTCTAGCCTCTTGCCCCCGAGCAAGTGTGCAGAGCTCAACTCACCCCTAAAGTTACTCCTCAAACTCTCCTCCTAAATGGCTCTCCTAAAGCCTAGCGATGCTCTTCATCTCGCTCACCTCCCGAGCGGCCTTCTTCCAAACGAGTTCAGAACTCAACTCACCCCGTAGAATTGCTCCTCAAACTCTCCTCCCGAACGGCTCTCCTAGAGCCTAGTGATGCTCTTCATCCCGCTCGCCCCCTGAGCGCCCTTCTTCCAAACAAGTTCGAAGCTCAGCTCATCCCTAGAGTTGCTCCTCAAACTCGCCTCCCAAATGGCTCTTTCATAACTCCTCCATGGTGAAGCTCCTCTTCTTAGCCCACGAGAGCAAAGCTTCTTTTCGTAGATTCCGAACACCGAAGCTCTTTTCAACCTTACCAAGACAACGATATTGTAGGCATGTTTTGACCCTAAAGACGGATGATTCTTCGGCTAACTCCTGAAGAGAAATTGTCAATCTTCGAGTCACCTTGGAAACGAGGGGTCACATGCTCCAGTCGGACCTCTGTAGTACTGGAAAGCTAGTTACAACACAGCTGTGCCGAGCCAACAAAAATTGACCGAGTCAACGGTCAATGGTCAAAGCGCCACGTGCCGGCACACCGAAGCATTGAGGCAGTTCGGAGTCGCGCGCCGAGCAAACGCGCCCCCGTTCAAAAACGGTGCAAAACTTAGTTGACCGGTCAACGGTCAACGGCCACATATCAGCATATCGAAGCATGGTGGCAATCGAAGTCACATGCCGACCAAACGCGCCCCTGATCGTGAAAATGCCAAAAAATCATTGACTGATCAACGGTCAACGGGGACATGTGTCGCGCAGTCGAACCACCTCCGACGTTTGGTGTCATGCACCGAACAAACGTGCCCCCGATCGTGAAAACGCCAAAACACCATTGACCAGTCAACGGTCAATGGTCAACGGGAACACATGTTGCGTAGCCGAACCACCTCTAACGTTCAGTGTCACGCACCGAACAAACCTGCCCTCGAGCTAAAAATGATGAAAAAAATTCTCCCAATCTGCACCCGATCTTGATCAAAGGCTGAGATTCAATCCAAAATAAAAGAGTTCACCGGTCAACGGTCAACGATCAACGCCACATGTCGACCATCCGAAGCATCGCTAAAGCTCGGTGGCGCGCGCCGAGCAAACCTGCCCCCGAGCTAAAATGGTGAAAAAAATTCTCCTCTCGATCCGCACCTTGGGCAGAGATTAAATCCCAAAAAAAAAGAACGGATCAACGGGCAACGTTGACTGCTGACCAGTCAACGACACGTATCAGCACAATGAACCACCGCTGAAGCTCGATGGAGCGTGCCGAGTGTCCTGCCCCCGAGCTTGAAATGAGAGAATCTACAACCCAATCCGTGCCCGATCATGATCAACGGTCATGATTAAATCAAGGTAATTTCTTTTATTTAATTCCTTTATTTAATTATTAAATTGAATTAATTGTTTAAAAATTCTGAAAAATATTTAAAATTTGAAAAAAATAATTAAAATTCTAAAAAAATTATTAATTTGAAAAATATTTATAAATTCTGAAAAAAATATTTATTAATTTAGAATAATTAATTAAAATTTGAAAATTAAATATTAAAAATTTGGAAATTGAATTTAAAAAAATAAAAAAATGATTAAAAATGGGAAAAAATTAGAAAATTCTAAAAATAATTTTGGGTATTTTAAAAGCTTAGAATAACACTGTTACACCTCTGGCAAGATCCAAACTTTCCCGAGAACTCCAATAGGTTCCGTAAATCGTTAAAAATGGGCAAATTACTCCTCAAAGGCTGTGAAACTCAGTCTTCGGGAGTGGGGGGCTTGTGATATGAGTAAAAATATAACTAAATCGGGACCGTTCAAATCGAGCACGAATCTTGAAGCTCTCATGGGTAAAATGGTAATTTCACCTATAAACGGGTTCATAAATGAAAATTGGGTATCTTTGAAGCCCAATAACCCAAAAACGGATCTGTCTTATTGGGTTGTCAACTTGTCATAACAGCCCTATGCAAATGAGTCCAGGTCATCTAAAGAAAGATTCAAATTCATGATTATCCCTAAGAGGCAGTTTAAACCAAATCTCTTATCATGAAACAGTTAAATCCTCCTCAACCACTTTTATCTCTTTATGAAGAAGAGATAACCAGTGTAATCCAAAAACACCGGAAAGTAGAGATAAATCATTATCTCGAAACTGTCCCAAGGCAACTATAAATACCCCCCTACCCCCACTAGAAACAAGTAATCAGTTTCTTCACCAAGGCTCTTTTAAAGAATTCTAGATTTCTGACTTGAGCATCGAAGGGCCTGTCGCCGGGATCAACCTCGGTGTTTCAGGCATTTTGCAGGTCAAGCAGAGACGGCCGTCATCACACGAATCGAATCCTACGATGCAAGCGAGTCAAACCGTCAAGTCAAAGGCAGTCAATACCTCTGAAGGTCAAGAGGTCAAATTCTTGATTGTTCCTTCAGAGAATCCACGTCATCTGGTTGCTCCCACACAGAATTCAGCAGCAACACTGGGTAAGAATAAATCAACCTAATAAAGTTATGGCAAACTGTTCTGCAAGTAGAATTTACTTTCTGATCAAACAACATAATACGGTTGTGTCATAGTTGTGTTGCAACTAGAACTTAATTTGCATTGGACATCCTCATTCATGGAGAGGAACACATTTTAGACTAGGCTGTTACATAAATCGAGTGTTCCTTGTTGTTTCCTCAAGATTTGGTTTATAGTTCGAGGTATATATACTATCAATTTACTTCTAGCATTTCCATCAACTCAAGGTTAATCAGCCAAAAATAATTCTGTTCTGCATTTTAGACCATGCCCTGATCAAAACCTCCTATCTGAACAGCCCATACGAGGAAGTTTTAACTGAAATAAACCAGCTTGCTTTAGGCCCACCTCCGACAAGGACCTTGAATGCATCTCTCTTTAATAAAATTCGTGGTTGGGAGATGGAACGTGCATACCTAGGGGAGACCCTAGATGTAGATGAACAACCCCCTACTTCTCTGTTACATCTCCGAACCTGATCGGAAGCAGTTCCCGGTTGCTGCAAGTAGCGACCACCATGGATCTACCTGCAAGTGGTAGGTTCAAGCACACAAGATAACAAGGAAGATGATGAAACTAAAACTAATTTTATTACTCAAAATTCATAGAACGAAGAACATAGTTACAATCGGGGATATAAGAGCGCAGCTCACCCCTACTTTTCATCCACCAATCGGGAGCTACCACTTAGCACGTGCAGCGCCCGTAAAGAAAACTAACTGCCAATACTATTTAGGTGGGCCCCTCCACTCTCAATCCTCTACTCATAGGTAAGCACGTGGAGTGCGCACTAGCCGTGAGAACCGATGTGCGGGTTCTTATTGCAAAAAGGCCAGGACATTTGCAAATAACTCAACTAAACAAAGAAAATTACTGAGGGGCTGATACGCAATAAAGTTGGCAGCTTTTCCCATGAATCAGTTACAGTTCAGCGAACTGTATCATTCCCCAATGAGCTCCCTCTTTTGGAATGTCGAAGGGTTAGGAGCTAGAGGAAAATGGGAGATGCTCAAAGATGTTATAATCTCCTCTAAGGCGGATCTCGTAGGTTTACAAAAGACCAAATTTAGTAACCTCTCGTCTCTCTCATATTGGGGGAGGGAAATTAAGGAATGGAAAATCAAGCTGTCCAACGTCGGGGGGTATCGCCCTGGGTTTTAACCCATATATGTTTGAGTCAATGGATAAGTTCCTAGGTGAATTCTCCATCTCAACCCTCCTTCAAAGATGAAGCAATGGCTGGACACAGGTTCTTATTATGGTTTATGATCCTAATAATGCTACCCTCGTACTGGCCTTTTGAGACGAGCTCTACTTAATCCAAAATTGTTGGCCACTCCCTAGTTAATTGGTGGGGACTTCAACATAACACGCTTCGTCTTTAGAACATAAGGGTAAAGTTAGCAGCAATCACGGCCGTGAAGAATTCAATAGGGTGATTAGCGACCGACCTAGACCTAGTTGATATCCCCCTCTCTGACGGGTTGTTCACATAGTCGATTATGCAAGCTGCTCCCATTCTTTCTATTCTTGACAGAGTGCTCGTCTTGCTAGACTGGAATGCAAATTCCCTTTTCTCCATGCTCAATCCATTCCAAAGCCAACTTCGGACCATGTCGATCCTGTTGAACTCCAATGTTGTCAACACGAGGAAAAAACCCAGATTCAAGTACAAAAACGCTTGGCTAAAAATGGAGGGTTTCCATCACATGGTCTGCGGGAACTGGTCATTACCAACAAGTGGATGGTGTGAGAAACATACACTTGAGGCTGCGGCTTAGAAGGTGGAACAAACAAAGGTTCTCGACGAAATGGAGGACGAAAAAAGTCTTCCTAGAGAAGATCGATGAGCTCTACAGAATAGTGGAAACCAGTGACCTCTTGCAACTGGAACGCGTTAGGCTGCTCACCCTGCGAGAGGATATCGCAATAATCTATAAGTTGGAAGAGATCAAGTGGCAGCAACGTTCCAGGGTGACCTGGCTCAAGGAATGAGATGCCAACACAGCATTCTTCCACAAGTTCGTTAGTGCTAACCACATATCAAATGCAATAAGCTTGATTAACTCAGACAATGGCGTCATCCAGGATGAGGAGCTCATATGTGCGGCTTTCCAACACCACTACAAGAATCTATTTGGAAATAGGAGCGCCTTCAGATTACCAGTGTCACAGGACCTTTAGCCTAAGCCTGACAGAGGTGCATGATGTCCTGAGATCCTTGGAGGAGCCATTCAGTTTGGGTGAGGTCAACGAAGCGATCACCCAACTTGGATATGATAAAGAACCTGGAACTGATGGAATCCTGATACTCTTCTACCACATTTTATGGGATGAAATCCAGGATGATCTCATGGAGATGATCAACGAGTTCTATGACAATCGGTTGCGCCTGGGACGACTATACTACTCTGAAGTGGTCCTCATCCCTAAGAAGGCAGGGGTCTAGAACTATGGGTGATTTTCGTCCAATAAGCCTATTAAAATGCTTAGTTAAAATCATCACGAAGATCTTGGCTACCATATTGGTGAAAGTTATCAACCAGCTAGAAGGCAATGCAGACAGACTTCATCCATGGGCGCTACATTTTGGATTGCATGGCTACAGTAGAGAAAACTATTCACCACTGCCATCCAACTCTAATAGTTTACCCCTTAAATTGGACTTTCAAAAGGCATGTGATAAAGTAGAGTGGGAGTGTTCCTCGAGGCACTTCGAGGTAGTGGCGTTTGGCCAGAGGTGGATCAGATGGATCCGCACCTACTTCCATACAGGCCAAACATCTATTAGGGTCAATGGAGATTAAGGTCACCCCTTTCACTATAAGAGAGGCCTGAGACAAGACTGGGGCCCCTTCTATTCACACTCGTCGTGGATGTCCTAAGTTGCAGAAAATTGGATTGCACCAGTAGGGAAATTATGGGGGAAGGATAGGATGTTCAGTCCTACAATATGCTGATGACACCCTGATTTTCGGTAACGGGGTGGTGAGGGAAACAATGGCTATTAAAGGAGTCCATTACTGCTTTGAGGCATGGTCTGGACTCTGTGTCAATTACCACAAAAGCAGCTTAGTCCCAATTGCTCTTTTAGTGGCAGAAGCAGCTCAACATTCTTGCATTCTCAACTGTCGGGTAGAATCGTTCTCTATCAAATACCTTGGTCTGCCCCTAAGGCCAAGAAAGCTGAAAAAGTTAGATTGGCTATCGATAATTGTTAAGGTGGACGCAAGACTGACATGATAGAAAAGGAAATCCCTCTCTTGGAGGTCGCGTAGTCCTCATCAACTTTGTTCTCACAAGCTTACCTACCTACTCTGTCTTTCGAATTTCCAAAGTGTCATAAGTAGAATCGACACGGTTAGAAAAAGGTTTATGTGAAAGGGGCAGATGACTCTAGGAAGGGATACCATGTGATCTGATAGGAAAAAGTGTGCATGTGCAAATCGCACGGGGGACTGGGCATAGTCGATCTTAAGGATATGAACCTAGCATTGTTGGAGAAATATTGGTGGAAAATTTTTCATCCCAGTGGTGAGGTTTGGCAGGATACTTCCAACACTATCTGAAAGGTAGAGGAACGAAAACGAAGACTTCCCCGTAAGACCAAAGGTGTCTTGGTTTTGGAAAAGGAGCACCAGGGCTTACAACCCAGTAAGCAAAGCAACTACCACTTTCATAAATGAAGTTATGATGGGATAGGTGGTGTTAGAGGCACACTTAAGCTTTTCCCAGATTTATATCAATGGACTTCCCAACCGCACTGTACAGTGGCCAATGCTTGGAAGAGAGGAAACTGGAGCCCCACGTTCAAAAGAAGCCTTCCCCCTCTGAGGATCTATTTGGAGGAACTGCGTCAAGAAATCATCTTGACAGGATGGCCAAAGCGCTGCTTAAAATCACCTGTGGGGTAGGGCCGGGTAGAAGAGCCTGGCAGCTGGAGAACGGACGTGTGTTCTTCATACTCTCGGATCCACTTTAGTGGTTGCAATCCACCATGGTCTGCAATTATCTGGATGGCCAAAGCGCCGCTTAAAATCAAAGTGTTCATTTGGTTAGTGCCCAATAATGCATTCCTCACGCGCAAAAACTTAGCTAAAAGACAGCCCGCAATAGATACAAAACATGAATTCATCTTCTCGAATGTCATAAAGACTACCTTTTGACATATGAGAGCTCTGGGTCAGGCATAGATTTGCCTGAACCAGAAGAGCTATGAGAGAGGCTTGGTACATTGCGATCTCTATGACGACATGGGTACTCTGGCTAGACCGTAGCAACCTTCTTTCATGGGGTAAGTGATAGTATTTTTGGCAGTTTAACTAAGATCATGCATTTCATCCCTTTTTGGATAGAGGCAGCTGCAGCAGGAGCGTGAGTTCGTATAAGGGAGGCCTTTCCGAGCAGGAGTTATGATGATGATGAGGTTGAGTTCG
Source organism: Hemerocallis citrina (assembly GCA_017893485.1). Classification (NCBI taxonomy): domain Eukaryota; kingdom Viridiplantae; phylum Streptophyta; class Magnoliopsida; order Asparagales; family Asphodelaceae; genus Hemerocallis; species Hemerocallis citrina. The sequence goes on along the minus strand of CM030368.1, from coordinate 148,933,210 downwards.
GCTCAACCATGGACTAGCCCTACCCCCCCAGGGTTGTTGGGATTGAATAATCTCACCCACCCAGAGATGTTAGAGGTTTCATGTTATTTATTTCTGCATGTGCTTGTATTCCCAGTCTTCTGGGTTTGTTATGTTATTCACTCTTTAATGAAAAAGAGTGGTCATTCCACTTTTTTCTTCAAAAAAATAGTCAACAAGGAAAGCCACATTATACTCGTTTTGGTCCTTTGAAATTAAACTCTTGAATGCAGCAAGTATACCAGATATCAATTTGTAGACTATGTTCATTTCTTTACAATAAACAAAAATTCTACAGTTGGAAAATAAACAAAAATTCTACACTCGGAAAATAAACAAAAAATCAAAAAATAGAAACCTTATAATATAATATATTAGAATGGAATGTAATTACAGCACCAGCAACCTAACTCCTTCAACGCAAATTCAAAGGTTTACTTCCACAACATGATCCTTTTACATCACCCAAACCTGTGAAGCTTCATTCCTTTGTTATGCTAATGGCTGCTACATCCTTCGTTAATGCTTGTCTAGATCTACTCCTAATCTTTCATGCTTTCTCAATTTTTTCTCCCCTCAACACTAGGTTAATTTATCAGACGTTTGTACTTCACATAGGTCCAGTCATTTTTATTCTCTTCCTTTTGAGTTCTTCACACTCAATCCATCTCATAGTTCCCAAATCAGCGACAACTACTTTATAAAATTAAGTTGCTTATCATGTTTAAAGAAAAACTGAGTACATCATAATCCAAATGAAGAAAAAAGAAATGTAAACAAATATTGTAAGCTATACTACTAAACTAATTTGATCAAGTATAATTCCTGACGTTCTTAAACATCGGCATCAAATAAAACATGCTAGTAAACAGACATTTCAATAAAAAGCAACAAATAGACAGTAAACTTGGATAAAGATTTAATTTTAAAATTAACTTTCATACTATAAGTGAAACAATGTGAAAGATGTCAACCAAATATAAATTTTTTCACCCACTTGTTCACATCTGGATGATAACTCCTAGCAAGCTTCCGATAAGCTGGCAAGACAAAAAAAAAGAGGGAAAACCCTTAGCAATTGTAAACAAGGTGAATGGAAACAGTATTTGGTTACACTTCAACCAAGAAATTGTAATACAATGTAAACGTTGTTGCTTTAAGTAACAGAAAGAAGTGCAGTATCAGAATATATATTATAATTAGACTTTGATATTTTCTTATATGATTTTTAATTAAAGAGAAGTGTCAGCCATCTTGAAGATACAATATTAAAAGAATAAGATATGCATTGCTCTCAATTATAATTTAAAGGCTGACAAGTAATAGAAGCCGGTTTGAGTCTGCTTGTTATTTGTGATGCCCAGAATGCAATATAAAATACAAGCAGTGAATTTTGAGTCATGTAATTTAAAAACGGATGTAGCTTTAAATAATTAAAGGTCGTAATCCAATTGCAACAAGTCATTAAAGGTTAATTTAAAGGAAACTTCTTTATCCACTACAGAAATAATTTTTTTCTTTATCTTCTCTCCAATCTGCTCTATCTTCCCTTCTAAATCATGGACATCAACCTTCATGTGATTCAAAAACCAATCTACCTTTAAATAATTCAAGATTGAGACCCAACTGCAACAAGTTACATGAGAAGTTAACTAAAAGGTAACTTCTTTTATCAACTACAGAGACATAGTTTCTTCTTTTTCTTCTCTCCAATCTGCTCTATCTTCCCCTTTGTATCATGGGCATCAACCTCTTAAAATTCGGATCGCTAGTTTCAAAAACATAAGCATAAAGTCTCTTAAAAAATACCATTATCTTTTTCAAAAACCAAATACATGAAAACAGATATGAAAATTTATATCAAAATCCAAACCTAAAGTTGAAGTTGCTTCTCTAGTGATTTTAGAAGGGGGGAAATATGATAAAATCATTCATCAAATAAAAACACAGTTGAGACTTGCGAGGAGCTAAAGTTTGGATAAACATTAATACACCGACATAAGATGATTGGAAAGTACCAGCCTATCGTAATCTCTTAAGCTAACCAAATTTATTTTCGCTTGGCAACTTTAGTGAATATACCTTTTATTAACCAATTAACCAAAGTATCTCACAAGAAAATAAAAGGACCAATTGTCTATTGTCTAATTCTTGTAGTATGTGATGACTTTCCAAGCACAAACTCACAATGCGTCTCTTCCTATGGTTCTTTTCAATTGACTAGCTCTTAAGCGTGTCAGTAAGTTGACTAACCAATTAACCAAAGCATCTCACAAGATAATAAAAGGACTAATTGTCTAATTCTTGTAGTATGTGGTGACTCTCCAAGCACAAACTCACAATGAATCTCTTCCTATGGTTCTTTTCAATTGACTAGCTCTTAATCGCGTCAGTAAGTTGACTAACTCTGCCCCTGACTTAAGGGTAGTAGTAAGCAACTACCTCTTAAGTCCTGCTTATGGAGCTTGAGGGCATAATCAACGCCTTCTTCCATTGTATGGGCTAAGCTACATATCTCTACAACATATCTGAGTTCTACTATTAGCTCTCAACCTAATATAAATTCTCTAAATTAAATGCCAAAATTCAACCCAAGAAACTGTGTAAGAAAGGGGCTCTCTGTACCCAATAATTCAACCAGCATAACTAACAAGAAAAACACAATAATAATAATAAAACAGATAGTTAAAAAGATTACAATATGATAATAAACTAAAGACAACGAATGAAAGAGAAGCAAGAGAATCAGCGAGTAACGTATCTCCAAGACACTTAGTCCTTCCAACATCTTTTGCCTTTTAGTGTCACATTCAGCTTGATACAATTTTTTTTATTTGGCTCTATCGGAACTGATTTACTTCTAAGTCAGTGTCCCCTCTTTTTTTTATAATAAAGCCACTCGTTTTTCTTTCCCCCAAGTCGTCATTCCTCTTCAGTGGTGCAATAATGATTCTGCACTACACGTCCAAACCACCTTCTCATCTTATCCTCAATTGGGGCTCTCTAAACGATCATTTATTATTCTATCCACAAATGTTTCCTACTTACTCTATCTCAGCATCTCCATTCCTTCCACGCATCTTTAACATGTTCCTTAATTGCTCAATAATCTGACCAGTGGACATCAGCTTTACATATAACCACAGAACTTATTTCCTTCATAGCCATCTTCCTGTCAATAGCACCCTAAAAGTACCTTAGTTTCAAACTCCTGCACATATGTAGCCCTGGTAATGATTAATCATAGGAATCAGATATTCACACCGAGGTATATGCGGTAACCGGTATAGAGTATTTTCTTGACCTCGATTATACATTTGCCAAAGTTGTATCTCATGTACTCTTATTATCTGCTAATTCAAAATCCAAAAATCAACAGCTCTCCACTCTTCATATCTTGAATACATCCTTGACTTCAATTTTCCTAATTTTCCTAAATAAGTTGTACAATTCCACAATGCACTAAATCTTCTATGAATCTTGAGACGTCATGTATCATTCTCATTAAACAGCATAGTGAAATAATTTTAGACTTGACATTCCTAGATCCTTACTCCTTACTCCTTCCTCCATCCTAGCTAATAGGTCATTGTTTCTAATTAATCATACAACTGATCATATAACTTTAATTTGCATCACCGACCACCTCTTTAGTGCCTCCTTATATTTCCGAGATTTTCATATTTACACCACTGTCGTTTGTAGCTTGCCTTCTTCTCATAAATGCTCTTTTGGACTTCCTCTTTCCCAACCAACTCCAGTTGTTATCTAATTGGTTAACTCCCTCTGCACAAATTCCATTGTTAAAGTTACTACTCAATGGGTTGAGGCAGTTATTAGGTTAAGATTGGTGCAGGATGGTGGGCAATATGAATAGTCTATCTGCCACTATTAAGCTAGCTAGGCTTTGTAGCATATGCAGCAGACATGTTCCCTCCAAAATTTTAGTCAATTTGTGCCTCCATTCATTCCTTGTTATGAACATTCACCAGTTCCCAATACTGTTGAAAATTTTCAGTTAAAATATTAAAAACATGTGCATGCATGGTAGAAGCTACGCATCCAAACAACCATTCTTATATGTATACTTGTATATTTAGTGATATAAGATTAGAGATCAGAAACAAATGACAGGTTTGGGCTACTACAACAGGCTATTAAAACAGCATGCATTTTGAGTGTTATATTCTGCAGATATTGTGCAGAGCCTGTTTAACTATATTTTGCATTATGTGGCTTGTTTGTAATGAGGCAAGAAAGGTTAAAGCAAGTTTATCTCAAACAAATTAAGTTTTATCCAAAGATCTTGCTCATTGCTTAGTACTAGCTTAATCAGCTTGTCTTGGACCAAACCATCCCAGACAATTTCAGAACGGTTAAAAATGTCAGAAGCTTATTTCAGTAAAACATGGCAGCTTAACAAATTTAAAATAAACTGTGTGATTTCCAAGGCAGATTTTCCAACTCAAGCATTGGTGGCATAGATTTTATGGAAAACACTTCTCTACTGTAAAAAGAAAAATTATGCATAATCAGCACCCCCAAAGACCAACAATGAAGGTAAAGAAACATCACAGTTCCAGTAGAACCTTCCAAATAAGGAGCTGCTAACCAGTAGCACTGCAGACCCCACAATTATGCAGAACGATAAGCAAAAAAGTTTAACCTACTATGATATAGATCAAGTGGTTTTCTTTTCATTTTATTCTTTTTAAGTGATAGTTCAGCTTGGCAACAGAAAACCACCATTATATTAAAATATATTTAATCAAATATCATGAAGGAAACAACAATGAGAACAGAAAAAATAACCAACAGGCTACCAATGGAATAAAGGTTCTCGATGAAGAAACTGACCACTTTTAATTTCAGACTTGCTGGAATTTTTTGAGACCCCCAGTACAGAATAGTAATCCTACATTTTGTAAAGAAACAGTAAGCATCTACTGCTCAAAATAATAGTTTCCCTGTTGACAAAAGAAACAAATCACAGTTCCAAACATGAAGAAAAAAATAGGTGCACTCACAGCATCAGCCCTAACAATAAGCCGAGAACCCCTATGCCGATGTAAGTTCCGTGATGGTCCATGTTTAAAAATAGCAGATGGAGAGACTTGTGCAAAGAAACTTGCATGCGACGATGCCAAACAATTTTCTCTGCTTATGCGAGAAAACAAAAGAATATACTAAAAAATATTATGAAAGATATAAAATGAATATAATTATCCTTGGAAGAAAAAGGCCAATTCGGTATGTAATTTAGTACCATATCTTATCTAAGTTCACAGGTTAAGTTAAAACAAACTTTATAAATTGTGATTCACAAGCAATAGCAATGTGATATTGAAGTATGTATTTTTTGGTTAAAGCAAGAAAAGCCAGAAAGAAGCCATGCCAATAGCTCGTTCTAGTCAGCATACAGATGCTTTATTACAGAGGACTTTGCACTGACTTGAAACATCCCAATAAACAAAAAGTAGAAATCAGTCATGGTATAACCAAAAAGGGAGAAATTTAACAAGATAGCTAGCTGCTGGCATGGCTTGAAAAGAAAAAATAATTACACTATAAATTGCTTTCAATATGAATATTTGCATAACTCAAATTACTCATTCCCAATGCAAAATAAATAAGAAACTGGTTAGCTGCACGACGGAACAGCAAAAAAATAAATAAGCAAGCGAAAAATGGCAACCACCTGTTATATATAATTGCCCTGTCTGGAAGGTAGATCTTTTAAATTTTACTTCCAATGGTTCACAAAAGGCAGATAAATTACGATCTCAAGCCCCATTTGACACCAGGCTAAAAGTTCTTTTCTAAGCCAGGTAAAGAAGATAAGGTTTAAAAAGGTATAGTCCTGTTAGACGGGTTGCATGAAACCCTATCCACTTTCTGCTGTTTGGATGAGAACTCAAATAGAAGGACGAATTAATCTCTTTGTTGGTTAAGGTTCGCCCAAACCGGGATAAATCTTTATGTGCTTTGGCTGCTTTGATCTACTTGTTTGGTTGTTCATCATATCGGTTATCACTTCTAGCTACTAAAGCTCAAACCCCGCTGCGGCAAATTCCTAACAGCAAGTTGATACTATTAAACTAACTTTTTTTCCATAGTAAAAATTCAAAAAATATAAGAAATCCATGGATCAAAAAATAGCATGGTTTTATTTTACTTCTACACATTGTTCTTCAAAGAAATAACATGAACCTTTTAAATCAAGTAGGAGAACAACCTCATTAATGTTTTACCTAACCACAGAAATTTTAGAGACATTTCATTTTAAAACTATTTTGATATGTGTCTAAATCTTTAGATATACATAGATAGACAGATATAGTTAATGATGGTATTCTTCAAGATGAGTGAATTTTATTATAAAGTAGTTGTTGATTCATATTTTGGCAAAGCCGCAACAGTTATCCTTGCAATTGTTGGTCAGAAAGATAGATATAGTAGGATAAGGAAATTATATTAACAACCAACCGATTTGGCTCTTGTATGCATATATCAATAGCAGCAAATATGGTATATCTTTTAATAAATACTAATTCAAAGTTAAGTCTAGTACAGAACAGTCCAAATTTGAGGGAGAACTACTTGGTAACTGAGAGAATATAGAGAAAATATGACAGATGTAGAAGACATATTAAAGAAAAATCTGATACGAGACAAAGTATAATATGAAGTAGTAAGTAATAAATTGATAATGAGCAATCACTTTTGTAGGATGCAAAAAAAAAAAAACATGAACCATGCTTCTACATTATGAAATATTAAGAACATAAAGTAGTACAAGCAGCAGCAACTAACAAATCACAATTAACAGCAGTCAACAAATTACACGTCAGACTAGAAAACCTACTAGAAGAGTGGTCCCAGTCAGAAGGAAAAGAATGTTCTCCAAAAACTGAAAGAGTAACTCACCGAAATTGAGAGGCCCCGAATTTATCCATCAAACAACATGCAGCTACTTGACGGGCTGATGACCTGAGCATTATATGTGGTCTAGCTCCCAACTGTGGCACACATGAACCCCCGCATGGTAAGATTGCCATTAGATCCGCCTACAATGAAAGCTGCATTAATGAGCAGTACGCATACTGTGAAGAATTATGAATGCTTTCTTCAGATTAAAATATTTCTCCCTCCGTTTCAAAATATAAGTCATTCTAGCCCTTTTTTTTGTTTCAAAATATAAGTCACTTTAGGTTTTTAATGTAGATGTCTTATCATTCTTAAATATCCATCAATTAATTTTCTATGAGATTTCCATTTCTACCCTTATCTTTTCTTTTACTCCTACTCCAAATTTTTATAGAGGAGGGCAAATAGGACATTTACAATTGATAGCTCGTTTATGAGCTTCAAAAATCAATAATGTCTAGTACTTTTTTTTAGATCCTAGGTTTTTTCTTAATAGTCGAGTAGAAACCTAGAACGACTTTTATTTTGAAACGGAGGGAGTAATTATGAAGAAATCTAAGTTCATTTAATGGCTTGTGTAAAATGTATAGCATCAAAATAACAATCATAATAACAGCAATCAACCTGAGGTACAAAAATTAAGGTAACAGGTTTTATTTTGACCAAAATATAAGTATAAAATAGCCCGTTCGCAACTATTTTATTCCATGGTTTTCAATACTGATCAAGACCAAGTAGATACTTCCCTAAAAAAAGACCCGAGTAGACATATCTGTGTCATTTCAATTCTTGGCCAATCCGATCATATACTTGTAGAACAAATTTGTATTGGTGGATATTGTAGACAGAAAGGAAAACAAAACCAGAAAAGATTTCCAGAGTAAACAGCTGAGATAAAACAATAATAATAGTACTAAATCATTGAAACCATATATATGATTGTCGCCTTGTCAGCCCCTTTGATAAAAAAGGCTATAAATGAGCCTGAGAAGCTCGGCTTCAGTCGGCTTAGTAAAAACTCCTTCAACAACTTAAGTAATCTAGCTTGAACCAGTTCAAGCTCAATAAAATAAATTAACGAACATGAGCAAAACCTGTTTGAGATTGGTTCTAATAGGGTTCGTGGAGGCTCAGCTCGTTTAAGGCTCGTGGAATTGAGTTGTTTTGCATCTAATTAAAAATTATATCACCTATATTAAATGCCCTGTTTTAACATCTATCTTCTTCCTCTCTCTTTATATATTTTTAGAAAATATACGTGATTAAACCAGTTTTCTCTTACTAAGTACCGAACATAAGTTCATTATCTTATGATTTTTCTCTTTCAAATCAATAAGTGAGTTTAATATGAATTGGACATTAATAACAGACTTTTCCGCTAAGTATATGTTGAAATGTACCTCGGACTTGCGGTAGGCAGGTAGCTCAGGAAAAAGTGAAAGGGCTCAAAAAACTTGTGGCTCAACTCGGGCTTGTTTGATTATTTAACTAAACAAGCTTGAATGAAATTTCGGGCTCCGTCAGATAACGAACTCATTTGTCTTGATCACAAGTGCCCTAGTGGCCTCGCACTAAGCCTCTTTGCTAGTGAGCAAGAGGTCGGGAAATCGTACCCCCGCTTGCACATTTTCCCAATTATGGGATGAGAGTGTGTGCATGTGCGGGTGCGGGTGTGGCTACGGTCAAGTTCAAAAATAAAAAACTTAATCTCGATGAATAAAACAACATGAACAAGAGCGAGCATGTATTTTTAGAAAAATATCTCGAGTGTAATTGTAATATATATCTCTACTGGACAACACTATCCATATCCCATTCTACATTTTTTCTAACAAATATATTTTTTAAATATATACTTTGTTTCTTTTTTTAAAAATGGATTGAATTATTTCATTTAGTCATTAAATATGTTAGCACCTAAGCCTTATCCAAAAACTCAAACGCCCAATACCAAACCCAGCACCACCGAGATTTCAAACCATGGTCCATTCCTGTTTCTTCTATATTCAACATAGAGAGATACATCTTTATTAAAGCAACAGCATTTCTCATCAATTTCCAAACTTGTCCACTCCTCCCCATTCAGGGTTCCCAGCTCTTTCCAGTTGCTTCTTTGTTTATCTAAATAACACCATTTCTCATCAATTTCCAAACTTTTTCTCTCCCTCCCATTGCGGGTTTTGCGCTCTTCCCAGTTGCTTCGAGCATTAACAACAACAACAAAATTTATCTGCCAAATTCTCGATATCGACCGCCAAAAGTCTAACAAACAATTCACCTAATTCCAGTCGTAATTGACATTTCTTCTCAAACATTAACGATAATAAACAGGAAAAAATACAGCAAAAAGGAAATAGGAGGTAGGGGTGGGTTGAGCGGTTACCGTTGGATTCAGCAACTGGACGGATGAACCAACGACGGAGATTCGCCGGATTCTGGCTAGGGTTTAGTGGTGAAGGAGAGATGGAAATGAGATAGGACTTTTGCTGTCCCTTTTTTTGGAGAGAGGATTAGAGGGTGAAGATTTTTAACTTTTTTATATTATTCTTTTTCGTTAATTTTTTTTTTGCTGTATTTGGAGGAAAGGTTTATGATTGTTTGTCGCTGACATGTGGGACCACAGTGCTTAGTAGTGTGTTCTGCACGTGTGTCGCTATTGGAATTATCGATTCTTTTAGTAGTTTCTGCAGAGATTTTTTTCTGCAGAGATTTTTTTTTGTTTTTGTTTTTACAACGTTCAAATTTCTCCAAAATATATTAGATTGTTTGTATTCATGTATTTATGAGAAAGTGATATGAAAAAATATAGACAACACAATTTTGAGAATAGTTGATCTATAAATATTTAATTCGTTAACTAACAATGTGCTCACACTAAATATTTCGATGGGTAGATTTTCTTATTGATTTGTTCGGTGTCTATGAACCAACAAAATTAATTATGAGTAGGGGTGGACAACTATTATTCGAATCGACTAATCTGAACTAATCAAATCCGAACCAACCGGTTTTTAACCGAACCAATTGGGTGTTTGGGTTGGCCCGGTTTTTTATCTTCAATAACCAACTAAACCGGTTCGGTTGTTGGATGGGGCTTTCAAATAACCGATGAAACCGAACCGACCGTACCGCTATGCATAAGTCCATAAAAAATCTAGTTTTCCATTAATTTCTTGAATATACAAATAGTCATTTATCATTTTCTTAGAGAGACAAACAGTCTTCTTTAATTTCTTTGATACAAACTGAGCAGTTGTTCTACCTATGTTTTAATTCTCCACAATCATATGTTTTATTTTGTTGAGAAATACTTGACTTACAGTGTGGCCCAGCTTAATAGAATCATGAAGTTGGCGTAACATTTAGTAGTTACTTTAATCAAGTTAAGCAGAAATTGTTTTCTAAATATTTTTTTTTATTGTACCTGAAATTCAATTAGTTATGGTTATTGATGTTTCTTTTATGATAATAAACTAAGATTACAGAAGTATGCAAGTGAAAAAGCAGTTTATCTCACCCATTTAAACGTCATCATCTCAAACAATTAATGCAAAATTCATTAACAACTTGTGGTTTTATGAATCTTCATTTTAAATTCATTTCTGAATAACAAATAACAGGTTGTTTCTTTTGATTGAAGTTGATCTTTTAAATTTCAACAAATTATGAATGATGTTGAAGGTGAAAAGTAACACGCCAAACCGACCATCCAATTCAATCCAAACGAGCTTAATCGGCTTGGATGGAAACCGATCCAATTAAGGTTCGGATTGGTTGCGGATGAGAAAATTAAAAAATCGATTTTCTTTGGATCGGTGATGGATGGTCCATATTAGATCGGATACCGACTGATGCCCACCCCTAATCATGAATAAAATCAGTAAGAATTTTTTCCCAAACTGACCTACTTTTGAAAGTTTTCCCAAACTCACCTACTTTTTTTTTAAAATCTCAAACTGACCTACTCGCTTTCTCAAAAAGTGAGTTTGGTAAAAATCCCATCACTTTTTGAGACAGCGAGTGTGAGGTTTGTGTTTTTATTATTTCTCCCTGACCAAGACTCGTTGTCTCAAAAAGCGAGTGGGTTTTTCCCAAACTCGCTTTTTGAGACAGCGAGTGTCGTTTAGGGGTTTTTAATACCCCAGGCTCGTTTTTTTTCTCTCCTTATCTCCATTCGTACTATTTCTTATCTCCATTCTTACTCTCTCCTTAACTCCGAAACCCAAAATGCTAGCCTCCCAAAATCAACCTCCTACCCACAAAATCTCTTATAAATCTAAATATATTCACTTAATCTTTCACAACCCTCTCAACTTCTACTCTCAAAACCCTACTAATTCCCTAATGATCAGCCTAACCACCCCTAATTACCCTCTCTTAACAACCACCTCTTCTTCATCTTCCTTCTCTTTCTTCTACCCATCGACCACCTTCACCCATCGCCAGCACCTCGCGACTGCCCCCACCTGCCTTCCTCTCCCTTGAGCCGCATCTCGATGCTGCTACTCCTCTCAACCATTGCCTCTCCACACCCGAGCCCCGCCACTTGCCATCTCTCCCTTCCCTCTCGCTGCCTGCCTTCATTCTGCAATGGCAGCCAGCCTCCTCCACCATCGACAGCCTCCACCACTTCACCACACCCTGAGCTCCCCTCCAAGCCGCAATGACCACCTTGCTGCACCGCCATAGGAAGACTCTCAGCCGCTGCTCATCCTCCTCTCCAATCGCCTCTGCCTCCTGCGACCACCTGCGTGCCACCATCCCCGCAGCCCTACCCTCTTCGCCACGCAGTCCCACCACTGTGCCACCTCCTTGACGCCCCCTGTCGCTGCTGCTGTAATACCCTGAATTTTTATTAAGTGAGAATTGTTGATTTTACATGTTGTGCATGTATAAATTTTGTATATATGTTCTTTTATAAATTTGTTTCTCATAACATGAACAAACATTTCCTTTCTTTCTCTTTGTTTTCTAAAAGCCTATTTTAAAAAGCCTAAGCTTGTTTTTCCAAATTAAGCCCAACCTAATAAATTAAATAAATTATTTTGACCCATGAGTCTAAAGCCTACTATTTTGAAGCCCACAAACTAATTAATCCTTTAATTGTCATAACTTGTCATGTAGACACAATTAGTAGACAATTGATTAATTAATTTTGTACAACTTAATAGTAGGGGACACTAGGAGACATGTGCATGCACTAGAGTGTGCATTGCACACCCTTTATAGGAGTGGCCGGATTTGAGCAAAAGAGAGAGGGGGAGTTGATGAAGTTGTGGGGGGTAGTTATGTGATCATGGAAGTTGCTACAACTTCCCAATCCATATTGATCCTTGATCTCTAACTCCTTGATTGAATCCTAGCCATCTATTCTCATCCTAAAAGTGTATAAATACCCCTATATTTTTTCTCAGTAGTTCACTAAACAATTCAGTAAGAGAGAAAAAGATTAAGAGAGGAAAACATTGAGTAGTAATAGGGAGTAAAAGATTAGAGTGTACAAATTTGTGTGTGTTCCAACCAAGAAGAGGCCGACCAACCATCCAAGGAGCAAAAGAAGGGTTCGGGTTTCAAGCAATTCAAGGAGGAGAAGGCAAATTACAATATCTAGGAGGAGAAGGCTACTTTCTTGCACTCTAGGAACTTTCAATTTGTTTTTCTCCAATAGGTGGGTGTTTCTCATGCTTCTAAATTTACATGACATGATGAGTTATGAAGAGCATTATGAATATGAATACATGAATACTAAGAATATGAAATGTGAATTATGATTAATCATGAAAGAGGACTTTATGAGTATGAAAACTCGATGTTGTAATTATATGAGTTGAAATTAAAAACTAGGGTGTAGCTAAGCCTCATACCGGAAATGAAAGAAATGTTGAAATGATATTTGAAATGAAAAGATCAAGATTTGGATCATGTGAAAATGAATGAATAAGACCGGTATAGTGGAAGTGCTAACCCTAAGGAATTGATTTTGTTCATAATTCAATTAAATTAAGGACTAGTTACATAGTGAAGATGTGATGAAAGTAAGAGAAAAACATTGAGTATGAGGGCGATTGGATTGGTGGCGTGAGAGTATTCACAGGATATCCCATTGTAACTCCTGTTTCCCCGTATTTATACTGTATTTTGCCTCATTGTACTCTCTCGTCTATATGAGATCCTGTAATTTGTTTTAGATTGAATAAAATCGTTATTTTTGTCTCGACTCAATTTTTGGTCCTTTTATCGAATTCATTTGTGTGCACTCTATGTAGTTCTTCATGAAGAATTGACCATTCTTCTCATTTATCTCTTTAATCCCCATTTTGATACATTTTGACCAAGTCTCCTGTTGGATCCTATTTGAAGCGGATACCCTAAAACCCACAAACCCGAAACCCTACTATATAAACCTTATCTCCTAACCCTAACCCTAACCCCTAATCTACTGTTAAAACCTTAACAAACAGCCGTAACCCATTTCTTTCCCCTCCGCTCTTCTCGCATCGCCTAACCAATTCCCTACCTCTGATCACCACCACCCAATCCACCTCGCACCTCCGATCGCCTCTCCATCACCTTCGTCACCACCACCACAGCATCCAACCACCACCATCGTCCCTAACCATCAACTCCGAACCCAACTCTCGACTCCGAAACCCATTTCACCATCGTCCCCGTCCTTGAACCCATTCGCCATTACCCAACCTCCATCGCCTTCGTCTCCCTCACCATCACATCCGACTCCCCGTCGCCTCGTCAACCCCACAACACCACCACCATCAATCGCCAACACCCCTAACCCAAACCCGTTCCCTTCGCTCCTCCCCTGTTTCGAAACCACGACCAGAGCACGTCTTTCCCTTGCTAGCTTCACCCGTCGCTGCGCCGCTATCGCCGCCGCAACCTCTTTCCGACGTGTCACCGCAGACGCGCCGTCGTCGCGCCAGCCTGCGCCGTTGCCACCCTCTCTCTCGCGCCCTGTTTCGTCGAAGAAGAGAACGAAGAAGAAGAACGAGATTTGGGGCGGGATTTGATCTCGGCCATCGGATCGCATCAAGATCCGTGCGACTGAGCCAGATCTGATCGCCGTCCCATGTCTCACCCACAGCAGATCCAATTCGCTGTTTCCTGTTCTGGCACGGATCCGCTGCGGAGGAGATCGCCATTGGCTGCGCTCGCTGTTTGGTGTTCTGGGCGCAGCGAATCCTGTCGTGTTGTTTGCTGTTTGGCCGATCTGGTGTGGGGAATTTCGCGCTTCTGTTGGATTTTCGCACGTGCTTCACACATGCTTTTGGGAGACTTCTTTCGGGATTTTTCGATCCAATTTTCTTTAACAAGTGGATCTAATCGTCGTCAATTAAGGCAAGTATCCCTTGTACAATTTTATTCGTTCTAGTACAAGCAATCCTTAATAAATACTACAAATAGTTAGAATTGTGACTCTCCTTGACTATCGTTGTTGATCAATATGAAACCTCCAAAATTTTATAATTTTAAGAGTCACAAAAATTTCATTGTATTTAATTATAATTACTTGGACTCTTTTACCCCTTGAACACATGAACACATGAGATTAAGGAGCCCTAAATTTGTAGACACATGGTATATTTGTATTTGATGAACTTACAACCATTTGACTTGGAAAACAATTATTACTTGCTGTTTGACCACCATTATCATGTATTTATATCACACAATAACTTAGACGCCTAATAACAAATTTCCATGAAATCTATACTAGTAAGTTATTTCCACATGTTGCTGTCCTGAATCTTCTTTTGCTATTTTGACCTATTTAACATTAGAATCTGAACCTGAGACCTGAATAGAAATTGTAGCCCTGAATGTCTAGATGTCGTTAGACTCCGAAATTTTTGAATTTGGAGTTACGGTCTAGGAGTTATTGCAGTTTTACTGCAGCTGTATTGGTAGACGCAGATTCGCAAAACTGCTGCACACCTTTAGTTTGCGAATTAATTTAACTATGATTTCTTGACTTGTTTCGCACACATGTATGCTTGCTTGATAAAAATTAATAAATTTAATAAGTCAGGGGTTTAAGAGAAAGACCATAATAGTGGACAATATAGGTAAGTGTACTCGGAAGGGGGCCTGTGTTTCCCAGTACTCGGTTCATGAACTTGTTGCACTTGATGTATTCATGGAGTCAGTTACTTGGCTCATGAACTTGTTGTATTTATGAACCCACTGTGTGGTTCTTGAACTTGTTAGTATTCACGGACTCGCTTTGTGAACTTGTTATTTATTTTCGTATTCATGAACCGTGCTTGCTTGATACTTGATACCTGAGTACGCCGCCCTATAAAATCCATTACTAGGTCTAAACGAAATTGCATTGTCTGTAGCAACCATGTAGTAAAAAGATGGATGCATGAAGTGCTACTTAGATAGTAATAACTACAAGACTTGAACATGACACCTGTTACTCGATACTTGAGCACATGATACATGAAACCTGATACATGAAACTCGAACTTGATACATGTTTACTTGAAGGTTGATGACTTGTTACATGAGACTTGATACTTGAATAATAACACTTGACATTTATGACTTGATACTTGAGACCTGACAACTTGACACTAGACTTGAGACTTGACACCCGACACTTACTAGATGCTTGTCACTTAAGGTTAGATACCCCTACATGTACACTTGTCACTTGTTCCACCATTAGTGTTTGTTACCCAATCTAGTCTCTTGAGTTGTCCGTCCTACTAGTTAGTTCTTGAATCTCCATTACTTGTTGTAAACCCTATTATATTCTTGATTCCAATTCTTATATCCCATTACTTGTACTCGTTTTTACTATTTGTGGCCCTAACTTGCACTAAGGGCATTTTCTCTTGTTTTCTCTATGTTTTCTTTTTTTATAATTATTAAATAGACTGTGGAGATGTGGTACCTGCTGGAATCGGTGAGCAGACGTTCTAGGCCTTGCTTGGGAAAATCTTTCTTTAATTATTTCGTTCTGTAATTGAGTTATTTCATTTGTTGTTGCTTAAGACTTGTAACGGGCTTATGTTCCTGAGTTTTATTTTGATCCAGATTTGAAAACTATTTGGACATTATTATTTGTTTTCAATTGTTTTCTGTTGCTTAATGAATTATTCATGCATGCTTGGTTATATATAAATCTTGTTATATCCTTGTTATGATGCTGAGTCGATCCTACAGCTTATGGATGATGTTAAAATCATTCGCTGGGCTTCATCACGCGCTCGTATTCCATATTTTTGGGAAGCGGGGCATGACACCCATGATGCGTCATGAGTAGAACGTGGATGCTGCTCCATAGTACCGTCCCGGTGGCAACGCTCGTAGGGTGTTTGGCGACTGCGGGTGGTGTCATATCTATGGTAGGAGGTGAAGTACCATAGGATGCCTGCATGATGAGTCATGTGTCAGTGCGTTGGAATTCTCTCCAGGGCGCCTAAACATGAGTTCGTAGTTCGTAGAACATCTAGGATACTTACCTTAGTTACAGAAGTAGATTAAGTCATGGCGAGGGATTGAACCCTACAAGATGAAGAACGGTTAAGGCCTTGTCCTCGGATCTATGTAGTATGGGCAGAATAGACTCTGAACAAGTGCGCATTAGTGGCATATAATATTTAATTGCATTAAGGACTAAGTGCACATTCACAACACGACATCAATAGGATAGTCCCCTTAGCTTTGTTTGTGAGCAAGTTTATGGTTTGTTAAGTGTTGAGAATCATTATACTGTTTTCGGCATAGAGAGGATGGCCGTGTATAATATTTCGTCAGTGAATGAACTGACGTGCCCACTGTTTCTATGCAGGGAAAAGCACATGAAAAAGATTAAGGAGGAATTGATGCTTAAAGATTATTCAAGTGTTGTTGTATTTCATTCATTGTTGTAAAATTTGCTTCGCTGTATAAGTGTTAATGTAATGTAACTCTGATGTAAAGTAATGTTTTATTTTCCTTGTAAAATTGTACGAAGTGAAGTGAAAAGATCTCGTGGAACTCGAATTCAGCCTGTTCTGGAATTTGGGGTGTTACAGCTGCACCCCGATGCACCATCCCACAGTCACCACCGATCGATCCCCTGCCTTCTGCCTCCGATGCAGCAACCCAGTGCTACCACCTGCCCTTGTCGCTGCCTCGCTTAATGTGACCCCAAGCCCCGCTCATCCTGCACGTCGTCGCCCCATCGCCTGTGCCATCTCCTCCACTGCCTCTCCATCTCCGCAGCGACGAGCATCGCCTTACCGGCCAACATCCCACTGCCACTGCCTTGCAACTACACCACCTCGATGTCCTCTTGTTGTGGTTCCCTTACTGGTACCGCTCCTTGCCGGCACCACCAGGAGCTTGCGCCTCACTGACCCTGCCACAGTCAACCGCCCCGTTGTCCCTCCATCGGAGCGCCGAAGTCGACTTTGCCTTGTGTTTTCCTGCTGTCGTCGGTGTCATTGTGTGTTGTTGTTGCTCTCACTGTTCGTTGTCGTTGCCCTTGGTGTTGCTGTTGTCTCTTGCTCGTTGCCGTTGTCTCTTACTGTTGTTGCTGTTGTTCTTGCTGTGTGTTTCCGCGCGTCGTGCCGCCATTCTTCTTCCCTTGGTTTCTCGTCGCACATGCAAACGTCGTTATATGGCAAGTATCTTGTATATTTTTATTGTTACGTACAATTATTTTATTTGACCACCCGCAATTAGTATTCATATTTGATTATCGCATTTTGCAAACCGTTACCGTCCATGTTCATAAGAAATGTTCTTTATAAGTTTCAATTGATTGAACCATCGTATTTGAAATCCCTCCATGTTTAAATCAGTCGTTATATATTGCATTGAACCAATCCGGTTGCCTCTGTGATTCGAAGCCCATCAAAAGATCTTAAATATCAATTTGTGTGCTTCTGCCTTACTGTTTGTTCTAGATTTCTTACGAATCCAAATTACCCGATTTTTATGGTTTCGCATGGATCCATCTTCAAGGTATAACTCCTAAACACGATTTATGGTTTTCGCATGGATCCATGACTACGTTTCGATATTTTTTTTGTAATTTTTTCGCTGTGTATTTAATCTGAGATTACCCTCGAAACTTAACAGTACGATCATATCATGGGCATCCATGTTCTCATGTTGCATCTGAAGCTCAGAGTTCATGGTGGCTAGCATGAGACAACCAATGTCCAAGCCGTCATCTTAATGCTTCTTATGAGCATCCTTTTCGGTGCGAGGGGCATTTGCAGCAAGTGGGTCAGGAATAGGCTGCTCTAGAACATACAACTTTTTCTCATGCCAGAGGACTATCCTCAGATTCCTCTAGCAGTCTTGAAAATTTGTTCCAGACAGTTTGTCTTCTCAATGACAGATTGCAATGATAGGTTATTTGATGTGTTGGATGCCATGGAAATCTTTCAACAGAAATATGCAAAGTAAATATCATTTCACAGAAATTTTGCAAAGAAAGAAATATTTAACCATCAACAGAAATATGCAGAGTATGTATCATGACATTGCAATATTTAATAAGGTCTTTCTATTAAATGTGCCTCATACTATTTTTATTCAAAAACGACCCTCATTATTGACTCGGAAAATCCCATCGTAAGATTTCTAGAAGGCCAAGATCCATATTTCACCTAGTTTTGAGTCAGCTTTGGCTGATCACCCAAAATTCAGGTATTTAGGTAGGGAACATTTCCCAATTACATCATATACAACTCTTGGATAGTTGGGTGAGTAACACTTACTCTAATCTATCTCATAGACTAAAGCCCAACTCTATGCCTCTAAACCTTCAATTCTATTAAAATAGTCTAGTTAAGTCAGACCCAATAGTTGGCAATTGAATATTACTTTTATCCCATCACGTCTCAGTAGGATAGATAAAGACACCCTGTTTTGGCAGACCTACACTTAATTGATCCTAGCCTAGACGAGTGTCACGCATTGGAAGACATCTTATTGCAACGTAATATTTACTTTGAGGAATTTTGTTATTTTATTAATTGATCTCACCGTTCATCATCATTAGCATACATCAATGCATCTCATACAAAATTAAAAGCATAAAATTTATGTGACATGGTTGTGGCCCTAACACACTGATTCTCTTAAGCCAAGGAGAGTATCAAAAACTAAACAAAGGGATTATACCGTCTTCTCCAAGCAACTTTCCAATCTTGTCCTTGTATGGTTGTTAATTCCTTGCCTCCTCAGTGAGAATACATTTACATATAAAGAAAGAATGTACAATTGGAGTTTAAAGAGAAAGGATTACATTGAGAATGTAAAGAGAAAGGCACGACACGCAGGCCGTATTCAAAATATCAAAATATAAACAATACATCACAGAACATAAACCATGTATCACAAAACTAAACCATGCATTACAAAACTAAGGCCACAACCAAGCACCATGCATCACATAACATAATAATCAAAGAATATGTTTTTATGATTTATTTAGTTTATTTAAAAAAAGATTGGTTTTTTGGGGAATCATTATTGCCCTACGCAGAGCTAGCGCGGGGGTCCCGCTGCCCGGTCAGTAGGCGGGGGTCAAGGAGAGGCCACCTCTTGCGGGGTGCGGGGCAGCGCCCCGTTCCAATTTTTTTTGCCTCATCATCCCTTACCCCCGCCAATGCATGAACACTTCATGTTTTAAGAAACCCTAACTCCACTGCAAACGACGCAAGTGCATGTACTATTCATGCTTTAGAAACACCCCGTATTGTACGATGTCTGAATATATATATATATATATATATATATATTGTCCGTATGCGTGCACTTGATTGCAGTATTATGGGTTGATTTTGCTATCGTGGTGTGTGGTTAGGGTTACAGGACGGTTCATGGGAGGATTGCATTCTAAAAGATGCACGAGAACGAGGAGGACCGATACTAGTATAAACGCTAGTTTTTGGTACGACGCCTATGCAAATATAACATTGTATGATACTACAGTGGATATATATTGCGTACGCTCGATGAACCTCTCGTCTCGCACTCGTAGGAACCCATTTAAGCTTAAGATGGGCAGCCAACACAACAACCACCAAACCATGGGCTAGAAGCCATGGTTTGATCCAAAACCACCTACACACCTATCCTACCCCCCCTAGCTTCAAAACCGGCCCATATCCCTTCTTTTCTCCATTGTTTCTCCACTCCATTCCACCTCCTTGCTCTGGAAATTTCAGAACTCCTCCAAGAGAGAAAAAAAAGGAAGAAGAGAAAGTGAAGAAGTGTCTCAAATAAGGATTTTTAAAGGAAAAAACATGAGAAGATCAATTCCTCTACAACAAACAAGGGTGGGGAGTTTCTCTAAACCTTCTTTTATGTCTTTTAATTGATTTCCTTGCATGCATGTTTGGTAGGATGTGCTAGGATGAACATCTAAGAGCTTGAATGATGAAATTAGAACTGAAACTAGAAAACTGGTTCAGAATGCTATTTTGTTGATTTTTCCGAGAGAAAACTACAAAGAATTAGACCATGAAATTTTTAGGGATTGTTCATATACATGTGGAGATATTTTATGATTTATTTAGGATTTTTTTCAGGTCATTTGCTATTTTAATAAAATCTAATGGTAGAACTATGTCGTAAGGCAGAATCAGCAATTGATAAACAGAATGACTGATGTTGTAGGAATTTTCCTAATTTATTGGTGCATGATCTTGATCTGAAATTTTTACGCTAGATTCCTTCTTGCATCTAGATTCTGCAAAAAAATCAGGAAAATGTTTGGACGAGTTTATGGGCTTGAGCAAAATTGATTTCTAATTAGTAGCTGAAGCTGAGCTGAAGAATAGGATGACTTTTCTGTGATAAATTGAAATAGAGAGAACTCACTGTATACTTGGAGTTTTGATATGAGATCTTTTGCACATTGTTTAGTATGATCTCTAGTTTCATCACCATAAATTTTATGTCATTTGGACAAGTATGGAATTTAATATGATTTTATGAGTATGTACTGTGCTGGTTTCAGCCAGTTTTGATACCCTGTAGAGATGGGGCATTTGAGACTCATTAAGGGCACATTTTGAGAACCTGATTCATTAGAGAGTTGTAGTAGACACCTAGATCTTTCTAAAAAGATCAATTTGAGGTAATTCCAGTAAAGGGTTGATTTACTGTTATTTTTGTAATGCTTGACAGAGACCTAGAGTGGATCTGAGTGCTCTAATTTAGAGAGACCCTTTCTGTGGTTTGGTGCATTGGTGAGAGATGTGTGTGTTAGGGTGATTTATTGGTATAATTTGGACTCATGAACAACTATAGAGTTGTTGAGGACACCCACACCCTTCTATAGAAACTGGGTTAGTCACTAGAGTAAGGGATGACTCTTGTCTAGGGATGGTTGATATCTGTTATTAAGGTTGTTGACTCCCAGAGTGGGATGTGTGACTCGAGTTAGTCACTAGAGTAAGGGATACCCTGCACCTGTCAACCCTACATTATAAACTTCCACCGAAGCGTAGGACATTCGAGCCGTGCCATTATTATAAGTTCACAAAGGTGAACATACATTCACAGCCGGGGCAGCGGCGAATGTAGGCCGGAATGCTGGACAATTCCAAGCCGGGGAAGTGGCGAACCGGACCGGTATCGCCAGGGCCAGAGGTTGATAGGCAAGTATGGAAGCAGTTTTATCTTTACCCGAAGTAATTAGAGTAAGGCAGGAGTTAGAATGGCATATGAAAGGGTTGGAAAATTGCATTAGTCCTAGTAAACCATAATCGGTGTTGTACCTTCCAGTCGTAGGGATACGTTTTCGGCACTCATGGATGAGTCATCGGCTCGTATCTCGATCTGTTAATTCTCAAAGCTTTGTCGGAGTAAGGTACAGGAGGCTAGGAGGATTTGACCTCCCGAGGTGCTCACGTCCCTATGCGCGGGGGTTTATGTTTTGGTATATAGAAGTTCATAACCCGATTAGGAGTGAACACGCATGCGTCAGTCCATAGGGGTGGATATGGGGAATCAATCGGTCGGGTGACCAGATTCAACGCAGCTTTCTGAGGAGGTCCGTGCACGGATACGAAGTGACAGCTACGACCACCAATTAGGTACTGCAGTGGCGGCACTAGATCGACCAGCTGCAACCTCCTTGGGCGACGGACAATCTATTGGGAACTGGATGAGTACAAGGTTAGGATGCATAGCGAGGGATTGAACCCTACAATCAGGAGAGGCGAACTCCTTGGAAAGTATGTAGTATGGGATGCATACGTTTCCATCGAAGTTGATTTTGGGAAGGTATGTAGTATAGAATGCATACGTTCCCAACTGAATTCCATTAGAGTAGGTGCATCGGGTGCATTCTTATTTCGCGCATTAGATTAGGCTATGCTTGGGTCTGGAATGCATGTAGTATGGGATGCATGCGGATCCTGATTCCTAAGTCTTGCTTACTTTAGAATAGGCTTGTGATTGGTGCATTTCATTGTTAGATCATGACATACACGAGCACTACATAATTTAGGATGCACATTTCCTTTTCCATTCAAGATGGTTTGTGATTGCCAGTTTGGAGGATCGCTGTTATTATCAGTATTGCGTCAGTCGAAGTACTGACGTTCCTCATCTTTTAGGTACCGGTTCTACCTTTCGAGTAGGTGCAGAGATATCAGAGTCGCGCAGCAGAAGACTCAAGTCGATGAGCAAGTCCTAGGGAAGCAGATTGGCCGTTCAGCAGAGCTTCGACAGTGAGCCGTCGACTGCCAGTGAGAGAGAGAAGTTGTTAACTTTACAAAAGGAGTGATGTATGTTGTAATAAGATGTACTAAGTTTATGTAATTTGTATTCTTGTCAAGAACAAGATATTGGTTGTAATCAATGATGTAATGACTTTATTTGGCAATAAAAAGTTTTTAAATTTCCGTGTTATTACTGTGTTGAGATGCATTTAAAGGCAAAGATTCTGGTGAGTGTCACGGATGTACGGTAACGGGGATCCGGGGCTCTACATTAAGAAACCCTAATGTTACTGCAAATCACATCTTTCTAGGGTTTTCAATGGTTCCAAACCGATGACTACCCTTGTGTGGCATCTGTGTTAACAACCAACACATAAATGAATCTTTATATTGCAACTGTTGCAAAAATTATATCACATATGAATCTTTCTACCAAAAGTGTGAACATATCATGAATAATCACAAATCATACATAACCGAATTATGATTTCGCAAGTGGCTCTGATACCATTGTTAGGTTTCGAGGGTAATCTCAGATTAAATACATAGCAGAAAAATTACAAAAAAAATATTGAAACCTAGCCATGGATCCATGCAAAAATAATAAATCGTGTTTAGGAGTTATACCTTGAAGATGGATTTGCTGTCTCCACAGTATGCCGATCACAGCACTACAATATTGTGGTGCATTTACGGTATCTACACGAACGGATTAAATCAAGTTTTCCCTCACGCCACGGTGCTAGTTGCGGGAAGGGGATGTTCCTCACGATCTCTTTCTCACACAATTTCTGTGACGGCTGGGGTTTTCTCATATATCATTTTTCCACAGATACGTATAATATATATAGGTGCAGAAAATCAACCCTAAGAGAGTAATAAGATTGTGGGACTCACGATCTGACCCGGTTCAGATTCGTGTGTGGACCTTTGAACTTTAGTCGGCCCATTTAATCTAATTAAATGTCCAACCAATGTCAGGAGTCCAAGACTTACTTGGATCCCCAATTAAATTCATCTTATGAATTTAAATCCCAATTTCGATCCATTCTAAGTGTGTGACCTTGTAGGTTCCATTACGTTGACAGTAATACTAAAATCATATTCTAGTATTAGAAACAGTGAGCGGTATCTAGCAATACATTACTTCTATTCAAGTAACGAGAATGGCAGTGATTAGACATAACCTATCCGTGACCAATGTTACCATGTAGTTTAGTCCCTTTGTCCAGATATCTTAATTGACCACAAGGCATAGAGCATGTCACATTTGTATAGTTCAATCTTTGGTTTTTTGATGTCCGAGTAGACTTACTAAAACAAATGAGCTCAATATCTCATATTGACTCATTTGAGCACGACCATGAATTGTAGTCTCACTCAATCAAGGGGCCCATAGATTTCGCTCATGTTATGTAAGAGGGACAAATTCTATCTAAGTCACTCGCATCCCTCCGCATGATGTAGTATATCCAATAGTCGACTTTATAATCACCTTATTACATGCAACGTTTGACGATATTAAAATATATAACTTCTCATGTAGGGAACCGTAGTGACTTGAAGTCAAAGGACTACATACACCATGGTCACTGTGAGAACCGCTTATGACACTCACTTAACGATCCATGCAGCGTTCTCGTGGTGGGTCAGTCCAGTACATTATTACTCTAATATGTACCCATGTGAAGACTTAATATCTTACATCCATGACCCGTGAGATATGGTCATCAGTCTACACACACACTAATCTCCATGTATTATGGTTGTCCTAATTCACAATAATACTTGACTAGGGACATTTAAGAATAGTGTTCTGATTACAACCAATAGGATCTCACAATCAAGTCATGCACTTGATATCCCATGTTATTGAATCTACTATTGCAAAGACTTTATTATATTCATTTAATCACAATAATCAACACAATAAATAAAATACCTCATATATAAAATAAACATCATGATACAATGTAAACTAGTAATGTCAATACACAACTGGCCTCTAGGGCATACATCAACACGTACACCTTAAGAGGCTCTATCAAAGAGCAGACTAGACATGAGAGGTCTGAAGTCTCAAAGACATTGTTTCAATGCAAACTGGTAGAAGAAATCCATGTCGGAACTCATGTGCTCAAGATAATTGGGTACATAGAGAACCTTGAAATGCTTGGTTTCCCTTTGGGTCAAGCAAGAGGCTCTATCAAAGAGCAGACTAGACATGAGAGGTTTGAAGTCTCAAAGACATTGTTTCAATACAAACTAGTAGAAGGAATCCATGTCGGAACTCATGTGCTCAAGATGATTGGATACATAGAGAACCTTGAAATGCTTGGTTTCCCTTTGGGTCAAGAGTCGGCCACTGACTTGTTCTTGGAATCGTTGTCGGAAAGTTATAGTCAATTCATCATGAACTACAATATGAATGAAATTGAAAAACCTCTACCAGAACTGCTAATCATGTTGAGAACTGCTGAGCAGAATATTAGTAAGGAAAAGACCATTATGATAGTCTAATAGGCCAAAGGTAATAGCCAGGGAAAAAAGGCAGATTAAGAAATTCAAGGGCAAGGGCAATTTCAAGCCCAACACTTCTGCCTTGAAACCTAAGAATGGAGTGGCCAAGGAGGGCACATGCTTTCACTGGGGTGATACCGGACATTGAAAAAGGAACTGCCATAAGTACCTGCAGGAGCTTAAAAAGATGAAAGGAAGTGAAACTTCCACTATAGGTATATTTTTGTTATAGAAGTCAATTTATCTACTTCTGCATTTTGGGTATTAGATAATGGATGTGGATCTCACATTTGTCTAAATGTGTAGGATCTCCATAGGAGTAGACCATTGACTAAGGGCGAAGTTGACCTACGAGTTGAAAATGGAGCAAAAGTTGTTGTTTTAGCTATAGGAACTTGTCACTTATCTTTGCCCACTGGGCATATTATTGAGTTAGAGAACTTTTATTTTGTGTCTGCTATTAATAGGAATATTATTTCTATTTCTTGTTTGGACAAGAAGGGTTTTTTCATTTATAATAAAGGACAAAAATTGTTTTATTTATTTGAATTATATCTGTTATGCTAGTCCACAATTGAGTGATGGACTTTATATCCTTGACCTTGAAATGCCCATTTATACTATAAATACTAAGAGGTTCAAATCAAATGATACGAACCAAGCTTACCTCTAGCATTATCGTTTGGGCCAAATAAATGATAACCGCATATCCAAACTCCATAAAAATGAATTCTTGGACTCATTTAATTTTGATCATATGAGGTATATGAACCTTGTTTGTTGGGCAAGATGACAAAAGCTTTATTTACTGGAAAAGGTGAAATAGCTAGTGAACTTTTTGGTTTCATACATAGTGATGTCTACGGACCTTTCAACACATTGGCTAGAAGAGGTTTTCAGTACTTCATTACATTCATTGATGATTTCAGTAGATATGGGTTTGTGTATCTAATAAAACACAAATCAGAGTCATTTGAAAAGTTCAAAGAATTCAAGAAGGAGGTACACAACCAACTTGGTAAAAGTATTAAAACACTTCAACCAGATCGAGGTGGTGAGTACTTAAACCAAGATTTTGATGACCATCAAAAAGAGTGCGGGATTATATCTCAACTCACTCTCCCTGGAACGCCGCAATGGAATGATGTCTCTGAGAGGAGGAACCAGACCTTGTTAGGCATGGTCCGATCCATGACGAGTCATGCAGATCTTCCAAGCTCCTTCTGGGGACATACTCAATTAACAACTACTTTCATGCTTAACTGTGTTCCATCAAAAATGGTTCAAAAAACACCATATGAGATATGGACTGGGAGGCATGTGTATTTTATGAAGATTTGGGGTTGTGAAGCCTATGTAAGACGCCAAGTATCTGATAAACTGGGTCTCAAATCTAATAAGTGCTTCTTTGTAGGATATCCCAAGGAAACCAAGGGATACTATTTCTATAATCCTGCTGAAGGCATAGTATTTGTCACACGGGCTGTTGTTAGAGAGAGAATTCATCTTCAAGAGAACCAGTGGGAGAACGATAGAACTTGAAGAAATTTAAACTTTGCATAGTAACAACAAACCAATGGTGGAAATGGAGCAAGCTCCACAAATCATTGTGGAACAACAACCTGCTCAAGCAGCACAAGGCCTACGTAAGTCTAGTAGGATACCTCATCAACCCGAGAGATATAAATTGCTCATGACTCAACATGGTGATGTATTACTCATGGATCAAGATGAGCCTACGACTTATGAGGAAGTTGTAAAAGACCCAGACTCTGAGAAATGACTTGAAGCCATGAGGTCTGAAATGGAATCCATGTATGCCAACCAAGTATGGACCTTGGTAGACCCACCTAAAGTGGTAAAACATGTTGGGTGCAAATGGGTTTTTTTAAAAGAAAACTGACATGGATAGTAACGTGCAAACCTTTAAGGGGCGGTTGGTGGCTAAAGGTTTCAAGTAAGTTCATGGTGTAGACTATAATGAAACTTTTCTCTCAGTTGTCATGCTTAAATCTATTCGGATCTTGCTTGCTATTGCAATATATCACAATTATGAAATCTGGCAGATGGATGCCAAAATTGATTTCCTAAATGGAAATATTCTCGAGAATGTGTACATGACACAGCCTGAGGGTTTTGTCACTCCAAAGAATGCTGGAAAGGTGTATAAACTACAGTGATCCATTTATGGATTAAAGCAGGCTTCTAGAATTTAGTTTCAAAGAGTTTAGTTTCATCAAGAACGAAGATGAACATTGTGTCTACAAGAAGGTTAGTGGGAGCACATTTATATTTCTGGTGTTGTATGTAGATGTTTTACCACTAATCGGAAATGACATCCCTACCTTACAATCTATAAAGACCTGGCTCGGGAAATGTTTTTCATGAAGGACTTGGGTGAAGCTATCTATGTATTATGCATCAAGATCTATAGAGATAGATCAAAGAGACTGCTTGGCTTGAGTCAGAGTACATACATAGACAAAGTATTGAAACATTTTAATATGCAAGAGTCCAAAAAGGGATTTCTGTCTATGTCGCATGGTGTAAGTCTGTCTAAGGCTCAATGTCCTACAACTCAAGATGAGAGTGACCACATAACTAAGATTTCATACGCATATGCAATTGGATCTATCATGCATGTCATGTTATGTACTCGTTCAGATGTCTCATATGCCTTGAGCATGACGAACAGCTACCAGTTAGATACCGGTGAGAGTCACTGGACTGCTATCAAGAACATCCTTAAGTACTTAAGAAGGATTCGTTCTTGGTATATGGTATCGAGAAGGAGCTTATTGTAAAAGGTTACACTGACTGTAACACCCCAAATTTTTTGCCCCGAAACACAAAAAGCTTACGGAATTCTGCTCAAAATTCCGTAGCTCACAATCCACATAATATTTTCATGGGCTCCCCAGGCCAAAATGAGCAGATACACACAGGCAATATAATAAAATTCTCTGGGGGCCAAACTCATAACGGATTATCAAATATCAATTAAAAACTATAAATTTCTTTGAAAAACGAGGTAAAATTTTAAAAAAATCCTTGTAAAATCTACCACAGAGCCCGGTACTCCACAACGAGATGGGTACGGGTCACAAACATACCATACCACCTCACACTATAATCATCATCGTCATATACATGCTTATACGCCCATAATACAATTTAGATCATAAATTTTACTATTCCTATAACTAAATAGTACACATTTTTAAAATAAAAATTTATCCTACCAGTCCACGCCTCACCTCTGCACTGATGAGAACCTGCAACAGTGGGGGACCTAGGGTAGTCCTCAAACTCCCCTAACCCCCCAAACACTAAGGGGTCAGCCATTTCTGGTGTGAGTATAGTTATTAATCTAATAACAAATTAAAATAGTATAAAGAAAATAATTTAAACTTACAAATACAAAGTTAAGATAATGCAACCTGAATCCTGAACACAACAACATCATCAATACGACGATATATCGATACTTTCCAACCTGCATTCAACTATATAATTATCCATAACTTCACACATTTCACTATATGCTTCACGTCAACCACGTAAATATATCCTTATCTTACATTCGCATAATACGAATATTCATCTTTCCACACTTATCGTCATATCAACATTTCACTATTTATATTAATATAACTACATGATGTTATTACATCATTTCTCCAACTCTATTTAGCCATGCGCTTCATTTACTTATATTATGTCATCAACACACACATTCATCCTGGAAGTTGTGCCAAGGCAGGTAGTTCCCACCATTCCCACGAAAATAGCGGGCGAGTAGTTCCCCGACACACTTCCAAGGTACACAAATTCATATCACAACATACTTTCTTTACTAACCATTTTCATACCCAATCTCATAATACAGGTATTTATTTTATTGTGTTATAATAAGTATCACATCATAAACATATGCAGCTATTCTCATAATACCACATTTATCCATACCTTATGACGCAAATATAACATCTTATTATCATTTTCACTTAATCCCCAAACACAATCTGAGGCCACAACATATCACATCCCATAGCCGATAGCTTGGGTAATAATCACCGCACCCCAAACACACAGTTTGGGTAATATCACATCACATCTCAAGCCGATAGCTTGGTTATTAATTTCACTTCAATCATTAATCATCTTCACTTCACTTTATTTCTCATTTCTATCAATCATTACCACTATTATATCCACTCACCCTGCGAATTATGCCAAGGCAGGTAGTTCCCACAATTTCCACAGAAATTGCGGACAGGTAGTTCCTTGACACAATTCCAAGGTACAACTCATATCAATCTGTATTTACTTTAATGATCCCATACGTAATACAATTACTTCATATTATTCATGATAACACATCTCTTTTATTATTTTCACCTTAAATTAATCACATGCTGTATTTATCATTTCTTTTTATACACTAACTCATAACACGCTCACTTTCATAATTACTTCATTCACAACAACATTCTTTCCCATACACAATTCACATTTTACTATCCACTTTCTTTTCCACATGCAATTCACATTTTACTATCCACTTTCTTTTCCACACGCAATTCACATTTTACTATCCACTTCACATTTTACTATCCACTTTCTTTTCCACACGCAATTCACATTTTACTATCCACTTTCTTTTCCACACACAATTCACATTTTA
The DNA here is from genome assembly GCA_017893485.1 of Hemerocallis citrina. Lineage (NCBI taxonomy): Eukaryota > Viridiplantae > Streptophyta > Magnoliopsida > Asparagales > Asphodelaceae > Hemerocallis > Hemerocallis citrina. The sequence continues at coordinate 148,903,354 of CM030368.1, read as the reverse complement.
CTATCCACTTTCTTTACTCTCACATTTTTATTAACACCAGTTATTTTATTAGTTTGTCGACCAGTGAGCCACAGTATCCCAACATACTGAAAGCCGACAGCCCAGTAAACACGCGGTCCGATGCTTACACAGAGTCTTACTCGTCCGAGGCTACGTCTTCCTCCTAGCCGAACTAGCGAGGGAAAAACCACGCCCCAGGTAAACTGGGTACTTCCTCGCGACGGCTGTCATCGAGGGAAAAACCATGCCCCAAGTAAACTGGGTACTTCCTCCCAGCCGATAGCCAGGAGGGAAAAACCACGCCCCAGGTAAACTGGGTATTCCTCGCGACGGCTGTCATCGAGGAAAACCGGGCCTCAAGCCGATAGCTTGGGCGATAAAATCCACGCACCCCAAATATAGTTTGGGTCCACTATTCCCAAGCCGGTCCTTGGGCGTTAGGAGGTCTAGCCCAAACCCCCAGGATTGCTGTAGGTACTGGTCAACAAAACTATTTGTTATTAGCATTAATCATTTCATCTTTTCAGCTTACTTTATCAACACACGCATTTTACTTATGAATTCAATAATTGCCACACCTTGACTTTAATCACAAAAATTAATACCACATTTTATTAGCACGTACCACCTGAACTTTTATTTTCATATCAATATACCAGGTTATGCACACACCCTGTTATTCCACACATAACTCATCATATCATATTATTACATAATATTAATGCGCCAAGTTATATCATTAATAAAAGAATTATAAGGAGTTATTCCGTGTCGTAAGCATATCAAAATAAGTCATCACATACTAATATCATATGATTACCCATTACTTGTCTTCGAACATGATTAGAATGTAAACATGTACCCACTTATTTAATTCATCAATTATTGCATCACCCATCTAATCCTCTCTATATATATTACAAATAAACACCACACATGCGGGTTTCCCAGAATAAGGGGCCAAATTCACTTATTCCCTCTAATTAAATCTTATAATATCTAATTATAGCATACTAGCTCATACATCATGTTTCATATAAGTAAAATCACCTATAAGGGCTTATATGCCCCAAAACATGCACAAAACGGGCACTATAATTACAAGGATTTTCAAACATGATCACAATCACTAATTTCGTCTAATTACATCTTATAACATCCATCCATAGCATGCTAGCCCATACACCAGGCTCTGCATATACCCAATTGCCTATATCGGCCTATATATCCCAAAAACATGCACAGGGTAAAAATATGCATAAACGATTTAATATATTTAATTTTTATACTTCAACACGTCACATTAACCCATAATATAGGTTTTGTATACTTAAAATAGTTAATTTCCTCAAATATCACAAAAACTCAGTTTCGGACCCTTAAAAATCTGTATTTTCATTCAAAATCAGTTTTTAATATAACTTCTACAAAATACATCACAAAGCCACGAAATTCGGCCACAATATAAAATATTTATAAATACAACATACTCACCAGACGGATCGAGCAAACGATGTCCCACGTCCGTCCTGTAGCCAGTCGAAGTTCGACTTTTTCCTCCTAATTGAAAAATTATAGAACCGATTAGTTCAAAGCTCAAAACTCAACCTACGGACCTCCAAATTTCGATCCGTCTTCACCCACGCGTCACAAATGACATATGTAGGTGAGCTACATCGATGGATTTCGAATTCGGATTTTAATACAAACACTCCCTTATTGATCGGAGGCTTTCTAATAAGAAAAATTCATATTTTCTAAATTCCTTAATCTCCTTTGTCCTAATCTCACCTAAATCTCGCTCGGGCATTTCATCGAACACCCGGCGTGCACTTTTCACCTATAATTCATTTCACTCAATTTAATTGAGCTGGAAGCCTATAAAAATCATCCTAAATTCATATTAATCCTTGCATAATACTCTACACTCTCATATGCATTATCTACAATTATTTGGATCGAGTTTTCTACCCGATTTCATAAACTCCCTAATTCAAGTTTATGCCAAAATCACCACTCCCCATTTTATTCTAATGGCTCACTACAATTTTTTTCTACCATACAAGGGATAATTCTCATGTATATAACTTTATTTTACAAACCCAAAATCCTAATTTCTCAACAACTTACAATTTCTCTAACCATCTACCAATTCCTCCAATCTACCACTTCCAACCTCTCTAAATTTCTCTATTATAATATTTCTACTCAATAAAACTAACCACACTTAATTTTATAAGAATGAATAAAATAGAGTATACCTTTTCGGAATCCTTTCGAAAATCCGATGCTACCACGTTGTAGAGAACCCTTCAATTAGCCATCCCATCGATTTAATTCGAAAACGGCGGAGAAATGGGTTGGATTTGGGCGGGAGAGAGAAGGGGCCGGATGGGTTATTTCGGATCGGGAGAAAAGAACGGAAGGGAGAAGAAGAAAGAAGGAAAGAAGGAAAAATGGGGAGGGGTTTAATTTGGTAATATATAATAATAATAATAATAATAATAATAATAATAATAATAATAATAATAATAATAATAATATGGTATAATTACATATAGGCCCTCCAAATGCAAAATATTATAAATAAACCCCAACTCTTAACTCTAATAGAACAAAAATACCCATCTACCACAAACATTCATACTAATATCAATATTTAATTAAAATATATCAAAATAATTTTTCACCGCTCAAAATATATAAAAACAGGCATTTTCGGTGTTTTACAAATTCGAGGTGTTACATTCTACACACCTCAAAAGAAGCTCGTCCTCAAGCTATGGGGTTTAAGAAAACTCCTCGAACAAAGTCAAGATAATTACTCCTCACCATTTCCTAAGGTTCCAAGTACATTATCTGCATCAGAACTTCATTGCCCCTTTAACAACTGCACAACTTGTCGTCTGGTCGATCGCACTATCGATCTATAATAACCACTGGCCTCATAGGATCCGTCACATCCAATGCCACATCCAGCTGGACTGTAATCTGTAGCGACTCCACTACTTGGGATAGATCTCTCACACTTTCTCGACATAGAAATAAGAAATACATAAAAAATGCCCGATATCTCAAAGATACGCTTCAAACAATATACTACAATTCCAATTCTTTCTATAACTCTGAAGGGCCATCATATCTCGGGTCAAACTTTTCCCGGTTTCTAAAACGACGTACTCCATGAATAAAGGATACTTTCAAGAATACCCAAATCTTCAATTTCTATCTTCAAAAGGCTTTTGCCGCGAATATGCATTATCATTTCCTTTTGTCAACTACACACCTCAAAAGAGGTTTATCCATGCTAACCTGATAATTAATGTTTATCCTCATTCCGGTCCATTAAAATATTCTCCTAGAATCTTGATACATCTTCGTGCCACCGGGATAGACGATATACTGAATATAAGGAACATTCTCCATCACCCGCTATCCCGAGCCATCCTCATCAAGAACACCAAATCTACGATAATAACAAGAATTTCCTACTGCCTACTGACCAATCTGCATTACACTCATTAATCCCATCCAGAATTCGGGTATGCATTCTCGGTCACAAACAGAAATTTTTGAATTCAAGTTTGACTGATCAACTGGAGGATAGACAGCTGTATTGATCAATTGCCCACATCTACAATCGTGCCGCCCTCTGCCACTGAAATAAAATCAATTTGATCCAATGATCTTTAACATCATCCACTCCTGGGAGGTCATTAAAAGCCAAAATCTTCTTTCCATCTATAGCATTCATCACCTTATTTCTTCCCCAGGTGGTATTTCATTTCCATACCAAGCTACCAAGGTACTCAAGCCACGTTTATTGCCTCATGCTAAAATCATTTACAAGAACAAGTGCGTTAAACTCTTATGATCTGCAAAAAGCTAAAACTATCCCTCCAATGAATGATGTCTCCATATCTTCATTTGCATACAACACTGCTGCCGATTTCAAATCTGCCTAAAATGGGGATGGGTTTAATTTGGTAATATATCTAATAATAATAATAATAATAATAATAATAATAATAATAATAATAATAATAATAATAATATGGTATAATTACATATAGGCCCTCCAAATGCAAAATATTATAAATAAACCCCAACTCTTAACTCTAATAGAACAAAAATACCCATCTACCACAAACATTCATACTAATATCAATATTTAATTAAAATATATCAAAATAATTTTTCACCGCTCAAAATATATAAAAACAGGCATTTTTGGTGTTTTACAAATTCGAGGTGTTACACTGACGCTAGCTTTCAGTCCAATAAGGACGACTATAACTCGCAATCAGGTTTTGTATTTTGCCTAAATGTTGTGAACTGGAAGAGTTCGTAGCAAAAGACAGTAGCCGATGTTACCGCAGAGGCTGAGTATATTGCTGCCTCCAATGCAACAAAAGATGTCATTTGGATAAGAAAGTTCATCACTGAACTTGGCATAGTTCCTAGCATTGTGGATCTGGGAAACCTCTATTGTGATAACAATAGGGCCATTGCACAAGCTAAGGAGCTTAGATCTCACCAGCGATCCAAACATATACTTAGGCGCTTCCATCTCATTCGAGAGATCATCGATAGAGGAGATGTGAAGATATGCAAAGTACCGATAGTTGATAATATCGCTGACCCACTGACAAAGCCTTTTGACAGTGAAAGTATAAGGGTCACACTAGATCTATAGGCATTAAATGTATGTCTAATTGGCTCTAGTGCAAGTGGGAGATTGTTAGTGTATGCTGTAGAGGCCAGTTGTGTATTGACATTACCAGTTTACATTGTATCATGATATTTATTTCATATTTAAGCATTTTATTTATTATGTTATTTATTGTGAATTAAATGAACATAATGAAGTCTTTAGAATAGTAATTTCAATGTCGTGGGGTATTAAGTGCATGTCTTGATTGTGAGATCCTATTGGCTAAAATCAGAACACTGTTCTTAAATATCCCTAGGCAAGTATTATTGTGAATCAGGACAATGATAAAACATAGAGACTAGTGAGTTCGTAGACTAATGACCATTCTTATGGGTCATGGATATGAAATATCAAGTCTTCACATGAGTACATATTAGAGTAATAATGTACTGGACTGACCCACCATGAGAACACTGCATGGATCGTTACGTGAGTGTCATAAGCAATTCTCACAGTGACCATGGTGTACGTAGTCCTTTGACTTGAAGTCATTATGGTTCCCTACATGAGAAGTTATATGTTTTAATATCGTCAAACGTTGCCTGTAATAAGTTGATTATAAAGTCGACTATTGGATATACTGCAAATCATACAGAGGGATATGAGTGACTTAGATAGGATTTGTTCCTCTTACATAACATGAGCGATATCTACAAGTCTCTGATTGAGTGAGACTACAAAATGAATGGTCGTGCTCAAATGAGTCAATATGAGATATTGATCTCATTTGTTTTTAGTAAGTCTACTCAGACATCAAGAAACCAAATATTGAACTATACAATGGTGACATGTTCTATGTCTTGTGGTCAATAGAGATATCTGGACAAATGGACTAGACTACATGTTAACATTGGTCAAGGATAGGTTATGTCAAATCACTGACATTCCCGTTACATGAGTGGCAGTGATGTATTGCTAGATACCGCCAACTATTTGTAATACTTGAATATAATTTTAGTATTACTGTCAATGTAATGGGAACCTACAGGGTTACATACTTAGAATGGATTTAAAATGGGATTTAAATTCATAATATGAATTTAATTAGGGATCCAAGTAAGACTTGGACTCCTGACATTGGTTGGACATTTAATTAGATTAAACGGACCGACTAAAGTTCAAAGGCCTACACACGAATCTGACCCAGGTCAGATTGTAAGCCTAACAGCCTCATTACTCTCTTAGGGTTGGTTTTCTACACCTATATATATGATATGTATATGTGGAAAAGACACACGTGAAAAAAAAACCCTAGCCGCTACAGAAAGTGAGAGAGAGAGATCGTCAAGAGGAACATCTCCTTCCCACAGCTAGCCCCATGGTCAGAAGGGGAGTAGTTTTTCGTTCCATTTGTGTGGATACCGTAGAGGCGTCACAATATTGCAGTGTTGTGATCGACATACCATGGATATAGCAAATCCATCTTTAAGGTATAACTCTCAAACACGATTTATGATTTTCGCATGGATCCCATGGCTAGGTTTCGATATTTTGTAATTCACTGTGTATTTAATATGTGATTGTCTTCGAAACATAACATTTCCTTATCGAGGAAGTCATACAGTGGTTTCATCCAATTATTCTCGGGTTCCGAAGGTGAGATATCCATGAGCTATGAGGTTTCTTCTTTGATGCTAGGCTTGAGCATGACTTCAATCAGAACAATGTGATCAAGTCCTTCGAAGGAGGAGGAAGCCAGTTTGGAGAGCGCATCTACTTGTCCGTTCTCTTTGCAAGGAATGCGAGTGACTTCGATTTCTTGGAAAGTAGCTAATAGTTTCCTGACATATGCTAAATACTTGATCATATGGTCATCCCTGATTTCGTAGTCTCCCTAGACTTGGATCAGTACCGATTGGGAGTCACTGAACACTTTGACATGACGGACCCCATTTTTGCAGGCTAAGAGAGACCTGCAATTAATGCTTCATACTCTGCTTCATTGTTGGAGGCTTAGAAGTTGAGGCAAAGAGAATATTGGAGGGTAAACTCGTCTGGGCCTGTCAAGATAACTCCGGCTCTGCTCCCCCCAATGCATGAGGATCTATCGAAGTAGACACTTTAGAACAGAAGGTTTTCGCCTTCCTCAGGGGGGGGTCATGAATGGTGCTCTCCACAATGAATTCGGCTAAAGTCTGGGCTTTGATGGCCGTCCTCGACCGATAACTGATATTATACTAGCTCAATTCGATGGACCACTTCATAAGTAGCCCCGAGCTCTCTGGTTTGCGTAGGATCTGCTTGAGGGGTTGGTCAATAAGGACCACTACTGAATGCACCTGAAAATATGGGGCAGAGCTTGCAGGAAGCCATGATCAGAACGTACGCCATCTTATTCATTTTTAATAATGGAGTTCTGCATCATGGAGGACTTTACTTATATAGTAGATCAGCTTTTGAGTTCTGTCCTCCTCCAGGACGGCAGTGAGGTTTTGATTTGACGTGGCCAAATAAATGTATAGTGTATCTCCTTGCTCGGGCTTGCTCAGGAGCAGTGAGTTGACTAGGTAGGCCTTGAGCTGCTCAAAGGCTACCTACTGTGACTGTCCCCACTCAAAACTCTTCACCCCTCTAAGTGTGTAAAAGAATGGGAGGCACTTCTACCTTAACTTGGAGAGAAAGCGTTTGATGGCGGTGAGGTGCCCTGTAAGCCTTTGAACTTCCTTGACACTGGATGGGGGAGCCATGTCCAGTATGACTTTGATCTTCTCTGGGTTGATCTTGATTCCCCTCTGGCTAACTGTAAACCCCAGGAATTTGCTAAATGACTCCTCGAAGGCACATTTAGAGGGATTAAGTCTTATATTGTGCTCTCGCATGACATTGAAGGCTTCCTAGAGGTCGCTCACATGGTCTCTTTGGTTGATGCTCTTCACCAACATATCATCCACATATACTTCCATGTTCCTGCCGATCTGATACTTGAAGATGTTATTGAAAAGACGTTTATAAGTGGCTTCGGCATTCTTCAACCTGAAGGACATGACCCAGTAACAATAAAGGACTTGATCTGTCATAATAGATGTATTCGGAATGTTTAGGGGGGGGGGGAATCTGATCTGATTGTACCATGAGAAAGCATCTATAAAACTTAAGAGTTCGTGGTCAGACGTGGCGTCGATCAGGGCATCGATGCTAAGAAGGGGAAACAGATCTTTCCGGCATGCTTTTTTCAAGTCTTTGAAGTCGATGCATATTCTCCATTTTCCATTGGCCTTCTTTACCATCATCACGTTTGCCAGCCACTTAGGATAGCTGACCTCTTGGATGAAATGAGTGGCTAGGAGTTTATCCACTTCTTCCTTAACACCTTGCTATCGGTTGGAGGCGAACTTGCGGCATTTTTACTGGACCGGCTAGCCTTCAGGGTTAACAATGAGACGGTGCATGATCAACTCCTCTGAGATACCGGGCATGTCAGCAGCGGTTCAAGAAAACAGGTCTTGGTTTCCGCTGATGCACTCAATAATCTGCTCTTTGACTTGGTAAGGGAGGGCTTTGCTAAATTGGAAAGTCTTGGTCGGATCCCTCTTAGAGAAAGGTATCTCCTTGAGTACATCAACCGGTTCAGAAATGACTTGACTGCTCCCTTGGGGGAGTTCTAATGCTTCGAGCAGGAGGATCGAGCCCCTCATAGTGGTTGTATAGCATCTTCTAGCTGTCTCTTGGCTCCCCCTAACTTCTCCTAAACCTACAGAGATCGGGAACTTTATTTTCATGTGGTAGGATGAAGGTACGCCATGAAGTACTGCTAGGCCAGGTCGGCCAAGGATTGCATTGTAAGTGGCCTTCACATCGACGACCATGAAATCCATTGCCTATATCTAGGTTGTTGGGGCTTTAACCGCGGTCACGTCAAGAGTGAATATTCCTTCAATTAAGACTGGAACCCCAGAGAACCCGTGGAGTGTGTATCCGGCAGGCTTGAGATGATCTTGAGAAAGTTTGAGGCCTTGGAAGGCTTTCAGGAAGAGAATATTGACAGAATTGCCACTATCGACCAGGATTCGGCACACCTCGTGGTTGGTCATGTGGAGACTAATTACAAGCGTGTCATAGTGGGGAGTTCTGATGCCTTCTATATCTCTATCTTAGAATGTCACTGGGACTCTGAAGTTATTGGGCGGAGGGAGGTTCTGTACCCAATTAACTTCTTGGATGACGGCCTTTCGGGAGGAGTTTGATTATCCCCAATATGCCCCCTACCCCCTCCCCCGTGAATGGAATGGAGAAATGCTTCTGGCTCCGAGTCTTAGGACTCAGAGGGCTTCTCGGCCCACTTGTTAGCTCCTCGAGGCAGAGGAGGATCGACCCTGTCCTTTCTGACGAACTTGGCCAGGTGCCCCTACTGTTTGAGTTCTTCGATCTTCTCCTTGAGGGCCCGACAATCATCTGTGTTGTGGCCATGATCTCTGTGAAAGCGGCACAACTTATCTCTATTCTTTCTCTTTCCTGGGGTGTTCATCTTCGGGGGAGGGCGAACCTTTCGTTCTTTCTCTACTTCCATGAGGACGACCGATATACTAGCATTGAGAGGGGTGAATTTATCAAAACGAGGAAGAGGGCGGCGCTGGCCGTTGCTGTCCCTCTAGAGCTTCTTGGGACATTCTTCATCTAGACCATTCCGTTTGTTCCCGGAGGAGGGCTCCTTCTGATCACAGGCGTGGTGGGCCTCTTCAGCCTGGATGTACTTCTCACTCCTCAGCAGGAGTTCTGAAAAGTCCCAAGGAGGCTTCTTAGCAAGGGATGCCTTCAGATCGGCATGATTGATGTTGTGTCTGAATGTGGCGGTTGCTACTGCTTGATCGAGGGAAGCGATAGACCGGGACTCAGCTGTGAAATGTCGAACAATGTTCCTGAGCCGTTCCCCTTTCTCTGACTCAAGTCCAGCAAGGATGCACTTGTCTTCTCGGTTCGGCAACTGCTGAAAAAATGGGTGAGGAATGGTTCTTCAAACTTATCGAATGAGAAGACGGAGGCTGGAGACAGGCAGGAGTACCACTCCCTTGCTGGGCCCTTCAAAGTGGTAAGGATAGTCTTGTAGAGAAGCGTGTCTGAGACTTGATAGATCATCAAGAGAGTTTAAAAACTCTCGATGTGATCAGCCGGATCAGACTATCCATTGTAGAAATCAAAATGAGGCAGCTTGAAGGTCTCTGGGGACATGAGCTTCCATGATTGACTTAGAGAAAGGAGTTCTACTCGGACAAAAGGTTTTAGCCTAGTGATCTTCCTCTTGGTTGATCTTGTTGAGATGGTCCTCCATCTCTTGGAGGCGACGAAGGACTAAGTCGTCCATTTGGTCCGATCTAATCGACCATCGGGACTATCCTTCATGGGTGATGGCATGGCGAGGGCTATGTGCTTGTTGGTCATGATTTGGAGCGATGTTAAAGGCTCACAGGATGTCATCTTTGAAATTTCGGAATTCTGCCTGGGTGACCGATGCCCCTCCATTCTGGTGAACCTTTGGCGCTGATCGGCTCATAGAGGTGTGGCTTCTTTGTTGTCGACGGGGAGGAGACCCCCTTCTCTCCCTTGGGGAGGCGGGCTATCTGGATCTCGACCTCCGGGGAGAACGACTCCTCTGACTTCTTTGCGGTTTTGGATGAGTGACCTCATCACAGACTCGTCTCTCATTCAAACATGTTCGAATGCCGATCCCTTGTTTGTGGTTGCTGCCGATTTGACGGAGTTCTCTTGATCCCTGAGGAACAACAAAATTAATTACTCACTTATATATATATATATATATATATATATATATATATATATATATATATATATATAATAAAACACAAAGAAAGCTATCAGGTGACTCTCATTCAATAGGGTTGTAATCAATGGTCCAGATCTAACTTCACAAAACAGATTTTCCTGCCCCAAAGTCCCCCCCCCCAAAAAAAACTCAAATTCAAATCCCCCAAATTTATTTATTTATTTATTTATTTATTTCTCTCTCACACTCTCTATCTCTCTCTCTTTCATTCTCTCCTTATTTACTCAGAAATTTATATTTTCAGATTTCAGGTTTGTAAATTTTCAGATTTTTAATGCATTTTTTATTGCTCATGTAACATTGAAAATAGTAAATATCTCATCAACAGTTAAATTTCATCATTTTCCACACTCGAAGTTCTAAGAAGTTGGATTTTACACCCCCATTTATAATTATTTTTCAACATATACTAATGGAAACATGGACTTTTATTTACAACTACTTATTGTTTTACTATTCAAACTTGAGCTACATAATTGTTGTTTTACTGTTTACAAGACTTTCATATGTTGTATCGTTCCGAAGACGTGTCGTAGGCATGTGCCCACGGGCAAATCTAGTATATATATATAGCTGATCAGGTGCGAACCAGTTAATTGCTCACTTATAGCTCACTTATAGCTGAAGGTGGGAATCAGAAGATTTGGAGCTAAAAAGGCGGGAATCACGTCTATTTGAATTAGGGTTTCGATTTGGGGGAATTTTCTTCGGGTTCGATGAAGGAGTTGAGAAGGAGATGAAGGAGATAGATTGAGAGGAGTATGTGACTTAGGGATAGAGAAATTTACTCAAATACCCCTCCTTGTAAGTGAGAAGTGCGGAGCAATTCTGAGCCCTTAGATCATGATCATTATCAAAGTGCAGATCGGACGGACCGCAGAGAACTTCACTACTGATCAGGTGCGAACTGGTTCACACCTGATTAGCTCTCTCTCTCTATATATATATAGAGAGAGAGAGAGAGAATCTTCGGTTGCACACTACTTTGGTGAGCACTCCGTGAGCACTCACGAAATAGAGCACCTATGACAAATCCGAACCGCTCATATTGTTCTATATACCTTAGATAGCCTAACAATAAAAATAATTTGAAGTTCATTTGTCCATGATTTACATCATTACAAAATTATATGGCTGAAAATTCTAACAGCATGATGGATGGGCAAATGAACTTCAAATTACTTGATTTTTTATTGTTAGGCTATCTAAGGTATATAGAACAATATGAGCGGTTCGAATTTGTCATAGGTGCTCTATTTCATGAGTGCTCACGGAGTGCTCACCAAAAGTAGTGTGCAACCGAAGGGGACTCTCTCTCTCTCTCTCTCTCTCTCTCTCTCTCTCTATACATATATATATATATATATATATATACATACATATATATATATATATATATATATATATATATATATATATATATATATATATATATATATATATGGTGGCTTCCATTGCAAACGGGTATGTGCAAACAAACCCATGCCAACAGGATCTCTGGCCATTTGATCAAGTTGATCATGATCCAACAGCCCTGATTCATTCTGCCTATCACACCCTCTCTCTCACTTAAGTGAAGAGGGGTATTTGGAGATTTCACCCCAAAATACCCCCCTTAAACCCTTCACTCTTCACTCTCACTCTCCCCTACCTCTTTCCGCTGCCTCTATCTCTTTCTCTTCTGAAACCAGCGACCCCCCCCCCCCCTCAAAAAATAATAAATAAATAAAATAAATAAATAAAATAAAAACCAACTCAAGCTGCACCTTTCCTCCTCCTCATCCACCCCCAAATACCCAAACGATCCGCCCCGTCCTCCTCCCGACTGCCACTCCTTTCCGTGCCTCCTCTTCCAGAAACCCGACAGCCCAATGCCTCTTCCTCTCACACGACCGCCCGACATTAATCACCGACACCCCTCTAATCCTCAAGCTCCAATCTTATGCCTCCTCGATCGTGAAGCTCCCCCCCCCCCAAAAAAAAAACTCCCAACCCGCTCCTCCTCCAATCTTCAAAACCAAATCACTACTTCGGAACCCTATTTCGTTGTTAAACACTGTACACATCACCGACATCATCTATGTCGTTAAACTCCACATTGTACAAGGTAATCAAAAATCCTAGCTTTGTATAATTGGCCATCATTACTTGCTATTCATAATCAATAAAGGCATAAGTTGTTTTTTTTTTGTGATGTGTAGTTATATAGATGTAGTTATTTAATGTGCATAGAATATATTTGTTTGATGTTTGTAGATGGTAGAATTATAAACGTAATTATTGTTGTTGTAGTTGGTGTTGTTTGATTTTTGTAAAACCACACAAACGAGAACTAAAAATTACGAAACTTTGCGAGTAGGTCAGATTCACCACACACAAGCTAATTTGTAGAAGTGAGTTTTGACTCACGATTTGTGAGATACGACCATGCGTCACTATATTTTTTATTGTTTGTAAATTGATACGTTGTTGTACTTTGCAAATCGTGAATCAAAACTCATTTCTACAAGTTGCATTAGCTTGTGTGTTGTGAATTCGACCTGCTCGCAAAGTTTCATAATTTTTTGTTGTCGTTTGGGTTGTTTTACAAATATCAAACAACACCAACACCAACTACATATATAATTTTACAAATTGTGTGAACAACAACAACTACATCTATAATTCTACCATCTACAAACATCAAACAAATACATTCTATACACATCAAACAAGTACATCTATATAACTACATATCACAATAATATTTTTTTTAAAAAAAATTTATGCCTTTATTGATTATGAATAGCAAGTAATGATGATCAATTATACAAAGCTAAGGTTTTTGATTACCTTACACAATGCGGAGTTTAACGGCGTAGATGTTGTTGGTGATGTGTACGAAGTTTAATGGCGAATAGGGTTTTGAGTTTGTGATTAGGTTTCGAAGATTGGAGGAGGAGGAGCAGGTTAGGGAGTTTTTTTTTGGGAGCTTCATGACCGGGGAGGCACGGGATTGGAGCTTGAAGAGGGGAAAAGCATCGGTGATCGGCGTCGGGTGGTCGGGTGAGGGAGATAAGGGTGAATGAGAGTGATAGAGTGAAGGAGTGAAAGGGTATTTTGGGGTGAAATCCCAAAAATACCCATCTTCACCTAAGTGAGAGTGGGTGTGATTGGCAAGATGAATCAGGGCTATTGGATCATGATCAACTTGATCCTACGGCCAGAACTCCCATTTGCACAGGTCTGTTTGCACAGACCCATGCGCAATGGAAAACCTACACACACACACACACACACACACACACACACACACACACACACACATGGAGATGTTCCATTGTAGACGCCTATGCGTTTGCACACCGTGCAAATGGCCATTTTGGCCATCGTGATGAGCGAAATTTATACATGATTTTATTACTGTTTTATGCATTAAAAGTGTGAGTTCTTGTTGATTTCTTTAAAATTTATTTGGTTTCTACTGATTTTTATTTATTTGATTTTGTAGGAATGAGAGAGATAAGTACAAAATGTGAGCATTTTTTGTGAAATCAAGGACGAGTACAATGATACATCAAATTGATTTTATGTGAATATTTCTAGAAGATTCAAGCACTTAACTGCACATGTTTACATATTGGACCTTTGAAGAATTAATCAAAAATATTATGGTCAACTAGTTGATGGAATGAAATTGTGTAATAATTTTTTTTAAAAAAAGAGAAACAATACAGATGGATTTGGGTTTGGTCATAAGTTAGTTGATTGATTAATTTAAAATTAAAAGATTAATCTTAATCTTAGTATTTTAATTAATTAATTAAACTAGCCTAATTTTATTTAACTTAACCTAAATCTACCTGTAATCCTATATGAAGGCAACTCTGAGTTGTAGGAACGAAATTGAAGGGAGAGAGAAAAAGGTGTGGGGCGGCTGAGATGAAAGAAAAGAAAGAGAAAGTAAAAAAGTGGCGCGGATTCCTAAGCCAGAGGAAAAGAAAAAATAAGAAAAAATATTAAGAAGTTGTTGCCTCTGACTTTGGTTTGCGTAAGAGAGAGAAAAGGAGGAAAAAAACACGGATCCAGAGACGAAGAAAGGAGGAGAATTTGAGAAGTTGTTGTCAGATCCGGAGATTTGATTTTTGAGAGAAATCGTGACTTCAATTTTGGCTTCAAACAACAACGAGCTCTTTCTTCTCCCTTTTAATTTTTATTATTATTTTGCAATTCAATAAAATGTTTGTTAGTTGCAAATTTTTCATGAACTAATTTTATTTTTCTAGGGCTTCGATGTAGCCTAGTTTTGATAACATAATTTGAACTCCCTGTTATTTTATTTTTCTAATTTTCCATGGTTGTGCGTTTAATTTTTGTTTTTAATGGTTACAATTGTTTTGGCCAACTATTGTTTGATTTATTGATCATGGAGAGAACGAGAGGTAATTTGTGTTTTAGAATTCTAGAATTAAACATCATTGCTTGAGCGAAATTGAGATGATTTACCCTGATTAATGTGACTATAAAGAAATTCATAGAACTTAATGAGTCTTCAATTAATTAAATTTGCATTGAGATATGATGAACTGTTAGTCGGGGATATTTTGGGTGTTGTTCGAGAGAAAACATTGAATAATTAAGTATTTTGGTCTAGAACTTGGAAGTATATAATTTCTAGTTACATGGAATTATAAATTGTGTGGGATTAAGTAGGTGAAATCAAAATCACTAGAACGTTTTGCTAATAACAAACTACAAAATTTCAGATTTTGTTTCTTTTTAATTAGTTTAGTTCCTTCATTTTGTTTTAGTCTAGTTGTTATTTTTAACATATTTTTAATTTTCCAGATAGTAGTTAATCTAGTAAATTTTGGTACTCAATAAAATAATTAGTCCTTCTGGGTTCAATATTCTTTTCATTTAAACTATACTACTTGTTACGATTTTGTACACTTGCAAATTATCACAACAAGTTTTTGGCGCCGTTGCTAGGAACTAATTATTCTTTTATTGATATTGATAATAGCTAGATTGTTACTAATTTGGAATTTTATTTATTTTATATTTTTTTAGAAATATTATTTTGACTAGTTTTTTTTTTTTAAATTTATATTTCAGGACTTAGAAGTATGTCTCGATCTAAACCATTAGAGGCTACACTTTTTGATACTGAGATTGAGAGAAATCTATGTCAGATAAAAAAAAGAAGCGAGAAGTTACCACATCCTCTTTATCTATGGTAAACGAGGTGGAAAATAAGGCTTTGAGGGATTATGCTATGCCTTCAGTTAATGGAGCAACATCAAGTATTAAAATGCCCGCTATAGAAGCTAACAATTTTGAAATTAAACTGACGATTATTCAAATGATTCAACAGGCTGTTCAATTTGGAGGACTATCGTACAAGGATCCTAATGTTCACATTGCAAACTTTCTAGAAATCTGCGACATTTTCTAGCACAATGGAGTGTCAGATGATGCAATCTGATTGAGACTCTTTCTTTTTTCACTCAGAGATAAGGCGAAGGCGTGGTTGAATTCTCTACCACCAGGTGTCATCACAACTTGGGAGGGATTAGAACAAAAATTTATGGCTAAGTATTTTCCTCCAGCAAAAATAGAGAAGCTAAGGAATGACATCACCACATTCACCCAATTTGAGACTGAGTCTTTGTATGATGCATGTGAGAGGTATAAAGAGTTATTAGGAAAGTTTCCTCATCATGAACTTCCGAAATGGCTATAAGTGCAAACATTCTACAATGGTTTGGGAGTTACAAATCGGTTTATGGTAAATGCAGCAGCTAGAGGTGCTCTTATGAGCAAAACTCATGAAGCAGCATATGAACTTTTAGAGGAGATGACATCTAACAATTACCAATGGTCATCAAAGATAACAATGCCTAGAATAACTGCTGGTGTTTTTTTAGCTTGATCCTATTACCACATTGGCTGCACAAATGCAACTTTATCTAAACAACTAGGTAATATGAATGTTAATGCTATTCAAACTAATATTATTTGTGATCATTGTGCAGAAAATCACACATGTATTGATTTCCAAGTGGAAAATCCTTTTGCTCAACCAAATTTCGAACAAGTAAATTACGTGTTCAACTTTTTCAAAACAATCATCATTCAAACACGTATAATCTAGGATGGAGAAACCACCCAAATTTTTCTTGGAACAATAATCAAGGAGCAATTAGACCACCTCAAAATTTTCCACAGTAAGAAAAGAAGCCGACACTTGAAGAGTGTTCATGCAATACATGCAGAAGATAGAGCAATACATGCAAAAGACAGATTTGGTGATCCAAAATGTTACAACTTCAACTTCAGCTTTAATTCGCAACCTTGAGGCTCAGATTGGTTAGCTTTCAAATATTCTTACAGAGAGAACAACATGAACCTTACCAAGTAACATGTGACAAATCCTAAGGAGCATGTCAAAGCAATAACACTAAGAAGCTGGAGAACAATTAAGTAGCCACAAGCACAAATTACCGAACAAAATGTGGTTGAAAAGGAAGATGAGTACGAATCAATTTTGGAGGAACAAACACAGCAGGTGACCAACCATCATATTGAGAATTTTAAGAAAAATCAAGGAACTTCAAACACCACGGTTTCCAGGGAGTTTAATTCTGAAACTTATCCTAATTCACCTTATGATCCACCTATTCATTTTCTGCAAAGACTTAAAAAGAATAAGCTTGATAATCAATTATCTAAACTTTTAAGTATTTTTAAGCAACTGCATGTATTCCGCTCATTGAAGCTTTGGGATAAATGCCTAAATATGCTAAATTCTTGAAGGATATCTTATCAAACAAGCGAAAGTTGGAGGAGCTTGAGATGGTTATGCTAACCGAAGAGAGTAGTGCAATTTTACAAAAGAAATTGACTCCTAAAATTAAAGATCCACGGAGTTTACGATTCCTTGCACTCTTGGAAATTTTGTTCATAAAGCTTTATGTGATTTAGGGGCAAGTATTAATCGTATGCCTTTTTGAGTTTTCAGAAAACTTGGTATTGGAGAAGCAAAGCCCACTACAACTTCTTTGCAATTGGCGGACAGATCTATCAAGTACCCAAGAAGGATAATTGAAGATGTTTTGGTAAAGGTAAACAAGTTCACATTCCTAGCTGATTTCATAGTGCTTGACATGGAGAAAGATGAAAAAATTCCATTGATTTTGGGGCGACCCATTTTAGCTACAAGGAGAACTCTGATTGATATCCAACAAGGGAAACTTATTTTGAGGGTTAATGATGAGCAAGTAACTTTTGATGTTTTCAAATATATGGAGTTTCCATCTGAAGTCCACTTATGTTTTCTAGTAAGCGAAATTGATCTAGCTGTGGTAGAGACACATAGGGGTGGAGTTGCAAAATTACTGCTAGAAGTATGCCTAACAAATTCAACAACTATTGAATCTGAGAATGACAAGATTTTGGAATGTGTTCGGTATTTGGAAGCTACACCATCTATTCATCCATCATCTTAGCTAAAATTCGAAGATGTGGGGTTATCAAATACTTCATCTTCAACAGAGGAACCACCCAAACTCAAGCTTAAACCGCCATATAATTTGAGGTATGCCTTCTTGGGCCAAGACTCTACTTTTCCTGTTATTATAAATGGTTCTTTGAATAATGTTGAGGTGGAGAAGTTACTGAGAATTCTGGGAGAACATAAGACAACCTTGAGGTGGAAAATATCAGATATAAAGGGAATCGGTCCTTCAATCTGCATGCATAAAATTTTGATGGAGGATAATTACAAGCCTATAGTACAGCGACAACGAAGATTAAATCCATCAATGCAAGAAGTGGTGCATAAAGAAGTTTTGAAGCTTTTAGATGCTAGAATTATCTACAGTTTCAGATAGTGCATGGGTGAGTCAAGCTCATGTTGTTCCAAAGAAAGGTGGGATAATTGTAGTAAAGAATGACGATAATGAACTTGTAATACCCCGATTTTTCTTAATACTTAAAGATCATTTATTTATTTTTATATGGTGTGCTTGTATAGCTTGCTATCTATTATTTTCTCCATGATGAATAAAGTATATTGTTTCCTATAAAGTATTTTCCTTAAAGCCCAATGTTAATTTGTTTATTTTCTCTTTTAAAATATTTATTTTGGCCCAAATGAACTTAAGCCCGTAAACTTACCCTTTTATTTATTTAATTCCTACAACTTGTATGTGTAGCATCTTTTCTTTTATATTATTCCGGGTATTGATGTACTATTTATTGTAGTGGAGTTTGTGTGTACACGTGCACTCCATGTACACGTGCACAAGGCACAAGCTTGGCCGGTTTGTGGAGTAATGGACTAGGGTCATGGGTGGTTACTTTTGGGGTGTGGGTAGTTTCTCAAACTCCCGATTGCATCCTATCCCTTGATCTGCAACTCCCCTATTAATCTTAGCCATCTATTCTATCCATTTCCTAGTATAAATACCCCTCCTATTTCCCTATCTCTTTTACACTAAAATCTTCTAAGATTATTATTATAAGAGAGTATTTGTGAGTTTGTGTGGGAGCTTTTCTGTGGAGGCAAGCAGCATTGCTGAGGAGCTCGGTGTGGAGCAAAGGAGCAAGAAGGCGTTCTCTACTTTGAGGAGTTTTTGCGGGATTACGTTTATTTCTTCATATAAGGTGGGTGTTTCTCAGGACTTCTAATGTAGGAATGATACTATAATTGTTATGATTGATACCATGTTACAAAAAGTGAATTGAATGCAGTAGAAATTGCTTGAACATGCTATTAATAATGAGAACGAGACTGTCGGTACAGTCGACTGCCATGTGAGACAGCCGACTGGTATGAGATACTACTTTTCATAATGTGCTGATAAAAATGTGTGCAAATAGACATGATGGTGTGATTATTATATGCATATTTTTCCCTGTGACACATATGATGGAGGGAAGGTAAATGAATGAAAGGAACTAATGGTGATTAATAACTTAGAATTGTCGGGGCAGTCGACCGATGTCGTGTTAAGTCGACTGGTGCTCCAATCTGATTATGACTGTTTGGAAATTCCATGAATTAAGATATTCTATTTATGTAGACCTAGTATGATGACTTGGGATTCATATCTTCATGATCGTAAGAAAGTGTGAGCAATGTGAATGCATGTTTTAAAGTATTTTTCTCTAAAGAAAAGAGCATGTTCGTAACTTGAAAATTCATGTTGTAATGTTACCAAACGATAAGAGACTCTGTCTAGGAAACATGAATTTATGTATACTGTTAATTGACATCATGATGCGAGTGCATGTAAGAACTGTAGATGATCTCCTTAAATTGAAAATGGATCTGTCCAGTCGACCGAATGCGTGTAGCAAGTCGACTGATCTGGACATAGAATTGTGCTGTTGAAATCTCCAGAACAGACGACTGATCGATGAACAGTCGACTGTCACGAGAACAATATTGTGAACATGAAAAGTGCGGGACAGGCGACTGGTTGGGTACAACAGTCGACTATCCCGAGTATTTATGAATGATCCTGTATGTGACTGTATGAGTCGACTGGTGTTCTTCCAAGTCGACTGTACAGAGTGGACTTTGATATTTGAATTCATGTTGTTTACTGTTGGTAATTGTGAACTGTATGACAATAATCGATGGACTCTGGTTATGGCTGTATGAATTATATAAATGAATCGTAGATGAGAATTGAGAATTAAATGAACATATGAGATGTGAAATCATGACAAGAAAGTCTGTGAGACTCTAAATTGAATTATGAGCTGATGATGCTCAATTGGATATTGTGAATTTGAAATTGAACGAAAGAGTAGCTAAGTCTCCCCGGCAGTGAAATGAAATGATATTGAGAAATAGACCAAGGTTGGTCATGTGAAATGAAATGATAAGTCCGGTTGATGGAGAGGCTAACTCTAGAGCTTGATTTTTATTCATGATTCTAATCAAATTAATACATAGTGTGGAGGTGATGAAGGTGAGAGAAAAACATGAGTATGAGAGCTAGGGTACGGTGCGGGTGTGTGAGCCGCAGAATGCATGCTTGATGAATCAAGACATGGCGCGGGCACAACTCAGTAATGATCGGACTCTAGTCACGCTTATGGGATGCTTTGGTGACTGCAAGAGGATTGTGTTCAGGGAGGAGGCTGAATTGTCGCAGAATGCATGCTTGACGAGTCAAGACATGGCGCGAAATTCTACTCCAGGGGCCAAGATACATGCTTGTACTCATAGAATCATCTAGGATACTCATTGAATTTACAGAAGTAGAGTAAGTCATGGCGGGGAATTGAACCCTACAAAAATGAAGAACGAATAAGAGGCTTGCCCTCGAACCTATGTAGAATGGGATGCATAGAATTCGAACAAGTGTGCATTAGTGTCATGTGAAAATTAAATAATTGCATTAAGGATTAAGTGCACAATCACGACACGACATCATTAAAAGTTCCCTTTTTATTTTACATGCTTATTATGAACAAGATTGTGATTTGTTAAGAAATGAGATTCATTATACTGTTTCTGGCATAGAGAGGATGGCCATGTATAATTATCGTCGGTTGAATAAACTGACGTACCCACAGTTTTGTATGCAGGATGATTTACATGTAGAAGAGGAATGGATGCATAAAGATCTCATTATGTTGTTGTTCATTATGTAAATGTTGTATATTTTGCTTCCGCTGTGTAAATTTAAATGTAAGATGTTGTAACTCTGATGTAAAAAGAAAAGTTTGAATTTCCTTGTAAAATTGTATTCAAGAAAAGTGAAAAGATCCTGAAGAACATCTCGAATTCAGTAATTTGGAATTCGGGGCGTTACAGAACTTTCACCAACAAGAACAGTTACAGGATGATGAGTGTGCATAAATTATCGAAGACTCAATGATGCAAATCGAAAAGATCACTTTCCATTACCTATCATTGATCAAATGCTAGAAAGAATTGCTGGCAATACCTACTATTGTTTTCTTGATGGGTATTCGGGGTACAATCAAATTGCTATAGCTCCCGAAGATCAAGAGAATACCACTTTCACTTTCCGGTATGAAACTTTTGCATATAGGTGGATGCCATTCATTCTCTGCAATGCTCCAGCCACATTCCAACGCTGCATGATGTCAATTTTTTCGAATATGGTGGAAAAATTTATTGAAATCTTCATACATGATTTCTCAGTTTTTTGTTATTCTTTTGATAATTGTTTATCTAACTTAGCTTTGGTTTTGCAGCTATGTGATGAAACTAATTTAGTCTTGAATTGGGAAAAATGTCACTTTATTGTAGAAGAAGGGATTGTGCTTGACCACCGAATTTCCTTCAAAGGAATTGAAGTGGATCGAGGTAAAATTGATGTCATTGAAAAGTTACCACCACCAACCAATGTAAAGGGAGTAAGAAGTTTCTTGGGGCATGCGGGGTTTTATCGACGGTTTATAAAAGATTTTTCCTTGATTACTAAACCTCTTTGCAATCTTTTGATTAAAGATACACCGTTTGAATTTTCTCATGAATGCTTGCATGCTTTTGAAACATTGAAAAAAAATGATTACAACACCCATAATTGTTGCACTGGACTGAAATTTGCCTTTCGAATTGATGTGTGATGCTAGTGATTTTGCAATAGGAGTTATTTTAGGAAAAAAAATTTCATGATATTTCTTATGCAATTAGGACTGTGACAGAAGCTCAACTTAACTATGCTACTATTGAGAAAGAATTATTAGCTGTTGTTTTTGCTTTTGATAAATTTAGATCTTATTTGATAGGTTCAAAGGTGGTTGTTTATATGGATCATTCAGCTCTCAAGTACTACTTGCAAAGAATGATGCTAAACCAAGATTGCTTCGCTGGATTTTACTTCTACAATAGCTTGATTTGGAGATAAAGGACAAGAATGATGATGAAAATGTGGTGGCCGATCATTTATCTAGGATTGAGCCTGATGGTGAAAATGAACAGAAGGTTATACCAATCAATGAAGAGTTTCTAGATGAGTATTTGATGGCTATACAAACTGCTCCATGGTATGCCGACATAGTTAATTACTTAGTATCGTAAAATCTACCTCACGAGGTGACTTATCAACAAAAAAAGAAGATCTTCTTTGATTTGAAATATTATTTTTGGGAGGAACCTTTTATTTCGGCATTGTGTAGACCAAGTAATAAGGAGATGTGTACCTAAAGAAGAGATGGAAAGTATACTCAAACATTGTCACACATTGGAAGCAGGTGGCCACTTTGGTGGAGCAAAAACACCAGCCAAAATTTTACAATCAGAATTTTATTTGCCCTCAATTTTTAAAGATTCTTTTAATTTTGTTAATTTATGCGATCATTATCAACGGGTGAGAAACATTTCTAGGAAACATGAGTTGCCTCTAAATAATATTTTTGTGATAGAATTGTTTAATGTTTGGGGGATAGATTTTATGGGTCCTTTTCCATCTTCATTTTCTAACAAATTTATTTTGGTTGCTGTAGATTATGTCTCAAATTAGGTGGAAGTTGATGCCTTACCAACCAAACGATGCTAGAGTTGTGGTGAATTTTATTCGAAAAAATATATTTTCTCGGTTTGGAACTCCAAGGGAGGTAATTAGTGATGTAGGAAAGCATTTTTGCAACCGCCAATTTGATGCAATGCTTACTAAGTATGGAGTTACTCATCATGTGGCAACATCATATCATCCTCAAACAACTGGTCAAGTGGAGGTGTCAAATAGAGAGCTGAATCGTATACTTGAGAAGACGGTTAGTATATCACTAAAGGATTGGGCAAAAAGGTTAGATGATGCATTATGGGCCTATAAGACAACATTTAAAACACCTATTGGAATGTCACAATATAGATTAGTATATGGGAAGGCATGTCATTTACCAGTGGAATTAGAGCATAGAGCATATTGGACAATAAAGGCACTGAATTTTGAATTGAAGGCTGCAGGTGAGAAGAGGATGTTGCAACTTAATGAGATGGACGAATTTCGCAATGTTGCTTATGAAACTGCTAGGATTTATAAAGATAAAACGAAAAGATGGCATGATAAGCATATTTTGCGAAAGGGGTTCAATGTAGGGCAGAAAGTGTTGCTTTTCATTTCAAGGCTTTGACTTTTTCGAAGAAAGTTGCGATCTAGGTGGACAGGACCATTTGTTGTGACACGAATTTTTCCATATGGAGCTATTGAAATTCATCATGAGACAAAAGGAACATTCAAGGTTAATGGACAGCGATTGAAGTCGTCTATGGATGGGGAATTTGGCAAAGAAACTTTGTACATCGATCCAACCAACCCTAAGTGATAGATGGAGAACGTCTGGCTGAAGGCTTAAACTTAGCGCTTCTTGGGAGGAAACCCAACTTTTCTTTTTCCTTGCTTTAGAATTATTTTTCTTTTTGTTTACTTTATTTTAATTTTATTTTATAGGATTGCATAAGTTTGGGGGTCTCCAGACACAGTTGTTTTCTACACCTACTTTGATGGCAATTTTTGGGCATGATGGAGTCCGAATATGAAAAAGTATTTCAAAGATCGAAAGAAATTGTCTTATCTTTCCAGTGCATAAAGAATCATGGGATTTGGACATCTACAACTCCAGATATCACTGAAACATTGAATGTTACTCATCCATAATTTCAACATGAATTAGGGGAGTAATTCTGAACTTTTCTCTTTTTTTGTTTTTCCTTTTCTTTACCCATTGAGGACAATGTGATATTCAAGTTTGGGGGAAGAGGTACATTTTTTTTTGAAAAGTAAAACAAAAAAAGGGACTTCAATTAAGATTACCATTACACTTTTGAGTTCTTTATTTTGTTAAAACATTGCATTTTTTTAAGGATAGACAATATCCTATAAAGTAAGATTAAGCATACTTATTTTCTTTAGAATTATTGTATTCCAATATTCCTTACAGAATTGTGAGAGTCATGTGATTATACATAAAAGAAAATGTGATTCTTTTTCTTATGATTATCCCTTTTGATCTAGTATCAAGCAGAGTTTAAGTAAATAAAGTGATAATGACTAAATAATTGAATAAATAAATGTTTATCTACTCCAATGTTTTGAGTTACTTAGTAACAAAAAGTATTCATCACCATTGTTTACTTTTACATCAAACAACACTCTAGTTTGTGACTTGTTGAGTAACCGAGTGAATTTTTCACAAATGTTTGTATTCGCGTTAAAAGGCAAGTGACAACTTAGAGAGAGATTAAAAAAAAACCTTTAGTTTCCTACTCGGTTTGTAGTAGTGAGAAGGGGTGATCAAAAATGGAGTTGTTACATGATATAATTGCATTAATTGCATGATAAATATGATTGAGTTGGGAATTATGTATGAATGATTGCACTGGAAAAAGTGAGTATGTTTACTTTTCTTTGATTTGCTATTGTTCACGTTTTAAGTTGAAATTTTAATGCTTGCATGATAAGACATTTTTGTGTGAAGAGTTGAGCCTATTATGATTACTATCCATTTATTCATGGTTTTCCTTTTTGCTCGAGGACAAGCAAAATCTTAAGTTTTGGGGTATTTGATGAGTGAAATTTATATATAATTTTATTACTCTTTTATGCATTAAAAGTGCGAGTTCTCGTTGATTTCTTTAAAATTTTCTTATTTCTACTTACTTATATTTATTTGTTTGTTTTTGTAGGAACGAGAGGGATAAGTACAAAATCTGAGCGTTTTTTTTGTGAAATCAAGGAAGAGTATAGGGATAAAGATTTCAAAAATTCAAATTGATTTTATGTGAAAACTTCTAGAAGATTCAAGCACTCAACCGCACGTGTTTACAAATTGGACCTTTGAGAAAATCAATCAAAAATGTTATGGTCAACTAGGGGGTGGAATGAAATTGTGTAATAAAATTTTTTTCAAAAGAGAAACATTACGGATGGATTTCGGTTTTTTCATGGGTTAGTTGATTGATTAATTTGAAATTAAAAGATTAATCTTAATCCCAGTATTTTAATTAATTAATTAATTAATTAAACTAACCTAATTTTATTTAACTTAACCTAAACCTACCTTGAATTCTATATGAAGCAACTCTGAGTTGGTGGAACGAAAACGAAGGGAGAGAGAAAAAGGTGTGCGGCAGCTGAGAGGAAAGAAAAGAAAGAGAAATTAAAAAAAAGTGACATAGATTCCAAGGTCAGAGGAAAAGAAAAAAATATGAAAAAAATATAAAGAAGTTGCTGCCTTTGACTAGGGTCTGTGCAAGAGAGAGAAAAGGAGAAAAAAGGCACGGATCCCAAGACGAAGAAAGGGGGAGAAATTGAGAAGTTGTTGTCCGGTCCCGAGATTTGATTTTTGAGAGAAATCACGACTTCAATTTTGGCTTCAAACAACAATGAGTTTTTTCTTCTCCCTTCTAAAAATTACGTGAGAAAACCACACAAACAACATCAAAAAATTAGGAAACATTGCGAGTTGGTCGGATTCACCAAATACAAGTCAACACAACTTCTAGACGTGAGTTTTGACTCACGGTTTGCGAGATACGGCAATATATCCTTTTCCATTCTTTTTAGTGAATGAAAGCAATATATTGTCATATCTTACAAACCGTGAGTCAAAACTCACTTCTAGAAGTTGTGTTGACTTGCATGCGGTGATTCTGACCTACTCGCAAAGTTTCAAAACTTTTTTTTTCTTCTGTTTGTGCAGTTTTCTCATGTAACCCAAACAACAACTACTGTCATTTGAAACATTTTGAGTACGGTTACATATTTTGGGCAATGACTCTTGCTCTTTGACTTGAACTTGTCATTTGTAAATTTCTTTCAGAGAGCAAGAGTTTTTGGTCAAATGCTTCTTGACCTTAAGTTGTTGTTAAAAACAATGACTTAGGTAAGAATATGTCGTAGTTTCAAATTTTGTTAAGCTTTATTCCTCTAATTTTGTTAAGCTTAAGTCGTTGTTTCCAACAACGACCTCGGTCATAAAAAGTCGTTGTATGAAACAACGACTTCTGTTGGCTCAAATAGACAAGTTCTTATCAAAGAGCAAGATTTTTGGGTCAAATATTGTTAAGCTTATGTTATCCCTAGGTTATAAAAAGTCATTGTTTGAAACAACGACTTTTGTTGGCTCAAATAGACAATTTTTTAACAGAGATCAATATTTTTTGCTCAAATATTTTAAAGCTTAATCTGTTGTTTCAAACAACGGGTTTAGTTAAAATTTTGAAAAAAAAAAAATACAACTTCTTCTACAGCAGCATCAGCTGCTACAATCACAATATCAGCTCAAATTTCATCAACTTTATATACAATCTCATTTAATCTTCACATTCTCGTCACGGTCAAGGATTTTCCAAAATCAACAATCATCACATTCTCTCAGAACAACCAGTCCATAGTCAATATCAACAACAACAACGAAAACAATATCATCAAACTTCATCCACACTCATCCATCCACTTCTTTCCTCACTCAATCTTCTTCACAACAATAATAACAACCTAAACAATACACAAATAAGCGATTAAGCAATTACATACACAATAAAAATAATAATTACATATACATATATACACATTTATAATTAAGAAATTCTTTGACGATCACAATGAAACATTCTCCAATTAAAACTTGCAAGAATCTTAAATTTCAAATAAAGAAAATAAGTATTATAAGTCTAGAAAATTTAAAACATACACATTACAAAATTTACCTCACAACGGTTCGTCATAATTATCGTCAGAACTCTCTTCATCGGTTGAATCTAATTCTTGTGCATTGGTAGCGCTAAATAAATGACAAGATTGAGTTAGTCAACTTTTATTTATCAACTTCAACCTAAAAAGTAAGATTGAGTGAGTTAGTATTTTTAAACTAAGAAAGAGATATATTACCCATCCACTTTGTTTGGACAATTTCTTGAATCATGCTTCTGACCCTGTAAGACGCATTCATTGCACCATCTCGGTTTCGTTGAAGTTGCTCTCTTATCGGCTTCAATCTCTTCCCGCTAGGCCTGTTGGGGTTTGCGGATCCAATACATGATAATGGATTGAAGAAGATTGATGAGAAGAAGATTGATGAGAAGAAGAGTCGAAGTGAGCAAGCAGATCAACAACAGCAAGTAGCTGCAAGCAGAGTTGCGGTCGACCGCACACCCGATTGACATGTACAGTCGACCACACAGTCGATCGTCTCGCTCTCTATTGAAACACTGTATGTAACATCCGTTACCGACTATACATATTTTACTATGTATTTTCTGTGTCTTCGATTATTTATAAAAAGTTTTCCGTTTTCTTAAATTTGTTTTGTTTTAAATTTATTTTTGGATCTCCTATTAAAGTCCATTTCTAATATTAATTGTACTTGTAACTATTTCAAATGACTATATACTTTAATACAAATCTTATCCCATTCTATAAGTTTATTATTTTCTTAATTGAATGATTATATATTTTGCCCAAACTCCCTATCCATTATATTTTATAACCTTATTATTATTTTATTATCATTATTATTATTATTATTATTATTATTATTATTATTATTATTATTATTATTATTATTATTATTATTATTGTAAAGCCTATAGGTCAAAATCCAAACCTAAAATTCAATATCGGCCCAGGCTTATTATTATTATTATTTTGTTTTTGTAAATGAAACTCAAGCCTAGACCCAGGCCAATATTATTATTTTATTAAATGTTAAGCCCAACTATCTAAGCCCAAAACCCAAGCCCACTATTTTCCCAACTGCCTA
Source organism: Hemerocallis citrina (assembly GCA_017893485.1). Taxonomy (NCBI): domain Eukaryota; kingdom Viridiplantae; phylum Streptophyta; class Magnoliopsida; order Asparagales; family Asphodelaceae; genus Hemerocallis; species Hemerocallis citrina. The sequence continues at coordinate 148,875,125 of CM030368.1, read as the reverse complement.
ATAATCATCTCCTAATCTCCAGTATCTTCTCTAACTAATATCCCCATTATTTTCTCCATAATCCCCACTAAATCCTAATCAAATCCCGCTAATCCCTGTAATCATATTAACTCTCAGCTAACCATTTCATCTCCCCCTCTTCCAAATCCCGAGTCCCTCTCTCACCTCACCTCCTTCTTCTTCTTCTTCCTTGTGCAACTCCCGAAACCCAAGCACCCCCTCCACTGCACACCATTGCCACCACAACCCCACCTTCTCCATATTCCTTATCCCAAACTACTACTTAAAATTGGCCACCGCAACTCCGTCGCCCTTACGTCGACGCGCCCTACCTTGCTACCACACTTTACGACCCCTGTCTCCATCCTCGACCACCCTTCCGTTGCTCAAGACCTCCTACAACCCCCACCACAGTCGCACCCCTCGCCATTGCCGCCGTTGCCTTCCACCGCAGCCCACACCAGCACCACTCGCAATCTCCCTCATCTTCCACCTTTCTCGCCAACACCATCCCGAATCCAGCACCGTCCCCTAGCCCTGCTCCTGCACCTCGTGACCATCCCGAGCACCCATCGACCACCACCATCACCCTGTCATCCCCACTCACTGCCACTTTCGTCGCCCCTCTACAGCCTCCACCTCACCCCGTCGCCTTATCACTAGCACCGCAACCTATCGACCTCCAAGCTCCATTGCCGCTTGCAACCCTTTGATGAACCCCATCTGCAGTGGACTGCCTTGCACCTCCATCGATCCTCTCGTCGACTGAACTCGCCGCTGCACTCATCGCCACCCCTTCGACGCTTTCTGATTTCCCAACGCTGCAACCTTTGCCACCTCCGATCATCTTCATCCCACTGCTACTGCCACCTTCAACGTCGCTCAACCCGAACACCATAGTCACCGCCATCATCGTCCCTTGCTGCCGACATCTAACACCCCCTGCCTTGCCTTGCTACTGCCTTCATCGTTGCTGCACCCATCGTCCACCGCCAGTGCACCACTTCCTTGCTGTTGCTGCTGCCTCTCGATGTGCACGTGGATTGCATGTGCTCTCGCCAAGCGCCGTTGGTTGCACGTGTTTCTGTGTGCGCTGCCATCGGGATCCTCATCCCGTTATTCTATCACATTCGGATTAATCGTCGTATAAGGCAAGTCTCCTTGAACACTATTGTTATTCTAGTTCAAGAATCGTTGATCTTCGCAAGTATTTCGTGTTTCTATTACCGTAATGAATTGCTTTGATATCCTTCAAAGGGACTACTGCGGATTTATCGGCAAAACCAAGTAGTAGTTTCCTTTTCGTGCCATACCATTGTATCAATCCCAAGCTTTGTTATCCCCATATGCATGCACTACACACACACTAACTAGAAATGCTATAATATATAGGCGACACAATGAGTGGATGTATATTGATTGAATGTGATGTTGTGACTTGATTTATAGTAGTGTAGATTGCAGGGTGGATTGCAGGAATCCACCTTAATTGCTAATATTGATGGTAGTTCAATTCATGCGATAGATTTATATGTGTCGAGTATTTTTGTTGATCACATATGAATTGGGTTTTCTACTATTCTGCCGGTTGTTCCATATTGCTATAAGTTTTTGGCCCTGTTTCTGTTAAAATCAATTAGAACTATATAAAATAGCCTTATCAGTCTAGTTTCCATAACATTCAACAGATCTAAATTCTAACTAATAACCTGTAAATTACCATACTTTTAGTACTGCTGACATTTGATTTTCAGACCTGCTGTTTAATGCTACACCAACATGATTTCTAATTAATATATAAGGTTGACAGTAGAATTTATATGTGAATTTTCCCCGGGAGTTGCTAGACATGTTTAGGTTTCATCTTACAGTTTTTATCAGATTTTATATTGAATTTACAGTCCCGTTATGTATGCAAAACTTTAACTCTATGTTGCTGCCAAAATGCTTAACCTGTTAAGAATAGGATAATTAACCTAGCTATGATTAGAATAACTTAGAACTTGATGTATATAAGTTGTAGCTCTGTGAATCAGAGATCTAGATCATCTGACGATTCTGCGATCCGACTCTCGGATTGCATGATACTCATATTTTACTACTGTACTATCTTGATTTCAGATTCACTAAGATAAATTATGAACTAGGGTCCAATAAATTCAAGAATGCTAATGAACAACTCCAGGAAGTAGAATGTAATTTTTGTAAGAATTTTGGCTTAGTTTTAATCAATTTACATCTATAATAATTCTTGCTTGGAGTTGCTGCCTGAACAGCAGACCCGTAAAGAACTAGCTGGTAGACCAAATTCCTGTAGTTACAATATGTCGTGTAAATATGCGTTGGAACCAGCAGAGAGTCTAGTTTCTAGAAACTCTGACGGAACATGATTTTCTTTCCTGAAGCAACGGGAAAACTGATTTTTGTACAACATCGTCCTGCTGTCCAGAATGTGTGTTTTGTGTTTTAGAGCATATTCATGTTTGATTCTTGCATCTGGTGGATAGAACTAGTTATACCATACATTGCATTGCCTTGACATCTTTTGAAATCGCCTCATCACTCCTACACTCATTGCATATTCACATTGAATATAATAAAATAAAAACAAGCGAGCTAATAAGGGTCGACTTAGTAGTGGACATCATCAGAGGCTGTACTCGGGGAAGGGACCGTGTCTCGTTATTGTTATCGTTATGGATTTTGGGTTACTGATTGTGGATCGTGGAATATTGATTGTAAATTCTTGTTTATTGTGCCGAGTACACGATTTGTATAGTTCACCACTATAGTCTAAACGATTACTATTTGCATGCACCAAACTTGTGGTATGAAAAATAGTATTACATGCATTAGATAGGATAATAAAAGACTAATACACTTAGAATTGATACTTGCATTTCCTGATCTTGATTATTGTCATTGACATTGATTATTGCTCGTAATCATTGATTATTGTTGCAACTATTGATTATTGCTCAATAACTCTAGACCCTTGAGCTCATCATTTAATTCTTGTTATTGCTTTTGACTTTGTTCTAGTTCATTTTCTTGATGTACCATGGTTCCTTTGTTCTTTGCTTTTTACTACTTGTTGTCCGTGACTTGCTCTAACGGACAATTTTTCTCCCTCTTTAGTTGACGAGTTCGCAGGAACCCGAGGTGAGCCTAACGAAGGATTTGGTGAGCAAACGTTCTAGTGGATGAAGCTTCTTAGTAGTCTACAATAACTATTTGATTCATGTTTTCTTTATTTCCTGCATTGTTATTTCCCGTACCTTGTATTTCGGGTTTTGTTGACCAGAAGTTTGTTTCTCCCAGATGTTGGATATTACTTTGGTGGATTATTTGTTATTGAAATTTACTTATTGTCTATGTGATTGTTTATCCATGCGTGGTTGTGTTATTTTCTCCCAATTGTTGAGTTAAATTGATACAACTTATGGATGATGTTTACATCATTCAATGGGCCTTGGTTACGTGCTCGTATTCCCGTACTTTGGGAAGCGGGACGTGACACTGTACACTTGAAAGAATGACCGGTTGATATGATACTACTCCCAATTTTCATGAAACACACACGGATCAAGTCGAAGTGGAAGACATGGAACCACAACCATCGGAACAAGGCCTTTCTCAATCCCGTAAAATAAGTGGAAATACTTCCGAAGTAAACAAATATTTTGATTATGTCCCTTCACAAAATGATAAGAATGTAGGACTAAAAATTTGTAAGAAGTGTCAAACACCCTATAAGTTTAAAATAGGATCGGGAACTGGTACACTTCAACGTCACTTAAATAAATGTCATCCCGAAATTTGTAAATACAATCTTACACAACAAAAAATACACCCTAAGACCGGTCAAGTAGATAGTCATAGCTACGATCACGATATCGTTCGTAGGAAAATGGCTAAGTTAGTAATTAGAGATGAATTACCTTATTCGTTTGGTGAAAGTAGGAATGTAGAGACTTTTGCACAAACTGCATTAAACCCCCATTATAAAGAAATTGCTAGGGATGTAGTTAAGGGTGATTGTAAATTAGTTTACAATGAGGCAAAGGATTTTTTAGTAGCAACACTAACATCACTAAATATTAGAGTTTCTTTGACATCGGATGGGTGGGTAGGATTGAACGGCGTACCAATGATATGTGTAACATGCCATTGGATAGATTCTGATTGGCCACTTCAAAAAAGGATAATTTTATTCGGATTTGTTAGCTACCCACATAAGGGTGAAATAATTGCCACACACATCATGGAAGCATGTAATAATTTTAGTATTTTTGATAAAGTGTCACGCCTCGCTTTCCATTATACAACACAGGGGCGTAATTAAGGCCCAACGAATGATACAAGCATGCCAACTCATATCATCCATAAGCTGTACAATGTCAGTAAGCTGAATAAAACAATAATGGTCACATGAATAAGAATGCAATACAATAACCGATATTTGAGATACAAGAATTTACAAAATGGCCGGAGAATATATAATGCAATAACAGTATGCTAAGATTCTTCAGTATCCCATCATCTGTACCTGTATAACATTTACTTAAAAGAAAGATAGATGGTACCCGTTAGAGCAAGTTACGGGTCGCATGTAGTACAAGCGAAATAGGAACAGGAAACAAGGCACAATCGGGAAGCCAATAAGAACTAGAAATTCAAATATGGAACAAACATGATAACGAGAAACAATATCCATTACAAGAAGGAAATAAGAACTAAACAAGTCTCAAAATATAACCAATCGGGAACAAGGAATTATGTCACAGGAAACATGCCGTATAAACAAGAATCATGTAACTTATAAACATGAATCATGTAATCTTGAAAACAGGAATCATGTCATCTTGTAAACATGTATCCTGCGTCCCATACCACAGGTCGGGTGCATATAAGCATGTTAACGTTTAGACTCTAGTGGTGAATTATACAAGGTCAAGTAATCGGGAATGATGTACTCATGTAATGGAGTCTAGAGATGGCCCCCATCACCCATGACGTGACACTTAGTTCCGTACGACGTGTAATCATGTGTTCATGTAATAGAGTCCAGAGGTGGCCCCCGTAGAGGCTAGAGGTGGCCCCCGTCACCCATGACGTGGCACTTAGTTCCATATAACTTGTAATCTTGACCATCATCACGGGAAACACGGGCCCCCTCCTGAGTACAATCTCCTATATCGTCCACTACTAGGTATTTCCCTCAATACCCCGCCTTGTGATTCTTTTATAATAATTAAACTTGATGCAACAATGGAAATGGTGTCGGGACATGTTCAGGGAGACATTAAGGGGTATGCAATGCATGTAATCTATTTCAAGTCATAAAAACAAAGAACAATATATTTATGTATGAACAAACACAAGTCACAAGTCTGGGCAGTCAGACGTCACTGCACAAGGATCAGCTTTCCCACTGCCACGAGAAAGAAAATATGGTTTCGTCAAGGATTCTAGAAATTAGACTCCCTGCCGGTTCCAGCGCATATTTATATGATACATTATATAAACAGAAACTAGGTCAACTAGACAGTTCTTTACTGATCTACTATTTAGGCAGCAGACCAGGGTCAACTTTTTATATGTAAAAATTAACTTTAAATTCATTTAAAAATCTTACAAAAATTAAAAATCAATTCATAATAATGTCTCGTAATATGCTGATAAATATCAAGTCCTAATTCACTTATTAACATGGCATTTTAATTTGTGAAACATGATAATGTACTATAATTGACAATCTGGAATATGCAGACCTAGCAGTACAAAAAACATGATATCTCATTATCTATAGCTCTGAATCCGAATCAGTTGAATGTTCTGGAAAATAGATTTATAGAGCTACGACATTTGTTTACAAAGTTCCAACCGATTTAAATTGCAACTAGGTCAAAACTGAGCTACAAGCTACAGCGGGCAGCAGGGCAACAACTTGTCGGTTCCAGTTTAAAACGATTCTTAATTGCAAACATATAGTTTCAAATTCAGGTTGTGCAATGAATGCGATAACGAGGATATTCATGATCATTTTTGCATGTACAAAATTTACAAGAACCGGGTATAATAACAGATACCAACGGGCCAAGATTTAATCAACATGTGGAAGGAACGAAGAACGAGTTTATGTTATGACGATTCAACAAACTACTTATGGAACTCAAGCAAAGCTTGTACATGAACAAGAGAGTGTACAAAAGAATACTTGTCTTAGAGATGACGATGATTCCGGTAATAAAAGAATTACAGGACGAGCATCCCGATGGCAACACGTGCAACCTACGTGCACCATAACACGTACAATGCATGTACAGCAACACGTGCACACAGCCTGGCAAACAACAGTAAAGGCAGTAACACAATAGTGGCAACCACAACACGTGCAAACAAAGGGGGACAGTAACAACAGCGAGCGGCAACAGCAAGATCGACGGCAACAACAGTGAGAGCCACGACAACAGCAATAGGCGGCAACGACAGCAAAAGAATGGAAGCAAGGGGCTTCGATGGAGGTTCCGGTGATGGTAGGGTGTCGTTCGGTGGTGGGTTCGACAGTAGGGGGTGGTTCTCAAGTTTCTATCGAAGGTGGCTACATGGGAGACACAGTGAGGGGGAAGGCAGGCGATGGAGGCAGTCGCGAGGGCTGCGAGGAGGGCAGGAGGGTAGGCAGTTGCTACGGTCGAGAGGTGAGGGTGGCAACGATGATTGGTGATGATGGCGATGTAGGGAGCTGTGGCAATGGCGCTCGAGTGGGAGGTCGAAGATGGCAGGAGCAGCAACTGCGGTGAGTTGCAGGTAACGAGCGATGGTGGTGTTCGCGGATGGCATGGCAAGGCAGCGAGCGGTGGGCTCGATGATGGGCGGTGGTTGCGGGGGCGAGGAGTGCTCTATTTCGGAATAGAGGAGGAAGGCAATGGCGGTAGTGACCAAGGGGCTCTAGGAGGAGCTGGCGTTGCCCGCAGTGTCAAGTCAGACGAAGAGGACCAGCGTGAAGAGTGCTCGAGGTAGCTGGCGAGGACAGGGAGGAGGTCGCAAGGGGCTGTGGTGACTGAGGGTCGCGAGGGGCATTCGAGGATGTCGATGGTGGAGCGGTGAGCTCAGTCGGTGGTGCTACGGCCATGGCAGGTGCAGAAGCGCTTATAAGGAGGTTGAGGGCAGCTGTGGTGAGGTGGCTCGATGGAGGCGCAGGGGCGAGCAAAGCACAGGGCATCGGGGTCGAGGGTGAGAGCGGGTTGGGGTTACTGAAGTGAAGGAGGAAGAAGGAGAACGGGGGAGGAGAGAGAGAGTCGGGGAGAGAGAAAGAGTGGGGAGAGAGAGAAACAGTGGGGGGGAGTTTTATAATAATATAATATATTAATATTATAATGCGTATTGATTATGGGGGTTACTGGAAGGGATAGTGAGCAGTAATTAGGGGGAAATGGGTGCAGAGATGAGGGGATCTGGTTGAGTTTTGGGTAGTGGGTTTTAAAATGTGGGTTTAGATTAGGATCCAATAGGAATTGTTTAGGGTTAAAAAGTGTGGGCTTGGATTAATAGACTTGGGCTTTAGGTTTGAGCTTCATAAAATAAAATAAATAATTATAGAAGGGATAAAAGATTGGGCTTCAATCAATAATAAGATAATAAAATAATATGGACTAGAGATTAAATATGGTATGCCAAATAAATAATTTAGACAAATTATAGAATGGACCATGATTGAGCTTATGTTCAAAATTAATAAATCAAATAATATTTTATAGAATAGTTTCAAATTAATTAAAATAATCAAATAATAACAATAGACTTGGTCTAGGTTATAAATAATTAAAATATTTTTTTTTTCTACAATTAAAGTATATAATCGTTTGAAAATAACTACAAATACAATTGATGTTTAGAATTGACTTTAATAGAATGTCCAAGATGAATAAAAACGAGTTTGAGAGCGAAAAAGAATTTATAATGAATTGAAATACAAAAATATGCTGCAAATACGTATAGACGGAAACGAGGGTTACATAAAATTTTTGCTATTGGTTTTGATAACGCCTCTAATAATACTAAGACAATCGCTAGTTTGAAAATTACATTAAATCCTATAGAACCGGAAATTTTTCATGTTAGGTGTGTTTTTCATATTTTAAATCTTTGTGTACAATATGCACTAAAATATGAACACGATAAAATTGAGGCAATGCAAAATTGTGTTCATTTTATTATGTTGAGTGGTTTAATATATCAATTTTTTCATGATTGGTGTCAACTTAAGGGAATTGTATTAAAAATTTTTCCTAAAGATGTTGGACATCGTTGGAATTCTACTTATGATTTACTAGGTGTTGTTCTTGTTGGTGTATACCCTAGAGGCCAGTTGTGTATTAACATTACTAGTTTACATTGTATCATGATATTTATTTCATATATGAGGTATTTCATTTATTGTGTTATTTATTGTGATTAAATGAACATAATAAAGTCCTTAGAATAGTAGGTTCAATACCATATGTAACCCCTGTTCCCTGTATTGTATTTTTTTGCTCTATTTCATTTCATTGTAATCTATTTGTCAATTCGAAATCCTGTATTTTGTTTCCAACTCTAATAAAAGTCTTTTATTTCGACTCAATTTTGTGCCCAATCTATTTCATTTGCATCATTCCTATCATCTCTAACTTGTTGTTCTTCATGGGAAATTGACTGATTCAACTCATCTAATTCATTTTGCCTAATTATTGTGATTTTTGACTCAATCTCCTTTTGGATCCTATTCAACCCGCTATCCAATAACCCTAAACCTAATAACCCTAACTATTTAAACCCTAATCTAATTAACCCTAACCCTATACCAGCCGCTTTACCCTTTTTCTTCCTCTTTTACTGTCACCGCCAAACCCAACCCTCCTCATCGCCGCCATTCGACCTCAGCCTCGAACCCATCATCCTCATTTCCTTCTCTCCTCGACACCCCCATCGTTGAGTCGCAATCACCTCATCGCTAACCCACCTCGTCATCTTCATCTCCTGAACCCATCACCTCGTCGACCACCGAAACCTTTACCCATCACCCTGTGCTTCACCCTCGTCATCATCCCCCACCTCTGCATCCCCCTCCGTAGCCTCGCCATTACCGAAGCCCCGAGCTTTCGTCATTGCCTTACCCACATCACTTCCCCAGTTCCCCCCTCCAAAACAGAGCTTCGTCGCCATTCTCATCGCCGTCGTCGCCCACCGTCAACTGCTCCCTAGTCAAGATCCTCAATGCTACCATCGCAGTGCCACCATAGCCGCAGTCGAAGCCTTCTGCGCCATTGCCACTGTTTGATCAGGGGAGATTGAGCTTTGAACCTCAGTCGTTCAATCTTATCGCAATCGCCTCCATCATCGGATCAGAACGATATCGGCCTCCTGATCCCCCTCACGGTTCGGATCATCATCATTAGGGCACTGCGATCTGAACCGTTTGATCTCTGATCATCTTGATCATCAGATCAGAGCGATCATGGCCTTCCGATCTCCTTGTGATTTGGATCATCATCATCATCAGGTCAGATCATCTTCGTCATCTGCTCCAGATCAGATCTGAGTCGTCGATCATCTTTGATCTTGATTGTTGAATCCCAACCGTCGAACTTTCTCGATCTTGATCTCCATAAAGATCCGCGCCAATCTGATCCATCTGTTCTCGATCGTCGATCAACGTCCTCTTCCAATCAAGGCAAGTATCTTCTTGTACAATTTGTTGTTTTAGTACAAGCTTTTATTTAAAAATACCGCAAGTAGATTGTAGTTGTGACTCACCTTTGGCTTATCATTGATGATCTCATTTTTACTTGTTGTCGTCCTTATCAATTCCATGATCATAAGTCACAATCTTTCGTTGATATATTCGTTTCACAACTAGTTAGATCTATTTTATCATCTAATTATTTGAACACATAAAATTAAGAATCACCTTAGCCTGTAGATGTATGCTTGTATGATGCATGTGTTGATTTTGCTCTCTTTTGAGTTGAGAATAGCCATGGGCGCAGATTTGATGCTTGTGAACCCATGATTTGTATCACATACTAATTTAGACTCATAATAATTATCAATCATGACATTTTTCATATAAAAGAACCTACTTATGTTGTTGTTCCTGTTTTTGCTTGCCGTTTCGACCCTTATAACATTAGAATCTGGACTTGAGTTCTGAACATGAAATGTAGCTCCAGATTTCTAGTTTACTACCCTTTTGACATAATTGAATTCTGAGTTATAGTTTGTGAATTATCACTGTTTTAGTGCTGCTGTGTCTGAAATTTCATATTCATAAATTGATGCGTCACTTTATTTTACAAATTAAATTAACTATGCTACATGTAAGATAATGACTTGAAATTTTTCATGATGAGACAAGACACACTATAGGACCTTCCCTAATTTTTCTAGAATTAATCAATAAAGTTTCAGACATGTTTCATGTTTCTAAACACAATTTTACAAATTCTGGCTGAACACGAATCCTGTGTAGTTTTCTATTTTGACACTAGTTGCTACAACTTTTGTGTATCTTGTTTATATGCGATGGAACCGGCAGAGAGTCTAGTTTCTAGATTTTCTAACGGATCCAGATTTGTATCCTTGTAGCAATGGGAATCTCATTTTGGTACAGCAACGTCCTGCTGTCCAGAATTGGAATTCTCATCGTTTTTTTTTGATAATTTTAATTTGTTTGATACTCAAATATGATTTTTACTTATCTTAAACTTGTTCCATGTTCTTAATTATGTTTACTTGCCCTGTTTCGTACACTTTCATACTTGTCTTGATAATAATAATAAATAATAAGCCAGAGTTTAAGAGAAAGACTGTAGTAGTGGACAATATAGGTAAGTGTACTTGGAAGGGGGTCCGTGTTTCCCACTCGTACTTACTTCACGAACTTGATATATTATTATTGTATTCATGAACTCGTTATTACTTGCTTCATGAACTTGATATATTATTATTGTATTCATGAACTCGTTATTACTTGTTTTAAGAACTTGTTATACTATTATTGTATTCATGATTGTTATTACTTGATTCAAGAACTTGTTATATTATTACCATATTCATGAACTCGTTAATAGTCGATTCATGAACTTGTTATTTACTAGTGCACTCATGAGCTTGCTTGCTTGATACTTGATGCCGGAGTACACAGGCCTATAAAATCCACCACTATGCCTAAACGTAACTTATTTGTAAGTAGCAATCATGTGGTAAGAATTTGAGACGCATGAAGTGCTACCTAGATAGAATTAAATATTAGACTTAAGAATAACTTATTACTTGTACACACTTGACACATGCCTCGCATGCTACTTTATACTTGTTACTTGGTACTTGTTACTTGATACTTGATATAAATTACATGCTCACTTGTTACCTGTTCCTGCTACTTGTACTTGTTACCTGATCCTATTTCTTGATTCATTTTACTTGCTTGCTAGTTTCTTTGAAATTACTACTTGTTGCACCCCTGTCATATCATGTTGTATACTCTTCATTCCAAATCTTGTTTCATATTTTCTTGCAATTACTTTCATACCCCTTGCTTGTACTACTTATGACCCGTAACTTGCACTAATGGGTGTCTGTCTTTTGTTTCTCTATTTTTCTTCCATATGTTAAAATACAGGTTTGGGAGAGCAATTTCTTGTGGGAGTTGGTGAGGAAACATTTTAGTCTTCGCTTGGAAAAACTTGCTTTAGTTATTTTGTGTTTGAGTTTATTTAATTCTTGTTGCTACTTAAAACTTGTAACGGGCTTGTAGTCTCAAAGTTTTACTTTTGATCCAGATCTTGAATTTATTTGGGATATTTATATTTGTTTCAAATGATTTTTGTTGATTAATAATGTATTCATGCATGCGTGGTTGAGTATATTCTGTTATATTTTCTGTTATGATGTTGAGTCAATCCTACAGCTTATGAATGATGAAAATCATTCGCTGGGCTTTGTTACGTACTCGTATTCCGTATTCCTTTTGGGAAGCGAGGCGTGACACCATAGGATATCAAGTGCATGACTTGATTGTGAGATCCTATTGGTTGTAATCAGGACACTATTCTTAAATGTCCCTAGTCAAATATTATTGTGAATTAGGAAAACAATAATACATGGAGATTAGTGTGTGCGTAGACTGGTGACCATATCTCACAGGTCATGGATATGAGATATCAAGTCTTCACATGGGTACATATTAGAGTAATAATGTACTGGACTGATCCACCAAGAGAATGCTGCATGGATCGTTACGTGAGTGTCATAAGCAGTTCGCACAGTGACCATAGTGTATGCAGTCCTTTGACTTGAAGTCACTACGGTTCCCTACATGCAAAGTTATATGTTTTAATGTCGTCAAACGTTGCCTGTAATAAGGTGATTATAAAGTCGACTATTAGATATACTAAAAATCATGCGGAGGGATGTGAGTGACTTAGATAGGATTTGTCCCTCTTACATAACAGGAGCGAAATCTATGGGCCCCTTGATTGAGTGAAACTACAAAATGCATGGTCGTACTCAAATGAGCCAATATGAGATATTGAGCTCATTTTTTTTAGTAAGTATACTCGGACATCAAGGAACCAAAGATTGAACTATACAAGGGTGACATGCTCTATGCCTTGTGGTCAATTAAGATATCTGGACAAAGGGACTAGACTACATGGTAACATTGGTCACGGATAGGTTATGTCTAATCACTGTCATTCCCGTTACTTGTATTGAAGTGATGTATTGCTAGATACCGCTCACTGTTTGTAATACTAGAATATGATTTTAGTATTACTGTCAACGTAATGGAACCTATAGGGTCACACACTTAGAATGGATTGAAATTGGGATTTAAATTCATAAGATGAATTTAATTGGGGATCCAAGTAAGTCTTGGACTCCTGACATTGGTTGGAAATTTAATTAGATTAAATAGGCCGACTAAAGTTCAAAGGCCCAAATTCGAATCTGAACCAGGTCAGATTGTGAGTCCAACAGTCTCATTACTATCTTAGGGTTGATTTTCTGCAGCTATATATATGATACGTATATGTGAAAAAGAGTTACATGTGAAAACCATAGCCGTCACAGAAATTGTGAGAAAGAGAGATCGTGAGGAACATCCCCTTCCCGCAGCTAGCACCATGGCGTAAGGGAAAACTTGATTTGATCCATTCGTGTGGATACCACAGAGGCACAGCATTATTGCAGTGCTATGATCGGCATACTTCTGGAGACAACAGATCCATCTTCAAGGTATAACTCTTAAACACGATTTATGGTTTTCGCATGAATCCATGGCTAGGTTTCGATATTTCTTTGTAATTTATCAGCTGTGTATTTTATCTGAGACTACCATCGAAACTTAACAGTTCTTCACTATCGTTTTAATCTTAGAGAATTTTGTGTTGCAATGAGTATACAAGATTGTATGTTAGATGATGACTTTTGGTTTTTTGCAGATAGTTTGTATAAATTTTTAGAACCTTTTAATGATGCTACTTTACAATTTTCAAAAACATATGCATCTACATCTAGTGGTATTTTACTTGCAATTGTCACTACGATGACAACAATTAAAGATTTGATAAATGACCCTTTTATTGGTAAATTTTTTAAATATTTTCATCCACTTCCTATGTTATATTTTGTTGCTAGTGTAATGAATCTCATAATTAAGTTAGCGGGCACAAAAAATTTAACTGAGACTTTTTATACTTATGCTCCACACGATGAAATACAAGATTTTGATCATGTTGTTTTCGCTACAAATTTTGAGCATGTTTTGACTAGTTTATATGATAGTTGCGATAGACTTTATTCAACTAACACTTCACAATCATAAAATATTAGTTGTTCTTCTTCTTCTATATTATCAAAAGGAAAGGGTCTTGCAACTAGTAGTGTTTTAAATATCATAAAATCAAGAAAACCAAGAACCAATTCACCAAATGATTTGAATTGGTATAATGCACAACCTCCCAATGATGATGTAGTAGATGTGTTTCATTTTTGGAAAAAAAATGTATATATTTTTACTATTCTTTCTCGTATGGCTAAATATTTGCTAACTATACCAGAGTCAACCGTTGCATCGGAAAGTGCTTTTTCTCTTGGTGGCAAGATTATGAGGCCAGATAGGAATCGTTTGACATCAAAGAATTTGGAGATGTTAGTATGCGTCGAAGATTGGATGAGAGTGGAAGAGATGACCCAAGATTTACATAAAGCACACAATAGTTCAACAAGTAGCGACGAATAAACATCTAGTACAATGAAGTTTGGAAAATGTACCCTAAATATTTGAGAAATTTAGGGTTGATGAGATTCTAAATTTAGGTTAAGTAGAAGTGCACGACAATAGTCCACTGCCTTCTCTTCAATCTAAATAGAGGTCATCTCGATCTCTAAATACAAATGTCCCCCTCATATTATAAGTTGATAATATTTGTATGAAATGTTACTAATCTATTTGATTGTACATTAAACTTTGTAATTCATAATAAAACTTTAGTTTATGAATATCTCTTTTATCTATATGTTTCTGATAGCTTTTAACAATTTCCTTCTTTTTAGTCTTTGTAAAAAGAATTAAAAATAATATATAAAAAAATTCGTCCTGGCCCGTACCGGGACCCGGCCCGCACCGGCCCTGCCCCCGAACCAGGGGCCAAGGGCCAGGTCCAGGTCGACATTTCACCGGAGAGGCCCAGCCCACCAAATCTACCAGCCCAGCCCATGAAAGTCCGGCCCAGGTAAAAACCTGCGGGTTCTGACCCGGCCCAGCCCGCTAGGCCCAAATGCCACCCCTACGCATTCGACCATCCCGCTCTTTGTTGGAACTATGTACACTCGTATGACAGTTGCGGTCAACCACGCAGTGCTGTTTGATCTGTGTCTGAGATTAAATCTAATGTGAATCTATATATATTGTATTTTGTACGATTTCAAGGTTAGGTGATAAAAAAAAGATCTATCAGCCATAAAGGAAAGAGAGGGCGATAGAGAGAAACCCTAAACCTTGGGGGTGAGTTCTTAAGAGATTTGTAAATGTTTTTTATATTTCTAGTGGAAATCGCATGAGTGTTTCTGTGCGGGGAAGTAGTCATTGCAGTGGGTGAATCTAAAAAAAATATCGTGTGTTCTTGTGTATTGACTTTTGATTGTTCTTTGTTCTCTTACTTTTGATTCTATTGTTTTGCATATCATTGGTGAGTTGTTCCACAGTTAGAACTCAACAAAGTGGTATCAGAGACAGGTTAGTAGTGTTGATTAAGATGGGAGACAAAAGTAGAGGCAAGGAGTTCGATGGAACAGATTTAATAATGTGGAAGATCCAAATGATAGCGTATCTCCGACAGAATGATCTAGATGATCCATTGTTTGGCGGGAAGCCAGAAGGGGCGGAGGACGATCCGGTTGCATTGATGGCTTGGAATAGATTGGATTAGAAAGTACTTGGACAGATTTAGTTATCATTGAGTAGGATGTCGTTATTTCACATTGAGAAGGCAAAAATCGCAATGGCGGCAACGGAGATCTTGATAGATATGATTGAGAAACCAAATGCAGCGAATCAAATACTTTCTCTGAAGAAGTTGGCCAACATGAAGTTGTCGGAAGGGGTTTGGTTGCAGAGCACATCAACAATTTCTGTATGGTTTACATTCTGATGGAATCATCGGGTTTGAAGTCTGAGGAAAGGGCATAATCATTATTTTACTATCTAGTCTTCTCAATAGTTACGACACAATAGAACAGACTGTCACAAGCACTACGATCGATACGACAACTCTGAAGGATGTTATAAGCAGTATCATGAATGAGGTTGCAAAAAGGAAGAAACACGGAGAGTATTCGACGTCATATCCTAGTAATGTCGTACCATCAGTTGATAACCGTGGTAGAAGTAACCAATAGAGGAAAGTCGCAAAGTAGGAATCACAGGTCCAAGTCAAGAGCAGGACATCACAAAGGTGAGTGTTGGCACTGCAAGAAGCCGGGACACAGGAGAGACCAATGCAAAGAGTATAAGAAAACGCAAGCAGGGTCACATGTAGTCAATGTGGTAAGTATCAAACCCCGTTTAGATTAATTGTGTTTATCTGCCGGTTGATATTATGCAAGATGATTGGTGTATAGAATCAGGTACTTCTTATCATTGTACACCCATGAGGGATGTTTTTGAAGATTACAAGACATGTGATTTTGGTGCAGTCTTAGTTGGTAATGAGCAAGTATGTCCAGCTGTGGGTAGAGGCACAGTGAGAGTGAAGGCTTGCAATGGTGGGAAATTAGGTTTGAATGACACAAGACGTATTCCATACTTCAGGACGAATTTGATCTTGACTAGTAAACTAGACAAGGATTCTGTCACGCCCCGCTTCCCAAAATATGAAAATACGAACGCGTAACTAAGGCCCAGCGAATGATAAGAACATCATCCATAGCTGTAATAGAAACTCAATAATATACAAGAGATCACAACCACGCAAGAAAGAATAACTACATAAATAAAGAATAAACTCTAAAATAATCATGAAATAAATTCACAAAATAATATCCAACATCTCAGATACAAAGTAAACTTCGGGTCATACAAGCCCGGAATACAAAGTCTGATAAAACTAATAAAATAAACAAATAACATGAAATAACTATAGCAGTCTAATGGTTCAGCTTCATTCTTCAAAAAGTTTGTTCACCAAGTCCTTTAGTCAAATTTCCTTCGGTACCTATAAACTCATCAACTAGAGGTGGGAAAAAATTGTCCGTTAGAGTAAGTTACGGACAACAAGTAGTAGAAGCGAAGAAGCAAGGAAAACTGGTATGTCAAGAAGTAATGAACTAGATCAAAATCAAGATCAATAACAAGGATTGATACTAAAAGCAATGGTCTAAAATTAACGATGCAATTAACAATGACTGTAATCAATGATTCAAGGCCAATAACAATAATTATCCTCAAGAATGCAAGTGTCAATCCCAGGTTTATTAGCCTTTTAATTATCCTATCTAATGCACGTAATACTGCGTCCCATACCACAGGTTCGGTGCATACAAACAGTGATCGTTTAGACTCTAGTGGTGAACTCAAAAGATCATGTACTTGGCACGATAACAATAACGAGAATCCACAATCCAAGATCCATAATGAGAATTTATCCACAATCCATAATAATAAACAATCAAGAACAAGGGGCCCATTCTGAGTACAATCACCGATTGTTCACTACTAAGTCGACCCTTAATACCCCGGCTTGTTAATATTTTATTACACACAAATATGGACATGCAAAGGGTACAAAAGGTTCGAAGTGATTTCAAGGATATAGCAAGTCTATGCAATGCATGGTACAACTAATTCTATTCCCTAAATGCAAATTCAAACATAGACATACAAAAAAAACACAAAACACACATTCTGGACAGGAAGACATTGTTGTACAAAAACCAACTTTCCCATTTCTACAGGAAAGCAAATCAAGTTTCGTCAGAGATTCTGGAAAGCAGACTCTCTACCGATTCCAACGCATATCCACACGATATATAATAAATACAGAAACTAGGCGAATAATCTCATTCTTTACTGATTTCATGTACAGGCTAGCAGTGTTAAAAATATGATAACTTTCATTTCGTAAATCAAAATTTAGATCCGTAAAAAGTTATGACAAATAGATTCAAAGGGCTAAAAATGTTGTTTACAAAGTTTTATTAAATTATAAAAGCAACTGGGTCAAAAACTCAAAACAACAAGGGATAAACAACAGGCCAGCAAGTTGATTGTTATTATTTAGCAATAAACGGGATACACAAGCATACAACTTTATGGAAAATAAGCAACAGGAAATTATACTCAATCTTTAGGGGTGGAATTCTACTATTAATGAGACAAACCATTATTATTGACATAACATGAACCTCATATCCAATCGAAAATCATTCAATCATCATTTTCTACATACACGTTTCTAATCTATGTATTCGTGTAGTGTATGCATGTGATGATATATAACAAGGCTTGGGTTTGAGTCAAGGAAAATGGCACGAAAAGAAAACTACTACTTAGTTTCATCGATGAATCCGTAATAGTCTCTTTGAAGGGTATCAAACAAATAAAATATGAAAATTGAAAGATGAACTACTTGTGGAAATCAAAGAATTCCTGAGCAAGAAAAATACACTAGTTCAAGGGAAAACATATCTTTTTGACGATTATTCCGAATATTAATAAAGATGATACGAAAAGATTCAATAGTGGCAACACATGCAAACTACGTACACAGCAACTACGTGCTAAACACGGCAACGACGACACGTGCAAACCACGAAATGGTGGCGGCAACACACACGACACGGGCAATAGCAAGAGACAGCAGCAATCACAACAAGAAGAATGCCAACTTCAATGGCAACAAATGTGGTGAAGAGGACAGAACACATAGCAGAAACAACAAGAAGAAGCGATAACAATAGGGTGGTGGGTGCACTGGCTTCGGTGGTTGCTGCCGGAGGGGCTCAGTAGTGCTGCAGTTGGTTGCGACAATGGCATGGTGGAGCAACGAGGGGCAAGCGACTCAGGGAGGATGGTGCGGTCGATGGCCGGCAAGGGATAGGGTGTTGTGTCGAGGGAGACTCGACGGCGGTAGTGGACGCGGTGGAGATGGAGACGAGGTGGATGGCGACAGGGTTGAGAACAGTAGAAGAAGAATGATTAGGGGCGGTATTAGGCAGCGGGGAAGATTAGATTAGGATTAATTAAGTTAGTTAATTAGCGTTAATGTTAATTAGTTATTATAGGGAATATGGGATGTGGCTAACGGGTTGTGTATTTGCGGGTTAGGGTCCAATAAGAATGGGCTATTGGGTTTTAATTCAAAAAAGTTGGGATATATATATATATATATATATATATATATATATATATATATATAAGGTTTCTTCCAGGTTTCTTCCATTGCAAACGGGTCTGTTTGTACGGACCAGTTGCGAACGGCGATCTGAGCTGTTGGATCTCCGTTTGCATTTTTCTGTGTGATTATTTTGCCTTAGACCGTCGTTCTCGATGACGGACTAAGTTATAATTTTTTTTTAAAAAATATAACTTAGCCCGTCGTTCGCAACGACGAGCTAAGGCAAAATATCCATTTTTAAAATAAACTGTATCTTCTCTCTCTCACTCTCTCCCTTCTCTATCTGTCTTCTTCCTCGGTCTAAACCCTCGAAACCCAACCGAAACCGACCCCCTCTCACTCCGGAGACTCCTCCTCTCTCACTTCACTCTCTCACACTCTTTTTCCCTCTTCTCATTCTCTCCATCTTTTGAAGCACCTCGCAAAACCCAAAAATCCCTAATCCTAACCATTTCCCAATCTCCTCCCCCGCTGTCCACCATTGCAGTTTCTCCTCTATTCATTCTCTCTCTCTCTCACACACACTCCCAATCTCTCCTCCAATCTTTGAAATCCGTCCTCCTCCAATCTTAGAATGCAAATCGGAAATTGGAAATTCTAGTTCTTTGACAACACCTACATTGGGGAAATTCGTAGTTGTGCATGGTAATGACTTAATCCTTAGTCTTGTAGATATATACTTATGTTGTTTTTTAATGTTTTTTATGTTTCTTTCTAATTACTTGAATTGATTATTGTGATGCGTAACTTTATAGATGTATTAGTTTATACATAGTATTTTGATGATTTAAGACGGTGGAATTTTAGTCGTAGTTGTTGAGTTTCGCTCGTCGAAATTGTAGGTTGAGTCGTATTTATAATTGTTCGATATTAGTAAATCCACGTAAACGCTAAAAGAAAATTCCAAAACTCTGTGAGTTGGTCAGAATCACAACACATAAGCTAACGGAACTTGTAGGGTAGAGTTTCGACTTACAGTTTGTAAGATATGGCCATGTATCGCTTTTGGTAAATAAAAACCCAAATAAAGCGATACACTACCGAATCTCGCAAACCTTGAGATAAAACTCAACTTTAGAAATTGTGTTGGCTTGTGTTACGTAAGTAAGAACAACTCGCAAAGTTTTGAAATTTTTTGATGCCGTTTGTGCAGTTTTTTCACGTATCTCGATCAAGAACAACTAAACTCTGAAATATGTTAGTACGGTTAGACTAGAAATCCCTACAAACGATATCCAAAAATTATGAAATTTTAGGAGTAGGTAAGACTCACCCTACACAAGCCAACACAACTTGTAGAAGTCATTTTCGACTCACGGTTTGCGAGATTCAGTTGGATATTCTTGAAATAAGGTTATACTCGGCCGTATCTCGCAAACCGTGAGTCGAAAATCACTTCTACAAGTTGTGTTGGCTTGTTTGGGTGAGTTCGACCAACTCGCAAAGTTTCAATTTTTTTTGATGTCGTTTGTGCGTTATTTATATCATTTTTGCTCACTTTTACAATCTAAACAACTAATTTTGGATATTTTGAGTACGAAATCATAAAAAGCCACACAAACGACATCCAAAAATTCCAAAACTTTTCTGAAAGTATGTACTCTCCCCACACAATCCAACACAACTTTTAGAGGTGAGTTTTGACTCACGGTTTGCCAGATACGGCTGATTATCGCTTTGTTCAAGATTAATCAAAATAAAGTGATACACGGCCATATCTCGCAAAACATAAAATAAAACTCAAATCTACAAGTTGTGTTGGCATTTTTTATATAAGTAAGAACAATTCGCAAAGTTTCAAAATTTTTTGATGCTGTTTGTGCGGTTTTCTTACGTATCTCGATCAAGAACAACTAAACTCTGAAACATACGGTTACACTAGAAACCCCTACAAATGACATCCAAAAATTACGAAAATTTGTGAGTAGGTAAGACGCACCCCACAAAAGCCAACACAACTTGTAGAAATCATTTTCGACTCACGGTTTGCGAGATACTGACGTGTATCGTTTTATTTGGATACTCTTGAAATAAAGATATACTCGGCCGTATCTCACAAACCGTGAGTCAAAAATCACTTATACAAGTTATGCTGGCTTGTGTGGAGTGAGTCCGACCAACTTGCAAACTTTTGGAATTTTTGGATGTCGTTTGTGCTTTATTTATAATATTTTCGCTTACTTTTACAACATAAACAACTAAGTTTGGATATTTTGAGTACGAAATCATATAAAACTGAACAAACGATATCAAAAAATTTCAAAACTTTGTTGGTAGTATGAACTCACCTCACACAAGCCAACACAACTTGTGGAGGTGAGTTTCGACTTATAATTTTCGAGATACGACCGAGTATCGCTTTTGGTCAAGATAAATCAAAATAAAACGACACACAGCCGTATCTCGCAAACCGTGAGGCGAAACTCAACTCTAGAAGTAGTGTTGGCTTATGTTACATGAGTAAGACCAACTGGCAAAGTTTTTGATTTTTTTGATGCCGTTTATCTAGTTTTCTCATGTATCTCGAACAACAACAATTCTAACTTCAAACAATTTGAGTACAGTTACACTAGATTACCACACAAATGGTATCCAAAAATTACAAAAATTTGCGAGTGGGTCGGGCTCACCTAAACCAAGCCAACACAACTTATAGAAGTGATTTTTGACTCACGTTTTGTAAGATATGACCATGTATCAATTTTGGTCAATAAAAACCAAAATAAAGTGATACACGGCTTTATCTCACAAACCGCGAGTCGAAACTCACTTCTACAAGTTGCATTGGTTTGTGTTAGGTGAGCCCGACCCACTTGCAAAGTATTGTTGTTTTTCATTGCCATTCGTGTGTTTTGTCCATATTTTTGCTTTGTTTATTGATGATAGAAAAATGGCAAAAATACTTATCAATTAACCTTATATTTTTTGTTGATAGATAAATGACTAGAACGAGGCGACCGAGAAGCCCTTCTAGTAGCACTAATGGCGAACCATTTACAGAGGCAAGATTAATTATTATTATTGGTTTTAAATACGATATGTAACATTCTATCAATAATAACAAGATTTGTATTTGTTTGTGTAGGTTGGTGGACGTAATTCTTTATCTGTCGAGGCCGGTCCATCGTCTTCGGTTGGACTTACACCTCCAGGACCGTTGGACTCAAGCATACTTGCGTTGCAATCTATACATAGATCTGAAGTCGTGTAGAATGGGTCCGCAAAGAAGTGTAAATTTCGTAAGCACGAGGCTCTTCCCATGGACCCCCCTATTGCTCCGTACTTAGTAGAAGCCGGTATTTACGGAGCTCGATTTATGGGGGGTGTGAAGCTTAATCTTCCTTTACTTATAGCTCTTGTGGAGCGATGGAGGCTGGAGACCCACACATTCCACCTACCGGTAGAAGAGATCACCGTCACTCTCTGTGGTGGGGTAAAAGTGGCCTGGGGCCCAGCCAAGGCCCAGGATGGCTCACTCGAAAAAGACAATAAAAATCAATCAGGCTCGGCCCCGGACCACTACATCCTCGGCACCGAGCCATAAATTCACTCCCACAGACCTGGCCTCCTCGTCTCCGACGAGCCTCGATGGCCCTCGGTCTCCGATCCGCAACAGCCCCACGGGCTGTCCCCCCAGCCTGGCGAAGTATGAGAATGACCTGGCACAACCTAGGCCATCCGATTCCCCCAGAGGCACAGGAGCCCCATGATCAGCCATGTCAGCTCCGAATACCACCTAGGGCTTTGCCACGTCAGCCCTATACCACTCTTGGCACTGCCACGTCCGCCCTAAACCCCCTGGGCCTCCTACCACGTCAGGCCCATGGGCTTTCGGGTTCAGACCCGGCCCCCAAGCGGATCCAAACCCGGTTGGAATTCCCTATAAATACCAGATCCTCACCCACCTTTTCAGGTAATCAATCTTTTGCCACCCAAATTTTCCTAGTTATTGCTACTCTCTCACAGAGACTGACTAGATCGTCGGAGGGTCCGCCACCGGGATAAACCCCGGTGTTCCAGGACCGTCTGCAGGTACTCGAGGCGAGGCAATCCGAGCCAACCCTCCAGCACCGAAGCGAGCCTCCCGCTCGTCGTCCCGTGCCGCACTCTTCCCTCATTACAAATTGAGTCCGAACTCACACCTGGTGCATCCACACTGCGACCAAAAACAAACCACATCAGGTTGGCACCGTCTGTGGGAAACTTTTATTCGGTACAGACGACAGTCCGAGCCTCGCCACCGACGCTCTCCCTCGACCCGATCTCCCATGGCTCCCCGAGCCCGAAGATCGGCCCGTTCCGCCCGAACAGACGGGCCTCCCCCCGAGGGGGCCCTCGACGGAGGGCAAGCATCCAATAATCCGGGTGGAAACCCCGGACCCCAACGAAGCGTTTCACGCGTCGCCGAACCCGACCTTCGTCGGGTCATTCTGAACAGAAGGGCCAGCCAGGCTAGGGGAGGGACCGCTTCCAACTCGGCCCCGAACCATTCCAGGCCCGCACAAGGGGAAAGGCCGTCGGCACTCAGCCGCATCGGAAGAATTCCTACGCCCCGACCCGACCCTTCCGACCATGGCGGGGTCACCAGGAGCGAGTTCAGGAGTTTCAGAGATGAAATCTTGGAGGCCCTCCATGGAGCCCCAAGGTCTGCGACCTATGGCCGAGCCCACCAAATGAGCGATGGGAGGAGTCACACCCGTGCGCCGCCTCTCCCTCCTGAGCGCACAGACGAGGTTCTTCGACGCCTCCTAGAGATGGAGAATCGCCTCAAGCGCTTCGGCAACGGGAATCCCAACCTAGCCCAAGGTCGGGGGCCTTCTCGACCTCCATTCTCTGTCAACATCATAGATGCGGAGATCCCTCGGAACTTCCGACCTCCGCAGTTCGAGACATACAACGGTGAGGGTAATCAGCTGATCACATGGAGGGCTTCAAAACCCTCATGATGATTCACAGCGCTTCGGATCCCCTGCTGTGCCGAGCCTTCCCGGCCACCCTCCGGGGTCCGGCCAGGGATTGGTTCTCCAAACTCTCCCCTGGCTCGATCTTCTCGTTCGACCAGCTGGAAGCCAGCTTCCTGGCCCATTTCATCACTAGCCAGAAGAGCGAAAGGACGAGCGCTTCCCTGCTCGACCTCAGTCAGAGGGAGGGGGAGTCGCTCCGTAACTTCGTCAAGAGGTTCACAATCGAGGCCAGATCCGTCTCTGCCCTCGACGCAGGGGTCGCCTCGGCAGTTTTCCGACACAATGTCCGCCACAACCAGCTAAAAGTCTCCTTAGCAAAGAGGCCACCTCTGGACTTCCCTGACCTTCTCAACCGGGTCGAGAAGTACATACGAGCTGAAGAAGCTCTGAACCCAGAGGGCAGCAAAGAAGTCGTGGGGAAGGGCAAGCGCAGGGTTGACGAGGCCGAAACTGCCAAGAAAACAGCAAAGGAAGGGGTCGGCGCGAAGAGGGCACCTCCGGTCCCTCGCTTCGAAAGGTACACTCCCTTGACACATAACGTATCCGCCATCCTCTTAGAAATCGAGGATAAGGGCATTGTCCGACTACCTCCCCGATCAAATAACAACAAGAAGCGAGATCAGCGCTTCTACTGCCGTTTCCACAGAGATCATGGGCACGAAACTGACCAATGTCGGGCCCTGAAAGACGAGATTGAGGAACTCATCTCACGAGGGTACCTCCGAGAATTCACCAGAGAAGGCCCACGGGATCGGCGAGATGCTAGGACCGGAGGCCTTCACCTCCGAACCCTACTCCGAACCGCATCCACGATCGGGACCCCAAACCCGAGGGAGCTGCGGATACGCCATTCATCTTGCACTGTGTCCACGGGGGGCCAATGGGGGGAGAGTCAAATACTTCCCGAAAAGCCTTCATCCGAGAGGTGAATGCTGTCCAAGACAACCCCTCGCCCAAGTTGCAACCGGTGCCTGTCTCCTTCTCCGGAGAGGACCTCAAAGGCATTCGCCTCCCTCATTGTGACGCCCTCATCATTGGCCTCCACATGGCTAATTGTGAGGTTCGACGAATTCTCGTCGACAACGGCAGCTCGGTAAATATTCTCTTCCTCGAAGCCTTCGAGAATCTCAAGCTACCCAGAGGCAAGCTCAAGCCAGCCGGATACACCTTGCATGGGTTCTCTGGCGTCCCTATCGTGATAGAAGGGATTGTTACTCTCGACGTCACCGCAGGATCGGCTCCTGTCAAGAGGACCGAATCCATGGACTTCATGGTGGTAAACGTCAAGGCGGCTTACAACGCTATACTTGGCCGACCCAGATTATGCTCCCTTCAAGCAGTACCTTCGGCTTACCATCTGAAACTTAAATTTCCCACCCCGCAAGGGGTCGGCATCGTCCGAGGTAGCTAAGAAGCAGCACGGTCGTGCTACATGATCGCCGTCGGAGGGGGTGTGTTCCCCCTCGACGCCGTTGAGCTCGAGCCCGAGCGGGACGGACCCGCTCCCGAGCCTGTCGACGAGCTGGAGGAGGTCCCGTTCGGCACCGAGGATGAATCAAAGTGGTTCTGGGTGAGCTGCTCGCTCCCCAAGGACTTGAAGCCAGGTATAATCGCCTGCATCCGCCGCAACGTTGATCTCTTCGCCTGGAAGCCCTCCGACATGCCCGGGATCTCCGAAGACTTGATTATGCATCGGCTGAGTGTCACCCCAGACTCTAAGCCGGTCGTCCAAAAGAGGCGCAAAGTCGCCCCGGAGAGGCAGCAAATTGTGAAGACAGAGGTCCACAAGCTCTTGTCAGCTCGATTTATTCAGGAAGTCAGCTATCCCGAGTGGTTGGGTAATGTCGTCATGGTGAAGAAGGCAACAGGGGGCTGGCGGATCTGTATCGACTTCACGGATCTAAATAAGGCATGTCCGAAAGATCCTTTCCCCCTCCCCCGCATCGACGCTTTAATCGACGCAACCTCGGGGCATGAGCTACTGTCCTTTATGGACGCATTCTCAGGGTACAATCAGATCCGGATGTTTCCACCAGACATCTCCAAGACCTCGTTCGTCACCGACCAGGGTCTTTTCTGCTACCGTGTTATGCCCTTCGGGCTAAAGAACGCCGGAGCCACATACCAACGGCTCGTCAACAGAATCTTCAAAGACCTGATCGGCCGCAACGTGGAAGTCTACGTCGACGACATGCTCGTCAAGAGCCGGGCCGGGCCGGACCACGTCGCCGACCTCGAGGAAGCCTTCGGAGTCCTCCGGCATCACAACATGAGGCTCAACCCGGCTAAATGCGCCTTCGGCATCTCTACTGGAAAATTCCTGGGGTTCATCGTCAGCCAGCGCGGCATCGAGGCGAACCCCGAGAAAATCCAAGCTATTATCGACATGGTCCCGCCCCGGAATGTCAAGGAGGTTCAGAGGCTTACGGGCCGGTTGGCTGCAATCGGCCGTTTCCTCTCCAAGTCAGGGGAGAAGTCTCTCCCCTTCTTCAAGGCTCTACGCGGAAAGGGGGGCTTCGAGTGGGGTACCCATCAACAAGAGGCCTTCGAACAGCTGAAGCAGTACCTCGCCAACCCTCCTCTCCTCAGCAAGCCCGAGCCGGGCGAACCACTATGGCTCTACCTGTCCGCCTCGGATAGCGCACTCAGCGCCGTCCTCGTCCGAGAGGAAGATGGGGTCCAGAGGCCATTGTACTATGTGAGCAAAGTTCTGCTCCCCGCCGAGACGAGGTACGCAAAGATAGAGAAGGTGGCCTATGCTTTGGTCATGGCAGCCCGAAAGCTTCGTCCTTACTTCCAGGCCCACTCCGTCCAAGTACTGACCGACCAGCCACTGAAGACTGTCCTTCACAAGCCCGAAAACTCCGGCCGCTTAGTCAAGTGGTCAATTGAGCTGAGTCAGTTCGACATCAGCTACCAGCCGAGGACGGCCATCAAAGGGCAGGCCCTCGCCGAGTTCATAACCGAGTGCACAGTCTCCGAGCAGCCCATTACTAAGGCCTCGGATCTGACCTGGGAGGTCTTTGTCGATGGATCATCATGCAAAACGGGGAGTGGGGCTGGCATCATCCTTCGTGGCCCCGACCAATTCTTACTTCAATACTCCCTCTGCCTCAACTTTCCGGCCTCCAACAATGAGGCGGAATACGTGGCCATTGTCGCAGGATTGACCCTAGCACGTCGAGCCGGAGCTAAGCAAATCCGGGCCTTCAGCGATTCTCAGCTCGTGGTCAATCAGATCACCGGAGAATACGAAGCCCGTGATGATCGCATAGTGAGGTATTTGGCAGTGGTCCGACGTCTCCTAGCATCCTTCGGCCACTCCACAGTCATTCGAGTCCCTAGGGAGCAGAACGCTCAAGCAGACGCGTTGTCAAAGCTCGCCTCTTCCTCCTTCGAGGGTCTCGACCAGACGGTGCTCATAGAAATCCTCCTAAAGCCAAGTATCAACGATCAAGACCAGGAGGCAATGTGTGTCCAAGACGGTGCCAGTCCAGACGACTGGACCACTCCCATCTGGAGATTCTTAGTCAGTGCCGAGCTTCCTGAAGACCGAGCTGAAGCTAGACGAGTCAGGGTCCGAGCTGAAAGGTTCGTCATAATTGACGACATCCTCTTCAAACGCTCATACACCTTGGCCGACGGCAAGCCGTACCTCCGCTGTCTTACCAGCGAAGAGGCCAGCTACGCACTGAAAGATCTTCATGAGGGGATCGGCGGATGCCACATAGGGAGCAGGACACTTGCTCGAAAGGCCCTGAATCAGGGGTACTATTGGCCGACCATGCTCCCAGACTTGCAAGACTTAGTCAAGAGGTGCGGCCCATGCCAAAGGTTCTCCCCTATTAAGAGGCTTCCTCAAGACAATCTCCGATCCCTGGCTAGTCCTACGCCATTCGCCATGTGGGGCATGGACCTTGTGGGCCCCTTCCCCATGGCAATAGGGCAGAAAAAATTCTTGATAGTCGCCATCGACTACTTCACCAAGTGGCTCGAAGCCGAGCCTCTGTCCAGCATCACCGAACGTCAAGTACAACAATTCTTTTGGAAGAACATCATTTGCGGGTTCGGAATCCCCCGGGTCCTCGTTACAGACAACGGAACCCAATTCCAAGGTCAGAACTTCCAAACTTTCTGCGCAGACATCGGCATCCAGCAACGTTTCTCCGCTATTTGCCACCCTCAGTCCAACGGCCAAGCGGAGAACGCGAACAGGCAAACCCTCGACGGCCTCAAAAAGCGCCTCGACAGTTCCCCCAAAGGGCTGTGGGTCGAAGAATTGCCTAGCGTGCTATGGGCGCACCGAACCACCAAGAGAATCCCCACGGGAGAGACGCTGTTCAGCTTGACCTACGGGTCGGAGGCAGTTATCCCCGTCGAGGTCGGCCTGCCTTCTCCCCGGATCATAGCCTTCGATGAAGCTGACAATTCGTCCGGCCTGAGGGCCAACCTGGACCTCGTCGCCGAGGTCCGAGAGAAGTCTTCAATCCGGAGAAGCATCTACCAACAACGGATCGAGAAGTTTTACAACAAGAAGATCCGCCCCACAAACATCAAAGCGGGGGACCTCGTGTTACGAAAACTATCCGTTTCTGATCCAACCAAGAAGAGGAAATTGGCTCCCAACTGGGAAGGCCCATACCGTGTAGTCGAGGCTGTACGCCCTGGTACATACCGACTGGCAGATATGGACGGCCGGCTCATCGGCCGACCCTGGAACGCCGAGCACCTAATGAAGTTCCTAGAAGAGCGAACATAGGTTCTAGCTTGGCTAATGTAAATATTATTTTTTGTAAGCTTCCATGTGTAAAGGGTCGTCTTGGCGACCCTCCCTATCATGTATGAAAGAAATCTCTTTTTGTCAAACTCCAAATGCCTCGGCAGACCCGACCTAACGCCGGACAATGGGATCGGCACCCGAGTCTTCACTCTGGTATCGTCCCCAACGTCTCGGTAGGTCCGACTCGGCTTCAGGCCAGGGAGTCTTCCCAACACACCGCGCCGATCCCTCATGGATCGACAGGGCCGAACCGCACTCCCTTCATCATTCATTACACTATCAACCAGAGCAAAGAATGAAAAGAATTCCTTATTCATACTCCCTTATTAGTTCTGAGAAAACAAACAAAGACCGTTACAGGACCACTCCACTCATCTCAAACTAAAGGAAGCCGCCATCTTAAGGCCCCTCGGGTCCGACGAATGGCGGGACCACTCCGACCGAACGGCTTGGAGCCCTCTCCTCGTCATGACGGTCCTTCGGCTCAGCCACGGTCGACGCACCAGCCACGGAGCTCTGGGCATCAACTGGTCGCATACGCTCCAGCAGCAGCAGCGCAGAGGGAACCCCCTTCGCTCGCCGACCCACTAAGGAAGATGTCGAGACACCCAGCATCGTCTTGTAACGGTGTATCTCCATCTCCTTCTCCACTATGACGTCACGAAGTAGCCTCTCAGAGGAGGGCCTCTGCACCGATGCACTCGACATGGTATATCCAAGTCTGACGCCCCCGAGGTCCCGATCCACCATCGCCCTCCTCAGCAGGCTTGCCTCCTCACTTAGGGCTTCAGACTTGTTCCGGTAATAGTTGAAGGCCGCATCAGTGTCGCGAGCCCCCTTTAGGTAGCGAACCAAAGTGGCCTCCAGGGCCTCAACCTTGCTCCGGAGCCACGCCACGTCGGAACGACGGGGGTCCACCTCGGGAAGAGGAGCCGTAACCTACAAGAGAGCCAGCCCACTCAAAACACATAAGCAAGGAGGTTCGGAAAGATCCGAGGTCAAAACACTTGGCCAGTCAAAAATCCTCTTTTTTTATAAATGGAGTTACTTCTTACAAAAAATGCGGTGGCCAGTCCGCGGTAGGCAAATACAATTGAGAAATGGAAAAAGAAAGACAAAACTATACAACTGATTTTTCCACCTCAGCATCGGTCGGGTTAACAGGGGGTCGGCAGCCGGGTCGTCAACGGGCCCTTCTTCATTGGGGGTCTTCAGTGTCCCCTCGATCTCCATGTCATAGTCAAAGTTGGACAGGTCGACGGTCGGGTAGAAGTGCCTCACATGACTGAGGGCCTTCGCATAACACTCGTCCTGGGCTTTGATCACCAGGAGCTGACCCGTCTCCGTCAACTCATCCTTCTCCTTGGCGAACCTCTTCTTCTGAGCCGCCATCTTCTTCGCCCATTCCTCCTTCTCCTTGTCGAACGCCGTCTTCATCTCCTGCTCCCTCTTATGCGAGCCTTCGAGCTCTATCTTCATCTCCTTCATCTCCTGCACGGCCTTGTCAGCCCGGTCTCGCTCCCTCTTCAAGGCCGCCTCATAAAGGTCCCTCACGTGGGCCCCCTGCACGGTCACCTGCAATAACCAAGCACTACTAAGAAAACCTCCCTTACGAAGTAATCACAAGGCAAGAGGGGTCGACAGACTTACCAGCACATTAGCCTGTGCGAGGAGAGTGTACGCCTCCTCCAGGGTCTCGGCGTTCATCACCGAACGATCCCGAGGGGTCGCCAGCTTACTCGCCACCTCGACGACCTGGCGCCCCCGGGTCAGGCAGTCACCTTCGCGGATCGACCAACTCGGCACCCACGGTCGCCGAAGCCTCTCCTCTACCTCTGGATCCACCAGGGGACCCTTCCCCTTATCAAGATCGGCTGCCTTGCCTTGGTCCGAGCCCCCCTGAACTGCGACGTCCTTACCCGTCTCCGAGCGAGTCCTTTTGGCCCTCGGCTGAACTGGGGCCTCGGAGACTACCTGAGACGACCCCCTCGTCTTCATCGCGTCCCCCTTCTTCTCGGCCTTCTCCTTCTTCATGGCGAGCCTCTTTGCCTTGATTGACTCTGGGTCCATATCTGCAAAAAGACCCATTAAGGACAATGAGCGCAAAAGAACAAGAAGATTGAGAGAAAAGAAACAACTACATACAAATAACGGCCGGGCTCAGTCCGACGCTCGCCAGGTGACCCTCGGTCACCTTCGTCCAACTGATACTGTGCGACAGACGGAGACACTCAACAAACCCCCACTCCTCGGCCGTCAGGTCCCTCGGCCTCGGCGTTTTATAGCTCGGCTTATAGTGGTTCCATCGAGTAGGGATGTTCCAAGGTTCCTCAATCCGGATCACCAGATATTTTTTCTTCCACTCCTTGATGGAATCCGGGTGACCGTGAACGACCTTCCCCTTACTCCGAGGTGAGATGTAGTAAACACCCTCAGCCGACGAACTAATCATCAACATCGCTCGGAACACATTCAGCCGTAGGGGTACCTTCTGCTCCTCGCACATCAGCACGAAGCAGATGATCTGCTTCCAGGAGTTCGGCCCATACTGCATCGGTGCCAAGGACGCCCAATTCAACACATCCCGAATGAACGGGTGGACTGGCAGCCTCAGTCCAGAGATGAAGGCGTCCACGGGGAAGACGTAATACCAATCAGGCAGGGGGTCGGTCGGGCGAAGGGTAGAGCTCGGCAGCATGAGCTCGTAGCCGGACCCTATGTGATACGCCAACTGCAAAACCTCCAGGTCACCGGCCTCCAAGGTGGTCGGTAGCGTATCCATCTTCACCCTCTTCCGGCTCGGCGAAGAGGGCTGGACCCCAAAAAGCTCCTGGTCGGAAAGGTCGTCAGGGTACCGACGGAATTGCTTCGGTTGTACGGGCGACCCTGTCATTAAATTGTGGAAAACAGGCACCTGGCTCGAGCCACCGACCCTCGACCCCTTCTTCCTCGGAACGTTCTTCTTCTTGGTTTTTTCCGGCGAGGGCGTAGATAATCGCACTAAATCGGTCGGTGTGGAGCTGATCCCACGCCCTGACCTGTGGATCTACCCCCCTCGCCTCCTATCCGAGCCCCGGCGGCTTCACCCTCACCTGGGCCACCCTCCTCTTCAGAAGTCGACTCTAGAATCTCGACTTCGTCCGAACTGCCGCTTGCCTCCTCAGACTCACTACTCTCCACCACGAAAGGTTTCCGAGAGCGCAATGGCCTCACATTATACACCAGCTCCTCCTCACAGACTGGTTCCTCCCACGAAGTCGAATCAGAAGGCTTCACATCGTGTGCCGACTGCCCCTCGCACACTGGCTCCTCCCACGAAGTCGATCTTGAGGCGGGTTTCCCTTTCCCCTCCGACGTGGACGCAGACGAGCCAGACTGAACCCTATCCATCTGTGCCTAACAAAAGAAACTTACAAACTAACCTTTTGAATGCCTCGGACTGACGAGCTGGTGCCGCTAAAACAGTCGAAACCGAGCACTGAAGTGTTTGATTTCTTTTCAAAAAAGGAGGCAGCAAGAGAGAAGTAAACAGAATGGGGGAGAGGGGGGGAGATATTTATAGAGGGAGAAGCGACGCCTCGAATTTCGCGTTACTGTTCCTCGAATATCGCGCGTCTGCCACCAATGGAATCACGCCACGTCATCCTCGAAACTGGCACTGCTGATGTCACCTAGCGCCGGTTGGAGACCACACAGAGGTCGGTTCGGATGAAGTGCTCGGCAGAAATTTTTTTTTACTAAAGACTTAAGGCTCCAGGGTTCGATCGGCTCCCCTCTCACCCGCGAACAATTCGGGGCTTACGGCCTCGGCAGCCGAAACCCCAAATTGTTCCCGGGTGGGAGAAAAGCCACCATCGCCTGCGCCCCGGGCTCGAGGGCTCGGTCGGCTCCCCTCTCACCCGCGAACAGGTCGGGGCTTACAGCTTCGGTAGCCGAAACCCCGAACTGTTCGAGGGTGGGAGGAAAGCCACCATCGCCTGGAACCCTATTGGAAAACAGATCGGAGACGACCCATCTATCCGAGACTCTTCAGCCCCAGGTCCGGATTTCGGTTGATACCCCTCCCGTCTGGATCTTTCTCGGGCAAACAGCCATGTCAGGGCCGTCCGACCCGAAAAAGGATCCAGACGGCAAAGTCACCACCAATCCGAGGCTCCTTATCCCCCGGTCCGGATTTCGGTCGTTACCCCTCTCGCCCTGATCTCCCCTAGATCTGGCTACCGTATCAGGGCCATCAGATCCAAGAGAAGATCCGGGCGACAGAGTAACCACCCCTCCGACACGACCAGGGCTAAAATTTTGCAAGAGACAGGCGTCCGCCGAAGCAGAAACCTCTGATGGCCGAGGGACCACCCTTGCTGTCATCAAACTCGCTGTGGGGGGGAGGGGTATTTATAGCCTCCCCCTATAGACCGGCCATTATGGCATTGGGAAAGCCAGTCGACGGAAGCCCATGCGCCAAGCATTTATTAGGCGGCGCCATTAATGCCCCTAGGAAATGGGAACATTGCACAGATCCCGGAGCGCCTTCAATGCTCCGCATAGACGACGGGCCACCCCGCTCAAACCTTCTAAGGCACCACGGCTCGCCATCACCCTTGCTGACCCATAATCCCTCGCCAGCTCGAGGTCCGGTCTAGCACCAGGGTAGTCTTCTCAGGAAGGCTCAACGGCTCGCCATCACCCTTGCCGACCCATAATTCCTTGCCAGCTCGAGGTCCGGTCTAGCACCAGGGTAGTCTTCTCAGGAAGGCTCAACGGCTCACCATCACCCTTGCCGACCCATAATCCCTCGCCTGCTCGAGGTCCGGTCTAGCACCAGGGTAGTCTTCTCAGGAAGGTTCAACGGCTCGCCATCACCCTTGCCGACCCATAATCCCTCGCCAGCTCGAGGTCCGGTCTAGCACCAGGGTAGTCTTCTCAGGAAGGCTCAACGGCTCGCCATCACCCTTGCCGACCCATAATCCCTCGCCTGCTCGAGGTCCGGTCTAGCACCAGGGTAGTCTTCTCAGGAAGGCTCAACGGCTCGCCATCACCCTTGCCGACCCATAATCCCTCGCTAGCTCGGGGTCCGGTCTAGCACCAGGGTAGTCTTCTCAGGAAGGCTCAACGGCTCGCCATCACCCTTGCCGACCCATAATCCCTCGCCAGCTCGAGGTCCGGTCTAGCACCAGGGTAGTCTTCTCAGGAAGGCTCAACGGCTCGCCATCACCCTTGCCGACCCATAATTCCTCGCCAGCTCGAGGTCCGGTCTAGTACCAGGGTAGTCTTCTCAGGAAGGCTCAACAGCTCGCCATCACCCTTGCCGACCCATAATCCCTCGCCAGCTCGAGGTCCGGTCTAGCACCAGGGTAGTCTTCTCAGGAAGGCTCAACGGCTCGCCGTTACCCTTGCTGACCCATAATCCCTCGCCAGCTCGAGGCCCGGTCTAGCACCAGGGTAGTCTTCTCAGGAAGGCTCAACGGCTCGCCATCACCCTTGCCGACCCATAATTCCTTGCCAGCTCGAGGCCCGGTCTAGCACCAGGGTAGTCTTCTCAGGAAGGCTCAACGGCTCGCCATCACCCTTACCGACCCATAATCCCTCGCCAGCTCGAGGTCCAGTCTAGCACCAGGGTAGTCTTCTCAGGAAGGCTCAACGGCTCGCCATCACCCTTGCCGACCCATAATCCCTCGCCAGCTCGAGGTCCGGTCTAGCACCAGGGTAGTCTTCTCAGGAAGGCTCAACGGCTCGCCGTTACCCTTGCCGACTCATAATCCCTCGCCGGCTCGAGGTCCGGTCTAGCACCAGGGTAGTCTTCTCAGGAAGGCTCAACGGCTCGCCGTCACCCTTGCCGACCCATAATCCCTCGCCAGCTCGAGGTCCGGTCTAGCACCAGGGTAGTCTTCTCAGGAAGGCTCAATGGCTCGCCATCACCCTTGCCGACCCATAATCCCTCGCCTGCTCGAGATCCGGTCTAGCACCAGGGTAGTCTTCTCAGGAAGGCTTAACGGCTCGCCATCACCCTTGCCGACCCATAATCTCTCGCCAGCTCGAGGTCCGGTCTAGCACCAGGGTAGTCTTCTCAGGAAGGCTCAACGGCTCGCCATCACCCTTGCCGACCCATAATCCCTCGCCAGCTCGAGGTCCGGTCTAGCACCAGGGTAGTCTTCTCAGGATGCTCAACGGCTCGCCATCACCCTTGCTGACCCATAATCCCTCGCCTGCTCGAGGTCCGGTCTAGCACCAGGGTAGTCTTCTCAGGAAGGCTCAACGGCTCGCCATCACCCTTGCCGACCCATAATCCCTTGCCTGCTCGAGGTCCGGTCTAGCACCAGGGTAGTCTTCTCAGGAAGGGTCAACGGCTCGCCATCACCCTTGCCGACCCATAATCCCTCGCTAGCTCGAGGTCCAGTCTAGCACCAGGGTAGTCTTCTCAGGAAGGCTCAACGGCTCGCCATCACCCTTGCCGACCCATAATCCCTCGCCTGCTCGAGGTCCGGTCTAGCACCAGGGTAGTCTTCTCAGGAAGGCTCAACGGCTCGCCATCACCCTTGCCGACCCATAATCCCTCGCCAGCTCGAGGTCCGGTCTAGCACCATGGTAGTCTTCTCAGGAAGGCTCAACGGCTCGCCATCACCCTTGCCGACCCATAATCCCTCGCCTGCTCGAGGTCCGGTCTAGCACCAGGGTAGTCTTCTCAGGAAGGCTCAACGGCTCGCCATCACCCTTGCCGACCCAAAATCCCTCGCCTGCTGGAGGTCCGGTCTAGCACCAGGGTAGTCTTCTCAGGAAGGCCCAACGATTCGCCATCCCATTTCTGCAACCATAGACACTCCTCCACGGCTAACTCCCGCATCCCCGTAGGAGTGGGGGGCTTGTGTGGTGGGGTAAAAGTGGCCTGGGGTCCAGCCAAGGCCCAGAATGGCTCACTCGAAAAAGACAATAAAAATCAATCAGGCTCGGCCCCGGACCACTACATCCTCGGCACCGAGCCATAAATTCACTCCCACAGACCTGGCCTCCTCGTCTTCGACGAGCCTCGATGGCCCTCGGTCTCCGATCCGCGACAGCCCCACGGGCCGTCCCCCCAGCCTGGCGAAGTATGAGGATGACCTGGCACAACCTAGGCCATTTGATTCCCCCAGAGGCACAGGAGCCCCATGATCAGCCATGTTAGCTCCGAATACCACCTAGGGCTTTGCCACGTCAGCCCTATACCACTCTTGGCACTGCCACGTCCGTCCTAAACCCCCTGGGCCTCCTGCCACGTCAGGCCCATGGGCTTTCGGGTTCAGACCCGGCCCCCAAGCGGATCCAAACCCGGTTGGAATTCCCTATAAATACCAGACCCTCACCCACCTTTTCAGGTAATCAATCTTTTGCCACCCAAATTTCCCTAGTTATTGCTACTCTCTCACAGAGACTGACTAGATCGTCGGAGGGTCCGCCACCAGGATAAACCCCGGTGTTCCAGGACCGTCTGCAGGTACTCGAGGCGAGGCAATCCGAGCCGACCCTCCAGCGCCGAAGCGAGCCTCCCGCTCGTCGTCCCGTGCCGCACTCTTCCCTCATTACAAATTGAGTCTGAACTCACACCTGGTGCATCCACACTGCGACCAAAAACAAGCCGCATCACTCTCCAAGATGTAGCAATGATTATTGGGCTTCCTATAGATAAGGTTGCCGTGACGGGGAACATAGACTTTGACCGAGTGGAAGTTGTTCGTGATTTGTTTGGTATCGACTTGGAGGTGTTGTTAGATAAAAGGAAAGATGACATTGAAGATGAAATCGCCAAAGATATTCCGGAAGATCATGATCCAGATGTAATAGAGCAATCCATAGAACAGACTAAAAGTGAAGCCGAAAATACTTTTTGGGATGAAGTATTCGAGGGTAAATCACTCCGACTTTGAGTTGGTTGAAATACCAATTCAAAGATTATTTGACGGTTGATTTGGATGAGGAACCCATACAGTACTATGCACGTGCGTACACATTCAGTTTGATGGGGGTGTGATCTTCCCAAACTCATCCGGTGCGAGTGTGCCACTCATGTGTTTACGCTTGTTAGAACAGTTTAGTACGGCCGGCCGTTACAGTTGGGGGAGTGCAGTTTTGGTGTCATTGTATAGGAAATTTTTTGCATGTGCATTAGGTACCGTACAAATGGGTGGCCCGATGGTTCTGTTGCAAATTTGGAGTTGGGAGCGCATCCACATTAGTCATCCCCATATTATTGAGCCAACACCTGATTGGTTGGCCGAAGCACCGTATGAAAAGATGTTACCTCCTTTAGGAGTATATTGGGCAGGGCAGCACACGTGGGTCGATAACCCACGCACATCTCTCACGTATTATAGAGATGAGTTGGATAATTTGCGGGACGAGTTCGTCAATTGGGTATTGTACTCGACCGACAGGTTAGAACGAGTTCCACTAGTATGTTTGGCTAGTGAGCCTTTGTAACGCCCTGAATTCCAAAACATGGTAATTCGTAGCACAACATGATATTTTACTTCAAATTCGTACAATTTTACAAGGAATTTAAAACTTTTTCATACATCACTGTTATTTTACATTAACACAGCATAAAATAAATAATTACAATAGGAAAAATACAACTTTAATAACAACAACTTAAATCTGAAAGTAATATTTAGCATCAATTCATCTGTGTGTTCTTTTTGCCAGTCCAAGCCCTGCACTGAAAACTGTGGGCACGTCCGTTGCTTACAACCGACGCAATATTATAAAACAACGATCATCACTATGCCGTAATATAACGATTCAAAATACTTAACAACCAAAAACTTGAATGTAACAAAGTGTGAAAAGTGACTATCCTAAACATGTCGGTGTATGCAATGACTTAATGCCTAATGCAGGTGTTTACGCTATGATGACACTAATGCATACTTGTTCGGATTCTATGCATCCCATTCTACATAGGTCCCAGGGTAAGCACCTACGTACTCCACATTATAGGGTTGAATCCCTCGCCATGCATCCTACTACTATGACTACTACAAGATTTAGACACTTTGCAAGTTTTGGCTCTCGCCCTTTGAATACTGGAAACCAATCCTTCTCCGTGGATCATTCTGTGGCCCTTACGTCCATCGTTCCGGAATAATGTGGATTGTCTCACTCCAGAGGTCATCCTGGAGCCCTCATTGCAAAAATATCCCATGAGCGTCACTCTCGTCCCGAAATACTGGAGATCATTCCCGCTCCGTGGATCATTCTGTGGCCCTTACGTTCATCATCCCGGAATACTGGGGACTGTATCTCTCCAAGGATCATCCTGGAGTCCATAACTCACGTTTTCCCTTGTTTCATCATGTCTCCAACTAGTGTCTGGTCCTTAAGTTGAGTTAAAATCATCACAATCTAGAGCTAGCTCACCCTATCGGACTTAAACCAACACAAGAGAAAGTCAGCCCACACTGGCTACTTCTCAAGAGAGTCAACCCAACTAGTTACTCCTCAAATTTCATTAATAAATACTGTCGGTCACTAGGGTCTCTCCTAGCCTCTACATTCCAACAACTCTCTCATTCGAGATCACAATAGGTAATACCCAACCTCAAATAAATATTTCAGCTTTTAAAATTAACAATTTTCTTCATTCTCGACGAATCAACCTTTCACTGTTACTCAACCATAGATTCCAAATCCAAATTTCTCATTAACCAATTTTTTCTAAGTAACATAAACTAGTCACTTTTAACATTTTTTCAAAAGTTCTTTTCTTCAACAATTTAATCATTTCCAAGCAAATAATCTGTAATTTAATCGGACACTACTTTTCTTTAATTTACATCATTTAACTTAAATATCAAAACTCATTTTAAAATTGACCCAAAATTTTCCAATCTTCCAATTCAATATTTTGTTTTTATATTTCGAAAAGACTAATTTCTATATTTTCAATCGCATTTGTTTTACACTTGAACTCCAACAAAATCATGCTTTTAAATATTCACAAACATATATATATATATATATATATATATATATATATATATATATATATATATATATATATATGTTTTCTCTTTTCATTTTAAACAGTGTAAAATTTACCTAAAGAAATTCTAATATATATATATATATATTTCAATTGTGTGAAGTCTCACCTCAAAAATAAACTCCAAAACCAAAAAAAAACAAAATTTCCAAAAGTGCCAGCCCCTGGCTCGAACCCGTACCCCCACCTTGGCGCCAGAGCGCCTACCCACTGAGCCAGATATCAAATCCACAACATATATAGCATTAAATTCATTAAGCATCTGCCAAATCCCTTCTTTGACTTTTTCCCAAAAAAAATTCTTTTACACAGCAACCACAAGGGTAACACAGGGCTCGAACCGGCACCAATAGCGAGGCGAACGTACGCCTACCCACTGAGCCAAGCTCAAATACACAACAGCTATAGGGTTATAATCCTTAAGTATTTAGTCTCTGTCTAATTCACAATTTTAAATAAATAGACATTCATCTTCTACGACTCCTCACATCGATTTAATGTATTCATTCTACACAATTCAGAGAGTCTAACAACTAGAAACTACTGATTATTCATATGTCAAGCATTTTAAAAAAATTTAAAATCTTTCTCAAGTTGAGATTATCTCAAACATCACATTATATTGTTATTTCACATCACACTTATGGATTTCTTTCAATATCAATTAACAAGATAGAGAATTTTCTCCCAATCAATATCAATTAATTTCCTTCACAAAAACTCTATTTATAGAAAGAAAATTTTAAAGTGTTCATGACATTCATTGAATAATGTGCAAATTTGAAAGTCTAATCTCACACACATTATGAATTTAAAATTAACCATGCATTTCATCCAATAGTTATTTAAAATTGTAGAATTCTCTACCACACGCATCGTATCAAGAATTTCAGCATAAACTAAATAAAATTTCATCTACAATTGCACTATAAATTATCTAAGCATGCATTAATCAGACAAATTAGAACTAGTTTGAAATACCCACCTCTTAGCAGCAAAATCCCTACACAAGAACTCCAAATTGTCAAAAGCAAGAAAGGAAAATCCACGAAATCCAAGCCAGCAAGCACAACATGCAACCCGAGGGCCTCCTCTGTTCTCACTTTTTTTTAATTTTTTTTTAAAGTTAGATTAGAATATGGCTAAGATTAATTAGGCTCTAGTTATAGGATTTTAATTATAGTTAGTGAAACTAATTGCTCCCACTAACCAAATCTCTTTCCACTCACCCCACTCTCATTTTACCAAGTCTAATGTAACTCCAACGTTCTCAAATCCAGCCAAATAGGTGTGCACAATGCACGTGTGCACGTGCACGTGCTTGTGTACACCAACCTATTTTATATTTTATTTTTAAATTAAAACATATCTTAATATACATAATATATATTTAAATAAAATTAGCTTAATTTAATTAAAAGTTAGAGTTTTCATGCATGAATAAAATAGACACACACATACTTCATAATTTTTATTTTGAAAGAGAAGGCAACTAATACATGCACTGCAAACACGTGTGTCGCACGTAAAATATTAAAATGCGAAATAGGTTTTATCAATGGGAAAGTGTTTATAAATAAGTAAAATATACATACGGAAAATATATTTCATTATATATATATCATAAGGTACTCAATACGTACATGGAAAACACGTGCACCGCATGTATAATTTTTTTAAATCAAAATACGAGAAAAATAAATTTCCATTTATAAAATAAATTTGAATAAGAAAAAAATAATAAATAATTGAAACACATAGAAGATATTACTCGCACAAAAAAATATACGTAATTGACACGTGTATTGAAAGCACGTGTAATATACGCAAAACACAAAGATAGAAAATCAACATTTGAGTTGGCTTAAAATAGGATAAGAATGAATTTTGAGAGAATGGAAAACATATAAATAATCAGAATATAAAATACATATTACATTTATATAAAATACGTTACGAATATTACTTGTAACCGTACAAAATACATGTGCGTAACACCCGTGAGCAAAATTGTCATAACTCAATTTTACGGTGTGTTGCAGCTTTGGTTGATGGCTGCCCCACTTGTCAACTTTTCTGTTGTGGAGTTCCAATATCCGAATAGAGTGATGCGGCAATTCAGATATCAGAAGAAGATTCCTGAAGTCTGCTCTTACGAAAAAATTGCATGAGGTGAAAGAAACGGGTCGAGTGCCCAACTTTGACTAGACGGATTTTCACCGAGTACATGTGGCCAATTGGAACACCTTACGCTATCAGATAGCACCCAATACGTTGTTTATTGTTATACCTTACGATGGCTCCTTCCAGGAGGTGTATATGACATGGTACAAGCGCATTACATAATTGTATGTATCTCCGCAATCTGCTGTACCAGCCGGAGTCTAGATTCTGATTCCCCCAACCAAGGAAGAACCACCACCGGCATATTTCTCTTTGCAACCAATGTATCAACCGAAAGCGTCGACGTATCGGAACATGGTCAGTCTAACTTTACACATTTTCAAATAATAATACGTGATGATTATATATCGGAACAGTGTCCCATGTATTATTATTTGAAGACGTGATGATTATATAGATAATGTTATTTAATTTGTAAATTTCAACCTAATGTATATTGAAAACACATGGGACACTGTTCGGATAGTTGCTCGTACGCTGAAGAGTAGGATACTCGAGAGCGTCAAGGATATAATGCGGGAGATTCTTAAACCGTGCCGCCACACTCTTGAAGATGTAGGTGAAGGTCCCAAACTTAACTCATATTTACAAACTAACATGACAAGTTCTCGGTGAAAGAGTGTGATGAGGACATGAATTCACATCGCCGAGCCACAATAACTGCAAGAACAAGAACCAACAAATGTAGGTGTGGAGGAGCAGTGGTCGGATGACCCCCCCCCCCCCCCCCCATCCCCCGAGACACAATTCAAATGGCGAAATCCCCCACGAAAGATCAGTACACACCGAGTGGACACAAACCACGTGGTCGGAAGAGGTAGTGGCTTGTACATCTTCTTTATTATTAGTTTTGTATTCGTCTTATGATTTCATTCCGTACATTTTTAATACATCTTTTTCAATGCTTTTGTCTATTATGTAGATGAATTGAAGCGGTTGTATGAAGAAAGCCGGCTATGTATGCAATTTTTTTGTTATTCATGAATTCAATGTATTGATCCAGATTTATGTACATATTCGTTTTAAATTTGTATCTTTGGTTTATATATTTATATTCGATTTTAGATATTAGAGTTTGTGTATGAAAGTTTTAATGTGGGCTCTTGTTGTTGTTACCGGATGAGATTGATGTATGCTGTGATAATTGCTGTTACGGTTTTGGATTATCATATTGGTGTACTTAACCCGCATACAGTTGTTTGGTTAAAATTTGTGTAATATGGAGAAAGATGTATGTTGTGTTCATTGATGTATGATGTGTTAATTGTATGTGTTTCTTTTAAGACATAACTTACCCCGTCGTTCACAATAACGGGTTAGGTTATTAAACTAAATTTTGTTCACAACTGAAGCAAGTGAGCTTAATACTGGAAAAATCATTCAACTTAACCCGTTATTGGTGATAACGGGTTAAGTCAGCTTCTGTCATCTACAATAGCGGGTTAAGTTGGAAGTTTTTGACAGAACTTGGTCTTAAGATGTTGAAAAGAGCAAGTAGAACTGGAAAAATCATTCAACTTAACCCGTTATTGGTGATAACGGGTTAAGTGAGCTTAACCCGTCATCCACAAATAGTAGGTTAAGTTGGAAGATTTTGACAGAACTTGGTCTTAAGAAGTTGAAAAGAGCAAATAGAACTAGAAAAATCATTCAACTTAACCTGTTATTGGTGATAACGGGTTAAGCTCATTTAACCCGTCATCCACAATAGCGGGTTAAGTAGGAATATTTTGACAGAACTTTTAATCTTAAGATGTTGAAATTCTTAAACCATGTTAAATTTTTTAATATTGTTTGCTTTCATATTGTGTATGAGTGAAGAGAATGTTATATATGTTTAGATTAAATTTTTTCAAAATTAAATATAAAAAACCAGAAAACAATTTAATTCATTTTTTATGAAAAAAATTGTTGTTAGAATATTTTTTTTAAAAAAATACTTTCAAATTAAATATTAATAAAAATTGGGTATAAAAAAGTCTTTAGCACT
Source organism: Hemerocallis citrina (assembly GCA_017893485.1). Classification (NCBI taxonomy): domain Eukaryota; kingdom Viridiplantae; phylum Streptophyta; class Magnoliopsida; order Asparagales; family Asphodelaceae; genus Hemerocallis; species Hemerocallis citrina. The sequence goes on along the minus strand of CM030368.1, from coordinate 148,832,251 downwards.
TTCTCTAACCGTTGTCCTAATGTTCGAACCCTAGCCTAAACCCTGTAACAGTAACTCTCTAAGCCTACAAGTGATGTAAAAAAAAAATTAACAAGAAAATCATAAATAAATACGGAAAATTAACAAAATAAATTTTAAAACAAATACTCAGATTTAAATTTTAAAAAAATGTGCCTTAACCTTCTAACCCTTGCCCTAACCTTTTAACCAAGTAAACCTTTCTCTAACACTTGCCTTAACCCTCAACTCTAACCCCCGAACCCTCTAACAATTTATATGGAATTCTAAAATTGTATGGATATTGTAAAAAATATTATAAAATTATTTATAAACAAAATATAAACTAATATCTAAAGCTATAACTCTAGCTCTTCCTCTAACCCTACTGTAACCCTTGCCCTAACCTCTAACTTTGTAACTCTTAAAACCAATTCAATGTATATGTAGAATGATAACTAATCTATAAATTTTATTAAAAATATTATATGGAATTCTAAATTTGTATGTATACGTTGGAAAAAATTAAATAGTGAAAAATAATGCAATTAATTTAAAATTTTTAAATAGTGAAAAAAAAATTAAAAAAGGGGACAATAATGCAATTAATTTAAAAATAAAATCAAACTAAAAAAGGAAAACTAACAAACTATATTTTAAAACACAATAATCATTTTTATAATAAAAATAAGGTTTACAAAAATCTACGGCTTCAACTCTAGCCCTTAATCTAACCCTACCCTAACCGTTGCCCGACCTCTCTAACCCTACCTGTAACCCTTTAACCCTCAAGTACAACAAACTGAACTATTGTATATGGAGAAAGATAATTTTTATATAAAGATTTTAGATTTTATATGGAAAATTCAATTTGTATGGATATTTAACTATATATAATTTATTATTAAGATATTCTATTTTATTTTTTTGTAAATTTATCTTCTACTTAAGCCGTTACTACCAATGATGGGAAAGGTGAGAATAACACATCATCGATAGCAACAGGTTAAAGTTCTAGATTTTGGCAGAACTTATTTTCCATCGATAGCAAATGGCAAATACATTGGAAAAGTCACTTAACTTAACCCGTTATTGATGATAACGGGTTACATGAGCCTAACCCGTCATCGCCAATAATGGGTTATGCTGAATGACTTTGGCAGAACTTAATCTTCTCAAGTTCAATTTTGTACAAACTTTAATCCACAAATAGCATATACACTGCAAAAGTCATTGTACCTAAACCGTCATTATTGATAACGAGTTAAGCACACTTAACCCGTCATTGACAATAATGGTTTAAGTTTGAAGAATTTGGCAGAACTTAATTTCCAGAAATTGAATTTTCTACAAATTTTCATTCAACCTAACCCGTTATTGAGATAACGGTTTAGGTTGACAAAAAGAAAAACAAAAACAAAAAACACACACAACATCTGTTAGCTGCACACATACACAAAGTTCACAAATTTCAGCATATATATACATTGTCAAAGCAATTACAACAATAATAGAATCATCTCATCACATTACCGAACTCATCCACCCCACAATTATAGCAACAACATACTCATCTCATTCATATATTCAACAATTTAGTACAAAAATTTGCAATTTCATACAAAAAAATATAATTCTAACATCAAATGCAGTCCTCAAACTTGAACCGTCCAAAAATTAATTTACATGACCATATATACACATTCAGAAATGAATTTTTTTGGAAGAGAAATGCCTTCCTTCAGCTCGATCATGTTCGAATCAAACCTACAACATAAAACTTGTAGAATGCATAAATGGCTTATCATCAAATGAAATTAGTAATAAAAGTATTCAAGTTAAATATGACATACAGAATAAGAAATTTACCTTAGCACGGATCTTCACCTTCATCGTCATCACTCTCATTACCGCTTGGATCTTCTTCATATGGTACCTGATATGGCTAAAAATGGGGTTTAATCGGAACCGTCCAAATCGGGCGCGAATCTCGAGACCTGAGGGTAAAACGGTAATTTCACCCACAAAAGGACCAAAACGGATATTGGATCTGCCCTCCTAGGGCCCAATGATCCGCGAATGGATCCACCACCAAGAGGGTGCGGGTCTCCACCCGCTGCGTACCCAATCCATCAAGATAGAGTCAGGGTTCCTGATTAAATATGATCAACGGCCCTGATGAACGTCTATCTCTTCACGGGGGATTAGGGATTAAATTCCTTATCTGATTACGGGGAATATATATTGTCAGATTACCTTCCTCATCTGATTATGGAGGACATTCCTTATCGAATCACGGGGATTACATTCCTAATCCGCTCCCTAAGACGCCTATAAATACCCCCCATCCATCTCCATTAAGAGGTAATCAACTCTTCACCAGTTTTTAGGCTCTTTCATAATCTCTTTGATTACTGACTTGAGCGTCGGAGGGTGCGTCGCCGGGATCCCCCCCCGGTGTCTCGCACTTTTTGCAGGTGCACGGCAGGAACGACGAACGAGGCCCGACGGAACAGGTACGCAGGTTTTCCTATTCAGTTTCCCCAAGAATCCACAAGTTCTATCTGTTTGCCCCCACACCAAATTTAGCGGCAACAGATTGGCGCCGTCTGTGGGAAACTAACGAATAGGGACCTCTCCTCTTCCCGGTGAACAGGTTCTCTCCTACCATGCCGCCTCGCAAAGTTAGATCTAGGGGCTCCAACCGAGCGCCCAACCCTGACCAGCAAGAAGTCCATCCTGATCCCGCTCAGCAACAAGGGCAACTCCCTCCTACCATGGAAGAGCCGCTTCAACAGAACCCCCCTCCTGATCCAAAGGGTCCTAACCCTCAGAAACAGCCTCTTCACCAAGAGAACCTCTCCATCCACAACGCCTCCAGTGCCTCCATGGCCTCCCATCATCCCCGAGCCTCTGGTCGCCACGATGCCCATCCCAAACGCCCGGAGGATAAGGACCTTCGTCGCCATCTGGACGAAAAGCGGGCTCGGGGAGAAGCCTCCCGCCAAGAGCGATCCCCCCGACACCGGGGACACAGGGGGTCCCCTGTCCGAAGAGGGAGAAAAGACTCCCCCGATCACTACCGAAGGAGGCACTCTCCAGCAGGTCGGCAGCAGCATCGGAACAATGAGGCACCCATCACCCGTGCCGAGTTCCAGCAATTTCAAGCAATGGTACAACAGGCCCTCAATCTCCGTCAGAATCCCAATGAGCCGAGGGCCCCCTCCCCTCCTCCGGTCCGGAGCCCTCGCCAACGTTCCCCTTCTCCTCGACCCGCTCCTACCAATTCCAGACGCACCCCCAAGTCCTCGTCGTTCCCGAAGCTACCGTCGCCGCAGCCCTCGCTCCCCATCATACGAAGACGAGTCCCGTGGCTCGGCAGATCACCGCCGGAGAGATGACACCATGAACCGCCGCCTGAACGAGGTGGAAAAACTCTTGGGACAGATAAACCGAGAAGAAGAACTCAGGGGGAGGACCCTCCGTCCTAGCCGACCCCCGTTCTCCCGGACCATAGTGGATACTCCTGTTCCCTTCGGTTTCAAACCTCCCCAGTTCGAGAACTACACTGGGGAGACCGATCCAGTTGACCACATCGAAGGCTTTAAGACTTTGATGCTCCTCCATCAAGCGTCCGATGCCCTCCTCTGCAAAACATTCCCTGCAACTCTGAAAGGCCCGGCTCGAGAATGGTACTCTCGTCTTGCCCCGGCGTCAATATTCTCCTTCGAACAGTTCGAGACCCTGTTCATCACCCATTTCGTCAGCAGCCGAAGGACCGAGAAAACCAGCATCTCACTATTGCACCTCCGTCAGCAAAAGGGGGAAAAACTGAGGGACTACGTGAAGAGGTTCACAGCCGAAGCTAGAACTATTGCCTCCCTCGACCAATCGGTCGCTACCGCAGCATTCCAATCCAACATTCTCAATTCCAACCTCCGCTCCTCCCTTGTCAAGAAACCCCCACATGACTTTTCCGACCTTCTTCTTCGCACCGAAAAGTACATTCGGGCCGAAGAGGCCGAGCGACCCCCCAACTGGGAAGCGCCCGCCTCCGGGCTCAAAAGGAAGGGGGCAGAAGAAGAAGGAGCCAAGAAGCTCCAGAAGGATAATGCCGGCCAGCGCCGACCTCCCCCTAGATTTGAGAAGTTCACTCCCCTCAACGCTAACCTCTCGGCCATCTTCATGGAGGTCGAAAAAGACGGGGTCTTGCCTCCAGCTCCCAAAATGAATACTCCCGCCAAGAGAAGAGATAAAGAGAAATGGTGCCGCTATCACCGGGACCACGGGCATGACACCAACGACTGCCGTGCTCTCAGGAACGAGATCGAAGCCCTTATCCAGAGGGGACAGCTGACGAAGTTTGTAAAAAAGGACCGAGCCGAGCTCCCTCTCCCGCCTCGGGGGGCTAACAAGCGTCCAGAAAGAGAAGAGACGCCAGACTTCGAGGAAGAGCGAGTCCTCCACCTCATCCATGGGGGTCCGATGGGAGGCTCCTCGAACTCCTCCCGAAAAGCGTTTATCAGAGAAGTCAATTCAGTCCGAACCACGCCTCCTCCCAAGGGCCTCGGAGTGCCAGTTACCTTCTCCGACGAAGATCTCGAGGGAGTCCGTATCCCGCATTGTGACGCTCTCGTCATCAGCCTCCACATGGCAAATTTCAAAGTGGAGAGGATCTTAGTCGACAACGGCAGCTCCGTCAACATCCTATTCCTCTCCGCTTTCAAAGGCCTAAAGCTCTCCAGAGACAGACTCAAACCCGCCGGTTACACTCTCCATGGGTTCACGGGGGTTCCGGTAACTATAGAAGGGGTGATCACCCTCGATGTAACTGCCGGACAAACCCCTACCACCAGAACGGAGCCAATGGACTTCATGGTAGTGGATGTTCCCGCTGCCTACAACGTCATCTTGGGCAGGCCCGGCCTCGCGGCTCTGGAAGCAGTTCCCTCGGCATATCATCTGAAGATGAAATTTCCCACCCGATCCGGGGTCGGAGAAGTAAGGGGAAATCAGGAGCAGGCCCGGAAATGCTACATGACTTCGACCCTTGGGCCCGTCCTCTCTTTAGAGACCCTGGAAATTCCCCAAGATTCCACAAGACCGACCTCCGAGCCAGCGGACGAACTGGAGGAGGTGCTCTTCTCCGAACAAGAGCCGACCCGCAAGTTCTTCGTAAGCAAGGCCCTCCCGTCCGCCCTATACTCAGATATTGTGGAATGCATCCGAGACAATCAAGACCTCTTCGCATGGTCCGCAGCTGACATGCCCGGTATCTCCGAAGAGCTCTTAGTCCACCGCTTGAGTGTTGATCCGGGGTCCAAACCGGTTCAGCAGAAGAGGCGTAAGTTCGCCCCCGAGCGACAGCTCGCTATTAAAGAAGAGGTAGATAAATTGCTGAAGGCCCGATTCATACAGGAGGTAAACTACCCTGAATGGTTATCGAACGTAGTAATGGTGAAGAAGTCCAACGGAACATGGAGAATTTGCATTGATTTCACCGACCTCAACAAAGCCTGTCCCAAAGATCCCTTCCCTCTACCGAGCATCGACACTCTGATTGACGCAACCTCGGGACATGAGCTTCTAAGCTTCATGGACGCTTTCTCGGGTTACAATCAGATAAGGATGTTCCCGCCAGATATCCCAAAGACGTCTTTTGTAACCGACCAAGGCCTTTATTGCTACAGGGTCATGCCATTCGGCCTAAAGAACGCAGGGGCAACATACCAGCGCCTCGTCAACAAAGTTTTTCAGGCTCAGATCGGCAGAAACATGGAAGTGTATGTCGATGACATGCTGGTGAAAAGCATCCGAGGTGCTGATCATGTGACCGACCTCCAAGAAGCATTTGATGTTTTAAGAAGGAACAATATGAGACTCAACCCGAACAAATGTGCGTTCGGCATCTCATCAGGCAAGTTCCTCGGCTTTATGGTTAGCCAACGAGGAATAGAGGCGAATCCGGAGAAGATCAAGGCCATACTGGACATGGCCCCCCCTAGAAATGTCAAAGAAGTTCAGAGGCTGACTGGTCGCTTAGCCGCCATAGGGCGCTTCCTGTCGAAGTCCGGGGAGAAGTGCCTCCCGTTCTTCAAAGCCCTCAGGGGGGCTAAAGGATTCGAGTGGGGGCAGCAGCAACAAGACTCCTTTGACCAGCTTAAAGCCTACCTCGTCAATCCCCCTCTCCTTAGCAAACCAGTACCCGGCGAACCGCTCTACCTCTACCTCGCGGCTTCCGAGCAGACGCTCAGTGCGGTCTTAGTCAGAGAAGAAGAAAGGGCTCAGAAGCCCATATACTACGTCAGCAAGGTGCTCCGGGATGCCGAACTTCGGTACCCGAAAATTGAGAAAATGGCGTATGCCCTGGTAATGGCCGTGAGAAAACTTAGACCCTACTTTCAGTCTCATTCGGTGGTCGTCCTTACCGACCAGCCACTGAAACAGATTCTTCACAAACCCGAGACTTCTGGTCGCCTCATGAAGTGGTCGATCGAGCTGAGCCAGCACGATATAACTTATCAGCCTCGGACTGTAATCAAGGCACAGGCACTGGCCGAATTCATAGTTGAGACTACAATCCCTGAGTCTGGCCAAGCAGCAAAGGGACCCCCCGTCTGGTCGGTCTATGTTGACGGGTCCTCTTGTAATGAGGGTAGCGGGGCAGGAGTCATCCTGGCAGGACCAGATGGCTTCGTCCTCCAATACTCACTCCGGATAAATTTCAAAGCCTCGAACAACGAGGCCGAATATGAAGCACTAATAGCCGGGCTTCGAATGGCCCGAAATGCTGGGGCACATCGGCTACGGATTTTCAGCGACTCCCAGTTGATTGTTAACCAGGTCCTCGGCGAGTATGAAGCCAGCGACGATAGAATGGCTAAATACTTGTCCAAAGTAAAGGGCCTCATGGCGCTGTTCGACGAGGCTCTCATCCAAAGGATCCCTCGAAAAGAAAATGCTCAGGCCGACGCCTTATCCAAGTTAGCCTCCTCCTCCCTTCAAGGTCTGGAACAGACCGTTTTGATAGAAGTCCTCCTAAAGCCGAGCATAGAGGACGAAGCGCCAGACTCCGTTGAAGCATTGCCCGTCCTCCTCGAAGACAACTGGATGAAACCCATTGTCGAATTCCTGAGGAACGGACTCCTCCCTGAAGATCTGAGGGAAGCACGAAGAATTAGGGCCCGAGCCGAGCGTTTTACTTTACTCGAAGGCATCTTATACAAACGCTCCTTCACCCAAGCGGATGGTCGACCGTATCTAAGGTGCCTCTCCCCCGAGCAAGCCGACTACGCCCTACAGGAGCTCCATGAGGGGATCGGCGGAGCCCATTCTGGATCCAGGGCTCTGGCGCGCAAGGTATTGAACTATGGATATTACTGGCCCACTCTCCTGCGGGACGCCGAACGACACGTTCGGCAGTGCAGCTCCTGCCAAAAGTATGCAGACATCCGACGTCTTCCGCAGGCACTGCTGACCTCCCTATCAAGTCCCGTTCCCTTCGCTATGTGGGGGATGGACTTACTGGGACCATTCCCTCCAGCCCCCGGACAGCTAAAGTTCATAGTCGTGGCAGTCGACTATTTCTCTAAGTGGATAGAAGCCGAACCCCTGGCTACGATCACCGAACATAGGGTCGTTCAGTTCTTCTGGAAGAATGTGATTTGCCGGTTCGGCGTTCCCCGAGTCATAGTCACAGATAACGGGACACAGTTTACTGGAGCCGCCTTCCGAGCCTTGTGTGAAGACCTTTCCATACAACACCGATTCTCCTCCGTCTCCCATCCCCAGTCGAATGGCCAAGCTGAGAATGCCAACCGACAGATTCTTGCAGGAATCAAGAAGAGGTTAGACAAGTGTTCCAAGGGACTATGGGTCGATCAGCTGCCGAACGTACTCTGGAATCACCGCACCACCAAGCGGACCCCAACAGGCGAGAGCCCATTTAATCTCACCTATGGGGCCGAAGCCATCATCCCCCTAGAAGTCGGGATACCCTCTCCTCGCCTGATCGCTTATGAAGAAGAGCAGAATGCTAGAGAACTCAGAACAAGCCTAGATCTGATAGACGAAATCCGAGAGAGAGCTGCCATACGCCAGCAAGCTTACCAAAGAAGGATCGAGCTGGCATACAACAAAAGAGTCCGCCCAACGGACCTCAAAGAAGGGGATTTAGTCCTTCGGAAGTTGGCCATATCATTCCCCGGGCAGAAAAGCAAGCTGGCCCCGAACTGGGAGGGACCGTACAGGATCTCGAAAGTAATCCGCCCCGGTACGTACAAGCTAGAGGATCTCGAAGGCAGAGAAATTCCCCGGACTTGGAACGCCGACCATCTTTTGAAATACCAAGAGAAGGCAACTACGTCTCTCCAAGTAACTCGAGATGTCGAACCGTTCCCCTCCTTTCTCTAGTCATAGTTTGTCCTTTTTGTGCTTTCTTTTATTATTGTAATAACGGCTAGCAACTTTAGAAGCAGCCGATCATTAGATGTTAATAAATGAAGTTTCTTCATGTTTTCACTACTATTACATCCCTCTGCTTGTAACTCTTAAATGTCACAATGGTTCCGGAGTCCAACACTTGGCTCGATTCTACTTCGCGAGCTCGCTCCTAAGCGAGCTAGAAGTAGCTCGCCATTCGAAAATGCTCCCACAGCCGTTGAATGGTACGGAGTCCAACACTTGGTTCGACCCTACTCCGCAAGCTCGCTCCTAAGCGAGCTAGGGGTAGCTCGCCATTCAAAATTGCTCCTACACCCCTTAAACTGACAATGGTTCCGGAGTCCAACACTTGGCTCGATTCTACTTCGCGAGCTCGCTCCTAAGCGAACTAGAAGTAGCTCGCCATTCGAAAATGCTCCCACAGCCGTTGAATGGTACGGAGTCCAACACTTGGTTCGACCCTACTCCGCAAGCTCGCTCCTAAGCGAGCTAGGGGTAGCTCGCCATTCAAAATTGCTCCTACACCCCTTAAACTGACAATGGTTCCGGAGTCCAACGCTTGGCTCGATTCTACTTCGCGAGCTCGCTCCTAAGCGAGCTAGAAGTAGCTCGCCATTCGAAAATGCTCCCACAGCCGTTGAATGGTACGGAGTCCAACACTTGGTTCGACCCTACTCCGCAAGCTCGCTCCTAAGCGAGCTAGGGGTAGCTCGCCATTCGAAATTGCTCCTACACCCCTTAAACTGACAATGGTTCCGGAGTCCAACGCTTGGCTCGATTCTACTTTGCGAGCTCGCTCCTAAGCGAGCTAGAAGTAGCTCGCCATTCGAAAATGCTCCCACAGCCGTTGAATGGTACGGAGTCCAACACTTGGTTCGACCTTACTCCGCAAGCTCGCTCCTAAGCGAGCTAGGGGTAGCTCGCCATTCGAAATTGCTCCTACACCCCTTAAACTGACAATGGTTCCGGAGTCCAACGCTTGGCTCGATTCTACTTCGCGAGCTCGCTCCTAAGCGAGCTAGAAGTAGCTTGCCATTCGAAAATGCTCCCACAGCCGTTGAATGGTACGGAGTCCAACACTTGGTTCGACCCTACTCCGCAAGCTCGCTCCTAAGCGAGCTAGGGGTAGCTCGCCATTCAAAATTGCTCCTACACCCCTTAAACTGACAATGGTTCCGGAGTCCAACGCTTGGCTCGATTCTACTTCGCGAGCTCGCTCCTAAGCGAGCTAGAAGTAGCTCGCCATTCGAAAATGCTCCCACAGCCGTTGAATGGTACGGAGTCCAACACTTGGTTCGAACCTACTCCGCAAGCTCGCTCCGAAGCAAGCTAGGGTAGTTCGCCATTCGAAATTGCTCCTACACCCCTTGAACCGACAATGGTTCCGGAGTCCGCCAAACGAGCTAGGGACAGCTCACCGTCCTAAAAAACGCTCCGACGACGTTAACCTAATCAAGCAAGTGCACAACTCGGCTCGACGTTACTTCGCGACTCCACTCATGATCGACCTAAAAGAAGCTCGCCATTCGGAGTTCGACAGTTCAGAAGTTACCCCATGACAAACAACGTTCACAGCAATGAAACACGCAAGTTCGGCAATAACGCATTTATTAATGAAACAGATGTGATACAAAGGCAAACACAAACAGGAGCACGACTCAACAAGGGTATTTACAATACCGACTCGTCACACTTAGCGAAAAGCAAAAAAAAAAAGAGAGAGAGCAAAGAACGCGCGGAACCGACCACTTCAGCGCTTCTTCGGAGCTGGAGCATTCCGCTTCAAGGACACTCGAGAGTGACGACGCTTGTCCCCGGAGCGCGACCCCAAGCCGGCAAACTGGGACGTATCCTCGGCACCGCTCCTGGCAGCTACGCCGACGGACGCCCCGCTCGAGGAAATTGCCACCGAGCTCTGCGCGTCCCCCGGGCTTGGTTGGCCGATCCGCTGACGGGTCGCCATTTCATAAAAAGTAATGCCCCGCTCACTCTCAGCACGAGTGCATGACGTGCTTCGAACGTTGATCGGCCCTGAATGTGGCTTCAGACGAGCCACTTCCGCCTCCAACTCTGAGATCCTGTCCCGCAACGAGTCGTCTTTAACGTCGACTTCGAAACGTGGGGGTATCGCGGAGTCCGGCACTCCAGATCGACTAGCGACGAGGCGCCGAAGGTGGGTGACTTCGATGCTTTTATCCACCGTCGCCCTCTTGAGCGCTTCGACTTCAGCGATCAACTCGACTCGTTCAGTCGTCAACTTGGCCACCTCGGCCGTCACCCTCGCCCTCACTCCGGAGCTTCGCCTCTACGGACTGCAGATGCTGTATCTCGGAAAGCAACTCGTCCTTCTCCGCTGTTATTTTGGACAAATTATGACGAATGCACTGAACACGAATCTCATTACTGAAATCAGTGGGCAAGTGTTCACCTTCGGGTATGAGCTCGGCGATTCGGCTTTCCAAACGACGAATCTCGATATCACGCCGGCCAAGGACGAGCTGGAGATGCTTCCTCTCGCTCTCGGCTCGGCGCAATCCGAGCTCGACCTCATAAAGTTTCTCCCTACACCTAGCCAGACACAGCCTCGTCGCCCCTAGGCCAGCTTCGGCTTTAACCTCTTCGTCCGGGCAGGAAAGCTCGACGTCTTGGGGGATCACCATAAGCTGCAAAGAAATCGGAGCAATCAGCGAAAACGATGAGCGTGGCCGAAGCACCGCACTTGGAAAAATTTTCATCTCTAAAAAAAAAAAAAAAAAAAAGTTTGACGGTTCGGCAAAAGAGGGGGCATAAAACAGAAATTTCCGAGCACCAACACTTACAAAAATTTTGATTTCATTTACGTCAAAAGAAGCGGTGGCCAGTCCGCTATTAGGCATTACAAAGTTCGATAAAAAAAAAAGAAGAGAAAAAGAGCAGAAACAGCCAAAAACAATAAAACGAGAGGCGGATTCAGTGCTCGACCTCTTTCCCCGGGCGACGAGGCGGAGTAGGGGTCGACTTCGCCGAAGGAGACGCCGCCGCCAGTGGAGTGGCCGTGACGCTCGGGACCTCGCCAGTAATCCCGGCATCGGCATCAGCGCCGTCCTCCTCCTCCTCCTCCTCTTCCCCTTCGGATTCGGGGTCGAAGCCCTCGACGTGTCCGGGGAAGAGTCGCCATCCCGAGACGTCCACCCCGGGGTACGCCTCTCGCACCCGGTCGAGGGCAGTGGCGAAGGCCTTCGCCATGTTCTGCGCGAGGTACCCCTGGGCCTTCTTCAAGGTGGCGTCCTCCACCTCCTTCACAGCCGCCGCCTGCTTCGCCTCGGCCTCGGCCAACTGATTGGCCGACCCCTCCTTCTCCCGACGCAGCTCGTCCTCCAGCCTCTTCACTTCGGCCTCGAGGTGCTGGATCCTCGCAGACCGGCCTTCATGCTCGACTCGGAGCTTGTCGAGCCGGTTCGACATCCGAGCCTTCTCGTTCCGAGCCTGGTCGGACTCTTGCTTCACCTCCTTCTCGAGGGCGGTCAGCCGTTTGGTGAGGTGACCGAAGTGGACGACGATCTGCAAGGGAAAGAGGAAGAACTCAGAGAGTTAGAAAAATTTTGTGATTCAAGATGAAACGAATGAAGGGAACTCGGAACTTACCGATACCGCCGAACGAGCGATCTCGATCACGTCGTCGCCCTGCCTCCCCGCGTCCATGGCGGCGCGGTCCTTCGGGGTGGCGAGATGCTTGACAGCCTGCATACTCGCCAACGAGTTCCCGAGGAACCCATCGTGCCTCCGGACCTGCCAGTCCGGAATGTGGATCCGCTTGTGCTCCTCCGTCAGGAGCTCCTCGCCTGCTACGGTTAGCGGCGGGGTCGGCATGGCGAGCGCGGCGGCAATGGGGAAATCCCCCGCAGGAGCAGTAGCCGAAGGCCCCGCCACGGTGACGACCGGGTCGTCAGCAACCTCCACCACCTGGTCGGGTGCCGCAATCCTCGGCACCTTCGGAGTCGAGGGCAGCTTCGACGCGACCCTCTTCCGCTTCCTCGGCGCCTTACTGGCGAGCCCAGCCCGGAGCGCCAACACCGCTTCGTAGTCCATAGATTCTACATCAAATGAAAAAAAATGATTAGCACAAAAGAAGAACAGGGCAGCAAGTACGAAAAAAAAAGGGAACTTGGCGAAAAGCCGCGTACTAGGATCTACGCGGCCGAGCCCTCCCCTGTAAAGAACGTCTTCCGTCAACTCTTTCCAGTCGTACTTCGGCCGGTCGAGAAGGGTCCGAACCGCCCCTTCCTCTTCTACTGAGAGTCTCGGCAGTGCCGTCGCCCTCTTGGTCACCCCCTCTGCCCAATTGGTGGGGATCGGCCAGGCCTCTCGACTCCGCACGACGACCCACTTCTCTCGCCAATGCTTGATAGAGTCTGGGCAAACCACGAGCCTGCCGCCGTGCCTCGGAGTCAGATAATACTGGTACTCCGACTTGTTCCCTTGGTGGAGCCGGTATATCGTCCGAAGCACGTTCAGCTGCGGTTCGATCCCCGCGGCCTGGCAATGAAGAACGAAGCCATTAATCACTCGCCACGCGTTCGGCATGAGCTGAATAGGGCAGACCCCATACCAGCTCACCACGGTAATTGCGAACGCGTGGAGAGGTAGCCGGGCGCCGGCGATAAAGGCATCAACCGGCCAGCAACACATGGTCACTGGCAGCGGCGAATTGGCCCTAACTCCGGGGCCCGGCAACATGATTTCGTACTCCTCCGGGATGAAAAAAGCATCCCGGATCGCCGCCAACTCCTCCTCGCGAAGGATCGACGCTGCATCATCCGCCTCCGTCGTCTCCCTCGCTTCATTCTCCTCGAAGGTCCTCTCCCTCCCATGGACAATCCGCTCGGCCTGGTCCTTCGGGAGCTCCCTGACCCTATGCAGACCCGTCAACGGACCCGGTAGCTGCCCGAACTCCCCCATCCTCTTCGGCTCCACGACGATGGAATCCTTCCCGAACACCTTCCCCTTAGGTGGGTTCGGAGACGAGGCCTCGGCGCCTTGAAGGGAGGGCTCGGACCAAGAGACTTCATCTGAGACAGAAGCTACAGACATAACTTATAAATTACCTTGAAAGGAAGGAGCTGCCGAAAAACCTCGCCTGAGTCAAACACCGGTGCCGGAAAAACTCGCCTGAAACACTAGAGAACGCCTGAGCAAATGAGAGGAGAAGTGAGAAATGAGGGGGGGGGTGAGGATTTATAGAAGGGGGGCACGCCCCACGAGGCTAATGGGCTTGTACGACCGGCCCATCTAAACCAAGCGGCGGAGCGATCCCAATCGTCACCTCGTTAACCGCAGCGAATCATGAGATGCATTTAATGCTATCCCATCTGATGGAATCCCAGAGGTCACAGCATTTAATGGGCGTCCCATCTGTCAGGGTTGTCAGAATTGTCAGAATTGTCAGACGTTCAAATGGCGCACAGAAGAGACAAACTCACATAAACGACAAGTCTGCACGCTCGGCAACCACTGCCGAGCATTCGTGACACCGACCCTGTTATAGGGGAAAAAGTCACGCTCGGCAACCACCGCCGAGCATTCGTGACACCGACCCTGTTATAGGGGAAAAAGTCACGCTCGGCACCCACTGCCGAGCATTCGTGACACCGACCCTGTTATAGGGGAAAAAAGTCACGCTCGGCAACCACTGCCGAGCATTCGTGACACCGACCCTGTTATAGGGGAAAAAGTCGCGCTCGGCACCCACTGACGAGCATTCGTGACACCGACCCTGTTATAGGGGAAAAAGTCACGCTCGGCAACCACCGCCGAGCATTCGTGACACCGACCCTGTTATAGGGGAAAAAGTCACGCTCGGCACCCACTGCCGAGCATTCGTGACACCGACCCTGTTATAGGGGAAAAAGTCACGCTCGGCACCCACTGCCGAGCATTCGTGACACCGACCCTGTTATAGGGGAAAAAGTCACGCTCGGCACCCACTGCCGAGCATTCGTGACACCGACCCTGTTATAGGGGAAAAAGTCACGCTCGGCACCCACTGCCGAGCATTCGTGACACCGACCCTCTTATAGGGAAAAAACCGGTTCGGCAACGCTGCCGAGCGTTCGTGGCACCGACCCTGTTATATGGAAAAAACAGGTTCGGCACCGCTGCCGAGCGTTCGTGGCACCGACCCTCTTATAGGGAAAAAACCGGTTCGGCACCGCTGCCGAGCGTTCGTGGCACCGACCCTGTTATAGGGAAAAAACCGGTTCGGCACCGCTGCCGAGCGTTCGTGGCACCGACCCTGTTATATGGAAAAAACAGGTTCGGCACCGCTGCCGAGCGTTCGTGGCACCGACCCTCTTATAGGGAAAAAACCGGTTCGGCACCGCTGCCGAGCGTTCGCGGCACCGACCCTCTTGTAGGGGAAGACGAGTTCGGCGGACCGCCGAACTCGCTCCTGACGCTCGCCGTCCTGCCGAACTCACTTCCCTCTCTGGAAAAGCTCGTCGAACCGCATATGGACCTCGGCCCCTTCGCCAGCGAACTCTAGGGGGGTCTAAAGCGTACTCCAAGTATACAAGACCACCGAATGACGAATTGACACTTTGCGAAGTTAATAAGATATCCCTGCAAGAATACCACATGACCATCGGAGTTCAGGAGCGACTCAGAGTTCAATCCGCTTGAAAAATCACCAAACTGCCTCCTTCAAGATTCAAAACCTTCCGTTTGGGCCCCGATACAACTCCACCAGCCATTAAAAAACTGCTAAACTACTCCTCAAAGGCCGATCAAGCTCAGCCTTTAGGAGTGGGGGGCTCGTGATATGGCTAAAAATGGGGTTTAATCGGAACCGTCCAAATCGGGCGCGAATCTCGAGACCTGAGGGTAAAACGGTAATTTCACCCACAAAAGGACCAAAACGGATATTGGATCTGCCCTCCTAGGGCCCAATGATCCGCGAATGGATCCACCACCAAGAGGGTGCGGGTCTCCACCCGCTGCGTACCCAATCCATCAAGATAGAGTCAGGGTTCCTGATTAAATATGATCAACGGCCCTGATGAACGTCTATCTCTTCACGGGGGATTAGGGATTAAATTCCTTATCTGATTACGGGGAATATATATTGTCAGATTACCTTCCTCATCTGATTATGGAGGACATTCCTTATCGAATCACGGGGATTACATTCCTAATCCGCTCCCTAAGACGCCTATAAATACCCCCCATCCATCTCCATTAAGAGGTAATCAACTCTTCACCAGTTTTTAGGCTCTTTCATAATCTCTTTGATTACTGACTTGAGCGTCGGAGGGTGCGTCGCCGGGATCCCCCCCCGGTGTCTCGCACTTTTTGCAGGTGCACGGCAGGAACGACGAACGAGGCCCGACGGAACAGGTACGCAGGTTTTCCTATTCAGTTTCCCCAAGAATCCACAAGTTCTATCTGTTTGCCCCCACACCAAATTTAGCGGCAACAGTACCGAACCGCTAAATAAATGAGAAGAATGAGTTAGTTAACAAGAACAAATCAAGTTTGAGTGAGTCAAATTAATATATACTTAAAACATATATATTACCTAGCCAAATTGATTGGACAATTTATTGAATCGTGATATACGACACGGAGGCATGTCCTGCAAAGTCTAGATTTTTTATATTTTTGCGATTCTCTTATGGACTTCAATCTCTTCCTTCTAGGACTTCCCTTTGTAGTGCATTGTCGAGGGTCCCCCACCAGTGCATGTGCATCTCCAAGACTCACGGGTTGTACACTACCTTCGCGATGTGTGCTAATTCCAGGTTGAATGTGAGAAATGCCTTCAATGCCCTTAAGCATGTGGTCGAACATGTATTTGTAAGTTCCTTAGAAAGAACAACCAAGATCGACCAACTGTCTTAAGTGCTGACTCAATTCACAATATTGAAAGGAAAAATTTTCGCCAATACTATTAGGAATGTATGTATAGCTTCTTCTCAACTGATCCCAGATCCACCGTCTACAAATATATTGCTCTGTTAGTATGGTGTGATTGGTGAACCAAAGAATCGCCAAAATATGTTTGCATTGGAATGCCTACGAATTCATAGAGGGAACAAGGATATTTAGCTATTTGACGGTGTTTGCAAAATGAAATTACCCTGTCCGGTTCTAAATTTTCACATAGCATCACAGAGAAAGATGCACTATCCTGTGTATCCACATCGGCAATGAAAATCACATTAAATAATAAGCTTTTCTGCACTTCTTTTTGAAATTTGTGGAAAATCTTCAAGGTGCATGTTCACTCCATTTGTTCCTCCATAGCCCATTCGGTCTTCAATTTCGGTCTCTCCTCACGATTACGATGAGTTTCTTTAAGTTCCTCGTGTCTTTGTTTTACTAAGTCACGGTCGAAGATGACGACAAATTTATGTAAGGAGTACTTCTTATGAGTGTGTTGCTTCAAGGATGAATGTAGAGACTCACTCCATTAGGTACTCAACATGCCGGCCCAAAATGATCTCTTGCATAAACGGGAGCCAATTTCTCACGAATTTCGAATTTATCGTTCAACAATTTGTTATTCTCAACTTTGTATTGCAAAATCAATAATTTTCACATCTCTTCAAAATCAGTTTTATATTCTTCCGTATAGATGATACTCTTCAAAGCATCCCTAAACTCATCGATATTATTCGCCATACGCACTTCCTGCGGTAACTGTAACACCTCAGATTTTAAAATACCGAAAATATTCGTTTTTATATATATTTGGTAAGGGTGAGAATTATTTTAAGTGATATCTCATTTTATTTATTTTCAATATTGGTATTGGTATAAATAATTGTGGTAGATTGGTATTATTGATATATTTGGGCCATGAGTTGAGATTTTATGTGAATAAATATTGTTCATTTTATTTTATAATTTTGGGGGATTATTATCAGCTAATTTTAATGTATTTAGTATTGTTTGTATTAAGATAGAAAAGAGTTGGGGTTTATTTGTAATATATTGGTTTTGGAGGGCTCATATGTGAATATACCATATTATTATTATTATTATTATTATTAAATTTATTACCAAAATAACCCTTCCCCCATTATTTCTTTCCTTCCTTTTTCCTTTCCTTCCCGTTTCCTTCTTCCGACCCAAAAGAACCCCACATTCGGCCCCCTCTCTCTCCCGCCCAAATCCAACCCATTTCTCCGCCATTTTCGAATTAAATCGAGGGGATGACTAATTGGGAAGTTCTCTACAACGTGGTAGCATCAGTTTTTGGAAAGGATTTCGGGAAGGTATATCCCTTTTTATTTTATTGTATAAAATTAAGTGTGGTTAGTTTTATTGAGTAGAAATATTATAATAGAGAAATTTAGAGAGGTTGGAAGTGGTAGATTGGAGGAATTGGTAGATGGTTAGAGAAATTGTAAGTTGTTGATAAATTAGGATTTTGGGTTTGTAAAATAGAGTTATATACATGAGGATTATCCCTTGTATGGTAGTAAAAATTGTAGTGAGCCATTAGAATAAAATGGGGAGTGGTGATTTTGGCATAAACTCGAATTATGGAGTTTATGAAATCGGGTAGAAAACTCGATCCAAATAATTGTAGAAAATGCATATGAGGGTGTAGAGTATTATGAAAGGATTAATATAAATTTAGGATGATTTTTATAGGCTTAAGCTCAATTAAATTGAGTGAAATAGACTATAGGTGAAAAGTGCACGCCGGGTGTTCGATAAAATGCCCGAGCGAGATTTAGGTGAGAATTTGATGGGTTCGGAGGTGTAGTTGAGTCTTATTATTATTATTAACCCTAATATGTGAGATAAGGACAAAGGGGATTAAGGAATTTAGAAAATATGAATTTTTCTTATTAGAAAGCCTTCGATCAATAAGGGAGTGTTTGTATTAGAACCCGAATTCGAAATCTATCGATGTAGCTGATGTTGATATTTGCAAGTGTACAAAATCGCACAAGTAATATAGATAGATGAGTAGAGTGTCGAACCCACAGGGACTAGATATTTTACTGAGTACCGATATCACTAGATTAATTACTATTTGGAAGATCAAATTTATAAGGATAAAATTACTAAATTAAATTAATCTAACTAAATCTAACTAAATCGGTGAAGAGGGAGAGGGCTGTGAAACTTTGAAGCTCTTTTACTTTATTAATGGTAAAAATAGTTCTAGGGCTCTTGGTTCACCTCGTTTATCACACACACAAATTATAATTCCTTATAGATAAAAATATTATCTTTCCCAATTGTCGACCAAAATCCTAAAGATATTAACCACTCTATCAACGTAGTCTAAAAAATATTCTCAATTAATCATTCGTCTATCCACCAAATTATTAATTAAGAAATTGGATTTCTTAACGGTCACGTCCTCCAATATACGGTCTTTAATTTTTATTAATCACAAATCACCTATTCGGTCTCTTTATGATTTAAAAAGTCATACAAATGTCTATCCACCATGTTGTACGCATAAATAATAAAAATTAAAAACACAATCAGGAAAAATAGAGTAATAAAAAGAAATTTAAAATTTGTGTTCTACAAAACTCGGCTACATCTTAGCCTCTAGAACAATATATTCAGCTCATGTTCGATTTGCAATTAATAAAATGTTCGGGTTGCATCTAAAAATATTTAGAGAAGAAGTACAAAAAATTATAATAAAAAAAAAATATATCTATGCATCCCTATTTCAAAAATACCGAACCCCAGAAGAATCGCCTGTCACGTCGAGCCACGTCAGCACGCCAGTAAACGCGTCAGAGCCGCCTTCGCTCGTCTTTCCACCGAGTGCACGACTCCACACCTGCTGTCACGTCAGGTGTCAAGTCAGGTGCTGTCGACTTCGGGTCTTTTCGCGCTGTCTTGTCGCCCTCCTGGTCCCACGTCAGAACGAAGAAGAAGAAGGAAACAGCAGGCGTCTGATCCCACCTGCTGTCGCTGTCAGCCTCGATGCACGCGTGTTCTCCTCTCTCCCTTCTCGATTGCAAACCGGAAGAGACAGATGAGAGTTTGTCTCCCCTCTCTCTCTTACTTTTTATTATTGTTTTTTTTTTAATAGATTGCAGCCGTCACCTCTTACTTTCTTCTCTCTTCTTTGCTTTGTATATATAGAGAACGGGAAAGAGTTAGGGTTTGCACTTTTTTGCAGAATAGTCCTCCCACTTTCTTTATTTCATTCCTTTTATAACCCAGAATTTTATTTACTTCCCCTTTCTTTCTTTTCTTCCTTTTCTGCCACCCACGTGCTTCTGCGTACACAAAATAATACCAAAAATTAGGATTTTTAAATAAAATAAAATTAATTAGTTTAAAATTAATTAAACTAACTATAAGTCAAATTCGTGTATAAAAATCCTTTTACAAATTATTTGTCGCAATTTTAACTCAACAAAACAATAAAATCGATAAATCAATTATTTTACTTTGTTTGTTGATTTTTTCCCACAATTCTTTACTTTTTGCCTCAAAAATATTATTTCTTCAAAAATAATTAATTAAATGAAATCATATAGAAATAAGATGAATTAAAGACAATATCAGCGAAAACAAGCCATTTTAATAGGTAAATGAGTACAAATATTTGCATATAAATTCGACACATCAAATACCCCCAAACTTAAGATTTTGCTTGTCCTCGAGCAAAAAGTAGAATAATAAACAAGGGAATAATAATAGTAGGCTCAACCCATCACACCAAGAAATCTTATCATGCAAGCATCAAAATTACAATTAAAAATATAAACAATTGCAAATAAAGTAAAACTAAGCATACCCACTTTCTCCAGTGCAATTATTTATTCATAATTCCCAAAAAAATCGCATTTGTCATGCAATTAATGTAATTATAGTATGCAACAACTCAAACTGTGATTATCCCTTCTCTCTACTACAAACCGAGTAGCAAACTAGAGTTTTTTTTTTTTTTTTTTTTTTAAAATCTATTTTTAGTCTCTTCTTTAAGTTGTCACTTGCCTTTTGACGCGAATGCAAAACATTTGTGATGAATTCACCCGGTTACTCAACAAGTCACAAACTTAAAGTGCTTTGCATACTCATATTTCAAGTTGCTGTTCTACGTAAGTGTAGACATTTGTGATGAATACCCCTAGTTACTGAGCAACTCAAAACATTGGAGTAGATTGACTTTATTCATATTAATTTTTTTTTTTTTCATTATTACTCTATTTACTTAAACTCTGTTTAGGACTAGATCAAAGGGAATAATCACAAGAAAAAGCATCACATTTGTTTTTTTTTTATATATAATAGCATGACCCACACAATTTTGTAAGGAATTTTGAAACTCAATAATCCTAAAGTAAATAAGTATGCTTAATATTGCTTTATAAAAAAAAATTGTTTATACCAAAAAAAATTGTTTCAATGCTTATCACAATAAAGAACTCAAAAGTGTAATGGTGAGCCCAATTATAATCCTTTTGTTTTTTTTTTCTTTTCAAAAATAATAAAAATAAAAATAAATTTGTAAACCTTCCCCCCAAACTTAAATATCACATTGTCCTCAATGGGAAAGGAAAAGAAAAACAAAAAGAATGCAAAAAATTTAGAATATCTCCCCTGATTCGTCTTTAAATTTCTGCACGCGCAGCGTTCAGTATTTTGGCGATATCTGGAGCTGTAGATGTCGAAATGGGCTGAATTTTTTTTTTTGCTGGAAAGCTAAGACAATTGTCTACAACTTCTCTTTGAATCAGTTTTCCATATTTTGACTCTAAACTGCTCGAAAACAGCCATCAATGCAGGTGTTCAAAACAGCTTCGTTTGGCGACTTTCAAAATTGATGCAATCCTACAAAATAAAATCAAAAATTAAAATAAAATAAACTAAAAGATAATAAAAACTGAATGCAATAAAAGAAAACATGGGTTGCCTCCCAAGAAGCGCTAAGTTTTAAGTCTTCAGCCAGACATGGGGGTGAAATAGTTAAGTAACGCCAAGATCCAACAACATTAACACATCCTTTCTAATTTTTCTCTTCTTGTGTGGATCGGGTTCAAGTTCCAATTTGAGGCGTTTCCTTCTAGATAATGATGTCTTTGATTCCCCCACCTCTTTGAATTTATGCTGAGAGAAAAAAATAAATAAATAAATAGAACGTTCAGCATCCAAGTACATAATATGTTCAAAAATATTTTCTTTTTGAGTTTCAAGACTTGTCAAATTTGTTGGACATACTTCAATTGGTGATTCTTCAATTTCAGCCTTATTTTTCTTGCCCATAATTAAATCAGTTACACTTACTTGAATAGATGACTGTTCTTCAGGAGGAAAATTTGTGGAATTAAAAACATTATACATTACTTGCTCACGCTGAATTTGTTCCTCCCGCTTCCTAGTGCTATTGCTTTGCATGCTCCTTGGGGTTTACAACTGTGTTGCTTGGTAAAGTTCCTGCAGCTCTTTCATTAAGAATATTAGAAATTTGACTAATTTGTACCTCGAGATTGTGGATGGAAGCCGAAGTTGAATTTGCAATATTTTGAATTGCTTGATCCGTCTTTTGCATGTATTGCTTGAATATTTCTTCTATTGTCGGCTTCATTTCTTGTTGTTGAAAATTTTGTTGTGGTCTAGCTCCTTCTTGATTATTGTTCCAAGAAAAATTGGGGTGATTTCTCCATCCTGGATTGTATGTGTTTGCATAAGGATTGTTTTGCCTTTGAAGATTTGACACATAATTCGCTTGTTCTGCAATTGATGGAGCAAAAGGATTCCCCACTTGGCAATTTGCATTAGAATGATTTCCTGCACAATAGTCACAATTGATATGAGATTGAATAGCATTAACATTCATATTACCTATTTTCTTAGATAAAAAATCAATTTTTGCATTTAAATTAGAAATAGGGTCAAGTTCAAAAACTCCCGCCACTTTTCTTTGCACTGTTCTTTCTGAGGACCACTGATAATTATTAGATGCCATTTCTTCTAAAAGTTCAGAAGCTGCTTCATGAGTCTTGCTCATTAAGGCACCTCCAGCTGCTGCATCTACCATGGATCGATTTGTAGCCCCCAAACCGTTATAGAATGTTTGCACTTGTAGCCATTTTGGAAGTTCATGATGAGGACACTTCCTTAGTAGATCTTTGTACCTCTCCCATGCATCATATAATGACTCTGTCTCATGTTGAGTGAATGTTGTGATGTCATTTCTTAACTTTGCTGTTTTTGCTGGGGGAAAGTACTTTGTCAAAAATTTCTGTGCTAAACCTTCCCAAGTTGTAATAGTTCCATGTGGTAAAGAATTCAACCAATACTTTGCCCTATCTCTAAGTAAGAAAGGAAAAAGTCTAAGTCGAATGGCGTCATTAGAAACTCCATTGAATTTGAAGGTATCGCATATCTCAAGAAAGTTTGTGATGTGAGTGTTTGGGTCATCATGTGGTAGTCCTCCAAATTGAAGGTTCTGCTGAACCATCTGAATGATTGATGGTTTAATTTCAAAATTATTTGTTTCAACTGCAGGCCTTGTTATGCTTGGTAAGGTTCCATTAACTGAGGGCATTGCATAATCCCTCAAAGCTTTGTTTTCTTCGTTTGCCATGGATAAAGAGATTTTTTTCTGCTTTCTAATTTGTCGTAAGGTCCTTTCAATGTCTGGATCAAAGAGTATAGGCTCCAATGGTAAAGATCTGGGCATACACACCTAAACCCTGAAAAATAAATAAAAGAAAAAAAAATAAATAAGTCAAACGAATAAAGAGGTGCTGTTATAGAAAAATATGAAAGCCTCTTAATAATGGATAAGAGATCTGATGATGAAATTTTTCATTCATACTTTCATCAGGTACGGCATAAAATCATACAAAAAAATTTTCACCCGCAACCTGACGTACAGAGGTGTGATACAGGAAAAAAAATTTCATTCAGTTTCATTCATCCACTTTATCATTTAATGCTCTGGTAAAAAAAACTTGTACTCATTTACCATGTATCAAACCAGAACATAAGGAAAATTTTGATTGATACATGCTATTATAAACTGGTTTGATACATGCTATTCATCCACTCAACGACTTGACGGCTCTGATTAGATAAATATTAATCAATCAAAATTTTCATGTGCCAATCAGGTTATCCAAATCAAACTCAGCTTTCTCTTCTCCCTTGCGTGTCGAGAGAAACAAGGGAAGAGAGAGAAGGAACAGAACGTCAGTGCTTGAGTTCGACGAGACGCAACAGCAGCACTCCGGCTGACGTGGCCTGCGACGGACCCAGCACACAGACAGCGCACGCGGCTCGAGAAGCAGCAGAAGGCTGCACAAGTCAGCAGATGTGACTGGTCAAAATTTTTTTTTTTGTTCTGTTTTGATCAAAGAAAGGCCAAACGAAAAAGAAACAGAAAAAGAAAAGAAAAAAGAAATAATAAAAATAAAAATAAAAATAAAATAAATAAATAAAAGTAAAGTTAGTAAAGAAAAGACGTAAAATAAAAAAAATAAAATAATTACAAAGAATCCAAATTAGCAATAATCTAGCAATTTTTCAATATCAGTAAAAGAATAACTAGTCCCCGGCAACGGCGCCAAAAACTTGATGTTGATATTTGCAAGTGTACAAAATCGCACAAGTAATATAGATAGATGAGTAGAGTGTCGAACCCACAGGGACTAGATATTTTACTGAGTACCGATATCACTAGATTAATTACTATTTGGAAGATCAAATTTTATAAGGATAAAATTACTAAATTAAATTAATCTAACTAAATCTAACTAAATCGGTGAAGAGGAAGAGGGCTGTGAAACTTTGAAGCTCTTTTACTTTATTAATGGTAAAAATAGTTCTAGGGCTCTTGGTTCACCTCGTTTATCACACACACAAATTATAATTCCTTATAGATAAAAATATTATCTTTCCCAATTGTCGACCAAAATCCTAAAGATATTAACCACTCTATCAACGTAGTCTAAAAAATATTCTCAATTAATCATTCGTCTATCCACCAAATTATTAATTAAGAAATTGGATTTCTTAACGGTCACGTCCTCCAATATACGGTCTTTAATTTTTATTAATCACAAATCACCTATTCGGTCTCTTTATGATTTAAAAAGTCATACAAATGTCTATCTACCATGTTGTACGCATAAATAATAAAAATTAAAAACACAATCAGGAAAAATAGAGTAATAAAAAGAAATTTAAAATTTGTGTTCTACAAAACTCGGCTACATCTTAGCCTCTAGAACAATATATTCAGCTCATGTTCGATTTGCAATTAATAAAATGTTCGGGTTGCATCTAAAAATATTTAGAGAAGAAGTACAAAAAATTATAATAAAAAAAAAAATATATCTATGCATCCCTATTTCAAAAATACCGAACCCCAGAAGAATCGCCTGTCACGTCGAGCCACGTCAGCACGCCAGTAAACGCGTCAGAGCCGCCTTCGCTCGTCTTTCCACCGAGTGCACGACTCCACACCTGCTGTCACGTCAGGTGTCAAGTCAGGTGCTGTCGACTTCGGGTCTTTTCGCGCTGTCTTGTCGCCCTCCTGGTCCCACGTCAGAACGAAGAAGAAGAAGGAAACAGCAGGCGTCAGATCCCACCTGCTGTCGCTGTCAGCCTCGATGCACGCGTGTTCTCCTCTCTCCCTTCTCGATTGCAAACCGGAAGAGACAGATGAGAGTTTGTCTCCCCTCTCTCTCTTACTTTTTATTATTGTTTTTTTTAATAGATTGCAGCCGTCACCTCTTACTTTCTTCTCTCTTCTTTGCTTTGTATATATAGAGAACGGGAAAGAGTTAGGGTTTGCACTTTTTTGCAGAATAGTCCTCCCACTTTCTTTATTTCATTCCTTTTATAACCCAGAATTTTATTTACTTCCTCTTTCTTTCTTTTCTTCCTTTTCTGCCACCCACGTGCTTCTGCGTACACAAAACAATACCAAAAATTAGGATTTTTAAATAAAATAAAATTAATTAGTTTAAAATTAATTAAACTAACTATAAGTCAAATTCGCGTATAAAAATCCTTTTACAAATTATTTGTCGCAATTTTAACTCAACAAAACAATAAAATCGATAAATCAATTATTTTACTTTGTTTGTTGATTTTTTCCCACAATTCTTTACTTTTTGCCTCAAAAATATTATTTCTTCAAAAATAATTAATTAAATGAAATCATATAGAAATAAGATGAATTAAAGACAATATCAGCGAAAACAAGCCATTTTAATAGGTAAATGAGTACAAATATTTGCATATAAATTCGACACATCAGTAGCTCACCTACATATGTCATTTGTGACGTGTGGGTGAAGACGGATTGAAATTTGGAGGTCCGAAGGTTGAGTTTTGAGCTTTAAACTAATCGGTTCTATAATTTTTCAATTATGAGGAAAAAGTCGAACTTCGACTGGCTACAGGATGGACGTGGGACATCGTTTGCTCGATCCGTCAGGTGAGTATGTTGTATTTATAAATATTTTATATTGTGGCCGAATTTCGTGGCTTTGTGATGTATTTCGTAGAAGTTATATTAAAAACTGATTTTGAATAAAAATACGGATTTTTAAAGGTCCGAAACTGAGTTTTTGTGATATTTGAGGAAATTAACTATTTTAAGTATACAAAACCTATATTATGGGTTAATGTGACGTGTTGAAGTATAAAAATTAAATATATTAAATCGTTATGCATATATTTATCCCGTGCATGTTTTGTGCATGTTTTTGGGGGTATATAGGCCGATATAGGCAATTGGATATATGCGGAGCCTGGTGTATGGGCTAGCATGCTATGGATGGATGTTATAAGATGTAATTAGATAAAATTGGTGATTGTGATCATGTTTTGGAAAACCGTGTAATTATAGTGCCCGTTTTGTGCATGTTTTGGGGCATATAAGCCCTTATAGGTGATTCTACTTATATGAAACATGATGTATGAGCTAGTATGCTATAATTGGATATTATGAGATTTAATTAGAGAAAATAAATGATTTTGGCCCCTTTTCTTGGAAACCCGCATGGGTGGTGTATGTTGTGTATATATATATATATATCATGATATTGACTCGGGATGTGATAATTGATGAAATTAGTAAGTGGGTATATGGTTACATTATAATTATGTTCGAAGTGAATTAATGGATAATAATGGATATTATAATGTGATGAAGTATACATTTTGATACTTTTACGATATGGAATAACATAATGTAGTTCTTTTATTACTATTATAATCTTGGCGCATTAATAATATGCATTGATATGATATGATGGTTTTATATGTTGAATGACAGAATGTATGCATAATGTGGTATAATGATGTGATGATTAATATTGTGGACACTGGATATGCATTAAATGGTAAGATAAAAGATAAGATGGTACGTGTTAATAAAATGTGTTATTAATTCTTGTGATTAAAGTCAAGGATGTGGCTATTGTTTAATTAAAAGCTGTGATGCTTTGTGTTGATTTAATAAGATGAAAAGATGAGATAACAAATGGTTTTGTTGACCAGTACCTACAGCAATCCTGGGGGTTTGGGCTAGACCTCCTAACGCCCAAGGACCGGCTTGGGAATAGTGGACCCAAACTATGTTTGGGGTAAGTGATTTTTATCGCCCAAGCTATCGGCTTGAGGCCCGGTTTTCCCTCGATGACAGCTGTCGCGAGGAAGCACCCTAGTGGGACTAGTGGTGAGTGTTTACCTCGCTGGCTTCGGCTGGGAGGAAGTACCCTAGTGGGACTAGGGGATTGTGGTTTTTCCCTCGATGACAGACGTCGCGAGGAAGCACCCTAGTGGGACTAGTGGTGAGTGTTTACCTCGCTGGCTTCGGCTGGGAGGAAGTACCCTAGTGCGACTAGGGGATTGTGGTTTTTTTCCCTCGATGACAGACGTCGCGAGGAGGCACCCTAATGGGACTAGGAGTGCTGTGTTCCCTCGCTAGTTCGGCTAGGAGGAAGATGTAGCCTCGGACGACTAAGACTCTGGGAGAGCATCGGACCGCGTGTTTACTGGGCTGTCGGCTTTCAGTATGTTGGGATACTGTGGCTCACTGGTCGACAAACTAATAAAATAACTAAGTGTTAATAATAAATGTGATAGTAAAGAAAGTGGAAGTGGAATGTGAATTGTGGATGAGATCGAAAGTGGTTGTGAATGAAGTAAATGTGAAAGAAAATCAGTTATGAGTTAGTGTATGAAAAGAAGTGATAAATACAGTGCGTGGTTAATTTAAAATGATAATAATAGAAGAGACATGTGTTCTTATGAATAATACGAAGTAATGGTATTATGTGTGTGATCATTAAAGTAAAATACAGTTGATGTGAGTTGTACCTTGGAATTGTGTCAAGGAACTACCTGCCCGCTATTTCTGTGGAAATGGTGGGAACTACCTGCCTTGGCATAATTCGCGGGGTGAGTTGTTATAATAGTGGTAATGATTGATGGAAATGAGAAATAAAGTAAAGTGGAGATGATAAGTGATTGAAGTGATTAATAACCAAGCTATCGGCTTGCGATGTGATGTGATATTACCCAAACTGTGTGTTTGGGGTGCGGTGATTATTACCCAAGCTATCGGCTATGGGGTGTGATATGTTGTGGCCCCAGATTGTGTTTGGGGATTAAGTGAAAATGATAATAAGATTTATTGTTTATAAGAATGAGAAATTACTAAAGTGATATAATGAGATGTGAATGAGCTATAAAACATGGTTTTGATGCAATGAGTATAAGTATTCTAATTAATGATGTGTTAATGATGTGATGAAATGTGAGTAAATCGCATGGGCAATGAGATGTGGTATTTATGTCATAAGGCATGAAGGAAGGTGGTATTATGAGAATAGATGCATATGTTTATGATGTGATACTTATTATAACACAATAAAATAAATACCTGTATTATGAGATTGGGTATGAAAATGGTTATTAAAGAAAGTATGTTGTGATATGAGTTTGTGTACCTTGGAAGTGTGTCAGGGAACTACTCGCCCGCTATTTCCGTGGAAATGGTGGGAACTACCTGCCTCGGCACAACTTCCAGGATGAATGTGTGTGTTGATGACATAATATAAGTAAATGAAACGCATGGCTTAATAGAGTTGGAGAAATGATGTAATAACATCGTGTAGTTATATTAATATAAATAGTGAAATGCTGATGTGACGATAAGTGTGGAAAGATGAATATTCGTATTATGCGAATGTAAGACAAGGATATATACGAGGTTGATGTGAAATATATAGCGGAAAGGTGTGAATTATGGGAAATTCTGTGATTCGATGCTTATTTGACGAGTATTTGGATATAATTCGTATTGATGATGTTTTTAAGTTCAGATATTCCAGGTGTACCTTCTTACATGATGTTTGTAAGTTTAAATTATTTTCTTTATGCAATTTAATTTATTTGTTAGATTTTTAATTTATACTCACACCAGAAATGGCTGACCCCTTAGTGTTTGGGGGGTTAGGGGAGTCTGAGGACTACCCTAGATCCTCCACTGTTGCAGGTTCTCATCAGTGCAGAGGTGAGGCGTGGATTGGTAGGATAAATTTTTATTTTAAAACTTTGTACTATTTAGTTATAGGAATAGTAAAATTTATGATCTAAATTGTATTATGGGTGTATAAGCATGTATATGACGATGATGAGTATAGTGTGAGGTGGTGTGGTATGTTTGTGACCCGTACCCATCTCGTTGTGGAGTACTGGACTCTGTGGTAGGTTTTACAAGGATTTTTCTAAAATTTTACCTCCTTTTTCAAAGAAATTTATAGTTTTTAATTGATATTTGATAATCCGTTATGAGTTTGGCCCCCAGAGCATTATATTATATTGCCTGTGTGTATCTGCTCATTTTGGCCTGGGGAGCCCATGAAAATATTATGTGGATTGTGAGCTACGGAATTTTGAGCAGAATTCCGTAAGCTTTTTGTGTTTCGGGGCAAAATTTACAAGGGAGACTCTGTCAAAATTTTCCCTGAAATATAACTTTCTTGGTTTATGATTAAAGTGATATAGAAATTGAAGGAATTGAATTTGGAGACTTAGTTTTCAGAAGAAAAAAAAAATTGGGTGTTACAGTAACTTATCCAAAATATGCCAAATGCAATATCTACGCTCAGTCACAAGGAAAACTTTCTTCACTGGAGCACCGATCCCACGATCCTCATCCGTCACGATGCCGATCGAATCATGTCACATTGCTTCTTGCCACTTTTCAAAGAACCACTCAAATGAGGAGCCTAAGAATGTTGATTGCCAATGATGGTTGACTCCAACGAATGGTACGAATAACATACTGTAAAGGTTCGTGTTGTAGGTAGCATCAAAGCAAATACTTATAAATTCTTCCTACCAATACCATCCACCCAAATACAATGGAAAAATTGCCTTCGGGATCTAATTGGTAATCATAAAAATAATTAGCACAACCAAAGTATACACTCTGTAGGTCGGCAGTCGACTAGTATGACTTCTCAGTCGACCGACACAACCCGGCTGCTATGTTCTCTAGTTTTTCTTGAAATTTTGTCTGGACAGTCGGCTGGTGCCACTTAGAATTATTTTCTCGAAGTTATTGCATTTTTCACTCTGGACAGTCGACCTATACCTTTACACTCAACTGCTATACTTAGACTTATTTTCCTAAAATTACTGGATTTCTCTTTGGACAGTCAACTGGTGAGTTTTACAGCCGACTGTAAATACTTAGATTTTATTTTCTTAAAGATGTTAGTTTTTCGCTCTGGACAGTCGACTAATGACCTTTTGCAGTCGACTGGTTCTGATGCTTTTTCTTGAGTTGTTCTGATGTTCTTTTAAATGATTTATTCTATAAATGTTTTTTGATCTATAACTTACTATTCTAAATATTATTCTTACTATAGAACATATGTTTTCAAGATATTTTATTGTTGGATTTGGATTCTGGAATTTTATAAAGATTTGGGTTTTGTTGATTGGAGAGGTTTCTCCCTTGATCGTTTTGACGATGGATTAGTGAGCTTGGTCTTATTGAGATCTCTAGAAGTTGAGTGGGAGTCCTGGTACCGGCAGTTGAGATTTGTTGAGTTAGACCTGGGGGGTCTTGGTTTAGTTGTTGTTGAGTATTTAAGTCCGGCAGGATACACTAACTCTAGAGATGAGGAGTTTTGGTGGTTTAATAATAATCAACTTAAGGACAGGCACTAGTGGGGATATGATGGAACTTGGAAAACGTAAGTATAGGCTCATGGTTTTGTTAGTCCAACGGATGCGTTCCAGGACTGTTTGTTGTTCTGTCTCGAGAGGACATTTGTGTGTTCGCGTGTCGAGGGTCTGCAGGCCTATTCACGGAGCATGCAGGGTGCATTCGCGTGTCGAGGGTCGGCAGGCCTATTCACGGAATGTACCTGGTGTATCTGCACGTCGAGGGCCTTGCAAGCCTATTCATGGGTTACACAGTTTGGGAGATGATTCTCTGGTTGTTTTTGAGCTATCTTACATGATGCTTGCGTGTCGAGGGCTGTGGTGCCTATTCGCAGAGTATTCTGGATCTTGTTTCCCATCACAGTAGTAGGATTAGTTGCATAGCGAGGGGTTATCCCTATAAAGTGGAGATCGTTAAGGGCTTGCACCGGACCTATGTACTATGGAATGCATAGAATCCGACAAGTACGCATTAGAGAGTCAGCATATAGAGCTTGTGTTTTCTTGACTTGGTTTTATGCTTGTATTTTTTCTTTTTTTCCTACACTTGACACTTGGTCTAGATTCACTTGTCGTTTTCATGAATTTCTATTCCTTGATGTTTCCATGCTTTAATTATTTGTTATTTCTCATTCCTTTATTCTTGATGTTAATACATGTTGTTGATGACTCAGTGTTTTATGATTTAATTATGTTGTTTGTTTTATGTCACTTACACCTTTATGGCTGACCCCTTTAGTTTTGGGGGTTAGGGATCATCTTTAGCCTCATATTTTACAGGTTGTTGTTGCATAGAGCTTGGGGGTTTGGATGCTTGAGATAAATTTATGTAATAGAGCTTTTGTGTAAAATTTGTAAAAGAAGTGTTGTAAAAGAAAAAGTTTGTAATTCAAGGTGTTGTATTTCCGCTGTGTTTTGTAAATGATTGTTGTAACAAAAGTTTGAAATAAAAATTATCTGTGTTTTTGGGCTATGTGTAATATTACATTGAAGTTGATGTTGGGAATTGTGCCACGTATTTTCTAAGATATCATATTAGAAATTCGGGGCGCTACAACATCGATCCTATGATCCGGTCCGTCACGATGTTGGATGAAGCACATTTCATTATATCTAACCACTTTTCAAAGAACCACACAAAGAAAGATGCATTCTCATTTGGAATGAACCCCCAACTTAAGAACGTCGATTGCCAATGATGACTGATTCCCAAAAATGGAACAAATAACATTCTATATCGGTTCGTGTTGTGTGTAGCATTAAATCAAAGTACATCCCTAAATCCTTCATAATTCATCTTAGCAGTACCATCCACCTAAATACAATGAGACAATCGGCCTTCGGGATCTACTTGGTAATCATAAAAAAATAATGGATCCTTCTGTTTTTCCGATTCAAAAAATTCAATGAGCATTTTCCCGTCGTGTCCTTTCATAGCTTCCCTCGAGTCTCTCTCTAGATTTCTAAGATCAGTTTCGTTGAATCATATTTTATCGTGACCCCCACTAACACTTTCAAAGAAAAAACATTTGTTTGCATGTAGGAATACTATCTTGGGAAAGTTGATCCATTATTCTTTTATCGGATTTCGACACACTGCGGTTTTGAGGCAACAGATATCTTCTACCGAATGATGTAAATTCATGATTGTGTGGTTCATGAAATGAATGAAAACCCAATGTATTACTTCTTCGTTTAGTTTTACACGAACTAAAGCTTTGCAACCTGTTCTAGAAGTAATTTCCCGTCTAGCATCATTAGGCTAACTCGGTGATGTCCTGACTTATTACATATATATGACTTATCCACTACCTCGGTTCTCTTGTATTTGTTCCCACCCTTACGTATTGTGAAACCCGCACATCTAGCATAGCTCTAATAAAACTTCTTTGTTTCCTTTAGAGAGCGAAATATCATACTTATCTCAGGTTTGAGGTGCTCATCCAACTTGCGGCCTAGATTCACCACCTTCTTGTGTACACATAAAATTGTCGCCGGCAACAAGATTCTCTTAATCATTCTCCATATATAACATAAAAAATAATATAACAATTCTCAATACACTAATCATATAGACTGAATCACCCCCCCCCCCCCCCCCCCAATTATATATACTAGTAGTTTACACGTGCGATGCACGTTTTAATAAATATAGTTTTTTAAAATAAAAATTTAGACGTAGTCTTGATTTGAACCTAGGACCTCCTTTATAATAGTTATGCACGTGCGTTGCACGGGTTGGTAGAATGAAAAAACATTTACAAATGACACTGAGGCCTTTTCCCATTATAATATTAGAGATATATGGAAAAAGGGGTATGAGCAACTTGCTCATTTAGTAAATGAGCAATTGATAAGATGACATGCATGTGATTGGAAAATCCTAGAAAGGGTTAGTTGCCCAATGTATCACATGCATGACACATCATCAATTGCATATTTACTAAATGAGCAAGTTGCTCATCTCTCTCTCTCTCTCTCTCTCTCTCTATATATATATATATATATATATATATATATATATATATATATATATATATATATACACACACACAAGATACGTGTGAAAACTGCACAAATAGCAATAAAAAGTTACGACATTTTGCGAGTTGGTTGGATTCCCCACACACAAGCTAACACAACTTGTAGAAGTGAGTGTCGACTCATCGTTTGTGAGATACGACAATGTATCACTTTCCATTCTTTTTCGTGAATGAAAGTGATACATTGCCGTATCATGCAAACCGTGGGTCGAAACTCACTTCACGAAGTTTTGTTGGCTTGTGTGTGGTGATTCTGACATGCTCACAAAGTTTCAGAATTTTTGGTTGTCGTTTGTGTAGTTTTACACAAAATACGCAACAACACCTTCGAATAATCACATATGTTGTAGTTCGATTAAACCCACACAAACGACAACGAAAACTCTAAAACTTTGCGAGTAGGTCGGATTCACCATACATAAACTAATGCAACTTCTCGAGATGAGTTTTGACTCACGGTTTGTGATATATGACAACGTATTACGTTATTTTGGTTTTTCTTGAAATAACGCAATACATTGCCGTATCTTGCAAATAGTGAGTTAAAACTTACTTCTAAAAGTTGTGTTAGCTTATATGCGGTGAATCCGACCTATTCTCAAAGTTTTAAAATTTTCTGTTGTCGTTTGTGCAGTTTCACTAATATCGAACCATAACAACTAATACTACATCATAAATTGAGCGAACAACAACAACTACTTCTACAATTCTACTGCCTACAATTATCGAACAACTATATACGATACACATCAAACAACTAACCTATACATAACTACTCATCATAAAAATAAATGCATAAAATTAAAAAACAACTACATCTACATAACTATATTTACGAAATTAGAATAAATTATTACCTTGGAAAATGCAGATTTGTACGACAGATATTGATTGTTCGATGATGAGTACAGATTTAAACGACGAATTAGGATTTCGAGTTGCCGATTGGATTTCGAAGATTGGAAGAGGAGGAGCTGGTTGTCGGGGTAGTCTTCGGGCTGTCAGGAGAGAGAGAGAGAGAGAGAGAGAAGGAAGGCGCTTGCTGTAGGGTTGAAGGAGGAGGAGGAGGAGGGGTTTGGAGTTGGGTTTTTGTGTGTTGAGTTGATAAAGAGAGAGTAGGGAGAGTGAGAGAGTGTGAGAGAGAGGGAAGGAGGCGGTGCTGGGAGGAGGAGGCGGGGCCGGCGGTTGGTTGGCGTTGGTTAGGTGGGGTTTTTGCTTTCGATCGTGAGTGAGAGAAAGAGAGAGAGAGAGAGAGTATGAGAGAGAGAAGAACAGTAAGGGATAAAGAGAGATTGGGGAGTTGAAGAAATATAATGGGGTGAAAACCCCAAAATACCCCCCGGGAATTAAGTGAGAGAGAAGGGGGGTTTAGGCGTGTAACGCCCCAAAAAATTTTAAATACATATTTTGAATTAATAAATAAATTTTAAATTAATGTATTTAGTTATTTTAAATTTTTTAGAAATTATCTTTTTGCACGTGCAAGATACGTGCAAATATTTTTGAAATGCAAGTTTTAGAATTTCGAGTTTCTAAATAAATTCTCTTATTTATAAATGTATATATTTTATTTTTTTTGATTTTTCTGAATAAGAGAAACTGCTTTTGTAAATATTTTGAAAGAATGAGACTTTTGTGTAAAAAGTCGTTTGAATGCAAAATTTGAATTCAAAATTTTGTTGGGCTGCATTTGCGGGTCATTTTTCAGAGGAGTGATTTTAGGATTGAGATTTTTTCTATTTGATTTGATTTTGATTTGATTTGATTGGGTAAATATTAAACTTTGCAAATTGGGACTTTTATGGGGTTTTATTTGTAAAATGTCCCCATAGAAACCCTAATATGCACCCCGACCTATTTAGCGAGCAGCAAATTTTCGGCCTCCAATCTCTTTGGATATTTTTGTGATTTTCTTTGTGTTTTGAAGTGGATCTTTTCTTGGAGGAGAAGGTTTCTAGTTTGCAACAGAATTCTTCTGGAGGTGGGTAACTTTCATATCTCTAGATGTGTTTTATATCTCATCAACAATATAGAATCATGCTAGGGTTTAGATCTTGTGAAATTATGATTATATTAGCGTGAATATAATGTTTTGTTTATAAGATGATCGTAGAGATGGATTGTTAGATAATGATTTGCCATTAATGTAATAAAAATCAAATCTTGATGTCGTGATATACTTGTTTGATCTACTTTTAAATTATGGATATTATGAAAGATCACTTCTTTGTCCATGAAATTGGATTTAATGAACCCATAATTATTGTAGATGGTTAGAACTTGTCATATGTTCTAGATATTCATGTGATCAATTAAAGATGAGATCTTTATGTTTAATTCACCGTTTTTATTGAGTAAATTTTTTATAAATTAATTTATATTGATTGGAGCATGAAATATTGTGTATTTGAAATGAAAATGATCAAATATGGAAAGATATAGGGTTCGGCAACTAGGGTTAGGGTTTAGCGGCAAACCCTAGGAGTTAGGGTTTCGGGTGCAACCCCTGGGGTTGCATAGTGCCGATCCCGAGCACTGTGCAAACCCCAGGCTGCTATTTTGCACTGTGCTAGTTTCGGCCAGCACTATTGGGGGGGGGGGGGGGGGGGGGGGGGGTTGCTCGGGTATGTGTGTGAGGGGTTTGATGGCGCACTAGGGTTGCAAACCCTAGGGTGGACATGGGTGTGTATGTATATACTTATATTTGGAAACAATGTGAAGTTTTGAGTGATTTGTTTAACAAGAATTAAAGTTGCAAGTTTCAAATTTTATTAAAGATCTAGTTTCAGTTTATTGATGATTTAGAGGTTCTTTTTTGTGCAAATGGATTATAAATTTGGCGACGTAACCTACGTTTATGGAGCAAATATAAACTCAAATTTTCAGAATTAAATATTTATTTTCGAATGGAGTGTTCTTAAGGATAAGAAGGCATAAATGTCAGATTTGAGGAGAAATGAGTTTTTTTCAATTTTTGACAAATTTGAGTTGTGATTTCAAATATGGATAACTATAACTTTATGGAAGAGATTCTTAGTTTTGAAGAGAGTATACATTTCATTTTGAAGCATAATTATTTCAAATTTTTAAAGAATTATTTCAGTTTTGAAGTTGACGAATCTTCCAGAAATTTGAGTGTGTTTTCAAATATGGAAAGAAGTATTGTGACTCAATTTTGAAGAGGTATAATTAAATTATTTTGTTCGTATAAACGAAGGAGGACTTTATGGAAGTAAAATGTTTATTAAATATTGAGTGAGTTATGATAGAACGATTGTGAATAAATGAATGTTTGTATTTGGATTGAGAAAATCTTGATTGAGAAGTTTGTGGAAAAGTCATGTTTCCAAAGATGAGTAAAAGAAAGAATATTTTGTTTGATTGAACCAAGTGGTGATTCGTGTTAAATGTTAGGGTCATTAGGAGAACCCTAGAAAGGTATGGTTGAGAACTTTTGTGTTCTGAGCATTAGAGGCTGAGCAGGACTTAGGATTACCAGCACTTGATTATTTGAATTATGGGAATTATCCAGGGAGAGCTAGTATTCCTAGTTTATGGATTTAGGTCTGGTAGGGTGGAGCTTGCTTTAGGTGGCTCAAGTTACTTTTTTTATAAGGACATACACTAGTTGGTGATATGATGAAACAAGAGAAAATGTGAGTTATGGACTCCAATATGATCCGCAGAGTGAGATAATCCCTAGTATTCCTGGACGATGGATGAAAGAGACACCAGAATGATCTGCGGAGTGGGATTGATCTCTAGTATTCCGGGACGAGAGCAGCGCTCATGGGATATTTGTGCGATGAGGGCTCCATATTGACCTGCGGAGTGAGACAATCCCCAGTATTCCGGGACGAGGGATGAAAGAAACCCTAGAATGATCTGCGGAGGAATTGGTCTTTAGTATTCCGAGGCAAGAGCCAATACTTGCAAAGTGTCTAAATCTCATAGTAGTCATGGTAGTAGGTTGCATAGCGATGGATTAAACCCTATAATGTGGAGGACGCTAAGGACTTGCCCTCGGACCTATGTAGTATGAGATGCATTGAGTCCAAACAAGTACGCATTAGTGGGCATCGTGTGCATTGTGTTTTCTTGACATTGTTTTATGTATTTTTCTTTGTTTTCTCAACACACACTCATTCACTCAATTTTAGTAGCACTTGTCGATTTATGAATTATTTATTGTTGCTTTATTTTATGTTATGTGGCAAGATTGTGATTGTTATATTTTGGAAGGCTACTGTTTGCTATAGTATTGCATCGGTTGTATTCAACTGACGTACCCAGAGTTTGTCAGTTTTGCAGGATTTGCGAGTAAGTGGCTTGAGTAAAGTTAAAGCTTGGATTTGCGAGTAAGTGGCTTGAGTAAAGTTAAAGTTAAAGCTTGGATTTGAGATGATAGAAGTTTAAGTGTTGAGATGTGTTGTAATAAATATGTTTAATTTCCCACTGTGCATTATAATAAAGAACTGTTGTAAAGAAAAGTTTTAATTTTCCATGTATTTTATATTGTGTTTGGATTACATTGAAGTAAAGATTTTGAAGTTGTCTCTTATTTCTATTATTTAAATTTGGGGCGCTACAGGGCGGGCTCGATCTGAGCTTTTGGATCAAGATGAGACTTGATCCAACAGCCAGAAACACGGTTTGCAATGGGTCTGTGCAATTGATCCATTTGCAATTGAAAATATCTCTCTCACACACACACACATACACGCGCGCACACATACACACACACACACATAGAGAGTGAGAGGGGCCCGTCGGACTAGCCCATCAATAATTAATTTTTTAAAAAACCAATAAAAAGGTTCAAAAGTACAGCCAAAAAAAGAAAGAAGCAAAGTTACTGTTCGGCCCGGTCGAGCCAACCCAGCCCGGACTGAACGGTTTCGGTTCGGGTTTGGTCGGGCCGAGATGATTTCGGCTGGGCCACATCAGGTTTTCCCCCCACTTTGGCAGCCTGAACCAGCCCCACACCGGAGTCCGTTCAGTTATGACCCAGACCACCAAAGGGTCGGGCTCAAGCCTGGGTGGGCCGGGCAGGCTGCGTGCTGGCCCGGACCTGTGGCCACCCTTAATCTGGGTGTGAATGAGGCTTTTGTTTAAAGTGGGCAATGATATGTAATGTGCAGTTCACTCTGAAAATTTGTACTCCGCTTCGAAAAATGAAAAGAATAGACTACATGGTAACAGAATAGAAACCGTTTTAACTGGACATCATATTAAAGCACAACCGTTTGATTTTTTTGAAGATGGCCACCAAAGCACGACTCTTTTTTTTATGACGAAGATTAAATCAAAGCATATTTCATTGTCCTCCTAGAGTAAAACTCAGAACAGAAGTTGTTTTATGTGATGTGCTTTCTACCAAAATAATCGAAGACACAAGGAACAGGCTAAGCCTAACCAGCATCCAAGGGAACAAAAGAAACAAAATGCAATCCAGAATTGCAAGAGCCTTGTCTTAGGCTCCGTTTGGTTCAAAGGAGGGGAGGGGAGGGGAGGGGAGGGATTTAATGAAGACTCTGTTTGGTTCAAAGGAGGGGAGGAAAGGGAAAATAATTATCTTCTTGTTTGGTTCATAAGGGGAGGGAATGGATTTTATAATAAAATTACTTTTATACCCTAGTGTATTAATTTGATGAATTCAGCATCTACGTATGGACTGCTAGAATATGGATAATGTACTTTTAGAATTTTAACAATAGAAATAAGTTTGTCTGAACAGCATTCTAGACAACATGCAATGGTATCAAGAAAGGATAATTTCTTTATTATATCGGAATCAAGGAAAATAACCTACATAGTAATATTCCAGATAGTAAAACATCAAACCAAAATGCAAACAAAGAACTATGAATAACGGACACTCGGCCAAACTATAACTTCTCATAAACTGTCAAGCCATGTCCAAATTTATACTTATATGGTTAATATCAAGTACACTTTAACAACTAAAGTAAAGAGTTCTGATGTTCGATGCCCTATCAACATAGGTAATCATTATAGTCACCAATGTTTTATTGGACACCTCTTATTTCAATTTTTTAATGGGTATATTCTTACTGTGCAAGTATTTCAAGCAACACTAACTCGTTACATTCCACTACAAACTGGGAAAAGATCAGTGTAGTTTTCGGTCACTAGCCGCAATGCATGCACAAAATGGAAACGAGCATAAATCATGAGCGTACATTGAGACAATTGTGTTACTCGAGTGAGATGCATAAATCATGGGCAATTTAGGCCATTCACATTAAAAAATTAGACATAATTTCTCTCCCCTCCAAATCCCCACAATATTGGAGGGGAGCCAAAATTGGCTTAAGAGGGGTGTTGCACCCCCCCATTTCCCTCCCCCCCCCCTTCTAAAAAATGAACCAAACAT
Organism: Hemerocallis citrina; assembly: GCA_017893485.1. NCBI lineage: Eukaryota > Viridiplantae > Streptophyta > Magnoliopsida > Asparagales > Asphodelaceae > Hemerocallis > Hemerocallis citrina. The sequence continues at coordinate 148,792,702 of CM030368.1, read as the reverse complement.
AAAGAGTTTTAAAAAACCCCTCCCCTCCCCTCCCCTCCATTCCCCTCCAACCAAACATTCCCTTAGAGCATCAACAATCGTTTGCTATATTTGTCAATTTCTCATTTTTTTAGAATTGAGGTCTGCAGTCATTTGTTATTTTGCCATTTTATGGTAAAGTAGCTACAGTCGTTTTTCATTTTTGAGAAACCAATTTGCAATTCTTAAATTATAAGAGACGAGACAACATGTTCCGTCCCAAATTTTTTTTCAATTTTTTAATGGGATCGGGCGAAACAACTTGTTTCGTCTGACAATTTTTTTTTTATAAAATTGATCGGATGGTACATGTTGTACCGTCTGAACTAAAAAAATAAAATAAAAATAAAATAAAACAAAAATAAAAAATAAAAAATTCCGAAAAAGCCTCGAATGAGACATGTTGTCTCGTCCCTTGCCAAAATGGCTGGGACGGGACAACATGTCCCGTCCTAGAAATGGGGAGCTTAGATTAGTGCTTAAACTAGGTTAGTGTGTGATTAATTAGGTTTAGGTAATATTTTATTATTTAATTTATTTAATTAAACTAGTTTAATACCTAGTCACTAATTAAACAACTCTTAAAAAAAACTGGACGAAACAACATGTCTCATCTTTATCAAATTTTAGCAAAATTATAGCAAACCACCGTTGCAGGCAAATTCCCTATTTACTATTACTGTAGCTGCCATTTTCTAAAAAATGAGAAATACCATTGTGGATGCTTTTACTAGGCAAATTTTTGAAAATATTTGTAAAAATGTGCCACTTTCCAAACTATTAGCACTTGTGCTCTAATTGTCATCAGCAACAACCGCTATTCCTATTAGTAGCCTCTTTCTTTAGTAGGTCGCTAATTGGAATAGCAGTTTTGCTATTTTTTGGAAATTTTTGTTTGTAATCGTTATTCCTATTAACGACTACAGTATATGCGAAGTCGCTAATGAGAACAACGACCTTATTTGAGAAGTATTTAGACACTTGACAAATTCTAGACAGCTAATGCTCTCTGGGAAAAAAAATTAAAATTGTGGCATACTGTGGTCGCTATTCCCACTGGCGACCACAAGTGGAGGAGAAATTGTCACTATATAGTGGGAATAGATAGTGCTTAGGCTGTTGTGTATTTATTGACTGTGGGTCATAATTGATTACAGTAGAAGACATAATCCCTTATTTCTTTTACTTTTGCAAACTTCATAAGCGGACAGTGGGATCCATCATTTGCATCATAATCAACCATATGTTTAACTATCTATATAATAAAACACAAACAAAGCTATCAAGTGGCTCTCCTTCAATCCTCTCAAAATCAAAGGCTTAGATCTAACCTCACAAAACACATTTTTTTCCCAAAATTTTAAATTCCAAAACTCAAATTTAAATCCCCCTCCTAAAAAAAAACTAATTTATTTATTTAATTATTTCTCTCTCTCTCTCTCTCTCTCTCTCTCTCTCTCTCATTTTCTCTTTATTTACTCAGAAATTTAGATTTTCAGATTTCAGGTTTGTAAATTTGCAGATTTTTTTATGTTTTTTTTATTGTTCATGTTACATTGAAAATAGCAAATATATCTTCAATAGTTACATCATTTTCAACCCTTAAAGTTCTAAGAAGTTGGATTTTATACCCTCATTTATAACTATTTTTCAACATATACTAATGGAAACATGGACTTTCATTTACCACTAATTATTGTCATACTATTCAAACTTGAGCTACATAATTATTATTTTACTGTTTACAAGACTTTCATATGCTGTATCGTTCTGAAAACGTGCCGTAGGCACGTGCTCACGGGCAAATCTATTGCTTTTTTAAATTTAAAAGTTGTTAGTGGGACTAGCGACTATAATATAGTCTCACTAGCGACCTTAGTTTTAATTTTTAAAATTTTTTAAATTTTTTCAGAGAGTACTAGCTGTTTAGAATTCGATAAGTGTCTAAATACTTCTTAAATAAGGTCGCTGTTCTCATTAGCAATTTTGCATATAATGTGGTCGCCAATAGGAATAACAATTACAAAAAAAAAATTTCAAATTTTTTTAAAGAGATACCGCTATTCCGATTAGTAACCTATTAAAGGAGGAAATCACTAATATAAATAACGGCCACTGCTGATGTGGTAACAACTATCCCACAAGTGCTTATAATTTGGCAAGTGAACAATATTTGTAAATATTTTCAAAAAGCTGCCTAGTACGGAAAAAAGAAATTCCATCATCGAAGCATCCCCCTTTCTCTACCTTCACTTTTATATATTTCCCGCTATCCACTTCCAATCATCTTATCTATCTATCTATTTCTTTCTCTCTCTAATCTCTACTCCCTCCCTTTTTCTTTCTCTAATGGCGGCTTCTTCCCTTCTCTCATGCTTTTGTCGCTTGTCTCTTCCAGATCCCAAACCCTACTTTTCAACTGACAGGAGGAGCTGGGGCCGCCAGTTAGGGCTCCGCTACTCGTCGGAGAAGTTTCCTCGATTTCAATTTGATGATGGGAAGGTAAAATTTTACAACAATTTGTGTTTAATTTGTTGAAAGATTGGTTTTTTAGGTAATTGTCAAGAATTTGAGGAGGGTTGGTGAATTTGACTTGTAACTGAAATGCTGCAATTTAGGGAGGAATTTTCCTCCTAAAATTTTGGAGTGAAGTAGTATGGCCTATAAATTACACACATTTCTATTTATATGTTTTTTGTATGAATATTTCTTTTCTATTTGAAAGCTGTCCTTCGGGCACTCAACGCCGTCCCCAACAACGGCCTTTGGGCTCCTAGCCCTCGGCCATCTCCTCGCCATCATCGCCACTCCCGAAGTTCCAGGTCGGCTCCCAGCCATCACTGCCGTTCCCTAAGTCCTAGGCCGGCTCCGAGCCATCGCCGCCCTTATCCCGATCACCACCGCCACTCCCGAAGTCTGCGTCCTGCTCCGAGTCATCCCCGTCGTTCTCCCAGTCCACCACCTACTTAGAGCCACCGCCGTCACAGCCCCAGCCCTCCTCGACATGAGGACGAGTCTCGGGGCTCAGCCAGGCAAGACCGAAGGGAGGACTCGGTCTACCGCCATCTCCACGAGATGGAGAGGTGCCTCGGCCAGCTCGACCGAGATAAAGAACGAAGGGCGAGGGACCTCCATCCAAGCAGGCCCCCATTCTCCCGTGCCATCATGGAGGCCCCGGTCCCAGACAACTTCAAACCTCCACACTTCGAGACCTACACTGGGGAGACCAATTCTGCAGATCACATTGAGAGTTTCAAAACTCTCATGATGATCCATTTATCATCTCCTTCGACCAGTTCGAGGGTCTCTTTCTCACGCATTTCGTGTGCAGTCACCGCACAGAGAAGACGAGCGCCTTCCTACTGTTTCTCAGTCAAAAGAAAGGCGAACGGTTGAGGGACTACGTTAAGCGTTTCACTGCTGAGGCCAGATCCATCGCCTCCTTGGAACCCTCGGTGGCCACAGTCGCCTTCCAGTCCAACATCCTCAATGTAGACCTTAGGGTGTCCCTCGCCAAGAAGCCCCCTCGGGACTTCTCAGAGCTCCTACTCCGGAGTGAGAAGTATATTCGAGCGGAAGAAGCTCTCCATCGCTCCACCTTTGAGGTGTCGTCTTCTGGGAATAAGCGGAAGAGTGCAGAAGAAGAAGGAGCTAAGAAGCTCCAAAAGGACAATGGGGGTCAGCGTTGTCCTCTCCCTCGGTTCGAGAAATTCACTCTGCTTAACGCGAGTGTATCCGCCATCCTGATGGAGATCAGGAATGAAGGTCTCCTACCGCCAACTCCAAAAATGAACACTCCCGGAAAGAAGAGGAACCGAGACAAGTGGTGTCGTTTCCACCGAGACCACGGGCACGACACTGATGATTGTTGGGCCCTGAAGGATGACATCGAGGCCCTCATCCAGAGAGGGCAGCTCACTCGGTTTGTGAGAAGGGACCGAGCCGACCCGCCTCCACCGCCCAGGGGGGACTAACAGGCGAATAGAGAAGCGCACGAAGACTCCGGAGGCCGAAGTAGAGGGCATCTTGCACCTGATACACGGAGGTCCAATGGGGGGAGATTCTAACTCCTCCCGAAAAGCCTTTGTTAGGGAGGTCAACTCCGTGCAGAGCCATCCTCCCCTAAAAGGCCTGGGAGTCCCTGTGACGTTCTCCGATAGGGAATTAGAGGGCGTCCGCATGCCTCATTGCGATGCCCTCGTCATCAACCTCAAAATGGCCAACTTCGACGTTTGCCGGGTACTGGTGGACAATGGAAGTTCGGTCAACATCTTCTTTTTGGAGGCGTTCAAAGGCCTCCAGCTATCAAGAGGCTCAAGTCGGCTGGCTACACCCTTCATGGGTTCACTGGGGTTCCGGTAACGATCGAGGGAGTTATAACTCTCGACGTCACCGCTGGCAAAGTCCCAGTCACTCGTACGGAGCCAATGAACTTCATGGTGGTGGACGTGAAGGCTGCCTACAATGTGATCCTAGGTCGATCGGGCCTTGCCGCCCTCCAAACCATCCCTTCCGCTTACCATATGAAGATGAAGTTCCCCACCCCGCAGGGGTAGGCAAAGTAAGGGGGAGTCATGAGGTGGCTCGTAAGTACTATATGACCTCAATGGGAGGCCCGGTCCTCTCCCTAGAAGCCCTCGAGCTCCCACCAGAGAGTAGCCAAACCATCTCCGAACCGGTGGATGAATTAGAAGAAGTGACCTTCTCAGAGGAAGACGCCACCAAGACGTTCAGGGTCAGCAAGGCACTCTCCCCCGCCATCAATGAAGACATCTCCTGGTGCATAAGGGAGAACCGTGAGCTCTTCGCCTGTACCGCGACTGACATGCCTGGGATCTCCGAGGAGCTCCTAATGCACCATCTCAGTATCGCCCCAGGCGTGAAGCCCGTTCAGCAGAAGCGCCGCAAGTTCGCTCCCGAGCGACAACAGGCGATCAAAGCGGAGGTCGAAAAGCTCCTCAACGCTCGGTTCATCCAGGAGGTTGATGAACACATTATTATTCACATTTAGAAGCAATAATCTTATTGTAAATGCACATTTAAAAGCTCTATATGTGGTATTTAACTCTTATTTTCTCTTTTCCATAGGAAACAGCCTATAACAGCAAAACAAAGCAGATCCAGGACTTCAAGGATGATACACAGAATATTACAGAGCATCAGTCGACTGAGTCTTCCACACAGGTCGACTGAACAGAGAAATCAAATGTACACAGAAGTTTCGGCACAGTCGACTTACTCCAAAACCAGTCGACTGGGCTGATCAATTGAGAAATCTTCAGAAGTCTCGACACAGTCGACTGGTTCTAAGACAAGTCGACTGGTCTGCGGCGGAGTTAACAGATAAGATATTCGAAGATATACCTGCATCTAATTCCAAATCTATTTGAATCCAGATTTTATGCGAATTCTCCAACAAACCAAATCTAGAGACTGGGAATTAGCAAAAGGCGTGGTTAATAGATAAGGAAGGAAAGAAGAAACGAGAAAGAAATAAATCATCAAATCAATTAAAGAAGGACTTTCCTGAAAAAGTGCAAACCCTAATTCTCTGGCCGTATTCTATAAATATCAGAAAGAAAGCATCAACAGGGATTCTCTCTCTCTCTCTCTCTCTCTGGACTCCATCTTTTGATCATCATCTTCCACAAACACCCACCACCGAATCACAAGAGTCTGAGCGTTCAAGTCATCAACAGGGGTATTATTCTACCAGCATCGAGGAAGGAGATAGGAGATCAAGTATTCGAAGGCAGCCGACTGTGTGACAGCCAGTCGACCTCATTGCCGGACTTCATTAGTTTATTTCTTCTTCTTCTATTCTTTTATGTTGGTCATGTATTTGAACTTGTTGATTAATAAAAGTATTATTATGTGGAACTAAATTCTATAGTTGGGTAGATTGAAGCCGTAGGTATGTAGTGTTATGTTCTTCTAAAATTCTTCTATTTACTTATTGATTGAATCCGTTTGTATTGGTATAGATTGATGATAATCAAACTTGTTCTCGAAGCTCTGAGAGCAGTCGACTGAGGTGAGAGCCAGTCGACTGACGTACAGAGCTTGAGAATATCAAGTTTGCATTACCATTTATCTGAATCTGTTATATGAGCATATTGAGACGACCCGAATCTCGTGCCCGTAAATTGTAACAAGGGAATCTTTAGGGGTTCCTGGTTCAATCAACTTAAGGGATCTAGATCTGATACCAATTTCTAGAACCTTGAGTGTTTGTTCGTTTCCACTGATCTTATGTTTTCTTTAAGTGCAACCTAGTAGATACCATGCTAAACACTTAATGAAAGAAACGAATTAGAGTAGATACCATGCCTAATTCTTGGCTTAGGGAAACAGTACTTTAAGGAGTAGAAACCATGCCCTTGAAGGGAACAAACATGAGTAATAAGAAGAAGTTCAGAAGGTGACTTAGCATTACTGACTATTGGTGGAGATCTAAACCCAACTACTTCATAAATATTTGTGATTCAACACTTCTTAATTTAGTTTAAATCTTTTTATTTCTTTTAGACATTTAAAACAATTCTTTATGATTCTTAGTCTTTTTATTGATTAGTAAGTTAAAGTCTACAATCTCTGTGGGATCGACCCTTGCTATTGCTACGCTTCTATAAACGATTCGTGCACTTGCGAGGTTTTTAATTTGTGTCTAGTTTTATCTCTTTATTTAGGTAGTCTAGATTGCACAACAAGTTTTTGGCGCCGCTGCCGGGGATTGTCTAGTATTTTAACTTACAGATCAGTAGGAAGTTTTTATTTTCTTTCTTTTAATTTTATTAATCAGTATTTTTCTTTTAGGATGCAGGATTTTGGTGGATGCACGGAAGGAGATCACTTCGTCCAGAGCTACTACCAATTGACGCAGAAACAGAACGCACTTTGCACAGGTTAGGTCGACTGATTGTGACCGACCAGTCGACTGTCCACACGAACCAGTCGACTGTCCAGAGATCCAGTTCACATACAGCAATGGTAGAAGAAATACCCAATCGAGTGCCAATGCAGGACAAGTTCACGCCTAAGAACATCGAGCAACCTTCCTGCATTGCGTATCAACCTAATGTCACAGGGAACATGCATCTATCTCCTCAGTTACTTAGTATGGTTCCCCATTTTAGTGGCAGACCTGATGAAGAGCCTCATCTCCATTTACAAGATTTTTTCGATCTTTGCGGACACAAAGCGTCCAAGGGCTTACCCCTGAACAAATCAGGTTAATTTTGTTTCCTTTTTCCTTAAAACTTAATGCTAAACTATGGTATAATTCTTTGGAACCAGGATCAATAAACTCATGGGAGCAATTGGCGACAAAGTTCTTAAAAGAATTCTTTCTAGCCCAAAAGACCAAACAGCTGAAAAGGGAGATTCAACTCTTCCAACAAAAGGATGGAGACTTATTTTTCGAAGCATGGAAGGATTTCAAGAACAAACTTCTCAAGTGTCCAACACACAACATGCCTAAAGATGATCAGGTACAAGCATTTTATGAAGGTGTAAATGATACTAATAAGGCAATTGTGGATTCAGCTTGCAACGGGATCTTGATGAGGAAAAGCGGCGAAGAGGCCATAGAACTATTTGAAGAACTCAGCGAGAATTCACAACAATTCTCAACAAGGAGGGGCCCTTCGAAAAAACAGGGAGTTTACGAAATCTCTAATAACAATAACATTCAATTGGAAATGGTAAACATGAATAAAAAAATTGATATGCTTGTTAATGCAATGTCTATGATGGGTGGAGTTAAAAATCAAACAAATGAAATTTGTGCAATTTGTTCTCATGTAGATCATACCACTGATACATGTCCCATGTCTTCTTTCACAGATCAGGAGCATGCAAATTATGTAGGTCGAGGAGTGTTTCCACCAAAGAACAACCCATTCTCAAACACATACAACCCAGGGTGGAGGAACCATCCAAACTTCTCCTGGAGCAATAATCAGAATAATCAAGGGACTCAATTCACACAAGGACATGCACGGAATTTCCAAATGGGAAGTGGGATTGATAGGCCAGTTCAAGAACAGAAGAAGTTGGATTTTGAATCCACCATCCTTCAATTGCTCCAACAACAATATCAAACAAGCAACCAACAAGGGCAAGCAATTCAGAAGTTGGAAACACAGATTGGCCAAATTGCTAAAGAATTAAGCGAACGAAAAGCAGGGGAACTTCCTTCACAAACCATACCAAACCCTAGAGGTCAAGAACAGCTCAAATCAGTAACAACTCTAAGAAGTGGTAAGATAATTGACAACAAGGTTGGAACACACACTGAAGAAACAGAAGAACAACCATCAAAAGTTTTGGGTTCCAACAAGGTAAGTGAAAAAGAAAGAACAGTTGTGCCACCATTCCCTCAAAGGTTAGTCAAACAAAAGAAAGATCAACATTTATTTGACATCTTTGAAACTCTCAGAAAGGTAGAAATTAATATCCCTCTACTTGATGCTATTAAACAAATTCCCTCTTATGCTAAATTTTTGAAAGAATGTTGTACTCACAAAAGAACATTTCAGGTTAGGGAGGATGTGGCTTTGACAGAGGAAGTGAGCGCTGTATTATTAAGGAAATTACCTCCCAAATTAAAAGACCCAGGTAGTTTTACCATTCCTTGCAGGATTGGTGAGCACTTCTTTGAGAAAGCACTGCTAGACTTGGGGGCAAGCATCAATCTCCTCCCATACGCCGTCTATGAAAAGCTAGGATTGGGGAAACTCCAACCAACATCCATCACGTTGCTATTGGCAGATCGCAGTATCAAAAGACCTAGAGGTATTTTAGAAGATGTCCTAGTTCAGGTAAACGATTTCATCTTGCCTGCTGATTTTGTTGTGTTAGACATGGTGGAATCTTCAATGCCATCTTCTTTACCAATCATTTTAGGTAGGCCCTTTATGAGTACGGTTGATATAAAAATTTGTGTTAAAAAGGGTACTATAAGCATGAAAATAAATGGAGAGAAGGTTGAATTTAAAATGTTTGATACACTGAAATTTCCACATGATGATCATGAATGCTATAATGTTGATGTGGTGCAGGATATTGTTGATCAGACATTTCAGATACATAGCGTTGAACCATTACAAGCCACAATTACACAATCTCTAACTTTATCTAATGTTGAACAGGAATATGATGACTGGGAGATTGCAGACACAATACATCACCTTCACACTTCACAGTCATACTCAGGTAAGTTTGCACCAGTATTTGAAAAATTGGTGACTGATGACATTTTTGTTTCTACAGACAAGTCGACTGGTGAAGAGGATCAGTCGACTGTCCAGATTGCTACCAGGGACCAGTCGACTGCACCAAGACTTACAGACCCAGCGCTTAAGCAGCTGCCCGACCATTTGAAGCATGCATATTTGGGCGAGAACCAGACGCTACCAGTGATAATTGTTGCGAACCTAAGTGCACAGGAAGAAGATAAGCTGCTAAAGGTATTACGAGAACACAAGAATGCAATAGGATGGACCATTGCAGACATCAAGGGAATAAGTCCATCCAAATGCATGCACAGAATACTTCTTGAAGACAACGCAAAACCAAGCAGGGAGGCACAGAGAAGGCTTAACCCAAACATGAAGGAAGTGGTAAGAGCAGAGATTCTGAAGCTACTAGATGTTGGCATCATCTACCCTATCTCAGATAGCAAATGGGTAAGTCCTATATATGTAGTGCCTAAGAAAAGTGGAGTCACAGTGGTGACAAATGAAAAGAATGAGCTTATCCCCACTAGAGTGACTACAGGTTGGAGGGTTTGCATTGATTACAGGAAATTGAATAATGAAACCAGGAAAGATCACTTCCCTCTTCCTTTTATTGATCAAACGTTAGAAAGATTAGCATGATATAGTCATTATTGTTTTTTTAGATGGGTATAGTGGCTATAATCAAATTGCTATTGCTCCAGAAGATCAAGAAAAAACCACTTTTACATGTCCTTTTGGTACTTTTGCATACAGGAGGATGCCCTTTGGATTGTGCAATGCTCCAGCTACATTTCAAAGATGCATGATGAGTATATTTTTAGACATGGTGGAAAGGTTCATTGAGGTATTTATGGATGATTTTAGTGTTTTTGGATCTTGTTTTGATGAATGCCTTAACCATTTGCAGCTTGTACTTAAGAGATGTGAAGAATGCAATTTAGTACTAAATTGGGAAAAGTGCCATTTCATGGTACAACAAGGTATTGTGTTGGGACACGTGGTGTCAAAAAGAGGCATAGAGGTAGACAAAGCAAAAATCGATATAATATCAAAACTACCCCCTCCCACTACAGTTAAGGGTGTTAGGAGTTTTCTAGGACATGCAGGGTTCTATAGAAGATTTATAAAAGATTTCTCAAAAATCTCCAAACCCCTTTGTGACTTGTTAGCTAAGGATGTTGAGTTTGTATGGACAGAAGAGTGCACAAATGCTTTTAATACATTGAAAAATCTTCTCATTTCTGCACCTATTGTCATGGCACCAGATTGGAGCCATCCTTTCGAGCTCATGTGTGATGCAAGTGATTATGCTTTAGGGGCTGTGTTAGGTCAAAGAATCAATAAGAAACCCCATGTTATTTACTATGCTTCTCGAACTTTAAACGATGCACAGCTAAATTATTCTACTACTGAAAAAGAAATGTTAGCTGTTATTTTTGCTGTAGAGAAGTTTAGATTATATTTGATTGGTTCTAAAGTGATTGTTTTTACTGACCATGTTGCCTTGAGATATTTGTTTGCTAAAAAGGATGCTAAGCCTAGGTTGATCAGATGGGTGTTGTTGCTTCAAGAATTCGATCTTAAGATTAGAGATAAAAAAGGAAGCGACAATGTTGTTGCAGACCACATGTCCAGGCTACTGCAGGAGAACGAGAGAATTGTGCCCCCACTTAATGAAAATTTCCCAGATGAACATCTCTTTGAAATAAACATACCCTCGGGACAGTCGACTGGTAACAGGACCAGTCGACTGGTACCTCACTGTTTAAATTTTCCATGGTTTGCTGACATTGTGAACTATCTCACTGCTCATGTTTTCCCTCCAGGTATGACAAGTCAGGATCGAAAGAGACTGGTGGCTATGTGCAAGCACTACTATTGGGATGATCCTTATTTGTTCAAATTTTGCCCGGATAAAATTATAAGAAGATGTGTGGCAGAAGAAGAACAAATGAATATTCTACGACATTGCCACCAATATGCATGTGGAGGACATTTTGGACCAAAAAGAACAGCACTCAAGGTATTGCAATCTAGATTTTATTGGCCTAAAGTATTCAAAGATGCTTTTTCTTTTTGCAGGACTTGTGACAAATGCCAAAGAACAGGAAACATCTCTTCTAGAAATCAAATGCCACTGCAAAACATCCAAGTAATCGAGATTTTTGATGTTTGGGGAATCGACTTCATGGGTCCATTTCCTAACACATTTGGTTATTTATATATACTTGTTGGTGTGGATTATGTGTCTAAATGGGTCGAGGCTGTCCCCTCAAGAACTAATGATCACAAAGTTGTTGTCAAGTTTTTGCAGGAAAACATTTTCACTAGGTTTGGGACACCTCGAGCAATAATAAGTGATGGAGGTAGCCACTTCAATAACTTTCCATTTGCTTCCTTGATGAAGAAATATGGTATCACACATAGAGTGGGCACCCCATATCATCCCCAAACTAGTGGGTAGGTGGAGATCAGCAACAGAGAAATCAAGAGCATTTTGGAAAAGACAGTCAACACAAGGAGACAGGATTGGTCACTGCGCTTGAATGATGCATTATGGGCCTACCGAACAGCATACAAAACACCCATTGGCATGTCACCATACCGTTTGGTTTTTGGCAAAGCCTGTCATCTTCCAGTGGAGTTGGAGCACAAAGCCTATTGGGCCATCAAAAGGTTCAATTTTGATATGAAACAAGCAGGTGACAAAAGAAGATTACAACTAAATGAGCTTGAAGAGTTGAGGCATGACGCTTATGAAAATGCAAAATTGTACAAGGAAAGGACAAAGTTGTACCATGACAAACAGCTAGCAAGGAAGGAGTTTTATGAAGGGCAGAAGGTATTGATATATAACTCAAGGTTAAGACTTTTTCCAGGCAAGCTTATGTCAAGATGGTATAGGCCATACATTGTCACAAGAGTCTTTCCCCATGGTGCATTGGAGGTTCATAGCAAAGAGAAGAATCAAACATTTAAGGTGAACGGGCATAGAGCTAAGCCATACATAGAGATGAGCATAGAGCCGCAAGAGGAAGATGTGAATCTTCAAACCATTCAATACATGGCATGACCGCGTCAGGTCTAGCTGAAGACAGAAAACACAGCGCTTATTGGGGGGCAACCCAATTTTTCAGGGGAGTATTTACACTTTCCCTCTATTTTCTTTCATTTTATCTTTTATTTTCAGTCTCTCCTTACTAGATGTGACACATGCCCATTTTTAAATTTTCTTTCGAACATTGAGGACAATGTTCCATCTAAGTTTGGGGGTATTAGGTAGTTATTTACATTTGGAATCCTTTGATTTTTTTTTAGGATAAACAATTTCTTATAAAGTAAGGGTAAATATACTTATTTACTTTAGGATTGTTGAGTTTCACAAGTTCCTACAAAGTTATATGAGTCATGCAATTATACATAATAAACAAATGTGATGCCTTGTCTGTTGATTATTCCCTTTAGATCTAGTCCTAAATTGAGTTTAAGTAAATAGAGTGATAAAAAATATATATAAATATATATATTCAAATAAAGTCAATCTACTCCAATGTTTTGAGTGCTTAGTAACTAGGGGTATTCATCACCAATGTTTACCTTTACGTCAAACGGCAACTTGAAATATGAGTATGCAAAGCACTTTAGAGTTTGTGACTTGCTGAGTAACCGGGTGGATTCATCACAAATGTTTTGCATTCGCGTAAAAAGGCCAGTGACAACTTTAGAGAAGCGACTTAAAAAAAAAAAAAAAAAAAAAAAAAAAAAAAAAAACTCTAGTTTGCTACTCGGTTTGTAGTAGAGAAAAGGGGATAATCACAGATTGAGTAATTACATACTATAACTATAATTAATTGCATGACAAGTGTAGTTGAGTTTGGAGTTGTGAAGAAACAATTGCACTAGAGAAAGTGGGTATGATTAATTTTACTTTATCTGAAATTGTTTATACTTTTCTATGTTGGTACCCACATAATAAGAACTCTTGGTGGTTGAGGCTGTCATTATTATTATACCCTTGTTCGTAATTCTAGTTTGCTTGAGGACAAGCAAAAATCTAAGTTTGGGGGTATTTGATGAACACATTATTATTCACATTTAGAAGCAATAATCTTATTGTAAATGCACATTTAAAAGCTCTATATGTGGTATTTAACTCTTATTTTCTCTTTTCCATAGGAAACAGCCTATAACAGGAAAACAAAGCAGATCCAGGACTTCAAGGATGATATACAGAATATTACAGAGCATCAGTCGACTGAGTCTTCCACACAGGTCGACTGAACAGAGAAATCAAATGTACACAGAAGTTTCGGCACAGTCGACTTACTCCAAAACCAGTCGACTGGGCTGATCAATTGAGAAATCTTCAGAAGTCTCGACACAGTCGACTGGTTCTAAGACAAGTCGACTGGTCTGCGGCGGAGTTAACAGATAAGATATTCGAAGATATACCTGCATCTAATTCCAAATCTATTTGAATCCAGATTTTATGCGAATTCTCCAACAAACCAAATCTAGAGACTGGGAATTAGCAAAAGGCGTGGTTAACAGATAAGGAAGGAAAGAAGGAACGAGAAAGAAATAAATCATCAAATCAATTAAAGAAGGACTTTCCTGAAAAAGTGCAAACCCTAATTCTCTGGCCGTATTCTATAAATATCAGAAAGAAAGCATCAACAGGGATTCTCTCTCTCTCTCTCTCTCTCTCTCTCTGGACTCCATCTTTTGATCATCATCTTCCACAAACACCCACCACCGAATCACAAGAGTCTGAGCGTTCAAGTCATCAACAGGGGTATTATTCTACTAGCATCGAGGAAGGAGATAGGAGATCAAGTATTCGAAGGCAGCCGACTGTGTGACAGCCAGTCGACCTCATTGCCGGACTTCATTAGTTTATTTCTTCTTCTTCTATTCTTTTATGTTGGTCATGTATTTGAACTTGTTGATTAATAAAAGTATTATTATGTGGAACTAAATTCTATAGTTGGGTAGATTGAAGCCGTAGGTATGTAGTGTTATGTTCTTCTAAAATTCTTCTATTTACTTATTGATTGAATCCGTTTGTATTGGTATAGATTGATGATAATCAAACTTGTTCTCGAAGCTCTAAGAGCAGTCGACTGAGGTGAGAGCCAGTCGACTGACGTACAGAGCTTGAGAATATCAAGTTTGCATTACCATTTATCTAAATCTGTTATATGAGCATATTGAGACGACCCGAATCTCGTGCCCGTAAATTGTAACAACGGAATCTTTAGGGGTTCCTGGTTCAATCAACTTAAGGGATCTAGATCTGATACCAATTTCTAGAACCTTGAGTGTTTGTTCGTTTCCACTGATCTTATGTTTTCTTTAAGTGCAACCTAGTAGATACCATGCTAAACACTTAATGAAAGAAACGAATTAGAGTAGATACCATGCCTAATTCTTGGCTTAGGGAAATAGTACTTTAAGGAGTAGATACCATGCCCTTGAAGGGAACAAACATGAGTAATAAGAAGAAGTTCAGAAGGTGACTTAGCATTACTGACTATTGGTGGAGATCTAAACCCAACTACTTCATAAATATTTGTGATTCAACACTTCTTAATTTAGTTTAAATCTTTTTATTTCTTTTAGACATTTAAAACAATTCTTTATGATTCTTAGTCTTTTTATTGATTAGTAAGTTAAAGTCTACAATCTCTGTGGGATCGACCCTTGCTATTGCTACGCTTCTATAAACGATTCGTGCACTTGCGAGGTTTTTAATTTGTGTCTAGTTTTATCTCTTTATTTAGGTAGTCTAGATTGCACAACAGAGGTGAATTATCCCGAGTGGCTATCCAATGTGGTGATGGTCAAGAAAGCCAACGGGAGCTGGAGGATATGCATCGACTTCACCGATCTCAATAAGGCATGCTCGAAGGACCCATTTCCCCTTCCAAGCATCGACACCCTGATCGATGCGACCTCTGGGCACGAGCTCCTCAGCTTCATGGACGCATTCTCGGGGTACAACCAGATTCAGATGTTCCCTCCCGACATCCTGAAGACCTCCTTCGTAATGGACCAGGGCCTGTACTGCTGTAGGATAATGTCGTTCGGCTTGAAGAATGCGGGAGCTACTTACCAGCACCTCGTGAATAAGGTCTTCTGAGACCAGATTGGCGGAAACATGGAAGTCTTCATAGACGACATGTTGGTCAAGAGCACCCGAAGGCAGGAACATGTCCTCGACCTTCAAGAAGCCTTCGAGGTGCTCAGGAGGCACAATATAAGGCTGAATCCAGGCAAGTGTGCATTCAGAGTCTCATCCGGCAAGTTCTTGGGGTTTATGGTCAGCCAGAGGGGCATAGAGGCCAACCCCGAGAAGATCCAGGCCATTCTCAAAATGGCTCCTTCCTCCAACGTCAAAGAGGTTCAGAGGCTCACAGGATGCCTCACAGCAATTGGGCATTTCCTCTCCAAGTTTGGGGAAAAGTGCCTCCCCTTCTTCAAGGCCCTCAGGGGGGTTAAAGGTTTCAAATGGGGAGAACGGCAGCAGAAGTCCTTCGACCAGCTCAGGGCATACCTAGCTAACCCCCCGCTCTTGAGCAAGCCGACGCCTGGGGAGGTCTTCTACTTATATCTCGCCGCTTCGGAGCAAACTCTCAGTGTGGTCCTCGTAAGAGAAGAGGCCCGAACGCAGAGACCCATCTATTATGTGAGTAAGGACCTCTAGGATGCCGAACTCCGTTACCCGAAGCTGGAGAAGATGGCCCTTGCCCTGGTCATGGCAGCCTGAAAGCTCCGTCCTTACTTCCAATCTCATTCGGTTGTCGTCCTAACCGACTAGCCCCTCAAGCAAGTTCTCCACAAGCCCGAGATCTCCGGGCGTCTGATGAAGTGGTCCATCGAGCCGAGCCAACATGACATCAGCTACCAGCTAAGAACAGCAATCAAGGTCCAAGCTCTGGCCGAATTCATTGTGGAGAGCACCATTCCCGACCCTTGCGAGTCATCTGCCGACCCCTTCGTCTGGACCATTTATGTGGATGGGTCTTCTTGCACCGACGGAAGTGGGGCTGGTGTTATCTTGGCCGGCCCAGACGCTTTCATCCTCCAATACTCCCTCCTCTTAAACTTTCCAGCTTCAAACAACGAAGTAGTGTATGAGGCCCTCATAGCGGGGCTCTGCATGGCTCGTAAAGCCGGGGCCAAGCAGGTCAGAGTCTTCAGTGATTTGCAACTAGTCGTCAACCAAGTGTCGGGGGAATACGAGGCATGGGACGAGCGTATGGCTAAGTACTTGGCAAAGGTTAGGGAGATTTTGACCTTATTCGAAGATGTTCAACTCCAGCGGGTTCCTAGGGAGGAAAATGCGCAGGCGGATGCTCTCTCTAAGCTCGCCTCCTCTTCCTTCCAAGGTCTAGAACAGACCGTCTTGATAGAGGTCATTCTCAGATCGAGTATTGATGAAGACGGCCCAGAGCCAATGGAAGCCTACCCCTTAACACTTGGGAAAAACTAGATGAAGCCCCTCCTCGAGTACCTCCGAGACGGAGTCCTTCCCGAAGATCCGAAAGAGGCAAGGAGGATCAGGACACGAGCCAAGCGGTACAGACTCCTGGACGGAGTCATGTACAAACGCTCCTACACCCAGGTCGACGGTCGACCCTATCTGAGGTGCCTCTCCCCGGAGGAAGCACTCTATGCCCTAAAGGAGGCCCATGATGGTCTATGTGGCGCACACTTGGGAGCGAGATACCTTGCCCGAAAACTCTTGAACTACGGCTACTTCTGGCCCACACTACTAAGTGACTCCGAGGAATACGTCCGCCAGCCAATGCGACTGCTGCCAGAAATTCGCCCCGATCCGTCACCTGCCCCAAGCATAACTCACCTCCTTGGCAAGTCCAATCCCCTTCGCAATGTGGGGGATGGATTTGCTCGTTCCCTTCCCTCCAGCGCCAGGCCAGCTAAAGTTCTTAGTTGTAGCAATAGAATACTTCTCAAAATGGATCGAAGCCGAACCTCTTTCGACAATCACCGAGCACAAGGTCCAGAAGTTCTTTTGGAAGAACATCGTCTATCGGTTCGGGATACCTCGCATCCTCGTAAACACAACGGAACTCAATTCACGGGAGCGACCTTTCGCAACTTTTGCACTGACCTCGGCATTCAGCAGTGGTTCTCCTCGGTAGCTCACCCTCAGTCCAATGGCCAAGCAGAGAACGCAAACTGACAAATCCTCTCTGGCTTGAAGAAGAGGCTCGACCGATCCACTAAGGGGCTGTGGGTTGAACAACTCCCGAACGTGCTCTGGAACTATCGCACCACCAAAAGAACTCCGATGGGAGAGTCCCCCTTCAACCTCACATATGGTTCCGAAGCTTTCATCCCCTTAGAGGTGGGTCTGCCTGCACCTCGACTAATAGCCTACAATGAAGCACAGAACGCGAACCAGCTTCGCAACTGCCTAGACCTCATGCAATTTGGCAAGAGACCTACCGCCGTAGGATCACTCAGACTTACAATAAGAGGGTATGGCCAGCCAACCTAAGAGAGGGAGACCTAGTGCTCAGAAAGTTGTCGATCTCTGATCCAAGCAAAAGAGGTAAGTTGACACCCAATTGGGAAGGACCATATAGGGTCTCCAGAGTCGTTCGCCCGGGCACGTATCAACTCGAAGACCCGGGGGGCAGGAGGATACCGATGACATTGAACGCGGAGCACTTGATGAAGTACCGAGAGGGTGTCTAAACACCACTCCAAACAACTTTTCCAAGAGCGCTCCAGAAGATGTGTCTGAAATCCTTACTTGTATTTTCTTTTTATCAAAGTGTAAAGGCGGCTCGCAACTCAGAAGCGGCCGCCTAGTTGTTCTCAATAAAAAGAAATCTTTCCCCACAAGTTCTTTATTTTTTGGTAGTCTAACTCTACTTACAAAAAAAAATCGTTAAAACGACACGCTTGGAGTCCAATACTTGGTTCGACCCCGCTTCAACTACTTGCTTCTAAGCGAGTACGAAGTGGATCACCATTCGGAATTGCTCCTATGGCTGTTGATATTTTCTAAATGACACGCTTGGAGTCCAACACTTGGTTCGACCCCGCTTTAACTACTTGCTTCTAAGCGAGTACGAAGTGGATCAGCATTCGGAATTGCTCTTACAGTTGTTGATATTTTCTAAACGACACGTTTGGAGTCACTTGGTTTGACTCTGCTTCAATTACTTGCTTCTAAGTAAGTACGAAGCAAATCACCATTCGGAATTGCTTCTACAGCCGTTGGTACTCTCTAAACGACAAGTTCGGAGTCCAACACTTGGTTCGACGCAACTCTTGCTACTCGCAAACGAGTAAGTGCAAAGCGTCCCACCATTCGGAATTGCTCCTATAACTATTGGAACTACAAATGCTAGCAAAGCACATAAGTTCACAAAACGAGTATTATTTCATTAAAGCTTGAGAGACAAGTCTAATTACAGACAACCGACTCAACTTTACATCGAGATACAAAATTTGTGAAACCAAAATTACAAGATTATAGAAATCTACTTCAGTGCCTCCTAGGGACGGGGATACTTCGGTTAAGAGATACTCGGGGACGACGAATGTTGTATTGCCTACTCCTTGCTTCGGCAGACGTCCCTAGGTCGGCGAGCTGAGATGCATCGTCCGCACCTGACCTAACGGTGGCCCCGACAGAGGCTCCGCTCGACGAAGCTGCCACGCCGCTCTACGCATCCCCGGGGTCCCAATGTATAAGGGGCGAGCGAAGCGCGAGCTCGTGGAACGTCATCCCCCTATTATGCTCTTCACGAGTGCAAGGCGTAGTTCGACAGTGCTTCCCTCTGATCGCGGTCGAAGACAAGCAATCTCCGTCTCGAGCTCAACTATTGCTCCTTAAGCGAGTCGTCCGTCACCTTTATTTTCAAGCGCGACAGTCGCGTCGAGCCCGCACCTCGAGAGCTATCGGAGATTGTCCGCCGAAGATGAGCAACCTCCACACTCTTGTCGATAGTCACCTTCTTCGGCTCGTCCCTCTCTGCTGTCACCTTAGTCAAAGAATGTCGAAGGCGCCTGAGTCTCAAGCCGAGGTTGATAGCCGCCGACAAACCCACATCATCACTCTCGGGGGTCGTCTCGCTGATCCTCTCTTCTAATCACCTGATCTCGATGTCTCGACGAACTAAGACCAATCTCAGATGATTCCGCTCACGTTCCGCCTTGCGAAGCTCCCATTCTACTTCGCGAAGCCGCTCTCGGCTCCCAGCAAGGCCCAACTTTGTCGCCCCTAGACCAACCTCGGGACGGGGAACCTTGGCCACCCGAGGCTCTTCGGTGAGTGGCATCACTTCGACGATCTGAAAAGGCCAAGTAAAACTGTAATGAACACTTAGCCAAAAACTTCAAATAAATTACAGTGAACACTTAGCCAAAAATTTCAAACAAACCGTTGTGAACACTTAGCCAAAATTTCAAAAAGTTTTTCATTTCATTGAAATTCAGAAAGATACATGCAGTGGCCAGTCCACGATTAGGCGATACATTGCTGATCTAGAATTTAAAAATTACAAGTCAAGGCCTGACCTCTTTGGCGTGGCTGCCGGTCGCTACAAGATCAGACTTCTCCGGAGTCACGACGATCGCTAAGGGCGTAACCTCGGAGCCAGGCTCGTTGCCGATGCCCTCAACCTTGGCATTTGCGTCGTCATCCCCTTCCTCGTCCTCGTCTGATTCTTTGTCAGAGCCCAGGACATGGTAGGGGAAGAGGTGCCACCCGGAGCAGTCGACCTCGGGCAAACGTTCCGCCACTTGCTCGATGGCGCGGGCGTAAACCTTAGCCATATTGGCTGCAAGGAACCCTTGAGCGTTCTCCATGGTTGCGGTCTCGGCCTCTTTTGCGGTAGCGACCTTGGCACCTTCGATAGCCTCTTCCTTCTCCTTCGCTGCCGACTCCTTCTGTCGGAGCAGATCGGCCTCCATCTTCTTCACGAGACCGTCGAGGTACTCCATCCTTATCGTCTTCCCGTCCGCCTCGACCCTCAGCTTGTCGAGTTCGTTGGCGATCCGAGCTTTTTCCGCCCGAGCCCTGTCCACCTCCTTCTTCAGCTCCTTTTCAAGTTCGGTTATCTTCTCCATAAGATGACCGAAGTGACAGGTTATCTGCGGAGGAAAAATAAGTTAGCATGAAAACCAAGAAAATACAAGTATGCAACTAGCAAAACTATGCTACTTACCGACACTGCTGCTCGAGCGATCTTGAGGGCGTCGTCCCAACTCCACCTGCGTCCATGGCGACGTGGTCCTTCGGCGTCGCGAGATGTTTGACAGCCTGCATGCTCGACGACGAGTCGCCGAGGAACCCATCGAGCTTCCGGACCTGCCAGTCTGGAACAAAAATCTTCTTGTGTTCCTCGGTCAGGAACACTTCGGCCTCGGCCGTCAGCGAAGCCGCCTCCATCCCCAAAGCGATTGCCATTGGGAACTCGCCTGCCTCGGTTGAGGCTGAAGCGGCTGCCGTCGTCGTCACCCTCGGGGCCACAGTGGCCGACGCCGATGCTTCTTCGACAGCGCTGGCGACCATTTTCGGCCTCGGGGAAGTCACCTTCGAGACAACCCACTTTCGCTTCCTCGGAGCCTTGCTGCCGAGGGCCGCCTTCTAAGCCATCACGGCTTCGTAGTCCATGGTTTCTGCACCAGAAAAAAAAGTGATTAAACGCAAGAAAAAACCGAACGAAAAAAGAAAAACAAAAGGGGAAAACCGCATACTAGTCTATGCGGCTGAGCCCCCCTATAGAGCGCCTCCTCGGTCAGGTCCCTCCAGTCAAACTTCGGTCGGTCGAGGAGAACCTGAACCATGTCTTCTTCGTTGGGGTAGAGCACCGGAAGATCCTTCACCCTCTTCGTCACTTCTTCGACCCAGTCCGAGGGGATGCACCACGACACATGACTCCGGATGATGAAATACTTATCTCGCCAATGCTTTATCGAGTCGGGACAGCTAATGAGTCGAGCACCATGCCTCGGAGCCAGGTAAAACCTGAACTCCGACTTCTTCTGCTGGTGAAGTCGGTATAGCGTCCGAAGCACCCTTAGATCCGGCTCGATCTCTGCCGCCTGGCAATGGAGGATGAACCCGTTGATCACCCTCCACCCGTTTGGCATGAGCTGAATGGGGCTGATCTCGAACCACCGCAGAACTTGGATAGCGAAGGGGTAGAGTGGCAGCCGCACCCCGACAATGAAGGCATCGACTAGCCAGAAGCACATATCCACCGGCATTGGTGAATTGGCCCTCACTCCAGGACCGGGCAGCATCAGCTCGAACTCCTCGGGGATCTGAAAACACCTCTGAATCGCCACTAGGTCTGCCTCGTTGAGGATGGAGATGGTGTCGTCGACTTCCGAAGTCTCCCTTGCGGCGTTCTCCTCAAAACTCCACCCCCTTCCGTACACTATTCGTTCAACGTGTTCCTCCGGAAGTTCCCGAACCCTATGGAGTCCGGTCAGGACACCCGACAATCTCCCGAACTCCCCCATTCTGCTCGGGTTCTCCACTATGGTCTCTATGACTACCGAAGAAGGTGCTTCGATGCCTTTGCCCTTGTCGACGAAAGGAACCTGGCTCGGAGACGGCTCATCGACGGCGGAGGGGAGGGCTCTGAACTCGGGGGAAGGCTAGACATTTGCTAAAAAATAAACTAAGTGTTGAGTTACCTTGAAGTGACAGCTACGGTCGGAAAGATCACCGGAGAACGGTCAGTTGTC
The DNA here is from genome assembly GCA_017893485.1 of Hemerocallis citrina. Lineage (NCBI taxonomy): Eukaryota > Viridiplantae > Streptophyta > Magnoliopsida > Asparagales > Asphodelaceae > Hemerocallis > Hemerocallis citrina. The sequence continues at coordinate 148,770,701 of CM030368.1, read as the reverse complement.
GCCTGAAGCTCCTGTTAGTAAAAACTTGTCTCCTGAGTAAAAATTTGAGAAGTGAACAAGTGAAAGGGGGGGGTGAAGATTTATAGGAGCCGTACACAAATCGAGACTAATGGGCTTCAAGAACTCAAGAGGCATGCCCATTTACCGCAAAACGACAAGAAACTTGACAGGCGCTTGACTGCTCAACTGTCAAACGGTCAACGTGCCATGTGTCTTTGACTAGTCGTCGGTGAATCGTCAACAGGCCACACGCATTTCCAGGGCTTCGGCACGCCTTACCGAGCATTCTTGCCACCGATGCTCAAATGTGAGAAAAACATCTCACTTGGACTTCGGCACGCCTCGCCGAGCGTTCTTGCCACCGATGCTTAAACGCGAGAAAAAACATCTCACTTGGACTTCGGCACGCCTCACCGAGCGTTCTTACCACCGACGCTTAAACGAGAGAAAAAACATCTCACTTAGATTTCGGCACGCCTAGCCGAGCATTCTTGCCACCGACGCTCAAACGTGAGAAAAAACATCTCACTTGGACTTCGGCATGCCTCACCGAGCATTCTTGCCACCGCGCTCAAACGTGAGAAAAAACATCTCACTTGGACTTCGGCACGCTTCACCGAGCGTTCTTGCCATCGACGCTCAAACCTGAGAAAAAACATCTCACTTGGACTTCGGCACGCCTCGTCGAGCGTTCTTGCCACCGAAGCTCAAATGCGAGAAAAAATATCTCACTTGGACTTCGACACGCCTCACCGAGCGTTCTCCATCTCACTTGGACTTCAATACGCCTCGCCGAGCATTCTTGCCACCGATGCTCATATGTGAGAAAAAACATCTCACTTGGACTTCGGCATGCCTCAACGAGCGTTCTTGCCATCGACGCTCAAACGTGAGAAAAAACATCTCACTTGGACTTCGGCACGCCTCTCCGAGCGTTCTTGCCACCGATGCTCAAACGTGAGAAAAAACATCTCACTTGGACTTCGGCACGCCTAGTCGAGCGTTCTTGCCACCGATGCTCAAACGTGAGAAAAATATCTCACTTGGACTTCGGCAAACCTCGCCGAACCCCTTCAACACATGTCGTCATCTTGAAGCACTGCTAGACCTCGGCAATGAATTCCAAACCCACCTCGACTTTGGCCTCCTTCCTGACACGTGCCATCTCACCGAGGTGTTTGAAGGGGGTCGGCAACCGTTGCCGAGAGTTCTTGCCATCAACCCCCAAACAAGAGGAAATATGCCTTCGTACCACTCGAGCCGTTGGATTACCCCGAAACTCGCGCGATAATCTGATCAACGTCTCAGATTGATCCAGTCAGCGAGTGTTGATTCACCATTCAATCATCCAGATTTTCGCACCCAAGGCTGATGGACGATCCAGATTGTGCCATGTCATAATTGGGTAATTAAAATTATATTTTATTTATTAATTGGAATTATTTATTTAAAAATTGCGAAAAAATGATTAAAAATACGGGAAAAATAATTACAAATTATAGAAAATAATTATAAATTCGGGGGAATATTTGTGTGCCCCTGGGTAAGTAATTGTTGGTTAGAATGATTAATTAATGCTCCCGGAGAGCAAATCATCGCTTTGCAAAATTGAATAAATAGTTCGAAAAAATAATATAAAATTGGAAAAAATCACCAAAAATCCAGAAGGGCCTGAGAGCAAACTTGGGCACGTTGCCAGCTCAGAAAAGCACCATCACCCCTCGAACAAGATTCAAACACCCTTTGAGAACTCCGATAAAGCCCTATACGCCATTAAAACAACAAAATTACTCCCCAAAGGCCGTAACACAATCTTTGAGAGTGGGGGGCTCGTGATATGGCTAAAAATGGAATTAAATTAGAGCCATTCAAAGTAGGCACGAATCTTAAAGTTACAGGGGTAATTTCATCTATAGACGAGTCTGAATTGGGAACTGGGTCTCTCCTCTTAGGCCCGCTAACCCATGAACGGATCTGTTCAGCTGAGAACGGTTCTCAACCCATTAGGGACTAGGTCAACAGGATAGGAGTAAATCCTGGCTTATCCTTATCCTGAGGAGGTGGTTGTAATCATCCCTATCGAGACACACCGGGAAGTAGGGATCCATTCTCATCCTGAAATAGATCCCTAGGGCGACTATAAATCCCCCCACCTCCTACTATTACAGGTGATCACTCTTTGTGCACTTGAGCTCTTTCCCTTTACTTTTTCTAGTATTGACAAGAGCGTCGGAGGGTTCGTCGCCGGGATCAATCCCGGTGTTTCGAACGTTTGTGCAGGTTCGCCAGCAGCATCAAGGTGTCAACTTGTCAACGAGGAAGAAGTAGGATTCAGCCTGTCAGAGTTCCTACGAACCTACAAATTCTGTCTATTGCCCCCACACCAGATCCAACGGCAACAAGAAATAATGCTGAACGGAGTCTAAGAGGTCTACTTTTGCTTAGTTATTATTTTTTTTTGCTATAAGTGGGTTTGTAAGCTAGTTAGAGCATCCACAATGGTGTTTCTCATTTTTTAGAAAATGACATCTACAGTAAGAGGAAATAGTGATTTTGTTTGCAGTGGTTGTTTGCTAAAATTTGAGAAAAACGAGACATGTTGTTTCGTCCGGTTTGTTTTTTTTTTACGGTTAATTAATTGTTGATTAGATATTAAAATCGGTTAATTAAATAAATTAAATAATAAAATATAACTAAAAACCTAATTAATAATACACTAAACCTACTTTGCCACTAACCTAATCCTCCCCCATTTGCTGGACGGGACAACATGTCCCGTCCAAGCAAAAATGCTTGAAATGGGACAACAGGTCTCGTTTCAGCATTTTATTTTATTTTATTTTTTTCCCATAGGGTACATGTTGTACTGTCTGATCATTTAAAAAAAAATTGTCAGACGAAACAACATGTCTTGTCTGATCTCATTAAAAAAATAAAAAAAATAGGGACGGAACAACATGTCTCGTCTCTTATAATTTGAGAATCGCAATTTCGTTTCTCAAAAATGAGAAACGACTGTAGCTATTTTGCCAAAATATGGCAAAATAGCAAACGACTGCAATGCCTTGTTTGTTAAAAATTAGAAATTGGCAAATATAGCAAACGATTGTAGATGCTCTTAGCAGCTTTTTTGTCACTTTCCTACCCGAATTTGCATTCGATGGAAATGTGTAGGTGTATGATATGGGTCAGATGACGTGGCCCTTCCTGGGCCACAAGATCCCCTCAAAGAGCGTTCACCGCCGGATCATCCGGGTCTGCCACGTCAGCCTGGAAACCACCCAGGCCTCCGCCACGTCAGCCCTAAACCACCCCGAGCCCGTGCCACGTCAGCCCTATACCACTTGGGCTTCTGCCATGCCAGGCCCACGGGCAACAGGATCCAGACTTGGCCCCAAATAGGTCCAGACCTGGTTGGCTTCTTCTATAAATACCAGACACTCTACCTCTTCCAAAGGTAATCAATCTTTCCCCTCTCAAATCCTAGTTACTGTTACTCTCTTTCAGTAGATGACTAGATCGTCGGAGGGTCTGCCACCGGGACCAACCTCGGTGTTTCTAGACCAAGTGCAGGTACACGAGACCTCTGGATCCAAGTCTCCAGATCCGAGCCGAGCATCCAATCTCCACCTCACTCCCGCCTACTCCCGAGCCGTTCCCTCGGTTGGGGGTCGGGGCCACCATCCGCACTAAAGCTTCCGCAAAAATACAAATCGAGAAGAACTCACACCTGGTGCAGCCACCCCCAAAAACAAACCGTATCAGGTTGGCATCGTCTGTGGAAAACTTTAGTGCAGATGCTGGCCCGAGCTCAGCCATCAACGGTATCCCGTCAATCTGAGCTCACATGGCACCCAAGGCCAGGAGAGTTGTCACCTTTGTGTGTCGCCAGGACGTCCCTCCTCAGGTGTCCCCGCCGATGCTCATGGATCCAACCATCCGGGGATCAGTCACGGGCACCAGTCGGGTGCCTCCCGTTCGGTCGTACCCTACCTATGCGGGGTCATCCAGAATCAACAAGCAAGCCAGACTAGGGGAGGGGCCGCTTCTAACTCGGTCCCGAACCATCCCAGACCTCCGCCCTAAGGGCGGGAGCCGGCACTCAGCCGCATCGGCCAGAGGCCGCCGGCTTAATGTAACCAGGCTAAACGAGCTCCGATCACCCACCAGGAGTTCCAAGACTTCCGGAAAGAGATCATGGAGGGTATCCGGGGGACCCCCGTCGACGAGACGGTCCGCCACTTTCACTCGCGTTCGGATGTCGAGGCCAGCGCGTCCCGCATCCCGTGGTCCGACAGTCCCACTAGAGTATGACGACGATTTCTTGAAATGCCTCCAAGAAATGGAAGACCGCCTCGACCACTTCGGCGACGGTGGCCGAAGATCGGTCCAGGGCCACAGGCCCACCCGACCTCCTTTCTCCACCGCCATCTTGCAGGCGGAAATACTCCGAAATTTCCGCCCACCACAATTCGAGACTTATGACGGCGAGTGTGATCCTACTGATCACATGAAGGGCTTCAAGACCCTCATGATGATTTACAGCACATCGGATCTCCTCCTGTGCCGCGCCTTCACCGCCACCCTCCGGGGTCCGGCTCGGGAATGGTTCTCCAAGCTCACCCCCGGCTCCATCTACTCTTTCGACCCACTGGAGGGCAACTTCCTAGCCCACTTCGTGACCAGCAGAAAGGCCGAGAAGACGAGTGCGTCCCTGGTGGGCCTCCGACAGAAGGAAGGGGAGTCGCTCCGGCTGTACGTCCAAAGGTTTACCACTGAGGCGAGGTCGGTCACCTCCCTTGACCCAGGGGTCGCCTCGGCAGCATTCCGGCACAACGTCCGGCATGGTCAGCTGAAGGCATTCCTGGAGAAGAAGCCTCCGATTGATTTCCCTGACCTTCTCAATCGGGTCGAAAAGTACATCCGGGCCGAGGATGCCCTGAATCCAGAGGACTCCAAAGAAATTTCCGGAAAGGGAAAACGCAAGGCCGACGAGGCGGAGCCAGCAAAGAAGGTCCCAAAATACGAGGGCATCACGAAAAGGGTCCCTCCGGTCCCCCGCTTTGAGAGGTACACTCTGCTGACGCAGAACGTATCAACTATCCTCTTAGCGATCGATGACAGAGACCTCGTCCAATTCCCTCCTCGACCGACCAACAACAACAAAAAAAGGGACCAGCGAATCTACTGCCGCTTCCACCGAGACAACGAGCACGACACCGACCATTGCCATGCCCTGAAGGACGAGATCGAGGCCCTCATCCAATGAGGGTACCTTCGGGAGTTCGAACGGGAAGACACCTGGGACCAAAGAGACACGAGGAATCGGAGGCCTTCCCCTCCTCAAGCACTCAGACAGCATCCCGAGAAGGACCCCGAGCCTGAGAACCCGAGGGTCAAGCCATCTTGCATTGCATCCATGGAGGGCCCATGGGAGGGGAGTCCAACACTTCCCGCAAGGCATTCGTCCGAGGGGTCAACACCGTCCAGGGCCCCCTCTCCCCCCAGGTCCAGCAACTTTCTGTCTCCTTCTCTGGGGAAGACCTGGAAGGAGTTCGGCTCCCGCACTGCAATGCGCTCATCATCAGCCTCAGCATGGCGAACTTCGAGGCCCGTCGCATCCTCGTGGACAATGGGAGCTCGGTAAACATCCTCTTCCTGGAGGCATTCGAGAACCTAAAGCTCTTCCGGGATAAGCTGAAGCCAGCCGGGTACACCCTGCACAGGTTCTCCGGCGTCTCGGTGCCAATCGAGGGGATCGTGACTTTAGACGTCACCGCCGGTACGACCCCTCACAAGCGAACAGAGTTGATGGACTTCATTGTTGTAAACGTCAAGACAGCCTACAATGCCATCCTCGGCCGTCCCGGGCTCTGCTCCCTCCAGGCGGTTCCCTCGGCCTACCACCAAAAGCTGAAATTCCCCACCAGGTCAGGGATCGGAGTTGTCTGAGGGAACCAAGAAGCGGCACGATCGTGCTATATGAAGGCAATTGAGGGCGGTGTGTTCCCCCTGAATGCCGTCGAGCTGCAGCCCGAAAGGCGCCAGCCAGAACCTGAGCCGGCGAACGAGTTGGAAGAAGTCTCGTTCGAGACAGGGGACACGTTGAAGTGTTTTCGAGTGAGCTGCTCCCTCGCTCCCAACCTCAAATCTTCCCTAATCGACTGTATTCGCTGCAATGTCGACCTCTTTGCCTGGAAACCCTCCGATATGCCCGGCATCTCTGAAGACCTGATCATGCACAAACTCAGCGTGATCCCCGACTCGAAGCCGATCGTCCAAAAGTGACGTAAGTTCGCCCCGGAGTGGCAGCAGGCGGTGAAAGCGGAGGTGGACAAAATCTTGTCCGCTCGTTTCATACAGGAGGTCAGCTATCCTGAGCGGCTGGCGAACGTCGTGATGGTCAAAAAGGCGAGCGGGGGCTGAAGGATCTGCATAGACTTCACCGACCTCAACAAGGCATGCCCCAAAGATCCGTTTCCTCTCCCCAGCATCGACGCTACATCTGGTCCCGATCTCCTTTCTTTCATGGATGCCTTCTCAGGGTACAACCAGATCCGAATGTTCCTTCCTGATATAGCCAAGATGTCCTTCGTCACGGACCAAGGTCTTTATTGCTACCGGGTTATGCCCTTCGGGCTGAAGAATGCCGACGCTACTTATCAGAGGCTCGTCAACCGAGTCTTCAAGGATCAAATTGGGGGCAACATGGAGGTGTACGTCGACGACATGCTCGTCAAAACTCAGCAGGAACAGGATCACGTCGCCGACCTCGAAGAGGCCTTTGGGGTCCTTCGGACCCACAATATGAGACTCAATCTGGAAAAGCGTGCATTCGGCGTCTCCTCGGGGAAATTCCTCGGGTTTATTGTCAACCACCACGGCATCGAGGCGAACCCCGAAAAAATCTAGGCCATAATAGACATGGCCCCTCCCAGAAACACGAAAGAAGTCCAGAGGCTTACGGGAAGGTTGGCGGCCATCGGTCGTTTCCTCTCCAAGTCTGGAGAAAAGTCTCTCCCATTCTTTAAGGCTCTGCGCGGAACCGGAGGTTTTGAATGGGGCACTCAGCAGCAGGAGGCGTTCGCCCAATTAAAAGAGTATCTCGCCAACCATCCTCTCCTCAGCAAGCCCGAACCGGGTGAGCCCCTCTGGCTTTACCTTTCGGCTTCAGAAAACGTGCTCAGCACTGTCCTCGTTCGAGAAGAAGATAGAGTCCAAAAGCCTCTGTACTATGTGAGCAAGGTTCTGCTCGCCGCCGAGACCAGATACTCTAGAATGGAGAAGGTAGCATACGCCTTGGTCATGGCCGCGCGGAAGCTCCGTCCCTATTTTCAGGCGCATTCGGTTCAGATACTCACGGACCAGCCTCTGAAGGCTGTGCTCTACAAGCCCGAGAGCTCCGAACAATTGGTCAAATGGTCTATCAAGCTCAGTCAATACGACATCGGTTATCAGCCAAGGACGGCAATCAAAGGGCAGGCCCTCGCCGAGTTCATCACGGAATGCACCATCTCCGAGCAACCCGAAAGTAAGGAGGCTAACCAGACGTGGGAAGTTTACGTCGATGGTTCCTCCTGCGAAGCGGGGAGTGGTGCGGGTACCATTCTGCGGGGTCCCGACGGTTTCCTCCTTCAATATTGCCTCCGCCTCAACTTTTCGGCCTCTAACAACGAGGCTGAGTACGAGGCCATGATCGTCGGGCTCACCCTGGCGCATCAGGCCGGCGCCGGACAGATCAGGGCCTTCAACGACTCTCAGCTTGTGGTCAACCAGATCAACAGAGAGTACGAGGCCCGTGACGATCGGATGATCATGTACCTAGCCGTGGTCCAACGGCTATTAACGTCCTTCGACGAGTCGGTGGTCTTAAGGATTCCAAGGGAGCAGAACGCCCAGGCCGATGCCCTGTCAAAGTTAGCTTCCTCGTCCTTCGAGGGCCTCGATCGCACCGTCCTGAACGAAGTAATCCTAAAGCCGAGTACTGACTTCCCCGAGACTTTCTACATCGAAGACGGAGCTCATCCTGACGATTGGACCACACCTATCAAGAAGTTCTTAACCAAGGGAGAGCTCCCCGAAGACCGGGCTGAAGCAAGACGGGTCAGGGTCCGTTCAGAAAGGTTCGCCATGATCAGCGAGACCCTCCTCAAAAGGTCATACATAGTGACGGACGGAAGACCCTACCTCCGCTGCTTGACCCCCGACGAAGCAAAGTACGCTCTCAAGGAGCTGCATGAGGGAATCGGCGGATGCCATATGGGAAGCCGCTCGCTCGCGCGAAAGGCTTTGAATCACAGGTACTACTGGCCCACAATGCATTCGGATGGTACCGCGAGCCACAAAAAACTACACCCTTGCCATCTTCTTGAGAACAAGTGTGGGGGCTCGTCGTCGACCCCGAGCAAGGCCGTGGTTTTCTTCAAAACCACTGAATGTTACGCTCGGCGACGACTTTCAGCTACGCCCATTACTGATTTTCTTCTGGTGCAGGGGCTCAACATCTGCCCCAAGCATAGTTTAGGCTTTTTCAAGACCATCATCCTATGCGCTCGGCGGCAACCTCCAGCTACACCCTTGCCGTCTTCCTGAAAACAAGTGTGGGGGCTCGTCGTCGACCCCGAGCAAGGCCGTGGCTTTCTTCAAAGCCACTCGACCGTTACGCTCGGCGATGACCTTCAGCTACGCCATTAATGGCTTTTTTCTCCCTGGTGCGGGGGCTCTGCATCTGTCCCGAGCATGGTTTGGGCTTTTTCAAGACCATCAACCTATGCGCTCGGTGGCAACCGCCAGCTACACCCTTGCAATCTTCCTAAGAACAAGTGTGGGGGCTCGTTGTCGACCCCGAACAAGGCTGTGGCTTTCTTCAAAGCCACTCGACTGTTACGCTCGGCGATGACCTTCAGCTATGCCCATTACTGACTTTCTCCCTGGTGCGGGGGCTCGACATCTGCCCCGAGCATGGTTTGGGCTTTTTCAAGACCATCAGCCTATACGCTCGGCGGCAACCGCTAGCTACACCCTTGCCATCTTCCTTAGAACAAGAGTGGGGGCTCGTCGTCGACCTCGAGCAAGGTCGTGGCTTTCTTCAAAGCCACTCGACCGTTATGCTCGGCGACGACCTTCAGCTACGCCCATTACTAGCTTTCTTCCTGGTGCGGGAGCTCAGCATCTGCCCTGAGCATGGTTTGGACTTTTTCATGACCATCAACCTATGTGCTTGGCGGCAACCGCTAGCTACACCCTTGCCATCTTCCTGAGAACAAGTGTGGGGGCTCGTCGTCGATCCCGAGCAAGGCCGTGGCTTTCTTCAAAGCCGCTCGATCGTTATGCTCGGCGACGACCTTCAGCTACGCCCATTACTGGCTTTCTTTCTGGTGCGGGGGCTCGACATCTGCCCCGAGCATGGTTTGGGCTTTTTCAAGACCATCAATCTATACGCTCGGCGGTGACCGCCAGCTACACCCTTGCCATATTCCTGAGAACAAGTGTGGGGGCTCGTCGTCGACCCCGAGCAAGGCTGTGGCTTTCTTCAGAGCCACTCGACCGTTATGCTTGGCGACGACCTTCAGCTACGCCCATTACTGGCTTTCTCCCTGGTGCGGGGGCTCGACATCTGCCCCGAGCATGGTTTGGGCATTTGCAAGACCATCAACCTATGCGCTCGGCGGCAACCGCCAGCTACACTCTTGCCATCTCCCTGAGAACAAGTGTGGGGGCTCGTCGTCGACCCTGAGCAAGGTCGTGGCTTTCTTCAAAACCACTCGACCGTTACGCTCGGTGGCGACCTTCCGCCACAACCATTTAAAAAAAGTCATTAAGGTTTAGGGCGCTCGCCTTCGGCAAACGCCCCGAACTTCGGGTCATTGGTTGGCCCTCCTCTCACCCACGAGCAACTCGGAGTTTGCGGCTTTCAAGAGCCAAAACCCCGAATTGTTCGAGGGCGGTAGGGGAGCCACAGACCTAGGACTCTCTCTGAGCTTCCGAACCAATTGATCGGCCCACCACTCACCAACGAACAATTCGGGGTCTTACGGTCCTCAAAGCCAAAACCCCAAATTTTTCGAGGGTGATTGGTGCGCTGCCAATCCGGAACTCTCGGACCAAAGTTCTACTTCTAGGGCGCCCGCCTTAGGCGGGCACCCGAATCGTATGGCGGATAAGCCAATCCCAATTCCTGACAACCAACAAGGAGGGGATAGGGGTTATATAGCCCCTGAGAAGCGCAATTATTTTATCGAGAAGGCCAAACGATGGAAGGTGAAATGTCGCAATAAATGCTTATCGGAAGGCAAAACGCCACTGGTTATGCGTTGCCAGTAAGAACTGTCGCGTGGCCTTTCCCCTTCGGCGGCGACCCCTTGCAACGCCGAGCCCGGCAGCAATCCTCACTCAATGAAATTGTCAAGGTTAAAGAAGTCGGGAGTTTTTTTTTATTATTACTCATCGCGCGCCTGCAACGGCAGCACAAATACAATGAAAAGCTTACAAATCGCTCATACTCGGCTTAAAACTCAAATTCGACACTTTCTTCGGGTCCCTTCTCATGCTCGACCGGCCTGACCAGGGAAGGCTCTCCTGCCACTGAGCTTTCGGCATCATCAGGCTGGGCCCCTCCAATAAAAAGGTCGGAGATGGTCCTAGTACCGAATTGCTCGCCTCCTCGATCAAACCGGTGCCCAGCACCAGCTTCAACCTACGGATCTCCAACTCTTTCTCAACAATGGCCTCACGAAGAAAAGACTCCGAAGTCGATTGCCCACTCGAGGCATCCGAGATCGACCAGTTCGTCTCGATTACCCACCAGTCCTTGTCGGCTATGGCTTTCCTCAGACGAGCGACCTCCAAACCGAGCTCCCTAGACTTGTTCATGAAGTAATTCACTGTGGCTGCTCGGTCCTGAGTCTACTTTTGTTGGCAAGCCAGAGCTGCCTCCATGGCCCCCGGCTCAGCTCGGACCAAGGAGGCCTCGGCGGAAATATGGTCGGCACCGAGGACCTCATGCGTCTATCAAAAAGACGAGAAAAACAAAAAGTCACAAAAGAGACTAAAAAAGCACAAGTCATGGAGCATCGGCCAAAAAATTATCTTTCATTAAAGTTCAAATTTTTTGTGCTACAAAAGGCGGTGGCCAGTCCACGCAAGGCATTTATAAAATCAAAAAAGAAAACCTAAATTATGCTTGAGGGGGGGGGGGGGGGGGTGGCACCTCTTCGTTAGCAGGATTGCCCCCGACCTCCTCTTGGCGAGGATCCCTCATCTCCTCGCCGCCGGGTGTCAACGGATGCTCGGGCTGCCAATTCTAGTTAAGGTGGTTGACCCTCTTGTCCGGATAGATCAACCGGAAATGCTCCTTAGCCTTATCATAGGCCTCATCCTGTACAAGGATCAGGGTATCTGTCATGGTGATCTCCGCCTCCTCCATGGCCTTTTGCGCCTTCTCGACTTCTTCTCGGGCCTTCTCCTTAAGGCGATCCACCTCCTTCTTATGATAATCGGCTATCGAGGTCATCTGGGCCTCGTGGATGGCCTCTATGCTCCGAGCCTCCTTTAGCTCGTCCGTCACCTTGGTCAACTCGCGGACATACTTCTCCGCGTTCCTCCTCTCGATGAGGACCTCCTTCTCCAAGCACTTCTAAAAGTGCTGTTCATGAAGCATCGCTGTCCGAGGAAGAAAAAGTTAGAAGAAATCCTGAAATCTAAAGTCAAAGCAAGATTACAAGCACTCACCGAGAGTTGCGCCTGAGACCACCGCATAAAGGCCATCTCAGACGTCTGCACCGCCAGAGCCATACGATCTCGCTCTGTGGCAAGGTTCCTGATCACCTCTATGGCCACGGGACCCTCAAGCAGGGAATCCCCCGCGAGAACCGACCGATCAGGGGCGTGCGGCCTCAGTCCCTGTTGCCCAACCATCTGCTCGGCAGTGAGCCGAGGAGGGGGAAGCCTATGCTCCGGGACCTCGGAAGCCTTCTTGCTACCAGAGCTTCCCCCCGCCCCCTTAGATGCCCTCGGCATGTGGTGATGCTTCTTGGATCTCTTTGGGGACGGCTCCACGGCCTCCGAGGTCGGTCCCTTGCCGGACCCCGCGCCCTGAGCAGCCGCCTTATCCTGCTCCGCCTTCTTCTCCTTCTCTGCCCTCTTCTTAGCGGCAACGGCCAACAAGGCCTGCCTATTGTCGAGCTGTTTGGCCGTCATCTCTGCAAAATAGAAGAAGAGAGGCTAACGTTAACATGAAGGCAGAAAGATAGGAAAATTCAGAATAAAAACATACTAGGGTCGGCTGGACTCAGCCCGGCTCGGGCCAGATGCATTTCCGTCACTCGGGGGCACCCTATGCTGTGCCCCCCAACGATCTTCCCTACCTTCGCCCACTCTTTCTCCGTCAACTCGCTACGCTTCGGAGGCTTATGGTTTGCCTTGAAAAAGTTCCAAGCGATCGGAATCCCCCAAGGTTTCTCGCTCCGGACTATAAAGTACTTCTCTTTCCAACCTTTCATGGAGTCTGGATGGCCGTGCATCACCTTCTTATGAGGCCTAGGCGAAAAGTAGAAGATTCCCTCCGTGTCACCCAACGAGCTCATCCCCAAGATAGCGCGGAAGTACGTAAGCCTCGGCTTGACCCCCTTCTCTTGGCACTTCAAGATAAAGCAGACCAGGTGCTTCCAAGAGTTAGGGCCGTACTGTATCGGGCATAACTTCGCCCAATTCAAGACTCTCTTGATGAAAGGGTGCAACGGCAGCCTAAGTCCCAAGATGAAGGCATCCTCGAGAAAAACATAGTAGCCCGACGCGAGAGTGGTAGTTGGACGAATACCGGGGCTTGGAATCAGGAGTTCGAACTCCTTGGGAATAAAGTAGGCCGCCCTCAAGATGTGCAGGTAGTCTGCCTTCAAGACACATTGGATGCCTGATCTTCACCCGACTCTCGTCACCCGGCACAGAGGGGAGAGGAGCGAGATCCTTAACGTTAGTAGGATACATCTAATCGACCCCGGATTTTTGAAGGTGATAGGGGCAAACTCGAACCCCGGTCTAGGAGCATATTTATCGGCGAGGGGGGGCTATCCGAACGGATCCACTTTCTCTTCCTCCTACGAGGACGAGTCTTCCTCTCCGGAGACGGTGTCAACAATGGTGGCAGAGGGGGGAGATCGCCCTCGCCCTCGGCTAGCCCTCCTGCGGTGCCTTCCCCCGAATCTCCTCAAACATCGTCTTCCCCGGCACCCTGATCGGGCTCCCCTTGATTTCCCTCGGAGTCTTCCTCATCGTCTTCCTCGTCCTCAACGGCCCCTTCTCCCTTAGGATCCTGCTCCTCCTCATCACCCTCCTCGTCCTTAACGTCCCCCTTTCCCTCGGGATCATGCTCCTCCTCGTCACCCTCCTCGTTCTCAACGTCCCCCTCTCCCTCGGGGTCCCGCTCTTCTTCGTTGTCCTCCTCTTCCTCCTCCCCCTCGACCTCATCCACAGGCTCCTTCCCCGGCCTACAGGATCTCAAGGGTTGCACGACGATGACTACATCATTCCCACCGTCCGACCCTGGATCTGACAGAACCTCCTCTTTAATCCCATAGTTGCCCAAGGACCAAGACGTCGGGGGTGACTTAGCTTCCTTCTCGGAACGGCCTGACGTGCTTGCCTCGGAGCCGAACTGAGAGCGCGACATTACGAATCAGAAATACTAACCTGAAGTATTGCGCTAACGGGTTGATCACCAAAAAAGGTCGCCGACGGCAGGTGAGAAAAAAACCCCCTGTTCTTGAAAGTTGGAAAACACAAGGAAATGAAGGAAAGAAAAAGGGGGAGGGGGAGGGGAATTTATAACAGAGAAAAAGACTCCTTGATTTTCGTGAAAAGATCTAGCCATTGGATCTTAATCATCAAGATCCAACGGCCGCTAGGATCTAAAGTCGCTTCGATTCTTGCGCACGTGACGTCAGCAGGCGGCACAAAATTACCCCTATACCCCCAGGTTTTTCCAACAAGTCAGGAGGGTCGACGCTCGGATGGCACCGCGAGCCGCTAAAAAACCCCCAGGCTTTTCCAACAAGTCAGGAGGGTCGACGCTCGGATGACACCGCGAGCCCTAAAGTCCTCCTCTATTCGACAGGAGGCTCGGAGCTCGGATGGCACCGCGAGCCCCAAAATTCTCCTCTATTCAACAGGAGGGTCGACGCTCGGATGGCACCGCGAGCCGCTAAAAAACCCCCAGGCTTTTCCAACAAGTCAGGAGGCTCAGAGCTCGGATGGCACTGCGAGCCCCAAAGTCCTCCTCTATTCGACAGGAGGGTCGACGCTCGGATGGCACCACGAGCCCCAAAATCCTTCTCTATTTCATAGGAGGCTCGAAGCTCGGATGGCACCGCGAGCCCCAAAATCGTCATCTATTCAACAGGAGGGTCGACGCTCGGATGGCACCGCGAGCCGCTAAAACCCCCCCAGGCTTTTCCAACAAGTCGGGAGGCTCAGAGCTCGGATGGCACCGCGAGCCCTAAGTCCTCCTCTATTCGATAGGAGGCTCAGAGCTCGGATGGCACCGCGAGCCCTAAGTCCTCCTCTATTCGATAGGAGGCTCAGAGCTCGGATGGCACCGCGAGCCCCAAAATCCTCCTCTGTTCAACAGGAGGGTTGACGCTCGGATGGCACCGCGAGTTGCTAAAAAACCCCCAGGCTTTTCCAACACGTCAGGAGGCTCGGAGCTCGGATGGCACCGCGAGCCCCAAAGTCCTCCTCTATTTGACAGGAGGCTCGGAGCTTGAATGGCACTGCGAGCCCCAAAATCCTCCTCTATTCGACATGAGATTCGGTGCTCGGATGGCACCGCGAGCCCTAAAGTCCTCCTCTATCCAACAGGAGGCTCGGAGCTCAGATGACACCTCGAGCCGCCAAGAAATCCCAGGCTTTTCCAACAAGTCAGGAGGGTCGGAGCTCGGATGGCACCGCGAGCCCCAAAATCCTCCTCTATTCAATAGGAGACTCGGAGCTCGGATGGCACCGCGAGCCCCAAAATCCTCATATATTCGACATGAGGCTCGGAGATCGGATGGACCGCGAGCCCCAAAATCCTCATCTAGTCGACAGGAGGCTCGGAGCTCGGATGGTACCGCGAGCCCCAAAATCCTCCTCTGTTCGACATGAGGCTCGGAGCTCGGATGACACCGCGACCCCCAAAATCCTCCTCTGTTAGACATAAGGCTCGGAGCTCGGATGGCACCGCAAGCCCCAAAGTCCTCTATTCGACATGAGGCTCGGAGCTCGGATGGCACCGCGAGCCCCAAAGTCCTCTATTCGACAAGTGGCTCGGAGCTCGGATGGCACCCCGAGCCCCAAAATCCTCCTCTACTCAACAGATCTTGGCGTCCCCTTGTTTTTCCAACAAGTGAGGGGGCTCGTTTACCGACCCTCGACGCTCGGCAAGAAGACCCCCTACTCAACAGATCTCGGTTTCCCTTTGCTTTTCCAACAAGTGAGGGGGCTCGTCTACCGACCCTCGACGCTCGGCAAGAAGACCCCTTACTCAACAGATCTCGGCGTCCCCTTGCTTTTCCAACAAGTGAGGGGCTCGTCTACCGACCCTCGACACTCGGCAAGAAGACCCCCTACTCAACAGATCTCGGCGTCCTCTTGCTTTTCCAACAAGTGAGGGGGCTCGTCTACCGACCCTCGACGCTCGGCAATAAGATCCCCTACTCAACAGATCTCGGCGTCCCCTTGCTTTTCCAACAAGTGAGGGGCTCATCTACCGACCTTCGATGCTCGGCAAGAAGACCCCCTACTCAACAGATCTCGGCGTCCCCTTGTTTTTCCAACAAGTGAGGGGCTCATCTATCAACCCTCGACGCTCGGCAAACCGAGCTCCGACTCTTCTGTGCCCGACACTCCGCATGACTCCAATAGGGGATCCCTTCACCCTACCCTCCTGACCTCTTCTGGAAGATACAAATCCCATTCCTCGCCGTATACACCGCTCTGCTCTTCCTACAAAGGCAAAGAACCACTCCTACACGACTGGGTCACCCAGCCCTCCAGGAGTGGGGGGCTCCTGATATGGGTCAGATAACGTGGCCCCTCATGGATCACAGGATCCCCTCAAAGAGCGTTCACCGCCGAATCATCTGGATCTGCCACGTCAACCTATAAACCACCCAGGCCTCCGCCACGTCAGCCTTAAACCACCCCGAGCCCGTGCCACGTCAGCCCTATACCACTTGGGCTTCTGCCACGCCAGGCCCACGGGCAACCGGGTCCAGACCCGACCCCAAACGGGTCCATACCCGGTTGGCTTCTTCTATAAATACCAGACCCTCTATCCCTTCCAAAGGTAATCAATCTTTTCCCTCTCAAACCCTAGTTACTGTTACTCTCTTTCAGTAGCTGACTAGATCGTTGGAGGGTCTGCCACCGGAACCAACCCCGGTGTTTCTAGACCGAGTGCAGGTACACGAGACCTCTGGATCCAAACCGAGCATTCAATCTCCACCTCACTCCCGCCTACTCCCGAGCCGTTCTCCCGGCTGGGGGTCGGGGCCACCGTCCGCACTAAAACTTCCGTAAAAATATAAATCGAGAAGAACTCACACCTGGTGCAGCCACCCCAAAAACAAACCGCATCAGTGTAGCTATTGGGAGAGCGTGAAGTAGGGCCAGGCATTTGTTTTCGTTACACTTTCCTCATAAATACTTCCAAAGATGATTAGTGGAACTAAATTTAGCTGTTGTATTTCATTTATCACTTCATACATTTTGTACTTTTGAAGATAACGAAATAAATATAGAATTATTTGTTCCAAGTTAATTTCATGTTTTTTGAAAATACTTTTGGTGTCTTTTTGGTACTAGACTCTCTAAGGTAGAGGTTGAATGATCTTCAACTAGTAAAATAATCAAGTTAATGTCTTTCAAATTGGGAGGATTTGGAATCTGTTCCATGTGAGAAATGAGATTGGATTTATTGCTTGAATGGGGCTTAAGTTTTACTTATAGATTACTTATTTTTGAGATAGTTGTAAACTGATTGTCCTTGCCAACTTGTGCTTCTTGTTTATAGTTGACATGTAAAGTGTACCATTATTTGTAAACATATAGAATTTATGCATTTGATTTAGGTATAAATATATTTAATCTTGTATAGTGTTAAACATCTTTTTTAATAGATCATCAACATTGTCGTATCCTTGTTCATCAAAAAAAAAAACATTGTCGTATCCTTGTCGTATTGTCTAGGCTTGGGTATGGTGCACCAGGCCCCACAAAGAATTTGACAAAAATTTATGATCAAAGCTGACATTTGCGTACCGATTTCGTCAATTGACACATAGGAAGAAACCAACCTTATTAACATGAGCCAGCAATAATTAGGTTTGATTCTCAACTACAGGACCTCGTAATGAACGAACCCAATTGAATAATTTGGGGGTACTTTAATGTTTTGGTCGAGGCGGCTTTATTGCTTTTTCTGAGCACTGTTAGAGCATCTGTAGTGGTCGCTTGCTAAATATTGGGCATATTGTAATTGGAAATAGAAAAAAAATTTGTCGCGGTAGTCGTTCACGTTATATTTGTTTTGTCCCATGTTTTTTTATTTTGAGATGGAAGATTATCATTCGTCACAGTGCTTGCAGATGAAAATCGTTTAGGACGGAAAAAAAATTTATCGTCTGTCGATCGAAAAAATATTATAAAAAAAAAGCAAAGTTCTTGGACGGTACATTATCCCTCGTCGGAGGATTTTTTTATTTATTTTTACATATTTTCTCATTGAATTGAGGGACAAAGGACAAATTTTTTTAAAAAAACAAAAAAAAAAAAACAGAACAAACAAAAGGAGGCACAAAAGAACAAAAAAAAAACAAAAAAAAAAAAATGAGACAAATGCCTGGGACGAGGGATGAAGTCCCGTCCCAGGCATTTTGTCTTTTGCATAACGTGTTGGACGGTACATTATGTGCCGTCCGTCAAAATTTTTTTATTTTTTTAAAAAATTTAATTATTCGGACGGAAGATTATCCTTCGTCTGTCGAATTTGTCGTATGCTGAATTGAAGCGACGGTGTTTTGTTTGCCGTCCCACGTTTCTCATTTATCGGACGAAATATAATCTTTCGTCAGCTATAATTTGGCTTTTGCCAAACCGTCTTCTATATTTGGCAATCTACTATTCATGCGACACCCAAATTTTGGGTTTTTGGCAGACGACTGCAGCACTCTTTTTCCCATTTTTTCCATTTTTGGGTTATTTAGCAGACGACTACAGATGCTCTTAACTATGCTATTCAGTTCCAAAATTACCATTCCAGTCATAATTGTCTCTAGCACAATGCCTAGCTCAAATATGCTGCTTTATTTTTTGAAAGAAAATGTGAAGTATAGCCACCCTATTTTATTAATAAGAAATTAACCAAACAAATTCAGCGTACTGGGCAAAATTACAGACTACAAATAGAAAAATAGACCATAAAGCGACATGACCAGTACATACAATCAGAACTCACTCCAACACCTTTAGAGGGTTGGCCGACAAACTAAAAAACAACAACCCACAATCGGCTAGGTCGAACCGTCCACCTGACTTTCACCAATATTGTACTGGACCCCATCTTGAGCCCAGTCACAGAGCAAAGACCAACTAATTGTTTGTATGTCAAATAAGCTTCGTGCACCGCCTCCCCGGCATGCGCACACCCACCTGAAACGAATCACGAGAAATTTAGATAATCGTCGTTCCCATTCTTCTCCCCATTTCCCACTAACCCACCAAAACACTCTCACATTCGGCCCAGTCAAAGTCACAACCACAAAGAGGGCCGTAAAGAGGATACATTCACCTTTCTCACGCTTTAGTTCTCTCAAGCAATTCCTCACCAAACAAAACTCTCACTCCTAACCGAATTTTTTTCCAAAAACCCTCTTTTTGAAAGTTTTTCCCAAACCGTCCAACTTTTTTTTTATTCCCTAAACGCCCCACTCGCTTTTTGAAAAAGCGTGTCTGGGATAAATCCCCTCGCTTTTTCAAAAAGTGAGTCTTAGGTTGCAGATTTTTAACCTCTCAAGACTTGTATTCTGAAAAAGCGAGGGGATTTATTCCACACTTGCTTTTTCAAAAAGCGAGTCTGGACTTTTTTGCCCAGCAACACTCGCTTTCTCAAAAAGCAAGGGGATTTATCCCAAACTCGCTTTTTGAAAAAGCGAGTGTCGATTTGGGGATTAATGACCCCCACGCCCGATATCAGATCTCATATTCTCTTTACTTCTCTATCTTCCTCCTCTTCTAACCCCGAAACCCTAACCCATCTCTCATCTCAGATTCGTCAAAGTACCACCGAAATTTATGGATTAACCCATAAAATTGCTTTGAAAACCTTAAACCCATCTTCCGAGACATCAAAATTTTGTATTTTTGATATACTTGAAGAGGAAAGCAACTTCAACTATTTGACCCAAATATATACGGCAAATTTCTTTTCAAATAATCTTGTGAAGGTATGATGTTGATTGCCCTATTATTTTGTTAATTTCCATAGGTTTTGTTTATGGGTAGATAATAACTCGTATTTTGGTATAAATTAACGTAGGTATGGATTTGGAGATTCCTATTTGGTTATACTTTGGTGGTGAAATCATTCATGATCCAAAGATCGGTTGTTGTTATAGTGTGTTGGATCCGGAAATAGTTTGGGTACCTCGTACCATTACATTTGCAGAAGTAGTTGAGAAAATTTATGAAGTTACTAATTGGGATAGGAATCAATGAAATGTAAAAATTTTAGCTCGATATGCAGCAGGTAGAGGAGATGGTTAGTATTTTATGACAGTGCCCGTATCTACTGATAATGCTATGAAGTCAATGATTGCTAGGACATTTGATCCCAACTGTTCTTGGTCTGCATTAGAGTTATATATTCAGCAAATTCAAATTTTGAATACTCAGCCACATGATATTCCTAGTTCAAGCTTCGTAAGGGTGGTACCTACACAGCAGATGAGGTCTAACCCCACTCAATCTTCACAACCAAATCCACTGTCCTCACAAGAAAATACCTTCACAAATACAACAAACCCGGATTCTACATATGTTGAGTTGCCACGCCAACCTAGTCCGGTTCCTGACTATGTTCCAAATGACAGTGTATTTAAACTCTTTCAAAATGCAGTCATTAACAACAGCTTATTAGACGATGATGAAGAAGAGAAAGAAACAGACGATGAAGTTGATGATAGTGTAGAAAATGATGACGGTGACGAAGATGATGATGTAGCAAATGTAAATCCTACGAACAACAGTTCGAATGAAGTTAGAGCTACTGATAGCTATGTCAATGTTGACGCTCATGTTACCGAGGAGATGACACAAGGTTCTAGAGTACACCATGTTTCACAAGAGTCGTCTGGTTCATCCAATGTAGACGAATTGTACATTGGACAAGAGTTTGTAAGTAAAGAGTCGATTCAACAAGTTGTGAAGTTGTATTCTATAAAAAAACATCGTGAATTTGTCACCTTGAAATCTACGCCATCACTGTATACTGTTAAATGCAAAATGACACCTAGAAAACGTACCATTGTGGAGATCGTGCAAGGTCCCCCAGGAGTAAGTCATGGTGGCTGCCCTTGGAGATTACGAGCAATTGTTCCAAAAGGCGGGACGAATTTTATGGTGAAGAAGATAGTTGGGCCTCACACTTGTACGAATCCTATGTTGAATTAGGACCACCGTAAAATTGATTCCAAACTTGTTTGTAATTTGATTGTGGGTGTGGTGAAGAAGGATACTGGTTTAACACCGCGGGCAATTATTGAGATAGTGAAATTACAATATAATTATCAGATTTCATATAAGAAAGCTTGGATAGCAAAACAAAAGGCGATTGAGAGGTTGTATGGTACCTTCGAAGAAGCATACACGAAGTTGCCTTTTCTACTGATAGCAATTCAAGCAGCAAATACAGGAACCGTTGTTCACTGTGATCAATATGAGTCTAGTCCTAGCGAGGAAACATTCAAGGGAGTATTTTGGGCATCTGGTCCTTTGATTGAAGGTTTCAAGTCTTGCAGACCTGTTATTAGTGTCGACGGAACTCACTTGTACGGTAAGTACAAGGATTGTTTGCTAATTGCTGTTTCTCCAGATGCGAATGATTGCTTATTTTCTTTTGCATTTGCATTGGTTGATGGAGAGAGTATAAATACCTGGACATGGTTCATGAGTTGCATTCGATATTATGTCATCGATCGCACTGAGTTGTGTGTTATCTCGGATCGTTATGCTGATATAATGTCTGCTATGGATTTGCAAAGTGGAGCTTGGAACGAACGCAATGCATATCATCGTTATTGTATGCGTCATTTTGCTACAAATTTTTTTAGTAAATTTGGTAGCAAGGCATTACGGAAAAAGGCCAAAATTATAGTGTGTCAAAACCAACCCAAAAAGTTAATGGCCAAACTCGCTGAACTTGAAACCGTCAATGTCGAGGCGGCTAATTGGTTGAAAGAGAAGCCGATTGAGAAATGGGCACTTTACGCAGATGAAGGTCGAAGATACGGCATAATGACTACGAACCTGTTAGAAGTCTTCAATTCAGTCTTGAAAGGAGTCCGTAGTTTGCTAGTAACTGCGATTGTTGAGACGATCTTTTTACGTCTGAACTCTTACCTTACTACTCGTCGACAGGAAGCCAGTAAGCTTTTATCTGAAGGAACACTTTTTTCTCGAAGAGTACATGAACTAATCTATAGTCGCCGTGAGAGAGCAAACCTACATGAGGTTACAATGTTCTATCATCAACCTGGAGTTTTTTCCGTAAGAACGGGTATACGCATGGTAAGTGGAGAAAGGAATGGTGGGAACTTGCACACTGTCAATTTGGGTACGAAAACATGCACATGTATGAAATTTCATCTATATCATATTCCATGTTCTCATGTATTGGCAGCTTGTGCATTTCGTGCAATCGATTACAAGCCTTTTGTTGATAAATTTTACCTTGTAACTTTATTAGCACAAACATACGCTCCCGTGTTTCATCCTATTCTAGATCCAGCATATTGGCCTATTATTGATGGACCGAGACTCGTACCTGATGCTAGTTTGCGACGTAAAAGGAAAGGCAGGCCTAGATCTACAAGAATTCGCAATGACATGGATGTGAGAGATAGGTTAAGCAGGGGTACGGGGATGAAATGTTCAAAATGTGGTTTGCATGGACATAATAAGCGTCGATGCATTAATAGTGGAACTCAAAACAATTAACCATTGTATGCTTGTAACTATACTTTTTAATTTGGACTTTGTAATTGTACTAAGTGGTATGAGTTTAGTTATGAAGAATGAGATTACAAAGTTTAATTTTGAGAAATCATTTGTCTCCATTTCTTACGTAAGAGTGTGCTTGTTGCGTGATGAGTATTGTAAGCAAATATGAAGATTTCATTTTCCTAGCCTACATTCGCTTTTCCGAAAAGCGAGTCTAGTAAATATCTCCTCGCTTTCTCAGAAAGCGAGTCTTCAGCCTGTATGTTTTTACCAGCAGGCCCAAGACTCGCTTTCCGAGAAAGCGAGTCTGGTACAAAATAACTCGGTGTTTCAAAAAGCGAGTCTGGAGTTCAGTGTTATCCAGAGATCAAGCCTTTCTCTGGTTTTCACCTAGCCTACACAGTCGCTTTCCGAGAAAGCGTGGAAGTATTAACTAGGCTCGCTTTCTCGGAAAGTGAGTCTTGAGTCTGCTTGTAAAAAAATATACAAGCTCAAGACTCGCTTTCTGAAAAAGCAAGTTTAGAAAAAACAATCTCGTTTTTTTCAAAAAGCGACTGTTGAGGGGTATGTTTTCCAAAGAAACAATCACCCCTGGACTCAAGACTCGCTTTATGAAAAAGCGAGTTAAGTGAAAACAACCTCGCTTTTTCGAAAAGCGACTGTTGAGTGGTATGTTTTCCAGAGAAACAATCACCCCTGGACTCAAGACTCGCTTTATGAAAAAGCGAGTTAAGTGAAAACAACCTCGCTTTTTCGAAAAGCGACTGTTGAGTGGTATGTTTTCCAGAGAATACCTCACCCCTGGAAGACGAAAAGCAAAACACTCGCTTTTTGAAAAAGCGAGTGTTTACACTAAGACTCGCTTTTTCAAAAAGCGAGTCTTGGGTCTGTACACACAAAACACCACTAGATTATCTGTAGGTGGGACATAAACCCTACACATTTCAACAACATCAGCTTCAACCCAACTCTCACATCAATTTCAACTTTACCAACCTTTCAAGTGAACCAATTTCAACAACATCAGCTTGAACCCAACTCTCACATCAATTTCAACTTCACCAACATTTCAACTTAACCCATTTCAACAATAATTTCATATGAACAAATCCACCACATCTCAACTGAACCCAACTCACACAAAACCACAAAATTAAAACATCACACTCACACACCCCATACCAAAATTTCATACTTCATATATTCCATATTTCATATCGTGAGTACATGATTGATACAAACAATAAATAACATTAACACATTAATAATACAAACATTTCAACAAAATACAAAGAAGCTTCACGGATCAGGGGTGAAGAATGTGGGAGGTCTCCGTTGCCGTTTACCTCGTGGTGATGGAGTGGCCTATGTCAAACCAGATATAATTATTGGATTCTCTTCCTCTTGTTGTTCTGTCCCCTCAACTTGAATCTCAACCTCTTGAACTTCATCCTCTTCTTCTTGCTCGTTTCTAGGACGACGTGGTGGTTTGCGGGCGACTTTTTTCATACGTGGAGCACGTGCACTGGTTCGATGAGCGAGAGTGTTTAGAATAGCATCCAAGGTTGCCCTCTCTCCAACAGCATCAGCTTGTGCACGACAAGACGTCAATATCTCGCGTGCGACTCCTTAACCGCATCGATGACGTTGCTACTCAACACAGCAGCACATTTTTTGCCCAAACTCCAAGTCTGGCTCATCTACAAAACATAATAAGTTGAAATATTAATTGCAGTAAATGTATATGTAAACCAAAATACTATAATAACTTTGATGAATACAATAGTACTTAAAAACATACAATCGTACGAATAGCCGATGCCTTCGGTTGAAACATAGGCAAGTTCATTGAATGTAGATCTACTGGTTTGGCTGCCGGTCGACGTATCGGGACCACCACACCTGCAGGAGTCTGTCCTGTCGGAGATATATATCGCCTTATCATCCTCCCGTACCAGCCCATATAATTCTCATGCACGGTTCGATCAAATGGAGGAATGTTCTCATTGATTTCCACGAACCGGTGTAGATTCCATCTCTCCACATATGTCGAGAAGCTGGCGGCCCAATTATGTCCTGATTGATGACCCATTCCAGTGATTGCATGCATGTTCGCATTAAATGGTTCGGCAACAGGAATCATCTACTGTAGACCAAACTGTCGAAGCACTCTATTGACATAATAGAACTCAACTGTGCTGAAGTTGATCAATGGTGCTTTCGTCAGCCACAGATCACGCCTATACAAGGAAATAGGCGGCAGTCGAGCAAGACGCGCCTCCGTGTAGGGCATCCACACTACGCAATTATCTGCTAACCTGTCCAACTCATCACGGAAGTAGGTCAGGCACCTGTTGGGGTTGGCAGTCCACGTAAGATTATCGGACCAGTACGCACCAAGAGGAGGTAACATGTGCTGGTCCTCGGGGAGATGGATCCAGTGGGGTGATTGCTTCCGCACTACAGGACGATCCACGTGAATACGCTCCCAACTCCACACTTGAAGCAATATCATCGGTCTATTCATCTGCACGGAACCGAGACTGCATAAGCAAAAACTCCTCTAGAGGGACGCTAAGGAGGCACTATCCCAACTGTACTGACTAACTCGTCCTAGATCTACAATCAGTGGGAGGTACATCAAGGGGACAGAGTGTTCGCTGGAATTTGGGAACAACACCCCTCCAAACAGTGTCAGAATATAGGCCCTGCAGTAGTAATGGACCTCCTCATCAGTGGAATCATCTTTCAATCGGTTCTTGAATCGATCATTTAACCACTTCAACCGAATTTGTTTTCCATTCACTGCTCTGGCCTCCACTTCGACACCGAGATATTGTTCCACTAAATATATCGGGTCGAAGTCCATTAAGCCTGTCACTGCCTGCCCATCTACTGGAAGGCCGGTGAGTACTGAAACGTCCTGCAACGACACTGTCATCTCCCCAACTGTAAGGTGGAAGCTGTGTGTTTCAGAGCGCCATCTCTCAAGCAGTGCTGTAAGAAGAGGCCGATCGCACTTGAAGGAGCTCATCAGTGCAATACCGTACAGTCCACAATCCCTTAAGATCTAGTGAATCAGTGGGTGCATAGGTAGTGGATGACCCCCACGGAATGTACATTCCTTCGAATTGCCTTCCTACACATCTTTCGAACGATGCTGCGACTGAAGAGTAAGAAGTGTGGGGTCGAGGGGACCTGGACCTCCAAGGGGAATGTAAGATGAAGAAGGGGCCGAAGAAGTGCCTGCCACATTTGGGTTACTTGGGACCTGTAAAACAACAACATTTACATCAACAGAGAAATATAACATTTGATTGTATGATAATGAAACAAATCGAATATAAAAAATTATAAGCTTACATTAGTACGTGTGGTACCACCATGATGACCACCACGTCCACCACGAGGAGGTGGGCCGAAAGATGTACGTGGTTCATCGCCAAGAATAGGTCTACTACTAGATCCTACCTCCACATTTTCCATCGTTCGTACCATTTTTAAAAAAATAGAGCATCCTACAACTAAAAGCAATCGTTATTAACATTACCAAAATATATAACCAACAAATATAGAACACATACGAACATACAATCATTATTAACTATATCCAAATTTTACCCACAAATTCTACAATTATCCACTTTTTGAAACTAATACACCTCCACCTCCAACGACACTATCCAAATTTGACACCCAAATTACCCTCACATTTTAACCCGATTTTTCCACAATATCAACACTATCCATATTGTACCTCCAATAATATCAAGCAATTTCTAACTAAATAATTCTAAATATATATACAACATTATAAAATATAGAGTTTGAGAAATATACCACAATCTTTAGGTAAGATGCGAACCACTACACCTCCACCAAAATGCTCACCCCCAAATTTGAACAACAACACGGCAATCCACCCCCAAAATCGCGGCAGCCCCCAATAACGAAGTGGCCAATTGAACGGAGATGAGATAGTGAAGTATTTCGGAGTGAATCGACGAAATTTGATGGGTTAATCGCTTGGATCAGAGGGGGAAGAGGTTGGGTTAGGGCTTCCTGACGAAAGGGGAGAAGGAAATGGGAGAAAGTAAGATCTGTTTGCGAGGGGGTGGGGTTTAAGACCCAAACGACACTCGCTTTTTGAAAAAGCAAAAAGCGAGTGTGGGATAAATCCCCTCGCTTTTTCAGAAAGCGAGTCTTGAGAGGTTGAAAATCTGCAAACTAAGACTCGCTTTTTGAAAAAGCGAGGGGATTTATCCCAGACTCGCTTTTTCAAAAAACGAGTGGGGCGTTTAGGAAATTAAAAAAAAAAGTAGCACAGTTCTGGAAAAACTTTCAAAAAGAGGGTCATTTTGGGAAAAAATTCCTCCTAACCACGGGCACAGTCAAAGAGAGACCCATGAAGAGGATACCTTCGCCTCTCTCACGCTTTTACTCTCTCAAGTAATTTCTCACAAATACAAACATACACCTGCATAGAATAGTGAGAAGCAATATCTTAACTCTCTCACTCTCTCACTTACGCAAAAACCCGAAATAAATCACAATTAACTGAAGCATCACCTTCCTCTCTCGTCCCTGCGGGCGGTGGACGTTGTGGATTTCAGATTCAATGGTGAGGGCGTAGTGGCGGTGCTGTCGCGGAGCCTGTTGCATTTGGTTAAAGGAGGTCCTATTCAGGGTGTGGCCTTTCAACATGCTGCTTTATTTTGCCACAGCAATTTGGAAGTTGAATATTATGCTCTCTTTTCTTCCTTTTTCTCTTTGTTTTGTTATGAATGTTGATTATTTTGATTTAATTAGTACTACAGTATCATTTTTTTCCTTGGGCAGGAGAAGTAATTTGGTTTTAAGGAAGGTGCAATTTCTATTGCACTGGCAGTTGGATTGTTAGACGGCACTACCCAAATGGGTTGGGCCGCACATGCATCCCCGTTACTTGTGCTGCCTGATCTTGCTGTGCTGATATCTGGGCCATCTATTAAGGATCCAGGTGCATTATTAAGATATGCTTTCCCTATTGATAACTAAGCTACAAGGGAAGTTCAAAAGCCACTCGAGGATATCACGGATAGTCTGAAGATCGCTGGAGCCAAGGCATTGGATTCAGTTGAGAGAGCAAGTACAATTCAAGTATTGCTTGATTTGGGATTTTTAAGGCTATAATGACTTGCTTTTTCAGACCTGGAGCCTCTATATGTAAAGTCGAAGTTACTTATACTTATTCCTACCTGTTGCCGCTAAATTCGGTGTGGGGGCAAACAAATAATATTTGTGGATTCTTAGGGAAACTGAATAGCAAACCTGCGTACCTGTTCCGTCGGAGTTGGACCGCTGACTCCCGCCGCACACCTGCAAAAAGTGCGAGACACCATGGTTGTTCCCGGCGATGCACCCTCCGACGCTCAAGCCAGTAATCAGGGAAGATTATGAAAGAGCGTGAAAACTGGAGAAAGATTGATTACCTCTTAATGGAGATGGATGGGGGGTATTTATAGGCGCCGCTGGGAGCAGATTAGGAATGTAATCCCCCTGTGGTTAGATAGGGAATGTAATCCCTAATCCCCAGTGAAAGGATAGATACGAATCAGGACCGTTGATTAAGATTAATTAGAAACCCTAATTCTATCCTTTCTGGAACGGGTTTATTGCGGGTTGAAACCCGCACCCGGTCGAGGTGAATCTGTTCACGGGTTAGTGGGTTTCCATCAAGGAGAACCCGTACCCGCTTCAGACCCATTGGTAGGTGAAATTACCGTTTTACCCCTGGGCTTCAAGATTCTTACCCGATTTGGACGGTTCCGATTAAACCCCATTTTTAGCCATATCACGAGCCCCCCACTCCTAAAGACTGAGTTTGATCAGCCTTTGAGGAGTAGTTTAACTATTTTAGTGGCCAGTGGAGTTGTATCGGAGTCCGAATGGAGGTTTTTGAATCTCGAAGGGGGTAGTAAGGTGATTTTTGGAGCTGTAAGCTGTTCTTAAGCTTTTCTGAATATCCGACGGTCTATCTATTTTTTCGGATTATTTATTTAATTTTGCGATGTGTTAACCAGTCGTTCGGGGGCCTTCACAATACATTCTAGGCAATAATTGTTCGTTCAGGGGTTCGAAAATATTCACCCAAATTTATAATTATTTTCTAGAATTTCTAGTGAATTTTCCCAAATTTTTAGTAATTTTTTCGCAATTTTTAAATAAATAAAACGATTAAAATAAATAAAAACTGATTTTTAATACCTATTTATGGCGTGGCTTGATCTGGACCGTTGATCCAGCGCGAGCGCGAATTTCTAAGAGATCTGGCGGTTGTAGTCGCTCGGCAGCCATTTTCTTGATTTTGGAGCTCGGATGGGCACTTGCTCGGCAGCCGACCGGAGGGCTAGGGGCTCGACAGGCCGAGCGACGTGGTGCGATCTGAGCCGTCGGATCACGACACGAATCTCGAGGAGGCGCGTTTTCCAAAAAAACGCTATCTTGTCGTTTAGCACACATGGCACGATCTGGACTGTCCATCATCAGAAGCGCGAATTTCTGGAAGATCCAACGGTCGTGGTCGCTCGGCGGCCATTTTCTCGCTTTTGGAGCTCGGATAGGCACTTGCTCGGCAGCTGACCGGAGGGCTAAGGGCTCGGCAGGCCAAGCGACGTGGCGCGATCTGAGCCGTCGGATCTCGACACGAATCTCGAGGAGGCACGTTTCCCAAAGAAACACTATCTTGCCGTTTAGCGCACGTGGTACGATATGGACCGTCCATCATCAGAAGCACGAATTTCTGGAAGATCCAATGGTCGTGGTTGCTCGGCGGCTTTTTTCTCCGTTTTGGGGCTCGGATGGGAACTTGCTCGGCAGTCGACTGGAGGGCTAGGAGCTCGGCAGGCCGAGCGATGTGGCGCGATCTGAGCCGTTGGATGGTGGCACGGATCTCGAGATGGGCCCAGTTCCCAAGAAAACACTATCTTGTCGTCTAGCGATGCTAGCAAGATCTGGGCTGTCTGATCGAGATTTTACGCGAATGTTGAGGAGAAAGTGAATTTTCTCCGTTTTGGGGCTCGGATGGGCACTTGCTCGGTTAGCCGACCGGAGATCTAAGGATTCGGTAGTCCGAGCGTGATGGCGCGATCTGAGCCGTTGGATGGTGGCACGAATCTCGAGACAGGCTCAGTTCCCAAGAAAATGCTATCTTGTCGTGTAGCGTGATGGCGCGATCTGAGCCGTTGGATGTTGGCACGAATCTCGAGACAGGCTCAGTTCCCAAGAAAATGCTATCTTGTCGTCTAGCGACGTTGGCAAGATCTGGACCGTCTGATCGAGATTTTACGCAAATGTGGAGGAGAAAGTGAATTTTCTCCGTTTTGGGGCTCGGATGGGCACTTGCTCGGTTAGCCGACCGGAGATCTAAGGATTCGGCAGTCCGAGCGTGATGGCGCGATCTGAGCCGTTGGATGGTGGCACGAATCTCGAGACAGGCTCAGTTCCCAAGAAAATGCTATCTTGTCGTGTAGCGTGATGGCGCGATCTGAGCCATTGGATGCTGGCACGAATCTTGAGACAGGCTCAGTTCCCAAGAAAATGCTATCTTGTCGTCTAGCGACGCTGGCAAGATCTGGGCCGTCTGATCGAGATTTTACGCGAATGTTGAGGAGAAAGTGAATTTTCTCCGTTTTGGGGCTCGGATGGGCACTTGCTCGGTTAGCCGACCGGGCATCTAAGGATTCGGCAAGGGCGATGGCGAGCCGTCGGGCCTTCGTGGGAAGGCCGAGCCGAGCTGCTCGCTGCCCTCAGGGAGCATTAATGGCGCCCCAGGATTTGTGCGGCGTTCTAACTTCCTGGGGTCATTAAAATGGCGTCCTCTAATTAATGCGTGGCGCTTCAGTTCCCTAGGCGTAACTGTTGGGCTTCCATCGCTTGGCCTCCCGAGGGCCATAATGGCTGGTCCTTGGAGGGAGGTTATAAATACCCCACTCTCCCTGTAGCTTTGATCACAGCAATGATGGTTCATCGACCATCGGAGGTGCCTGCCTTGGGCGGATGCCTGTTTTTTGAAAAATTCTAACCCTGAGAAAGTCGAATGGGTGGTCCCTCTTCTGCCATGATCTTCTCCTGATTCTGACGGCCCCGATGCGGATGTCAGGGTCAGGGGAGATCAGGGCAGAAGGGGAGACGACCGGAGTCCGGACCCGGGGGCCAAGGTGCCTCGGACGGATGGGTCTTCTCCGATCTCTGTCTTCCTTCCGGGCTGACGGCTTCTGATGGTTGTCAGCCCGAAGGAGCTAGAGATGGGAGGTGGGTCGATCTGCCTTCTGACTGGGCCTCACGCAATGGTGGTTTTTCTCCCACCCTTGAACGATTCGTGGTTTCAGCTTCTGAGGCCGTAAGCCTCGAGTTGCTCACGGGTGAGAGGGGAACCGACCGAGTTCTGGGGCCCAGGGGCGCTCACCGAGGGCAGGTGCCTTAAAACTTTTAGTCCAAATTTTCTCTTGCTTATTGGGACAGATGCGGGGTGTCCGGGTCCGAAGTGCTTCATCCGGGCGATGTGACGCGATCCGAGCCGGTGGATGGTGGCACGAATCTCGAGACGGGCTCTTGTTCGGTAGCCAATCGGGCTCTTTGATGTTGGGATCGGATCGCGCGTCGCTCGGATTTTGATCCCGTGTGTGCCGAGCTATTTGACTTGTATCGAAATGTTATGTATTTTTGCCGACCGCTGCTGCTCGGTTACAAAGTCGTTTGGGCTTTCGTAACGCTTCAAGAGCCGCTCAAGAGTCGCGCCCTTACGTTACGAAGTCCAAGAAACCTTTTCTTTTACTATAAATCTTCACTCCCCCACCCCCACTCTCATTATTTACTTTTACTTTCTCACTCAAATTTTTACTTCTCACCATCGAAGTTTTTAGCTCCCGGGTGGCGCTGCTAGCTGTCGCGGCAAGGCGTTTCTTTACTCCGGCAAACTTTTCCGACCGTAACAGTCACTTCAAGGTCAGTCTCTCTCCTTCCTCTTTAGAAAAAATGGTTAAGATTACTTCTTCGGATGAGACCCCCACCTCGGACCGAGTCGTCAGCCGAGCGGGTAAAGAGAAGGAGGTGGTAGAGCCGGCCGAGCAGACCGTGGTCCGGCCGAGCAAGAGTGGGGAGGTCGCCGAGCCGCTCCAGGAGGATTCAGCGAGGTCCCGGAAGGGTAAGGGAGTGGTCACAGTCATCGAGCAGCCGAAGACAGCAGGAGAGTTCGGTCGGCATCTGATCTCTTTGTCGAGCGTGGGGGGAGTACGGAGCTACTCCGAAGAGATGCTGGAGAAGGTGACCCAGGGCACCGCTACGTCGGTAGAGGAGAACGAGCAGAGAGAGATGTCCGAGGTAGACCAGATCTCTTCGGTTCTTACTGAGGGGGATCTGCAACGGATCCGGACTGGATTCCAGATCCCTGCCGAGTACGAGCTACTTCTCCCCGGACTCGGTTTCCGAGCCTGCACGTCGTCTTCGGCCGACTTGTGCATTTTTCCGGTCGACTCCTTGGCCGCCGGGCTTTGCTTTTCGTTGCGCCCATTCATTGTCGAGGTCCTCATTTGGTACGGCCTGAGCCCTGCCCAGCTGATGCCGAACACTTGGAGGCATGTCTTGGCGTTTGTTCTCCGGTGTCAAGAGATCGGCGCCGAGCCAAGTCTGTTCCTTCTTCGGAGCCTCTACCGTCCTTGCCAGCTGAATAGGAACGAGCAGAGGTTCTACCTTTCGCCATGGACAGGCGTTAAGTTGATTGAGAACCCGGACTCGATCAAGCATTGGAAGGAGAAGTATTTTATTGTCCGAGCTCCCGAACCCTGGGCAATTCCGATAGCTTGGTCGAGGGAGGGCCTGCCCAAGTGAGCGAAGAAAGAGCCAGTGCTTAGTGACGAGGAGGCTGAAGTCCTTAAGAAACTCCTCGGCCTACCGACGCTTAGTTGGAAGGATATTACCGAGGAGGCCTTGTTCCGAGGGGGTCTCAGTCCGATTAATCCCAGTATGCCTCTAGTATTCTTACTTTTTTCCTTGAAGTTCTTGAAAATTTCTCTAAGTTTTTTCATTCGGTTTGTGCAGAGTCTTCCGGCATGGACTATAGGGCGTTGATGGCGAAGGCCAAGGTGGCTAGGGAGCAGGAGGTGAAGAAGAAGAAGAGACCCTCGACAGGGCCTCAGGGCGGCCGAGTGCCGAAGATACCCTCGGTTCCAAAGACCGCCGACCTGCAAGTGGTCGTGCTCCCGGAAGCCGATCCCGAGCAAGACAAGGCCCCAGCCTTCGACCCTCCTGTCTCGGATGCGCCGACTCCAACGGTGAAGACCGATGCTCCCGGCTCGTCGAGCGGCGCATTCAACGTGAGCACGGCGTTATCCCTTCAAGTTTCGCCCCTCACTGCCGAAGCGGAGAAGATTCTGACCGAGGAGCATAAGCAGATCTTCATCCCTGACTGGCAAGTGATGAAGGTCGACAGCTTCTTGGGGGACGGCAACATCTGTATGCAGGCAGTGAAGCATCTGCCGACCCCCAAGGACCGAGCGG
This sequence comes from Hemerocallis citrina, assembly GCA_017893485.1. NCBI lineage: Eukaryota > Viridiplantae > Streptophyta > Magnoliopsida > Asparagales > Asphodelaceae > Hemerocallis > Hemerocallis citrina. The sequence continues at coordinate 148,737,914 of CM030368.1, read as the reverse complement.
CGCTTAAGTCTAGAGAGGTCGGGGACGCTACAATACAGATCGCTCGGAACACGATGTCAGTAAGTGGACCGAACTCCTTCGCCTTGAAGCATTTTTTGCGAAATCTTCTAAGTTTTTAGGTCCGGACTTTAACTATTTGTTCTCTTTTCAGACCCTCTGCCACTTCAACTTTTTGCTTGAAGAGTTCGCGAGCAAAGAACAGGAGCTGACGGCGCTGTATGACGGGGAGAGGTCGGAGCGTGCGAAAGCTGTGAAGCTGTTCGATGCTGAGCAACTCCTCTCGGCAAAACGCGGTGCCGAGGTGGCAGGGTTGGAGGCGAAGCTGGCCGAAGCTATGCAGCAGTCGACGGACGAGGCCGCCAAGCTCGAGGCCTCAGAGAAGGAGAATGCCGAGCTTAAGGAGGATCTGGCCAAAGCCCGGTCGGAGGTGGAGAAGGCTCAGAAGGAGACCGAGAGGATCAAGTCGAAGCACCAGTCGAAGGTGGCGAAGGCGAAGAGGGCTGTCCAGCAAGAGGCCGAGGAGCACATGTTCAAGAACATGGAGGATGCGTACGGCCGAGCCCTGCTTCATATCGCAGCTCGGAACCCGAGGTTCGACACCTTCTCCTACCACTTCTACGACCCTGTGGAGGGGGAGGAGGAGCTCCCTTCGGAAATGCTCGGCCCCGAGGGGCAGACCGATGGTGCTGAGGGCACGGGCGAGACCGGGGCCGAGGATGAAGAGGATGACAGCTCCGAGGACGGCGACGAGGGCGAGGACATAGGAGTCGTTGAGGGGTCGGAAGTTTCGAGCGACAAAAAGGTCAACCCCTGACTTGGTTGCGTCTTTAGTCTTTTTTTTTCTGTGTAAGCCTAACTGCGGACTGGCCACCGCTCTTGTAATGCTTTTTTGAGTTTTGAATGAAAACACCTTTTGTTTGGCCAAAAATCCTCCAAGTGTTGGATCTCGGATTTTATGTTCGTATAGTTGCGAAATTCTCCAAGCGTTGGGCATCGGATTTATCTTTGCTTTTCAGGTGAAGTTTGGTCCGATCACGGAGGTTTCGTATCTTCGTAAGGAGCTAAAAGAGACGAAGCGAGCGCTTTCTCATAGCCGAGAGAGGCGGTTTTATATGCTCTTGAAGCTGGAGGAGATAAAAGCAGCTGCGAGGGGGTATTGTCGTGAGTTGAAGCAACTACGGAAACAACCCCAGGCTTCTCGTCCTGAAGGTGAGATAGAGCTGCTTCATAGGGAGCTTCTCGTTGTCGAGCAAAAGAATAGCGAGCTCTTGGCCGAGGTCCGTCACTTGGAGGTATCGGAGAAAGAACATTCGGCGGAAGAAGAGAAGTTAGCTTCTGAGTTGGAGAAGCTGTCATCCGAGCGCTTTGATTTGTTGGCCAAGATTGACAAGCTTAGAAGGATTACGATAGACAGGGGGATCGAGGTCACCCATTATCGACGTCTTGCGACCGAGAGTGCCAATGTTGCGGGCTCGTCAAGACCCCCTCGTTTGAAGATGTCGACACAGGATGACGTTCTGAGAGATAGGATCATCGAGTTGGAGGAAGAGATTGTGTCGCTCAAGCCTCAGCCGGTGAGGGCAAACGTTCGCAGCACATCGTGTACTCGCGAAGAGCGCGAGAGAGGGATTACTTTCTACGAACTTGCGACTCGTTTGCCTGCGGCGAGCGGAGTCCTATTGACGCTCAGAGTGGTGTAGCCGTCTCGTCTAGTGGCGCCTCAGTGGGTGCCACAGTTAGAGTTAGTGGCGGAGGGGGATCTCGCTTTGCTAGTTTGGAATCGAGCTCGGAGGTTAGGCATCGCCGCCCCCGTGTTTCCTTGAACCGAAGCGCTCCCCTTCCGAAGAGGCACTAAACGAGTTGTGTTGTGTTCCCTTAAGTTATTGTAAAACCTTGCCGTAGCGTCGGTCTTGTTGTTTGTAGAGCTACTTTATTTGAATAAGAACCTTTGCTTTGTTTCTGATGTTGCGTAGGGAATATTGGCTTCATGTGTTGGACTTCGGCGATGTTTAAAATTTTGTTGTTTGTCTCTTCTTCCTTTCAGCTCAAGGCAGTAGCTCAGGACGTCGAGCCCACTCGCTCGGATGACCACGCTCGAGCCGAGGTAGGCTCGGGGATGACGAGGCCGTGCTTGGCGAGGTGCCGAGAGCGGCTTTATGAGGTCGAGCTAGGGTTGTGCCGAGCCGAAAGCGAGCGAAACCATCTTCAGCTCATCCTAGGTCAGCGAGACATCGAGATCCGGCGTCTGGAGAGCAGGATCGCCGAGATGACCCCCATAGGAGAGGACGAAGGTTCACCGACCGCCTTTAGCAACGCCCTTCGGATCCAGTGCGTTCGGCACAATGTGTCGAAAATAGAAGCGGAGAGGGACGATCTGCTTTCCGAGATTCATCACTTGCAGACTGTAAAGGCGGAGCTTCGGACGGAGGGAGAGGGACTGGCAGCCGAGGTTGCCAAAATGACGAGCGAACGGGACACTGATGAACGTTTTCAAAGCCAAGTGTAGTGGGTCGGCATTGTAATTTTTGTGCTTTAAGGCCTTGTAACCTCGTTGTATGGAAGAGTCGTTTTGCATTGTATGCTAATTATTAATAACATTTCTCTCCCGAACTTGCTTGTCCTTTGTAGCTTTGTGTAGTCGTTTTGTTTGTGACTGTGTTCATCGCGTCGGGGTCCCTCAGCCGACCGCTCGTTCGCGGTTCGGCGACATGACCGTTCGGCCAGTGGTGCCGAGCAGCGCTTCGGTCTCCTAATTTTGCGAACTTGCGGGATGAGTCGAGCCCTATCTAATAGTGGACTCGCTGACCATCGTAAGTGTAGTTCGACGGTCGTGGGAGCACTCCGACTTGCGAATTACCTGTAGCTCGCTTAGGAGCGAGCTTGCGAGGTAGAATCGAGCCAAGTGTTGGACTCCGGAACCATCGTTAGAATTCAACGATCGTGGGAGCACTCCGACTTGCGAATTACCTGTAGCTCGCTTAGGAGCGAGCTTGCGAGGTAGAATCGAGCTAAGTGTTGGACTCCGGAACCATTGTTAGAATTCAACGGTCGTGGGAGCAATTCCGAATGGCGACCCACTCCTAGCCTGCTTAGAAGCGAGCTTGCGGAGTAGAATCGAGCCAAGTGTTGGACTCCGGAACCATTGTTAGAGTTCAACGGTCGTGGGAGTAATTCCGAATGGCGACCCACTCCTAGCCTACTTAGAAGCGAGCTTGTGGAGTAGAATCGAGCCAAGTGTTGGACTTCTGAACCATCGTTAGAGTTCAACGGTCGTGGGAGCAATTCCGAATGGCGACCCACTCCTAGCCTGCTTAGAAGCGAGCTTGCGGAGTAGAATCGAGCCAAGTGTTGGACTCCGGAACCATCGTTAGAGTTCAACGGTCGTGGGAGCAATTCCGAATGGCGACCCACTCCTAGCCTGCTTAGAAGCGAGCTTGCAGAGTAGAATCGAGCCAAGTGTTGGACTCCGGAACCATCGTTAGAGTGAAGAGTAAAGGCAGAGAGATGTATGCAATTTTTATGAGTGAAACATGAAGAAACTTTCTTTATTGATGACTAAGTCGGCTGCTTCTAAAGTTGCGAGCCGTTATTACAAGAGAAAAACAAAAGAAAATTATTACAAGTAATAGGAGGGGAACGGTTCGACATCTTAAAGTGCTTAGGGAGGCGTCAGTGCTCTCTCTTGGTACTTTAAGAGATGGTCGGCATTCCACGTCCTTAGGATCTCCCTGCCTTCGAGGTCTTCTAGTCTGTATGTGCCGGGGCGGACTACTTTGGCGATTCTGTAAGGTCCCTCCCAATTTGAGGCCAATTTGCTCTTCTGACCTGGGAATGAGATGGCCAACTTTCGGAGGACCAGGTCCCCTTCTTTGAGGTCCGTGGGGCGGACTCTCTTGTTGTATGCCAACTCGATCCTCCTTCGGTAGCTTTGCTGGCGAATGACAGCTCTTTCTCGGATTTCGTCTATCAGGTCAAGACTGGCTCGGAGGTCTCTAGCGTTTTGCTTTTCTTCATAAGCTAATAGACGAGGAGAGGGTATTCCGACTTCTAGGGGGATGATGGCCTCGGACCCATAGGTGAGATTAAATGGGCTCTCTCCTGTGGGGGTCCGCTTTGTGGTGCGGTAGTTCCACAGCACGTTGGGAAGCTGATCGACCCATAACCCCTTGGAACACTTGTCTAATCTCTTCTTAATGCCGGAGAGGATCTGTCGGTTAGCATTTTCAGCTTGGCCGTTTGACTGGGGAAGAGATACGGAGGAGAACCTGTGTCGGATGGCAAGGTCTTCGCATAGAGCTCGGAAGGCAGTCCCAGTGAACTGTGTTCCGTTGTCTGTTATTAGGACCCTAGGGACGCCAAATCGGCAGATCACGTTCTTCCAGAAGAATTGAACAACCTTGTTCTCGGTGATCGTGGCCAAGGGCTCGGCCTCTATCTATTTCGAGAAGTAGTCGATCGCCACGACTAGGAATTTGAACTGTCTGGGAGCTGGCGGGAATGGCCCTAGTAAATCCATCCCCCACATTGCAAAGGGGATCGGACTTGATAGGGAAGTGAGTGGAGCTTGGGGTAGGCATCGGATGTCGGCATACTTCTGACAGGAGCTGCATTGCCGAACGTGTCGTTCGGTGTCTCGTAAGAGAGTGGGCCAGAAATATCCGTAATTCAACACTTTGCGGGCAAGAGCTCTAGACCTCGAGTGTGCCCCGCCGATGCCCTCATGAAGTTCTTGTAGGGCGTAGTCGGCTTGCCCAGGGGAGAGGCATCTCAGGTAAGGCCGGCCGTCCACCTGTGTGAAGGAGCGTTTATATAAGATACCTCCGATCAGTGTGTAACGCTCGGCTCGGGCTCTGACTCTTTGTGCTTCCTTGGGATCTTCGGGGAGGAGCCCGTCCCTTAAGAACTCGACGAGGGGTTTCATCCAGTTTTCCTCAAGCAGGACGGGCAGCGACTCTAAAGAGTCGGGGGTTTCATCCTCAATACTCGGCCTCAGAAGGACTTCTATCAAAACGGTCTGCTCGAGACCTTGAAGGGAGGAGGAGGCTAGTTTGGAGAGGGCGTCGGCCTGAGCATTTTCTTCTCGGGGGATTCTTTGGATGAGGGCTTCTTCAAACAGTGCCATGAGGCTCTTGACCTTGGCTAAGTATTTAACCATCCTGTCATCGCGTGCTTCATATTCGCCGAGGACTTGATTGACGACTAGCTGAGAGTCGATAAAGATCCGGAGGCATTGGGCCCCTGCATTTCGAGCCATTCCAAGGCCGGCTATGAGCGCCTCGTATTCTGCCTCGTTCGAGGCCTTGAAATTGATATGGAGGGAGTATTGGAGGATGAAGTCATCTGGGCCTGCCAGAATGACCCCTGCCCCGCTCCCCTCATTGCAGGAGGATCGGTCCACATAAACCGACCAGACGGGTGGTCCCTTCACTGTTTGGCTGGACTCGGGGATGGTACTCTCCACTATGAATTCTGCTAAGGCCTGAGCCTTGATCGTGGTCCGAGGCTGATAAGTTATATCGTGCTGGCTCAGCTCGATAGACCATTTCATAAGGTGACCCGAGGTCTCGGGCTTGTGGAGGGCCTGCTTCAGCGGTTGGTCGGTAAGGACGACCACCGAATGGGACTGAAATTATGGGCGAAGCTTTCTCGCGGCCATTACCAGGGCATAAGCCATCTTTTCTATCTTTGGGTAGCGGAGCTCGGCATCCCGAAGTACTTTGCTCACATAGTAGATGGGCTTTTGAGCCCGGTCTTCTTCCCTTACTAAAACGGCACTGAGGGTCTGCTCGGAGACTTCCAGGTAGAGGTAGAGGGGTTCGCCAGGAATTGGTTTGCTGAGGAGGGGAGAATTGACGAGGTAAGCCTTGAGCTGGTCGAAGGACTCCTGTTGCTGTTGCCCCCATTCAAAACCTTTAGCCCCCCTGAGGGCTTTGAAGAAGGGGAGGCATTTCTCCTCAGACTTTGAGAGAAAGCGGCCTATGGCGGCCAGGCGGCCTGTTAACCTCTGAACTTCCTTAACATTCTTGGGAGGGGCCATGTCTAGTATGGCCTTGATCTTCTCAGGGTTTGCTTCTATCCCTCGTTGGCTGACCATGAAGCCGAGGAACTTCCCTGACGAGACACCGAACGCACACTTGTTCGGGTTGAGCCTCATATTGTGTTTCCTCAAAACATCAAACGCCTCCTGGAGGTCGGTTACATGATCGGGACCTCGGATGCTTTTTACAAGCATGTCGTCAACATATACTTCCATGTTACGGCCGATCTGAGCTTGGAAAACCTTGTTGATGAGGCGTTGGTATGTGGCACCTGCATTCTTCAAACCGAACGACATGACTCTGTAGCAATAGAGGCCTTGGTCGGTCACAAACGAAGTCTTTGGAATATCCGGAGGGAACATCCGGATCTGATTGTAGCCTGAGAAGGCGTCCATGAAGCTGAGGAGCTCATGTCCCGAGGTGGCATCAATCAGAGTGTCAATACTCGGAAGAGGGAAGGGATCCTTGGGGCAAGCCTTGTTGAGGTCGGTAAAATCAATACAAATCCTCTAGGTCCCATTGGACTTCTTCACCATTACTACATTTGACAACCACTCAGGGTAGTTCACCTCTTGTATGAACCGTGCCTTCAAGAGTTTGTCCACCTCCTCTTTTATACCAACTGGCGCTCGGGGGCAAACTTGCGTCTTTTCTGCTGAACTGGTTTGGACCCTGGAGTAACACTGAGGTGATGGACTAAGAGCTCTTCGGAAATTTTGGGCATGTCTTCTGCTGACCAAGCGAAGAGGTCTCGGTTCCTTCGGATGCACTGTACAATGTCCGAGCATAGGGCAGACGGGAGGGTCTTGCTAACAAAGAACTTGCGAGTTGGGTCCTGCTCAGAGAAGAGCACTTCCTCCAATTCATCCACTGGCTCGGATGTCGGTCGGGCAGCATCCTGGGGGATTTCAAGAGTTTCTAAGGAGAGGACGGGTCCGAGGGTAGAGGTCATATAGCACTTGCGGGCCTGCTCTTGATTGCCCTTTACTTCCCCTACTCCGGCCCGAGTGGGAAACTTCATTTTGAGGTGGTAGGCAGAAGGAACGGCTTCTAGAGCTGCTAAGCCGGGTCGGCCTAGGATGACATTATAAGCTGTGGGGACGTCTACAACCATGAAATCCATCGCCTCCGTACGGGTAGTAGGAGTTTTGCCAGCGGTTACGTCGAGGGTGATCACCCCTTCAATAGTCACTGGCACTCTCGTGAACCCGTGGAGCGTGTAGCCTGCGGGCTTGAGTCTATCTCGGGAGAGTTTGAGGCCCTTGAATGCGGCGAGGAAGAGGATGTTAACGGAACTGCCATTGTCCACTAGGATCCTCTCCACTTTGAAGTTCGCCATGTGGAGGTTGATGACAAGTGCGTCACAGTGAGGGGTTCGGACGCCCTCAAGGTCTTCGTCTGAGAATGTGACGAGCACTCCGAGGCCTTTGGGAGGAGGAGTGGCGCAGACCGAATTGACTTCTCTAATGAATGCCTTTCGAGAGGAGTTCGAGGAGCCCCCCATTAGGCCCCCATGAATGAGGTGCAGGACACGCTCCTCTTCGAAGTCGGGCGTTTCATCGCGCTCCGGACGCTTATTAGCCCCCCGAGGCGGGGGAGGAAGGTCGGCTCGGTCCTTTCTCACGAATTTGGCCAGCTGCCCCCTCTGGATGAGGGCTTCTATCTCATTCTTCAAGGCCCGACAATCATTGGTGTCGTGGCCATGGTCCCGGTGATAGCGGCACCACTTTTCTTTATCCCTTCTTTTGACGAGGGTGTTCATTTTTGGAGCAGGGGGTATGATTCCTTCTTTTTCAACTTCCATCAGGATGGTGGAGACGTTGGTGGTGAGAGGAGTAAATTTCTCGAATCTGGGGGGAGGTCGGCGCTGGCCGGCATTATCCTTCTGGAGCTTCTTTGCTCCTTCATCTTCTGTTCCCTTCCTCTTAAACCCAGAGGAAGACTCCTCCAAGTTAGGGCGGTGCTCGGCTTCTTCGGCCCGGATATATTTTTCGCTTCGGAGGAGGAGGTCAGAGAAGCTTTGTGGGGGCTTCTTGGTGAGGGAGGAGCGGAGGCTGGAGTTGAGGACATTGGATTGAAATGCTGCTGCAGCGACCGACTGGTCGAGGGATGCTATGGACCGGGTTTCAGCTGTGAACCTCTTCACATAGACTCTTAACTTCTCACCCTTCTTCTGGTGGAGGTACAATAGCGAGATGCTGGTCTTCTCAGTTCTACGGCTACTTACAAAATGGGTGACGAAGAGGGTCTCGAATTGCTCGAAGGAGAATATCGAGGATGGGGCAAGGCGAGAGTACCATTCTCGAGCCGGGCCCTTGAGAGTTGCGGGAAAGGTTTTGCAGAGGAAGGCATCAGAAGCTTGGTGGATGAGCATTAGGGTCTTGAAGCTTTCGATGTGATCGACGGGGTCAGTCTCCCCGGAGTAGGTTTCAAATTGAGGGGGTTTGAAGCCGATCGGCACAGGTGCATCCATTATGGTTCGGGAGAAGGGAGGTCTGCTAGGACGAAGGGTCCTTCCTCTGAGCTCTTCTTCTCGGTCTAACTGACCCAGGCACCTCTCCATTTCATGGAGACGGCGGTACACAGCGTCGTCCCTTCGACGGTAATCAGCCGAGCCCCTAGACTCGTCTTCATAGGAGGAAGAGCGGGGGCTGCGACGACGGTAGCTCCTGGAACGGCGAGGACTTGGTTCATGTCTAGAGTTGTTGGGAGCTGGAGGAGGAGATGGGGACCGTCGGCGAGGACTCCGGACTGGAGAAGAGGGAATCTTCGGAGCATTGGTATTGGGACGGAGATTGAGAGCTTGCAGGACGGTCACTTGGAACTGCTGGTACTCGGCACGGGTGATGGGTGCCTCATCGTTCCTAGGCTGTTGTCGACCTGCGGGGGAGTGTGGTCTTCTTCTGTGATGCTCGGAAGACTCTCTCCGCCCCCTTCTGGTAGGGGACCTTCTGTGTTCCCGGCGGTAAGGAGATCGCTCATCCGGACGGTGTTGGTGGGAGGTTCTCTCTCGGGCCCACTTTTCATCCAGATGGCTACGAAGATCCTCATCCTTCTGCCGATGGAGGACGGTGTTGTGGTGACCAGAGGCTCGGGGATGATGGGAGGCCATAGAATCTAAAGAGGCATTGTGGATGGAGACATGGTCCGGGTGGAGAGGCTGTTTCTGCAGGTTAGGACCCTTAGGAGGTGGCTGATTCTGAGGAGGAGGAAGGTCCTATTGGAGCGGGTCATCCGCTGGAGGAGGAAGTTGCCCCTGCTGTTGGGTAGGTTGAGGGGGAACTTCCTGCTGCTGATCGGGATTGGGTCCTCGGTTGGACCCTTTGGATCTGACTTTCCTAGGAGGCATGGCCGGAGAAGATCTGACCAACGGGAAGAGGGGAGGTTGCTATTCATTAGTTTCCCACAGACGGCGCCAATCTGTTGCCGCTAAATTCGGTGTGGGGCAAACATATAGTATTTGTGGATTCTTAGGGAAACTGAATAGCAAACCTGCGTACCTGTTCTGTCGGAGTTGGACCGCTGACTCCCACCGCACACCTGCAAAAAGTGCGAGACACCGGGGTTGTTCCCGGCGACGCACCCTCCGACGCTCAAGTCAGTAATCAGGGAAGATTATGAAAGAGCGTGAAAACTGGAGAAAGATTGATTTCCTCTTAATGGAGATGGATGGGGGGTATTTATAGGCGCCGCTGGGAGCAGATTAGGAATGTAATCCCCCTGTGGTTAGATAGGGAATGTAATCCCTAATCCCCAGTGAAAGGATAGATACGAATCAGGGCCGTTGATTAAGATTAATCAGAAACCCTAATTCTATCCTTTCTGGACCGGGTTTATTGCGGGTTGAAACCCGCACCCGGTCGAGGTGAATCCGTTCGCGGGTTAGTGGGTTTCCATCAAGGAGAACCCGTACCCGCTTCAGACCAATTGGTAGGTGAAATTACCGTTTTATCCCTGGGCTTCAAGATTCGTACCCGATTAGGACGGTTCCGATTAAACCCCATTTTTAGCCATATCACCACCTATCCTATATTATGATTCTAGCAAGTTAGGTACTGTTCTATATTTCCACTAAATAGGATTGAATGACACTAAGATTACAAATTCAAGTGGTTTTACAAGTTGATTGATTGTATGTGCACCAATCCTGATCTTAGATATTATTATAGTCCCATATTGGTTGTGGAGTTGTTTTGATATTTGTTCTCCTCCTATATATATGTGATATTGTACTAGGTTGAACTCAATTCAATATTCAATATTGTTTTCATCTCTCTGATTAATCTTAACATGGTATCAGAGCCAATTACTCAAAAAAAATTTTCTCTTAAAATTTTTCCATCTAAAAATCCTCAAATTCCAACAGCCAAAGTTATACAATTTTTTTTTCCCAAAACCCAAGATCTCAAACACAAAAAAAAAAAAAAAAAAAAAAAAAAATCGAGATCATTGTCGCCTTCAACCTAAAAATCCAATCAAGATCTTTCGAAAACCCACTGTCGTCTTCAACCTAAAAATCCATTGTCGTCTTCAACCTCCCGCAGCACTGTCGTCTTCAACCTTATCCACTGTCGTCTTCAACCTCCCGCAGCACTGTTTTTTCAACCATCGTCGTCATTCATCCAGACGACCCAAAATCGCCGACTCCTGAACTCCCGTCGAGATCCCGTTGAGATCCACAACCGATCTGGCATCGCCTCCCCTCTCTTCGCTCAATCTCAGGCCCTCTCCCCTTCCACGGGTCTCCTTAACCTCGGCAAGCCAGAGATCGACCCCATCCCGTTTCAGGATCCCATCTCCCTCTGATTCTCCTCCGACGATCCCTTCAACCCGGCACAAGTCTGAGCCATCCTGACCTTCCTCATCCTCCTCTTCTCCCTCTCCCTCCTCCACTTCCGCCTCCACAAATTACCAAAAAACCCTAGCCCCTCTCTACCCGACCTGTTCTCCAAAAAAAAATATTCAAAATAATAATAATAATAATAATAATAATAATAATAATAATAATATATATATATATATACAGATACTACTACTTGATGGAATCTCAGTCTCTCCTACATATTTCCGCCTCCACTGCCTTCCGATGCAACCACCTCGCGTTCCTCCTCCAGATTCAAACAGCAGCAGCGTCACTTTCAGTCTGCCTCCGGCCTCCTACATTCTCCTAACATAATTCCTTACCCTACCCTACCTCTACTTCCGACACCGGTAACACCATCCTGCTCCCTACCTTGATCTAGACACCTGCAGCATTTCCCTCCACATTGTGCTCTTAGTCACAGCAGCGCTAGTCTTATTTCTCTTCGCAGTGCTTCTTCCCTCACATCCTCGGCCATGCCCGTTACTCCAACCTTGCCGTCTCCTGCTGATTGGGCTAATCTTCAACAACGCCCCACTCAGCTGGAACTACAGCTCATGGGACAGTCAATCAATGCTGGCTCCTCTGCTCCTGCAATTTCTGCCACTCCCGATATGAATTCGTTCTAGATTTTAGATTCTAGTGCATCACATCATCTCACTAGTAATCAGACATTATTCAACACCTGCACAGCACTTCTTTCTCACTCTCCATCTCTCCACAGCTGATGACTCACCACTTCTTATTACACTCAGGGACAATTAGCTCCCCCACTCTCCCATTACCATATGTTCTTTATGCTCCTCATTTATCACTAAACCTTATTTCTATTAGTGCGTTGTGCGATAGTGGTTTTGTCGTTACTTTTGACTCTTTAGGTTGTTCTATTACTGATTCCTCCACCGGTGAGGAGTTTGGGCGTGCTAGTCGTCAGGATCGTCTATATTATCTAGATTTTCTTCGTGCACATCACTCTCCTTCTAGTTTTGCCGATATTGTTTTCTCTGATGTTGATCTGTGGCACAGACGTTTAGGTCATATTAGCGCATCACGACTCCAAACTATAGCTCGTAGTGGTGCCCTTGGTTCTCTCACTTTTAAATATTTATCTGATTGTCAGGATTTTCATTTGGCCAAACACATTGCCATACCCTTTAGTCACAAAAGAACTTCTGAAACCACTCATCCTTTTCAACTTGTTCATTCTGACATATGGGGACCCTCTCCCGTACCTTCGTAGAAAGGCTATCTCTATTATGTTGCCTTCATCGATGACTTTACTAGACATATATGGATTTTTCTTATGCGCCAGCGATCTGAGATACCTGATATTTACCGGTTCTTTACAACTATGATTCACACTCAGTTCGGTGTGCACATTAAGAATTTTCGATCAGACAGTGCACATGAGTACACTTCCACCACTATGAGATTGATCCTTCAGTCTCACGGTACCCTTTTTCAGCAATCATGTCCTCACACACATGAGCAGAATGGTGTAGCTGAACGCAAGCATCGTCACATCCTTGAGACGGCTCGTACTTTTTTACTCTCCTCTTCTGCTCCTCGTTCTTTCTGGGCTGAAGCTATCATAACCTCTGTTAGTCTCATCAACATTACTCTCTCGTCTGTCCTAACTGGTACGACGCCTTATGAGGCTCTTTATCACTCACCTCCCGACTACAGTATGCTCCGTACCTTTGGGTGCACTTGTTACGTCCTTCTACTTCCTACTGAGCGCACGAAGCTCTCCGCTCATGCTGCTAAGTGCGTTCACCTAGGTCTCAGTCCCGAACACAAATGTTATCGTTGTTTTGATCCATCAGCGGGTCGTGTCCGCATTTCTCGATATGTAACCTGCAAGACTCCCCTTACTACCTGACTCTCCCTGAGGATACTAGATTTCTCGATTCCCCAGTTGTTGCTAGCCCCCCGACTTCATCTTCCCACATTCCTTTTGATCCCACTCCTCTGGCTCCATTCTCATCTCCTGCCGTCCTTACACCTGTTGTTCCCCCTACCGAAACACCACCTACATCCCCACAACAGCTAGCACCCACCCCACCCACTGTTTTAAATTATCTCCGATACGGTCGAAATTTTGGTCGAAATTTCGTTTCGGTTAGCTTGCCGATACGAAATCACATATTTTATACTCTATATCGTTTTGGACCGAAATGTGTAGATTTCGGCCGAAATTGCCAAAATATCGGCCGAAATATTATCGAAATTAGTGAAATATTAGCCGAAATAGATATAAATGTTATTGTGAATATATATAAAAAATTTGTTTTACTTTTTGAATATGTCTTTCTAAATATGACCTTAAGCCAAGATAATGTGAGGATTTTCGTCTCGCTGTTGTTTGTATATATGCAAAGTCAAGTAAGTTTAATAATTAAAACAATTTTTCTAATCAATGCAAATTCAATTTAGTTATATATTTATATTACATTCTCTTTTATTTTGTTGTTAAATTCTGTAAATATCTACTGTAATTGATTCATGTCATTAGTTACATATACAGTATTTTATTAGATAAATGACATGTAGGACATATAATATCTTATTTAGTAACAAAAAAATATTTATTGGGAATAGGTAATGAACATCCGATATGATCACATTTTCCCGAGATCTCCTCCGATATCTCCGATCCGAGACGAAACACCTCTTGCCGAGACGTGTCCGAAATCCGAGATTTAAAACCATGACCCCACCTACTTACCCACCGACACATGCACCTACTCTACCGTCCTTCCCCCCCACACCCTGTCAGTCCACCACCTCTTCGTCAGTTAACCCGTTCCACTTCTGGTATTCCTCCGGCACGTTATACACCTGATGCCACTAGTCCTTCTGACCAGTTTGGTTTTGCCATCCTAGCTTCCTACTCACCACAGTATCATGCATATCTCACTGCTATACACTCTACACATGAGCCCAGAACCTATCAAGACGCAATTCAATATCCTGAATGGATGAAAGCTATTGCAGAGGAATTCAGTGCATTTGATCAGACTGGCACTTGGGATGTTGTTCCTCTGCCAGAGGGCGTTCAGCCTATTAGCTGCAAGTGGATCTTCAAGGTAAAATATCAACCTGATGGATCTATTGAGCGGCACAAAGCTCGTCTAGTAGCCCGAGAATTTACTCAGGAGCATGGCATTGATTATGATGAGACCTTTGCTCCCGTTGCACAGATGATTACTGTTCGCACTCTTCTTGCTGTTGCAGCCATCCGTCAATAGCCGTTATACCAGATGGATGTGAAGAATGCTTTTCTTCATGGTACCTTATCTGAAGTGGTTTATATGCATCCTCCTCCCGGTCTTACTACTCCTCGTCATGTTTGCAGACTATGTCGTGCTATATATGGTCAGAAACAGGCCCTTCAAGCCTGGTTTGAGTGTTTTTGGCTTGTCATCACCAAGGTTGGCTTTCGTCAGAGTTCCCATGACCATTCCATGTTTATGCGGTCATCACCGCAGGGGAGGGTACTTCTACTACTATATGTTGATGATATGATTATTACTGGGAATGACTCTGCCGACATTGTATTCACCCAGAAATACCTTCACCAGCAGTTTCATATGAAAGATCTTGGTAAGCTACATTACTTTTTGGGTTTAAAGATTGCTCATGGATCTCAGGGAATACTCATTTCTCAACAGAAATACACATCAGATATTATTTCCGCTGCATGTCTCTCTGACAGTCGATCAGCCGATACACCCTTAGAGCTTCATGTGAAGCTTCGTCCTACAGATGGTGAGCTCCTTCCTGATCCCACTAGATACAGGCAGATTGTTGGATGCTTGTCTACTTATGCATGACCAGACCCGATATTGCTCACGCAGTCAGTGTTATTAGTCATTTTGTTTCCGCTCCTACATCAGTTCACTACGGTGCTCTTCTTCGGACCTCAGATATCTTCGGGGTACTATCACTCGCTCATTATTCATGCCTTCTATATCTAAACTAGAGCTCAGTTGCATATTCTGATTCAGATTGGGCAGGTGATCCTACTACCAGAAAGTTTACCACAGGTTTCTGTCTATTTCTTGGTGATTCGTTGATCTCATGGCGAAGTATGAAACAGGCAGTTGTTGCATGTTCCTCTACCGAGGCTGAGTACAGAGCAGTGACAGCTACTACTAGAGAGATTGTTTATGTTCGTTGGCTGTTATCAGATATGGGTGTCACTCTTACAGGAGCTACTCCTCTTCATTGTGATAACCGGAGTGCATTGCACATTGCAAGCAACCCGGTCTTTCATGAGCGAACGAAGCATATAGAGATTGATTGCCATTATGTTCGTGAGCGCTTTGAGGCAGGGACCATTTCTCTCCATTCTGTTACCTCTTCCCAGCAGACTGCAAATTTCTTCACCAAATCCCATACTGTTAAGAGATTTAGATACTTAGTAGGCAAACTCACACTGTTTGACCCATCGTAAGTTTGAGTGGGGGTGTTAGATATTATTATAGTCCCATATTGGTTGTGGAGTTGTTTTGATATTTGTTCTCCTCCTATATATAGGTGGTATTGTACTTGATTGAACTCAATTCAATATTTAATATTGTTTTCATCTCTCTGATTTATCTTAACACCTGGAACAAATGGAAATTATCTGTACATTTAATACTCTTACAGTTTACTATAAAAGAAGTGAGAGTTTGTGGTAGTACAGCCTTAAAAAATCAATTGTAGTACAATATACATGTATCCATTCTTCTAGTTATATCATAATTTTATTATTTATTTGCACATGTAGAACATGCCTAAAAAATATAGTAAAGTTTGTGGTGTGATTCTAGATCCATCTTTCAGATTTTGTTTTGTTCATGAAATGTATGGATTATATGTAACACATGGCATTGTCCTTGATAATAGAACTTGAGACAGGCATCTCGTGCACTCAGCTAGGGTAAAACTATGATTCTGTCTGGTGTTGCTGAACCGAACAAATTACATAGTCAGGAATTGCTTGACAAGTTGGCGGTTGGAATGGAGGAACTCCAACGGATTGTTGAAGATAGGAATAGAAGTGCAGTGGCACCTACGCAGAAAGAGCTTCTCCAGTATGTTGGAGGGTAAGTAAAAATGTTCAAATTATTTGATTTCAGCGACTGCTCTAATTTTTAGTTCTTAAAACAGACCCAAATTTCATCTACTTCAGTGCAGATACGTGTTTCACATGATATATCTGCATTTTATCTATCATCCAGTCTAATCTGCATGGCTGGTAGTAAATACTCCCTCATGGTTTGATCCCTATATTTCGAATGTAAATTCCAGACCACGATATTTGTGGTGCTAAGACCAAAACTAATGGAAGTTTAAAGCATTAAATAATCAACAGAGGGCATATGACATACGTCCAAATAGATTATATATTATACTGTGAGAGGTCCTAACTTTCCATTTACCTGCAAATAAAAGACTTCATGTACCCTCCCCCCAGTTAGAGTTTAAAAAACGATTTGAGAGTATTTTGTCATTTCCTCTGGCCCTTAAGTTGGCCTTGGCTACTAATAAGCCTCTTTGCATGTATTTTGCAATAGGTTTTTCAATCAGATGGTGTTTATTTATATTTTGACAGAGTTTCCAGATCTTTTATCAAACTATTGCTCACAAATTTCTTTCTGTCACTTCATAGTCTGGTAATAAATATTGAGAATGATCACCCTCAATTCCCTGCTTCTAGAATTGCTCGTGTCTATTTCAACATGAAGCCATGAGACCCAAATTAGGATAGCTTTTGGAGCCTTCTTAAGGGGCACAGATCTCATATATATACACCCTTGTCATTGACTGCAGCTGAGATTCTCCTGGGACATTGGATTTCTGCAGTGTTGAAGAGGACATGGTGGATGGTTTCCCATACGAAGTGCCAGAAGAGTGTAGAAGTATGCCGCTCTTGAAAGGGAGGGCGACTGTGGACATGAAGGTTAACGTCAAGGACAATCCTAATGTACAGCACTGCGTGTTCCGTATTGTTCTAGATGGGTACAATGCTCCAGTAACAGCAGGAAACTTGGTGGACTTAGTGGAGAGGCACTTCTATGATGGCATGGAGATTCAAAGAGGTAGATCCTGAGCTTGTCATTTTTTCTTCTAAAGATTAGATTAAGTAGCATTAAATAAAGCTCTCATCATATATATGGGGTTGGTTGGGGAGCATAAATTTGATGAAGATCAGCAAGTTGTAGAGTCAAAATACTGGCAATAGAACTACATATGAGAATGGGGGGTTGGCATCGTAGACTCGTTCAGTGTTGGTTTTGGATACCCAAAAATCACTTCTTAAATTGTAAACCACCTTTAGGCTTGAACTAGGTGTTTGCTTAAACAAACTCAAAGTGTGCAAGAAGCACTCACCCAGTGGTTGTTCCATCATTTTTCCCACCACAGATTAATTAGTGCTTTTTTATAACCGAAGTTTTTACCTCTTCAAAAACCTCATTTTAAAGTAACTTTGTTGCATGTATACATGTTCTCGCACACTCAACACATATTCTACCAACTGAAAATTTGTGGAGATGTTCGAAAGAAAGTAGTAGTTGCTAGATAAAATATTTATAGTCATAGTGATCATCATATCCTTACGCGAGAAAATTTATTCTTGGTCTATTCGAATATGGCTGGTTTGTATTGTTGAAGTTGCATGATGGTACTTCTTAACTAATCGCTTGAAGAAAATGATCACTGTATTCGTGTATGTAATTGCTCCATTTCAAGTTCATAAACATTTTTAATTCTAAACCGGCATTGTACTGTTGCAGCTGATGGATTTGTTGTTCAAACTGGAGATCCTGAGGGCCATTCCTTTAGAGCTTACGGTTTCTGGTGACAAAGATCCTGTCTATGGTGCAACTTTGGAAGTAAGTTTCCCATTCTATCATGTTATACCTTGTTTGAGCTCATTGCAGATATTATGACCGTCATCCTTATTGTATTTATTCGGGTATCTGCTTCACCAGTTCCTTAAACCACATTGAAGAAAAAAATGTTTCCCTTTTTTCTTTTAAAATCTGTGCTTTGTAACGAACATAGCTTTTAAAAAAAAAATTGATTGTAATTTCTGTCATCTGTCAGGAACTTGGGGCGAATACAAAGCTCAAACGCGTCTTCCTTTCAATGCATTTGGGACTATGGCTATGGCTATATTTCAGTTTGTCCCCTATTTTGTTTAATTAGGATTTGTCTTTTTCCTCAGGCTCAAGCTATGTTTCAAATTAACCCGAACTCTGCAGTTATTGCCATATACTTCTGCTGATACTAGAGTAATTTCCAAAATGTTTTATGTTATTGAAAGATCAGAAAGATGCTTACTATTCAGCTATATACACGAACAAGATCATATACATATTTTTTTATTTTATAGTAGCAGTACTGATGTAAAACGTAATCCTAAATAGAGAATTTCTAAGAATTCTAAAGAATTAATTTTACCGACATGTAATGCGGATCAAGTTAGAAATTAAAACAGTTAATCAGTTCAATAAATTTTCAAAAATTGAATTAAGTTAACAGACCCAATTAATGATTCTATTCCAACAATCAATAATTATATCGTTCTTAGCAAGTAAAAGATGCAATAGTGATTTGTACCCTAATTAGCAACTAGAAACGCCCACTCTCAATATTTGTGGATGACAGATAAATCAAATAATATAATAGAGACGATAGAGCAGTAATTCAAATATTTGAGAAGTAGAAAGAGGTTACCAGCTCGAAAAAATTTTTGCGAAACGGATCCCACAGCCAATCAGAATCAAAGAACTGGATCGGATCTGTGACAAATAGTAGCAACAACGATCCCCTCTTGTTCCTCGAACATGAAACACCAAAAACTAAAAATGGAAAAATTCGTTTCGAATCTGGATCTTCTGATCTGAACTCGGGTCGAAGGAGAGAGTTGTGGTCCAACAGCGAAGGCGGCGACGGTTGCGGGATCGAGCAGCACAGGGAGGAGTCTGGGTGTGGAGAGGTCGCAAAGGTTTGGGAGTGCTTCGGGGTGACGGGGGAAAGGGAAGGTGATGGGTGCAGGCAGTCGACTTTGGGTGTCCAGGAAGGAGGGTGGTGCTGCGGGGATGAGGGAGGTAGGGTTAGGTTTGGGGCGCTTCGGGGTGGTGGAGAGAGTTGAAGTGGTGGTTATGGGGATGGTGGAGGAGGTTGACGACGGCGATGGAGATGGGGGTCGATGCAGGGGAGAAGATGATGAGAGATTAGATTAGGGATTAGGATGCAGGGGAGAAGATGATGAGAGATTAGATTAGGGATTAGAATTAGGTTAATAATTTGGGTATTTTGGATTTTTTTAATTTAGAAATTTGGGATATTTTTAGAGTTTATCACAAACCCTAATAATTGGATCTCAATTGTATCACACAAAGGAGACATGAAGAGCAAAACTCAACACAATATATATATATATATATATATATATATATATATATATATATATATACTAGATTTGTTTGTGGGCACGTGCTTACGGCACGTCTTCGGAACGATACAACACATGAAAAGCTCTGTAAATAGTAAAACAACAATTATGTAGTTCAAGTTTGAATAGTATGATAATAATTAGTTGTAAATAAAAGTCCACGTCTCTATTAGTATATGTCGAAAAATAATTATGAATGAGGGTGTAAAATCTAACTTCTTAGAACTTTAAGTGTGGAAAATGATGAAATTTAACTGTTGAAGAGATATTTGCTATTTTCAATATAACACGTGCAATAAAAAAAGTATAAAAATTCTAAAAATTTTACAAACCTGACATTTTAAAATCTAAATTTCTAAGTAAATAAAGAAAGAATGGGAGAGAGAGGGGGGAGAGAGAAAGAGATAAATATGAAAAAGTAAAGAGAGAAGAGAGAGATAGTAATAAAGTAATGAGTTTTTTAGTTTTGGAGGGAAAATTTTAATTTTGGGGTTTGAAATTTTGAGCGGAAAAATATGTTTTGTAAGAATCAATCTAGGCCATTGACTTTAGGGGAGATTGAATGAGAGCCACTTGATAGTTTTCTTTGTAATTTATTTTATATATATATATATATATATATATATATATATATATATATATATATATAATGGGTAAAAGGGTTATGAGCAACTTGCTCATTTAGTAAATGAGCAATTGATGATGTGGCATACATGTGATTGGAAAAGTCTTAAAAAGGTTAGTTGTCCAATGTATCACATGCATGCCACATCATCAATTGCTCATTTACTAAATGAGCAAGTTGCTCATAACCCTTTTACCCTATATGTATATATATCTCTATCTCTACTATTATAATGGGAGAAGGCCTTAGTGGTATTTGTCATTAATTTTTTTTTTTTTTTTCATTTTGTCATTTTGAAGCCAAATGACTCATTTTGGTAAATATTTTCGAAAGTGGACCAGTTTGGTAAATAGTTTCGGCAGTGGATCAGTTTGGAAATTATTTCCTCTTTTTTTTTGTCTTTATCCTTTTTCCTCCGCGTGCACGTGCGAAAGTGGACCAGTTTGGTAAATATTTTTGACGGTGGATCAGTTTGGAAATTATTTTCCTTTTCTTTTTCCTTCTTCCTCCACGTGCATCGCACGTGCATGATACTAGTATATATATATATATATATATATATATATATATATATATATATATATATATAGAGAGAGAGAGAGAGAGAGAGAGAGAAGTGAGCCTCATATAGAATATGAGGAAATTTTCTTCATACAAAGTGATTATACTCACTTGGTGGGGCCCTTATGGAAGATCCACTCTGTCCATCATGTTTATCATACTAATGGATGTACGTGTATAAAAAATCAAGTGGTTTGGAGATCATTCACCCATGCATCATGTGGTTGAAAAATGAACGATTTTAATAGTAACACAAATTGAACCACAAATTGGACCCACATGATGCATGGGTGAATGACCTTCAAACTACTTGATTTTTTTTACACATACATCTATTAGCATGATAAAAATGATGGACGGACTGGATCTTCCATGAGGGCCCCACCAAGTGAGTATAATCATTTTGTATGAGGAAAATTTTCTCATACAAATATGAGGCTCACATTACTCATATATAAATATATATATATATATATATATATATATATATATATATATATAAATCAAGTGGTTTGGAGGTCATTCGCCCATGAATTAAACCACAAATTCATTTTTCAAGTTTATGGGTTTATGGGTTTTGAAGAAAGACCCAGTTTCCATTTCAGACCCATTTATAGGTGAAATTAATGTTTTACCCTTGAGCTTTAAGATTCGTGCCAGATTTGAATGGTTCCGATTTAACCCTATTTTTAGCCATGTCACAAGCCCCCCACTCCTGAAGACTGAGTTTGATCAGCCTTTGAGGAGTAGTTTTACTGATTTAATGACTTGCGGGGTTGTATCGGAGTCCAAATGAGGGGTTTCGGATCTTATACGAGGCATGATGATGTTTTTCTGAGTTGGTAGCACATTCAAGATTGTCCTTGAGCTCTTCTGAATTTTTAGTGATTTTCCACGATTTTAAAAATATTTTTCGGATCATTTATTCTATTTTGCAAATCGGTGATTTATTTTTTAGAGCATTAATTAATTATTCTAAGCAATAATTATTTACCCAGGGGTCAAAAATATTTCCCCGAATTTATAATTATTTTTTAGAATTTTTAATTAATTTTCCTGAATTTTTAATCATTTTTTCGCAATTTTAAAATAAATAATTCGAATTTAATAAATAAGAAATAGATTTTTATACATATTTATGACGTGGCAAGATCTGGACCGTCCATCAGCTAGGAGCACGAATATCTGAGTGATCTGACGGCTCGAGTAGCTCGAAGTCGCCTTTTCCCCATGCGGAAGCCGGTGCCCCGGTAGCTTGGCAATGTGGCTCAGTAGCTCGGCACTGTAGCTCCGGGCGCCTTTTCCCTAATGGGCATCTCGGCATCTCGGCAGAGTATCTCGGTAGTTCTGTGCTTCGTGGGTTGCCGAGCTATGTGGCTAGATCTGGAGCGTCCATCACGGCGCGAATCACAACGCGCGAGGCTCTGATCACGAGAAAATGTGTTTTTATCATTTTGTGGATGTGGCAAAATCTGAGCCGTCCATCAGCTTTTGGCGCGAATCTTGGGACAATCTGACGGTCGGAGGCATTTTTTCTCCAATACGGAGGTCGATGCCCCGGTAGCTCGGTAGAGTAGCTCGGTAGCTTGGTGCTACGTGGGCTGCCGAGCTACGTGGTTAGATCTGGAGCGTCCATCATGGTGCGAATCACGACACATGAGGCTCAGATCACGAGAAAATGTGTTTTTGTCGTTTTGTGGTCGTGGCGAAATCTGAGCCGTCCATCAGCT
This sequence comes from Hemerocallis citrina, assembly GCA_017893485.1. Lineage (NCBI taxonomy): Eukaryota > Viridiplantae > Streptophyta > Magnoliopsida > Asparagales > Asphodelaceae > Hemerocallis > Hemerocallis citrina. Next base: position 148,715,644 of record CM030368.1, on the reverse strand, counting down.
TTTGGCACGAATCTTGGGACGATCTGACGGTCCAAGGAGTTTAGAGGCATTTTTTCTCCAATATGGAGGTCGGTGCCCCGGTAGCTCGGCAGAGTAGCTCGGTAGCTCGGCGCTACGTGGGCTATCGAGCTACGTGGCTAGATCTGGAGCGTCCATCACGGTGCGAATCACGATGCATGAGGCTCAGATAACGAGAAAACGTGTTTTTGTCGTTTTGTGGTCGTGGCAAAATCTGAGCTGTCCATCAGCTTTTGGCGTGAATCTTTGGACGATCCGACGGTCCAAGGAGCTCGGAGGCATTTTTTCTCTAATGTGGAGGTCGGTGCCCCGGTAGCTCGGCGTTGTAGCTCGGGGCACCTTTCCCCGAATGGGCATCTCGATAGCTTGGCAGAGTAGCTCAGTAGCTCGGCGCTACGTGGGCTGTCGAGCTACGTGGCTAGATCTGGAGCGTCCATCACGGCGCGAACATCACATCAAGGTAAATATATATATTTTCAGTTATATATATATACTTTTCAAGATGTCTAGAGTGTCATGGGTATTAGGGATTATATTGGAAGGATTTGTTTGGTTCAGAGTAGATCTAAGAATAAAATGTGTGGTTCAGATCTTAAAGTATTTGATGGATTTGTATGGTCCATACTAGATCTAAGATATAATAAAATTTAGATGTGTGGTCCAGATCTGCTCTTGACAGATTTATTCTTGTTTTTATAATATATATATATATATATGTATATACACACACACACACATACACACACACACACACACACACACACACACTATTTATACATATTTGGCAACTCAAATGATAACTATGAGTGTAGAACTTAGAGCTATTTTTGAGAAAAGTTGTTTTTGGGTTGCCAAAAATGAGAATTTCAACCCTCCATGGGTGGAGTTGCTCTTACCAGATCAGCTTACAACAACAACAAAGCATTTTTCCCAACTAATTGGGGTCGGCTACATGAATCCCGGTTTTCCATTCTCCCCGGTTTAGCGCAATATCTTCTGTAAGGTCACAAGCTATCATAATTTTTCTCACCGTTTCCACCAAAGTAAGTTTAAGTCTTCCCCTACCCCTAACTCAACTCTCAATACTTATCAAATCACTCTTTCCAACGGGGACACTACTAGGTCTACGCGTGACATGTCCAAACCACTTGAGGAGATTCTGTCTTAACTTATATTGGATAGGAGCTACTTTTAGCATGTCTCGTATATGCTTGTTTCTAATTCTATCATTCCTGATTTCACCACACATTCATCTTAGCATCCTCATATCCGATATACTCATTTTTTGGACATGTTTCTTTGTTGCCCAACACTCTGCTCCATACATCATTGATGGTCTAACAATCGTCCTATAAAAAATTTCCTTCAACTTCGAAGGTATACATTTGTCACACAAAACACCACTGACACTTCTCCACTTAAGCCACACTACTTGGATCCGATGTATAACATCTTCACAAATCTCCCCATCTCTTTGTATAATCGAGCCTAAATATCAGAAACGGTCTCTCTTAGACATCTCTTGACCATCAAGCTTCACTACTTCCTTAGTTGTATTCTGATTATTACTAAAATTACATTCCATATAGTATGTTTTAGTTCTGCTTATTCTAAAGCCTCTAGTTTTTAAAGTTTCTCCATAATTGTATTTTAGCACTGACTTCTACTCTAGTCTCGTCCACTAAGACGACGTCATCGGTAAAAAGCATACACCAAGGCACCTCATCTTGTAATCCTCGTGTCATTTCATCCATAACCAATGTAAAGAGGTAGGGGCTTAAAACCGAACATTGGTGTAAACTTACTGTAATAGAAAAATCACTGGTCTCTCCTGTGGTTGTTCTAATTATGGTCTTTGCTCGTTCATACATATCCTTAATTACCTCAATATACCGAATAATTACTCTTTCATTATTTAACACTCACCATACTTCTTTAGGAACTTTATCATATGTTTTTTCTAGATCTATAAACACCATATGTATATCTTTCTTATTCTTCCTATATTTTTTCATAAGTCTTCTCAGTACATAAATTGCTTCCATTGTTGACCTCCCAGATATAAATCCAGACTGATTCTCAGACACTGTAGTTTCTAGTATCAATCTATTTTTGATCTCTCTCCCAAATTTTCATCGTATGGCTCATTAATTTAATCCCTCGGTAGTTGGAGCAACTTTATATATCATCTTTAATTTTATATGTAGGTACTAAAATACTCTTTCTAAAATACTCATTCTCCATTCATCAGACATCTTCTTAGTCATCAAAATTCCATTAAATAATCTTTTTTGCCAACCCACTCCTATATCCCCAAGTCTCTTCCAAATTTCAATGGATATACCATCTGCTCCTAAAGTTTTTCCTATTTTCATCATTCCTAGAGCATTTCGAATATCTGAGGTCCTAATTCTACAAAAAAACATATGCTTTCGACTATCCATCGAGTCATCTCTATTTAAGTTGCCAACAACCTTTTCATTTAATAACTTCTCAAAGTAATTTCGTCATCTTTCCTTAATTTCCTCATCTTTTACTAAGACTCTTGAATCCTCACTCTTAATACACCTAATTGTGTCCGGATCTTTTGTTTTCCTTTCCCTTTGTTTAACAAGCTTATAAATGTTATTTTCTCCTTTTTTTCCTAATTTTGTATATGAATCATTATAAGTTTTTTATTTTGCATCTCTTACCGCTTTCTTAATTTTTTTTCCTTCTAATGGTCTTATATCTCTCTAAATCTTCTTCATTTCTATCTTTTGTCATATTTGAAGGTTGATCTATTTTTTCTCACAATATTTTGGACTACTTCTTGCCACCATCATATTTCTTTAGTTAGCAACCATGTACCTTTAGATTCTCCAAGTACGTCATTTGAAATTTCTCTTATGTACGTAGTCATTTTAGTTCATATTATATTTGTCCACCCTTCCCAATTCCATGATGCTCCTTTAAGGACTTTATCTTTAAAAATCTTTAGTTTTTCTCCCTTCAAGTTCCACCGCCTAATTCGTGGGTTCCTAGTCTTCTTCCTCGCACATATGTGTTTACCAATCTTAACATCCAACATTATTAATCTATGTTGAGAGGTTAAATACTCTCCCGGTATAACTTTGCAATCTTTACATGTCAAGCGGTTCACCTTTTTAGTGATGAAAAAATCAATCCGGCTCTTATTTGTCCCAATTTTAAATGTTATCAACTGTTCACCCCTCTTACTAAAATAAGTATTTGGTAGTATAAGATCATACGAAGCTGCAAAATCTAATAGAGCATCTCCATCATCGTTCTTATTTTCAAATTCATGCCTTCCATGCACCATCTCCTATCTCATGTTATCTTCTCGTACATGTCCATTGAAATCTTCCTGTTACTGCTGATTTCGGTGTGGGGGTAGACAGATGAATTTGTGGGTTCGCGAGAAACCTGAATAGCAGATCCGAACCTATTCGCCGGAGTTAGGCCGCTGACTCCCGCAGTTCACCTGCAAGGAAGTGCGAGACACCGGGTTTGATCCCGGCGACGCACCCTCCGACGCTCTTGTCAGTAACCAGTGATATGATTAAGAAAGAGCTTTTTATTGAAAAGTATTGATTACCTCTTAATGAAGATGGGTGGGGGGTATTTATAGTCGCCGTTGGGATCAGATAAGGCATGTGATTCCTGTGATCTGATAAGGAATGTAATCCCTTGATTCCTGGTGAGAGGATAATTGCAAATCAGGCCCTTTGATTTAGTCAAATCAGTGACCCTGATTCCCTCTTGTTGGACTGAGTTTGTATTGGGTCGGGACCCGTACCCAGTTGAGGTGGATCCGTTCGCGGGTTATTGGATCTGTGAGAAGGAGACCCATACCCGCTTCAGAACCATTAGTATGCGAAATTACCGTTTTACCCCTGAGCTTTAAGATTTGTCTCCGATGTGAACGGTCCCGATTTAATCCTATTTTTAGCCATATCACGAGCCCCCCACTCCCGAAGACTGAGCTTGTTCAGCCTTTGAGGAGTAGTTTTACTGTTCTAATGGCGTATGGGATTTTATCGGTGTTCTTAAGGGAGTTTGGATCTTGCTCGGGGTGTAACGGTGTTATTCTGGGCTTGAAAAATGCTCAAAAATATTCTCAGAATTTTTTGGATTTTTGGTGAGTTTTCCAGATTTTTCTGAATTTTTCCTTATTTTTTTGAATTTTTTATTCATTTTTCGAATTAAATAATTAATTATCGAAAATATTAAATAATTATTCTAATTAAATAATTATATTTTTCAGAATTTAAAATAATTTTTCTGAATTTATAATTATTCTTTAGAATTTTTATTTAATTTTTTTCGATTTTTAAACATTTTTTCGGATTTTTTTTGAATAATTAAAACAAACAAATAAATAAATAAATAAATTTAATATTACCTGGACACGTGGCGCGATCGTGTGCGTTAATCACGATCAAGCGAGCGCGCATCGGGAGGAGAAAGTGGAGGCCATTTTTTGGTGTAATAGGGTCGGTGTCAAGAACGTTCGGCAAAAAGTGGCCGAAGTCCATGTGGACGCCACGTGGCGAAGTCAACAGTGAGCGTTGACCCCTTTTTTTTTCTTTTTTTTTTGTCGCGCCAGCTTCTCTCTTTCTCTTCCGCTCTGCTTCGACGTTGGCCACGCCGCCCTGCCCCCGAACTTGCACCCTCTCCGACCTCGACTGGCGCAGTGGAGAGGTCGAGCTTGGAGGAAAAGGGGCTCGGTTGAGGGAGACGAGGGAGGCGTTGGAGCTTTGGTACAGGAGTTCGCGACTTGGACGTCGGAGTTGAGCTCGCGAGAAGGTGGGTTCGGAGCTTTGTGATGACGGAGCTCGACGACGGAGTGTGCTCGTCGGAAGTGGAGGCGGTCGGCCATGGCGGAGCTTGGAGACAGGCCAGGTGAAGCTCGGCGCTTCCGAGCTCGTCGAAGTGGAGCGGAGCTCGGCGGGGCTCGCTGACGGAGGAGTTGGGTTCGAGCTCGGCATCAGCGATGATGGAGCTCGTGGTTCGGGCATGGAGGTTGGTGAGGTTGACGAGGGAGGGAGCTCGCGAGGTTGGAGCTCGGCGACGGAGTGAGGGAGCTCGATGATAACGAGGGTGACGGAGTCCCCGAGCTTGGCCATGGAGTTCTCGAACTCGGAGGAGGCGGTGATCGTTGAGCTCGACGGAGGATATAAGTTCGGCCATGAAGATGGAGGCGGAGCTCGCGTAGTTCGGAGCTCGTCGAGGTGGTGACGGAGCTCGACTGTGGGAGAGCTCGACGCGGTGGTGAGCTCGATGAGAATGGGAGCTTCGGTGAAGATGGAGCTCGCCGACGCCATGGTGATGGGTTCGAGCTCGGCGTCGGTGAACTTGATGAGCGAGTCTTCGGCTGTCGTAGGGAGCGCCGATGGTGAGCTCGGCATGGGAGAGGTCCTCGCGACTTGGAGGCGAGCTTGGAGGTGACGGGAATGGAGCTCCGTCGAAGATGGAGGAGCTCGATGGTGACGACTGTGAGTAGGGGAGAGCTTGATGGTAGCTCGATCTTGGCGATGGAGCTGAGCTGTTGGAGGAGGAGCTCGACGTCTTGGAGCTGAGCTGTTGGAGTAGCTCGGCGAGCTAGGGAGAGCTTGGTCGAGGAGAGCTCGTCGGAGGTGGTGTTCGGAGCTTCGACGACGAAGGCAGCTCGGGAAGGAGATGGGCCGAGCTCGGCGATGGGGGAGTGGAGCTCTCCCGTGGGTTCGTCGAGGATGGAGCTCGGCGATGACCTCTTGAGCTCGGTGGAGAGTGAAGCTGGCGATGGAGGCGTTCGGCCATGGCGGTGGAGCTCGGCATGTGGTGGGTTGGAGCTTGCTGGAGGTGGAAACGGCTGCCGTTAGAAGCTTTCGAAGGAAAGTTTGGGTTTTCTTCTTTGATTTTTTGGTTTTGGCGCCGAAAGTAGGAGGAGAAGGAGGGAAAGTGGGTTCGGTTTGGGTTCGGGTCCCCTTAATGGGTCCGAACCCGGCCCCTTGTTTTTTTTTTTTTTTGTGTGTGTCGGTGCTGAGAGCGCTCAGTGGCTGGTGCCGAACCCCAGATTTTTCGAACTCTTCCCCGTAAAACGGTCGGTGTCAAGAACGCTCGGCAGCTGGTGCCGAACCCCAGATTTTCCGAACTCAATTGGTGCCGAACTCAAGCCCGTAAAACGGTCGGTGCCAAGAACGCTCGGCAGATGGTGCCGAACCCCAGATCTTCCCTGTAAAACGGTCGGCGTCAAGAACGCTCGGCAGCTGGTGTCGAACGCCAATTTTGCCTGCAGAGTTCTTCTTGATGTTCCCGGTGCTACGGAGGTCGGCTCGGGGCGTGCGACCCCTTGTTTCGAAGCTAACTCGAAGATCTACAACTTCTCTTTAGGAGTGGGATGAAGATTCACCCTCCTTCATGGTAAAAATAGCCCCGCAACATCCTGGTCTTCATGAAGTTGGGGAATGTTTTTGGTTTTGGGGATTTTGGAAGAGGAGCTCCACTCCTAGGGACGGAGAAGCTGCGCTAGGAAAACCCTTGTGCTAGGAAGACCCGTCCTGTGAGCAGAGCGAAGAGCTTGGCTCTAGAAGAGAGCCGTTTGTGAGACGAGTGTGAAGAGGAACTCTAGGAGAGAGTTGTGCTTCGAACTCACTGAGAAGAGGTCCGCTTTGAAGGCGAGCGGAGCGAAGAGCTTGACTCTGGGAGAGAGCCGTTTGTGAGACGAGTGTGAGGAGGGACTCTAGGAGAGAGTTGCGAGCTCCGAACTCGTTGTCAAGAATGCTCGGCAGCTGGTGCCGAACTCCAGCCCGTAAAACTGTCGGTGGCAAGGACGCTCGGCGGCATGTGCCGAACCCCAGATTTTCCGAACTCAAGCCCGTAAAACGGTCGGTGGCAAGAACGCTCGGCGCGGGTGCCGAACTCAAGCCCGTAATACGGTCGGTGTCAAGAACGCTCGGCAGCTTGTGCCGAGGTTTGAGACTTGTTGATTTTTTGGTGGTCTTGACTGCCGAACTCAAGCCCGTAATACGGTCGGTGGCAAGAACGCTCGGCGCGGGTGCCGAACTCAAGCCCGTAATACGGTCGGTGTCAAGAACGCTCGGCAGCTTGTGCCGAGGTTTGAGACTTGTTGATTTTTTGGTGGTCTTGACTACCGAACTCAAGCCCGTAATACGGTCGGTGGCAAGAATGCTCGGCGCAGGTGCCGAACTCAAGCCCGTAATACGGTCGGTGTCAAGAACGCTCGGCAGCGTGTGCCGAAGTTTGAGACTTGTTGATTTTTTGGTGGTCTTGACTGCCGAACTCAAGCCCGTAATACGGTCGGTGGCAAGAACGCTCGGCGCGGGTGCCGAACTCAAGCCCGTAATACGGTCGGTGTCAAGAACGCTCGGCAGCTTGTGCCGAGGTTTGAGACTTGTTGATTTTTTGGTGGTCTTGACTGCCGAACTCAAGCCCGTAATACGGTCGGTGGCAAGAACGCTCGGCGCGGGTGCCGAACTCAAGCCCGTAATACGGTCGGTGTCAAGAACGCTCGGCAGCTTGTGCCGAGGTTTGAGACTTGTTGATTTTTTGGTGGTCTTGACTACCGAACTCAAGCCCGTAATACGGTCGGTGGCAAGAACGCTTGGCGCGGGTGCCGAACTCAAGCCTGTAATACGGTCGGTGTCAAGAACGCTCGGCAGCTGGTGCGGAACTCCAATTCTTCCTGCAGAATTCTTCTGGATGTTCCCGGTGCTACGGAGGTCGGCTCGGGGCGTGCGACCCCTTGTTTCGAAGCTAATTCGAAGATCTAAAACTTCTCTTTAGGAGTGGGATGAAGATTCACCCTCCTTCATGGTTAAAATAGCCCCGCAACATCCTTGTATTCATGAGGTTGAGGAGAGTTTTGGTTTTTGGGGATTTTTGAACAAGGGCTCCACTCCTAGGGGCGGAGAAGATGTGCTGGGAAGACCCACGTAAGAGCCATGGGAAGACCCACTCTTTGAGGTTAGCAGAGCGAAGAGCTTGAATCTGGGGGAGAGCCATTTGTGAGACGAGTGTGAGGAGCAACTCAAGGAGAGAGTTGTGAGCTCCGAACTCGTAGAAGATGTCCGCTTTGGAGGCGAGCGGAGCGAAGAGCTCGACTCTGGAGGAGAGCCGTTTGTGAGACGAGTTTGAGGAGCAACTCTAGGAGAGAGTTGTGAGCTCCGAACTCGTAGAAGAGGTTCGCTTTGGAGGCGAGCGGAGCGAAGAGCTTGACTCTGGGAGAGAGCCGTTTGTGAGACGAGTGTGAGTTGGAACTCTAGGAGAGAGTTGTGCTCCGAACTCGTCGAGAAGAGGTCCGCTTGGGAGGCGAGCGGAGCGAAGAGCTTGACTCTGGGAGAGAGCCGTTTGTGAGAAGAGTGTGAGGAGGAACTCTAGGAGAGAGTTGTGCTCCGAACTCGTCGAGAAGAGGTCCGCTTGGGAGGCGAGCGGAGCGAAGAGCTTGACTCTGGGAGAGAGCCGTTTGTGAGACGAGTGTGAGGAGGAACTCTAGGAGAGAGTTGTGCTCCGAACTCGTCGAGAAGAGGTCCACTTGGGAGGCGAGCGGAGCGAAGAGCTTGACTCTGGGAGAGAGCCGTTTGTGAGACGAGTTTGAGGAGCAACTCTAAGAGAGAGTTGTGAGCTCCGAACTCGTCGAGAAGAGGTCCGCTTGGGAGGCGAGCGGAGCGAAGAGCTTGACTCTGGAAGAGAGCCGTTTGTGAGGAGGACCTCTATGAGAGGAGGTCCACTTTAGAGGGAGCGGAGTGAAGAGCTCGGCTCTGGGAGGAGCTATTTGTGAGATGATCAACGGTTGCAGGAGCAGTTCCGAATGGCGAACCACTTCTAACCCGCTGAATAGCAGGTTATTCGAAGAGGAATCGCGCCAAGTGTTGGACTCCGAACCATCGGTAGAGGAATTTAACGGTTGTGGGAGCAATTCCGAATGGAGAACCACTTCTAACCCGCTGAAGAGCAGGTTATTCGAAGCAGAATCGAACCAAGTGTTGGACTCCGAACCATCATTTGGTTTGTTCAACGGTTGTGGGAGTAATTCCGAATGGCGAACCACTTCTAACTCGCTTAAGAGCGAGCTTGCGAAGCAGAATCGAACCAAGTGTTGGACTCCGAACCATCATTTGGTTTGTTCAACGGTTGTGGGAGCAATTCCGAATGGCGAACCACTTCTAACTCGCTTAAGAGCGAGCTTGCGAAGCAGAATCGAACCAAGTGTTGGACTCCGAACCATCGTTTGGTTTGTTCAACGGTTGTGGGAGCAATTCCGAATGGCGAACCACTTCTAACTCGCTTAAGAGCGAGCTTGCGAAGCAGAATCGAACCAAGTGTTGGACTTCGAACCATTGTTTGGTTTGTTTAACGGTTGTGGGAGCAATTCCGAATGGCGAACAACTTCTAACTCGCTTAAGAGCGAGCTTGCGAAGCAGAATCGAACCAAGTGTTGGACTCCGAACCATCGGTAGAGGTGTTCAACGGTTGTGGGAGCAGCCATGTAGAAGAAGCTGGATTCCGAACCCACCATTTAAGAGAGTCGTGACTCGAAGAGATAGAGAGGCAAGAGAAATAACTTTCAATGAAAAGATGTAAAGTTTGAAATAAACTAAGTGGCCGCTTCAATAGGGCGAGCCATTATTACATGCTATTTGCCGGATTAATAGCGTCGGCCTTATTGAAAATGAAGTTCCTACTTCTACGACGAGGTGAAGACCTCTTGGGAGGAGCTGAATCTTGAAGCTCGGCGGGCCTTTCAGTTCGTTTGGAAGAGGTGATGATCAGGGGGGAGTTCGGCCCCCTCTTTTTGGACGAACTTGATCAGGTGCCCCCGCTGTATGAGTTCTTCGATCTCCTCCTTGAGAGCCCGACAATCATCCGTGTCGTGGCCGTGGTCCCTGTGAAAGTGGCACCACTTATCCTTGTTCCTCCTCTTGCCAGGCGTATTCATTCTCGGAGGAGCACGGAGTAGCCCTTCCTTGTCCACTTCCATAAGAACTTCTGATATATTGGCAACGAGGGGGGTGAACTTCTCAAACCGAGGAGTCGGGCGGCGCTGGCCATTGCCGTCCTTCTGAAGCTTCTTAGCCTCTTCTTCTTTGGTCGGCTTTCGTTTCGTCCCTGAGGTAGACCCTCCGAAGCTTGGAAGGTAGGCGGCCTCTTCGGCGCGAATGTACTTGTCACACCTGAGAAGGAGGTCGGCAAAGTTCTGTGGAGGCTTCTTAGCAAGAGAGGAGCGGAGGCTGGAATTGAAGACGTTGGACTGGAAGGCGGCTGTTGCGACGGATTGGTCGAGGGAAGCTATGGACCTGACTTCCGCGGTGAACCTCTTCACATAGTCTCTCAATTTCTCACCTTTCTCTTGCCTGAGTCGGAGGAGGGAGATGCTGGTCTTCTCCGTGTGCCTACTGCTCACGAAGTAGGTGATGAAGAGCGTTTCGAACTGCTCAAAGGAAAAGATGGAAGAGGGAGCAAGGCGGGAGTACCATTCCCGCGCCGAACCCCTGAAGGTGGCGGGGAAGGTCTTGCAAAGCATGGAGTCGGAAGCTTGGTGGATGAGCATCAAGGTCTTGAAGCTCTCGACATGGTCGACGGGGTCCAACTCCCCTGAGTACGTTTCAAACTGCGGAGGTTTGAAACCCCTCGGGATGGGAGCCTCCATGATGGTCTGGGAGAAAGGGGGTCTGCTCGGACGGATGGTCCTGCTCCTCGACCCTTCTCCCTCGGATATACGACCTATTCGCCTCTCCACCTCATGGAGACGGCGGAATAGGGCATCGTCCCTCCCGCGGTAGTCGAACGAGCCCCCGGACTCGTCTTCATAGGAGGGGGAGTCGGGGCTACGACGGTGGTCGTCCCGGGAGTGGCGAGGCTAGGATCACGCTGCTGGTGATTATGAACCGGCGGAGGAGTGGCGGACCGACGGTGAGGACTGGGGATCCGTAGGGGCGAAGGGACCCTTGGGGCGTCATTGTTGTTGGTTCGGAGGTTAAGGGCCTGCAGCACCGTGGCTTGAAACTGCAGGAACTCGGCATGCGTGATGGGTGCCTCATTGTTCCTCGGCTGACGCCGACTGGTAGGAGGGTGGCGCCTCCTCCTGTGATGTTCGGGTGACTCTCTCCGCCTTCTTCGGTCCGGAGACCTCCTGCCGTCTCGGCGATGAGGGGATCGCTCACCTTGATGTAGGCGGGAGGCTCCCTCTCGGGCCCGCTTCTCATCTAGGCGATTGCGAAGGTCCTCATCCTTCTGCCGATTTAGGACGGTGTTGCGGAGGTCTGGGGCCTGAGGGTGATGGGAAGCCATCGAATCCGAGGAGGCATTGTGGACCGAGACGTGGTCCTGGTGGAGAGGTTGCTTCTGCTTCCGGCCGCGCTGGCCGCTAGGACCATCAGGGGGTTGTTGATTCAGGATAGGGTCTTGTACTGGGGGAGGAAGTTGCTCGGGCCGTGGAGGAGGGAGCCCGGCGTCTTCCTCTTGCTGATCGGCGGGGTTGAGCCCGTGGTTGGACCCCCTTGATCTGACCTTTCTGGGAGGCATGGCTGGAGAAGAGCTAGTCGACGGGCAGAGGAGAGGCAGCTATTCGTATGGGTTCCCACAGACGGCGACAATCTGTTACCGCTGATTTCGGTGTGGGGGTAAACAGATGAATTTATGGGTTCGCGAGAAACCTGAATAGCAGATCCGAACCTGTTCGCCGGAGTTGGGCCGCTGACTCCCGCCGTTCACCTGCAAGGAAGTGCGAGACACCGGGTTTGATTCCGGCGACGCACCCTCCGACGCTCTTGTCAGTAACCAGTGATATGATTAAGAAAGAGCTTTTTATTGAAAAGTATTGATTACCTCTTAATGAAGATGGGTGGGGGGTATTTATAGTCGCCGTTGGGATCAGATAAGGCATGTGATTCCTGTGATCTGATTAGGAATGTAATCCCTTGATTCCCGGTGAGAGGATAATTGCAAATCAGGCCCTTTGATTTAGTCAAATCAGTGACCCTGATTTCCTCTTGTTGGACTGGGTTTGTATCGGGTCGGGACCCGTACCCAGTTGAGGTGGATCCGTTCGCGGGTTATTGGATCTGTGAGAAGGAGACCCATACCCGCTTCAGACCCATTTGTATGCGAAATTACCGTTTTACCCCTGAGCTTTAAGATTCGTCTCCGATGTGAACGGTCCCGATTTAATCCTATTTTTAGCCATATCAGTTTCTATAAATAATTTCTCACCTAAGGGTACTCGTTAAATTATCTCATATATATCTTTCCAAATTTTTTTTAGCTAGTGCATTTAATCCTACTTGGATTGCATCATCACTAATGAAATTAATTTTGTTTTCCCCTAATACAAGCTTAATTTGTATTATTCTATTCCCTTTCTATTAACATCTACTACATCTCATTTAAATGTCTTATATGGTTAAATTACTATTTCATTTCTATTTCTAATCTTACCACCGTAACCTTAACAAAATTTTTGAATAAAGTTATGCAATCACCATGATTCAAAATGAGCAAATAAATACGATGACGACTCACAACTGGTATGCACAAACTTGACACGTCCTCATTGCTGAATCCCTATTCCCTTTCTCCTAAAATAAAATTAAAAATTAAAAAGATAAAAAAAGAAGGAAAAAAAAAGAAAAAAAACCAAAGCCTCCCCCTTTCTCATCGTCTTCTTCCTCTGTATTAGTACATTATTCATTATTACAATGATTGAACAAATGCATCAATAGTATCAGCCATCTGCGCATCATATGCAAGGACCCTCCATGTGGAAATGGCTGACTCCTTCAAGAAGATGAGTTTCAATCCGACCTGCTGCAGTTTACAGCTTGTTCTCCAACTGCTTCACACTCGTGAAACCATCTTTTGTTCCCACAGCAAACAGCTTTGGCTTCTCGCACTTTAGAATGGCTTCATGGTGCTCCAAAAAGGATGGATGCCGTATGTTCTAGAATCTGGCACAACTCGTAGTGCTAATAGCGGTACACACACTATTACAAGTAATAGAAATTTTTCAAGAACTGGATGAACTAAGAATAAGACACCACAATAATCACAGGATCTCACAAGAACACAATAATATGCAGAGATAATCAATATTTTTTGTTTGTGAAGCCCTATGCTTCTTTTGCACCAGTCTGTGCTTTCTGTTGGTTGTATTGACTTGGTTTAATTTATATATATTTTGCCGGCTTGGATCCTGTAGGATTCCATCCTTATATATATATATATATATATATATATATATATATATATATAAATGCTCCATTGAAAACGCAGATGTTGTGGAAAACGTGAAAACAAATCTAGGCCGTTGTTGGAACAATGGCCTAGGTATGTAGTTTTCACGTGTTTTCACAACATTTGCATTTTCAACTGAGCATTTCCTATATATGTATATATATATATATATATATATAATCAATATTTTTTTTTTCAAGAAATACAAAGATTACAAAGAGATTACAACTCCCAATATTTCTCTCTCACCTTAGGGAACACTTGGTATTTACCCCTCTTGAAGTTGAACAATGATAACAGCTCATCCTTGATATGAGTTATAAGCCCTAGAGTTCACATCTACTGTTATATTTATAGTCCCTAAGCAAACGCAAAAAGATAAACACAAATACAACTTATTAGACCTTAAACTCGAAAGTCCAAATAACATACAGTCGTTGTTGGTCGACCGCACCAAGTTGCGGTCGACTGCACTTGGTCAGAACCTTGACCGATCGACTGTCTCGCTTTCTGTTGAACCATGTACACTCGAAGAATGCTCAGCAGCTCGAATTGGTCGACCACACTCCTGGTCGATTGACCGCAACCCTCCAGCTACACTTCTACTATCTGTTGTTGCCTTCTCTTGCTGTCTTCATCTTCTCATCTTTTTCTCCAACTGCAAGAACTCTCATGCCTACGTGTATTTGAGGTCACAATCCTAATATTGTTAACCCAAACGTGTAACCCATGCTCACATAGCCAACAACTTCGTCTATTTTATTGACTGCGGACCCTGCAATTGGTGCTCCAACAGAAGAACCGACCAGCACGATCCCCCGTCGGGGTTCAGACTCTCCTTGACCCACTTGCACACAGCAATCACGTCTTGAATCTCGGCGAAATCAGTGAGGGCCTTCCGGGGACAGTGAGGGAGGCCCTTCCGGGGACAGCGACGTAGCCTGGATGCAATGCCTCTTAGGAGGACCTGGGAGCCACCCAGGATGGTGAAATGGTGGACGAGGACGCGAAGTTGCGGTTTGGGGTGGGGTTGGGATCTGTGGTGGTGGTTGCAGTGGGGTTGAAGACTCAGACTTTGAGTTTTACACCGTCGCTAGTTTCTTTTGTGGTTGATCCCATCTTTAGTTAGTTTCTCAAAACCAAGTGAACCAACAAATTCTCAACCAAAATAAAGAATAATAACAGACACCGAAATCAAAATAAAATACTTATCTAAATGAAGTGGAGAAAGAAACGTAGCTCTAGCCAAAACAGATAAGGGTAGACTGGAGAGAGGCAGATGAAGGATGGGAGAGTTTTTAAGAGAGAGAGAGAGAGAGAGAGAGAGAGAGAGAGAGAGAGGCCCTTCGCTGATGGGAAAATATGCTCTGTTTTTCATGTTAGTTTACATATAGGAGAGAGGCCTAAACTATAGCAACTTGTTCCAAGAAAACTACCTTATACTAGGGTTAGTTATCTGCTAAAATTAAAGTGAGAATGTTACACATATTAAAGTAAAGTATGCTTAGATAGTTATTGGAGAAAAATTCCATGTAGATGATAGTTTTCTGTAATTCATACAGTGTTAAAATTTCGCTTGAATGGTTTATTCTTAAAAAGGAAAAACCAACTCCTACGCTATAAAGCATTTTTTTTTCTCTTTCTTTCTTTCTTGGAAATGGAATATCCATTGGTTGAAATAGGAATCGATGCAAATTGAGCACAACTCCACTACCAACTGAGGAGGGATAAGAGATTCAGTCTAATCTTCAGACAATATTTTGCCACCACAAGGGCAGCAGCTGTGTTACAGTGCTGCTACCTAACTGTCCTAACATTAGAAATCCTACACCAAAAGGCAACATCACGAGTTTGAGGGCCAAATGACGGAGGAGGGGGGGGGGGGGGGGGGGGGGGGGCGGGGGGCGAGGGTTGTAAGCTTTTAAGTGTTGGATCTACTTTCGGAATGACATTTCTTTTAGAGATTATGTCAGTTCTGAAACTAGTGCAACTGCTTACATAGTTACATTATCCCACCCACCAACGCCAGTACAGGTAAGCACATCAAGACTTGACAGAGTACAATGCACCTCCCTGGAAACATCTGGTAATACAAATATGTAGCTCATAGCTACAAAATAATAATTAAACTTCGAAATTATTTGTATAAATATGGGGACTCATAATTAAGGAATGCAGTAGAATCCTGCATTTCACTATTAGCACAAATTTTCGAGTTTCAGAAGCTGAGAAAAATATCTAAAATCTCGACCACCATTTGAATACGAACTACAAATAGATTCTTGTCACAAATGGGCGAAGTCCATAGATACATTCCAATTTACAAACCAAACCTGACACAGCACCCATCTCAAAACAGGAGCTACTCAGTAGACTGATTATACAACAAGGAATAAAATCGCAACAATATATCTCTAATGAGAAGGTAAGCCTCCCACCAAATCCCCCTCCCCAGCAATGTCTTCTTCTACATTGTTAGAACTAGGACTGAGTGGGTGCGGGCCCAATGAGGTGGCCCGCCACCGTCAGCTGCCTCCCAAACTCAATGATCCCCCTCCCCAAATCACTCCAGCTACTGCGAACGACCCCCCTCACCAAATCACTCCAGCTACCATGTATGATCCCCCTCCCCAAATCTCTCCAGCTACTGTGAACCCCCCACCACCTCTACGTATGCAGCCACATTCTACCACAAGGCGAGCTTCTCCCCCCACCCCCGTCTTCAACCTTGTTACCACCCACCACCACCCTCCCCACCTGGGTTACCCTCCTGAGAAAAGAGATTGGAGGCTCAGACAGGCGACCGCGCACAGTAGTGTGCATCAACGTCGGTATGAGACGGAGCTCAGTCATCATCGCCGATACTCTCCACCTACAGGGGATGGGCCCAAAGAAGGGGTCCTCCTACAAGCTCTTTCGAGCGTAAAAGAGACCTCCCCCAGGCCAGCATCGCCACCACGGAGTGAGGTTCAACCACAGGCACCGTAATTATAATGAGATAGTTCATTTGCAAAAGCCTCAACTCCCTTAACCCTCTTCTACATCTTCTAAACTGTACAACCCTAACCTCCACGGAGACCACCGCTACCCTCCCACCCATCAAAACCACCACAATCTTCCCTTCCCTACTGCCGACCATCAACACAAGCCAACTCAGTTTCTGCCACCGTCCCCTACTCATCAAACCCACCCCAAACACACCCACCCTACTTCTGACCATCACCACAACCCCCAGTCTCCCCCACCACCTCAAAGGCACGCTAAGGCTCCACCTAAATCCACCGTCGATCGGGCCCAAGATGGGGATTCGCCAAATGAGATTACCGTGGAGTTAGAGCCAGTTGAGAATAGGGTACTGTGGATTGAAGTTTCTAGCAAAACAAAGAAGAGACTGAGCATCCCCCCCCCCCCCTCCACAGTTGGAAAATAAAAAAGATACAACGGAAAGGAAAACGCAAGCCAGTACCTTGCTTCAACTGTGGTGATTTGGGCCATTATCGGAAATATTGCACGAAAGAGGTTCGCTGCCTGAAGTGTATGAAATGGGGCCATTTGTCGTATGTTTGCACGAACGTCGTCGACACTAACAACGACGATGACCGCCATGTGAGCAGAGACAGATCACAAGATAACCCAACCCTAATCAGACTTGCAAATAGCCAGGACACTATCAAAAATGAGGAAAAGTGGCTCAGTCAGTTGTGTGCCATTGCCAGAGTTAGATCAGGGAGCCCATCGGAAACCCACCTGCTCCAAGCACTCAACTCCAAGTGGCCAATGAGGGCACACAGGGACTGGGTGGCGAAAAAGATGTGCCACCTTTAGTTCCTGGTTTCCTTCCCATTGCCGGAGAAGATGGTCGAGGTCACTGACTTGGGCACAGTGGACTTTGATCATTTAAAGACGGAATTTTTTGCATGGACACCAAGTTTCGGAGCAGAGTTACCACAGGGGGAGAAGTTTTTGATTTGGATCCATAACGTGCTGCTTCACTTCTGGAAGAAGGATGCGTTACAAGAGATCATCTCCGACTTTGGAACAGTTGAAGATATCGACGAAAAGACAGTGCGACGCTCCGAAATTGTCTTAGCTCGGATTCTGATCAGGAGTGCCGACATCTCTCATATGCCATGGTTTGCTAAAGTCTTCTCTTTTCAGGAATCATACCTCATTCGCTTTGTACTTGATAAGCGAGCGGAGACGGAGGCGGAGCGCCTGTCCATCACTTCCCCCACTCCTCCACCCACACTCAGAGACGGTCGCTCATACAAGGAGGTGATCTCATCGAAGTGGGATTTGACCCTAGATGGGGCTCACGAAGTGGAACGTGCGCACCGTGAACTCATCAAAGTCGCTAGAGGGAAGGAGGCACGCCTTGGCCAGGCGGCAAAGGGATCAGAACCAAATTCGTCTTCTCCAACCATCGTTGGTCGAGGACAAGGCTCGACCAACGGATCCAACGATCGGGATGGAAAACAGACAGTGGATTCGCACCCACTATTAGATTGGGGTACTTTGGATGCATAAAAAAATCACTGGAAAAGGGGGCCCAAAAGGAATCTCAAATAGGTAGTCAACTCCCTGAAGTTGGTGGGAAACTACGGCGAGTGGAGCAGAGAGTAGAGACCAACCGTACAAAAGCTAGAAATGGCAAGAGCCCCTCGAGAAACGACATGCTGAGTAGATCTCCAAAAAGGAAAAAGCTACAAGCTTTGGGTCGAGAACCGGTACGGGAAGGCACCATTTTGGGTAAGATAACGAGCGAGGGGTGGCTTGTAGAGAGGGATTCCGACCCAAAAGAGTTAAAAACAAGATTGGGGGAAGAGGCTCAGGGAAAAGGGAAAGACGAATGTGGAAATTTCCCTAAGGGTAAAAGACTGGTTCATAGCAACGAAACCCCTACCCTTCTGCTTTCTTCGTTTTTAACGCCAACCTCCTCGTCTTCTATGCCCAAAGCACCGATCGAAATGCCAGTCGCTCATGAGAAGCCACGTCGCATGAGATCTGACGAAGGCGTCAGAAGTTTGTATCGGGTGTCTCGCACAGACAGGGGTAGTTATCGTGCTTCCAATGAGGGTCTAAGCACTCAAGCTCAGTTATCGTATTCAGAAGAAGATCTGATGAAGTCACCCTCTTCTGTGGGTCGTCTTAATGGGCCCAAAGAGGGGTCCATGTCTACAATTGCAATAAATCCCAGTGTGTTAAGTAGGCCTTTCTCTAGTCATGGGTCCATTTCGAAAGTTAAGGGGCTCGTTACCGGTGAGGGAATTTTAAATGAGGAGATTTTAAATGAGCCTAAAGAGGGGCCCATCTCGAATGTAAGGGAAGAACAATTAATTGTATCCAAAGAGGGGCCCATATGCATATGCCCAATTTATTGTATCCTCGTCTCACCTCTTGGCCAATACGAAGACGATCGAGATGATAGACTAAATCTCGAAGATGACTATGTTTATTCGGAAGGAGAGTCGATTGATTCTGAGGGACTAGCTGACGAGCTTACGGGTATCTCCCCAGAATTTCTACCCTCCACATTCCCTCCCTCGCAACCAAAGGCTACAATCTAGACTCAAGGCGGTACAGGATTCAGGGTTCACAAATTCACTAAGAGGACTATTGAGGAGTCCTTAGACGATTATCTAGAGATTGCTACAGCCGCGAAGTTGGCTAGGAAAAGCGATGGAGGTACATGTTCCTTCCTAGCTTCTATTTTTAATTTCATGACTGATACTGAGATTTTTAGTCTAGCCGAAACCTGTGGTCTTGCGGTTACCGATAATGATAGGAACGCTTTCCCCCTTAACAAAATTAGAGGATGGGAGACCTATAGGGTTAACCTTATTTCCAACTCAACTTCCAAATCGATTCACGATCCCTTATCTCTCCGTAGTTAATGGAGGCTCTTTTCTGGAACATTAGAGGCCTCAGTAGGCGGGACAAGCGGGAAATGGTTAAGGAGGTCATAGCCAAATCAAAGGCTAACATTGTGGGTCTTCAAGAGACCAAACTTACACATATGTCTAGACTTAATAGGTTGGGGGGAAATCGAATCTCTGGAAGGAGAATGTCCCCATCTGTTGGGGCATCTGGGGGTATCGCTCTAGGTTTTAACCCCGACACTTTTTGTTTTCTAGACGTGCTATACGAGCAATTTTCATTGTCGGTCTTGCTCCAGCGTAAAGCCGACATGTGGACTCAATCAATTATGGTAGTCGATGGCCCGCACACTTCGGCCTCTAGAATGGATTTCTGGATAGAACTAAGAGCGATCCAAGCACACTGGCCACATCCTTGGGTGGTGGGGGACAATTTTAACATTACTAGATTCGCCTCAGAATATAGAGGCAGATGATCCAGTGACACTGATAGGGAAGCGTTTAATGAGGTTATCATGGATGTGGAACTGGTTGACATTCCCATCTCTGATAGGCTTTTTACCTGGTCAAACATTCAAGTGTCGCCCATTCTAGCTAAATTTGATAGGATATTGGTCTCCACTGACTGGGAGACCGTATTTCCGTTGTCTTTGGCTAAATCACTCCCTAAACCCACATCAGATCATGTACATATTTTCTTATCTTCTGGGGAAGATCAACTCAGGAAATCATCAAAGTTTAGATTCGGGAGAGCATGGTTAGAAATCCAAGGCTTCCACCACATGGTCTGTAACACCCCGCAAAATTGAAAATTATAATTTTGCCCCTGGGTGTTACGCACGTATATTTTGTAATGTGTTTCACTACATATTTTGGATTCATACTATTTATACATTTTTCGTATTGATTTTAGTCAACTAAAATATAATATTTAATCTCTGGGATTTACGTGCTTTGTACGTGTTTTGATGCACGTGTTTCCACCACTACGTACAATATTTTCTATAGGTTTAAATTATTTATTTTTATGTATTTAAATCTATTTTATAAAACGAAAATTTATTTTTCCCTTGTTTTGATTAAAATGCATTTTTCGATTTCTTGCACGTATGGTGCACGTGCAAATTTTTATTCTCATTTGGCTATTCTCATTTTCTATTTTTAGCATGCATTGTTTTTTTTTATTTATTTAGCCTTTCTTTTTGATCCATGGACTTAAAGTTAAATCCTAGCCCAATGGACTAATTAAAAAGAAAGCCTACTAGAATAATTAAATTAGTTAAATGAAAGCCCATAATTCAAGCCCACTAATTATAACCTAAATTAGGTTGAACCTAAACTAATACAAGACAAGTCACATTTTTTTGTTGTTTTGTTATGTACACATTTAGAATTATAGCAAGTTGTATTTAATATGTATGTGTGCATGTACATTTGTACAATTGGTAACCGGTTTTGATCATGGAGGAAGGGGGGCCGGTGTGCATGAAGAGAGAAAGAGGGAGAATGAATGAGAGGAGTTAAGGTTTGGAAGAGTGGGGAGGTGGAGAGTTGTAGGTTATGGGAGTTTAGAATTGGAAGGGTTGTAAGAATTAAATAGAGTAATTTATTAGAGGTGAAATTTTGCAAAATACACCTTTCCAAAACCCTATAAATAGAGCCCTACTTTCTTTTTCTCATGGCACAAAAAAAAACATTATAGAAAGAAGAAAAAGAAATAAGTGTAAGAAAAAGAAAGAAAGGAAGAAAAAGAAAGAGAGTAAGAAAGTTATTGTGCTTGGAGGATATCTTGCTTGGAGCATTTGCTAGGAGGAGAAGAGGACTAGGAGTTGCTAGGAGCAAGAAAGAGCCATTCACTTGTAGTTTTCAACCTTCAAACAAAAGGTGGGTTCTCATGCTTTCTAATTTAGAGCTATGCATGCTAGTGACAAAATATGAGCATTTTGTTTTGATATGTAGTTAAGATTTCATGTTAGTGTTACATGCTATGAATGAAAACAATATTGTTATGATTAAACAAATAATAGAAGATTTTGACTAAAGAGCTAATACCATAGATCATGTTAGAATGCTTGTAAAATGTTATGCATGTTAAAAGTGTATTCTTTTGTATGGGAAATTTGTTGAAAAATGTTGTTTTAGTTTATGTTCTAGGATCATGTTGATTAATGAATAAGAAAGAAAGATTAATATTGTGTTAGTGGTTGATTTTTTTATACTTTCAAATTGTAGTACAAACATGCTAATTTTGATAAATAAAGTAGAATGTGATGGGATAAATATATTGTGTTTATGAATGGTAGAAATATTGTTATGACTAAGAGAATAATTTTCCATCACGATAGTTAAAAATAATAAAATGAATTACTGTCATAAACCATACTAGTATGCATGATTGTAAATGTCGAAATGTATAATTTGTAGGAAGATTGTTGAGACTTCTCTTGTTGTCAAAATAAATATGTAGTAATTTCTTATTTGTGCAAATGGGTTTAAAAATAGTTAGTTACTATTTCTCACTAAACCTCAGTTTGGAATAAACAAATGTTTTTAATAAATTTATTAGCATAAGGGCTAATATTATAATTATATTAAACATGGTACATCATTTACGATATGCAATAATTTAGTTTAAATTCCGGGATGTTCATGTTCATTGAGTATTTTGCAATATGGTTCATAATTATTTTAACATATGGGTACATATACATTATTTCAAACCAATTGATACCTTCAGAAATGTTATATTATAAGCATGTATATGATTATAATAACTAGTATCATACACGTGCACACGTGCACGGGGGAAAATTGAAGGGATAATGAAAAGGGTAAAAAGAAAATAATTTCCGAAACTGATCCACCGTGGAAAATATTTACCCGACTGGTCCACTTTTGAAAATATTTACCAAAGTTAGTCCATAACTGGTCCACTTTCGGAAATACTTGGCCTATGTACCCAAGCAAACTGTAGCAAACTAGTTGTTCGGCTACTTGTGCATTGTATAATGTAGTCTTCATATTTACTACAAGGTTTATATGTTTTAAGAAGAAATGTAAAGTATTACTTTTGTGAAGTGATTTTCTTGAAGAGAATTTTACTCTTATTTGTTCGAAGAATATTCTAAGTAAAGTGAGACATTATAATGGCTTGATTTTATTATGAAATCTCATGTGATAGAATTGTGTTCTTAAAAGAAATTATTCCTTTGCTTATAAAGAATGTGAACGGATGACTAGATAATGAATAATGATGAGACTATGATTACTTGTGATTAAGTTGAAAGAAGAAATTATTTAAGTTAAGACATGATTATTAAAGGGTATGTGTACCCATGTTTTTCTTGTACATGAAAGATTATGATTAAGAATTAGTAAGACTTCGGTTACCGGCAAAAATGAAAGAAAGAATTGATATGATTTTGAGATATTGCCGTGGGGCGATCTCGTATTTTGTGAACAAGTCCGGTAGGAAGTAAAACTGATTCTAGAAATGATAGTACATTCATGTCTTGAACTTAGGAAAATTTAGGCACATAAGTGAAGATGTAGTAAACTTAGGGAAATGTAAGTGGGGTGCTCTATATAGTCGGCGGTGGACTCCAAGACTATAGACCCAGTTGGTGGACTGAGGTTGCCCTGTGGGAGACGGATTATTATATTTTAGTCCGGGACTATGAGGACGGGTCAGCGGTGGACTCCGGGATCTTGAGTAGTCGGACGGATGGATTTTTGTGTTTACCGTCTCCAATGTATATATATATATATACTGGGCTAGAGGGTCACATACGGGACGGTTCGTACGATGTGGAATCTGTTATAACAGCTGGCGGTGGACTCCAAGGCTGGGATTCACATTCGTGGAATAGTCTGAACTTTGTTTTGCTACCGGGTAGTTTTCATGGCGAGGGATCGAGCCCTCTATTGTGAAGAACGTAGGCACTTGCCCTCGGACCTATGTAGTATGGGATGCATAGAATCCGAACAAGTGTGCATTAGTGTCATCCTAGTGTAGAATTGTGTGCATTAGGCATTAAGGCATGACATACACTTATATTTAGAATAATCACTCTTGACACTTTGTATGTTCATTCAATCTTTTTGTGATTTGTTAAAGTATGAGATCGTTATACTATTCCCGGCATAGAGAGGATAGCCGTGTATAACATTTCGTCAGTTGTAAGTAACTGACGTGCCCACAGATTGACATGCAGGTAAAGGACCATTCATGGAGTTATAAAGTGGATATGTTGTTGCTGTTTAGAAGTTAAAGATGTTGCAAATAATATTAAAGTTATACAAGTTGTATTTCATTGTTGTAATCTTTTATTTTTCCGCTGTGTAAAGGATCTCTGATGTATTGTGAATAAAAAATTTTAAATTTCCTTGTAAAATTGTACGAAGTGAAGTAAAGATCCTGTGAAATCTCGAATTTGCCCTTATTTGAAATTCGGGGTGTTACATGGTCTGTGAGAGTTGGTCTCGCCCTACTACGGGGTCTGAAGCGACTGCAATATGGTGTGAAAAAAATAGAAGACTTAGGGGCAAGATCAGAAAATGGAACCGAACCAGATTTGCGCTGATTTGGAGGGTAAAAGACTCCCTTCTTGAAGTTATTGAGGAACTTGAGAAGACTGAAGAAACTAGAGATCTGCTGCAGGTAAGCGGAATAGGTTGCTCCAATTTAGGCAGGAAATTGATCAACTCTATAGGCTTGAGGAAATCAAATGACAACAACGGTCCAAAATTTCGTGGCTTAAAGAAGGAGACGCGAACACGACATTCTTCCATCGAGTAGCTAGTGCCCGGCGTAGATCTAACCTCATTCACTCAATCCACTCAAAAACTGGAATGGTCCAAGGTGACGACGATATCAGAATGGCTTTCCAGTCCCATTTCAAGGTCCTCTTTGGACACAAAGCGAACTTGAGAGTACCCCTCTACTACGAATTCTGGCAGGACTAGGCAGGCAACTCTGTCCCTATGATGCAATCCCTAAAAGCACCTGAGAAGGAAGTCTTGGAGGTAGTCCAACAACTTGGAAAAGATAAAGCCCCAGGTCCAGATGGTTTTCCGATACTATTCTATCAAAAATTCTGGGAGAAAATCAAAAGCGATTTGCTGAAGGTGTTCGCAGATTTCTACGACTATAAACTCAAATTAGGGAGATTTAATTCCACGGAGGTTGTGCTGATTCCTAAGAAAGAAGACTCCCTGCGAGTGGAAGACTTCCGCCCTATTAGTCTACTTAACTGGTCTGTCAAGATCATTACCAAGACTCTCGCTAATAGACTGGAAAAAGTGATGGATGGCCTCATTAGTCACAACCAGATGGGGATCATTAAAGAACGGTGTATTCAGGACAGTATAGCAACGGTTGAAGAAACTATCCACCAATGCCACACATCGAATTCTAAGAGCTACCTCCAGAAGCTGGATTTCGAGAAAGCTTATGATTCGGTTGAATGGGACTGTCTTCCGGAAGCGCCTGCTGGAAGAGGTTTCTGGGATAGATGGTCAGATGGATCCACACATATCTTACCACCAGCAGAACAGAAATTTTGGTAAATGGGGTGTCAGGCCACCTATTTTTGTGCAAATGGGGCCTCAGACAAGGAGATCCGCTCTCATCCATTCTCTTCACCATTGTGGCAGACGTTCTTCGATCCATGATGGCTAATTGCAGTAGAGCAGGTTGGATCTTACCGATGGTGAAGGGAGTCAATCGCCAAGGGTGCTCAATCCTCCAATATGCAGATGATACTCTCCTATTTGGTAATGGCAACCTTGGGGAAACAACAACCTTCAAAGGAATACTATATAGTTTTGAAGCATGGTCTGGCCTCAGGGTTAACTTCCACAAAAGTGCTCTCATCCCCATTGCCCTGACACCGGAGGAGGCACTTGAACATGCCACAATTCTCAATTGCTCTACCGAGAGTTTTCCTATTCAGTACCTGAAATTCTCACTAAGACTCGGAAAACTCAAAAAGGCCGATTGGCTACCCATTAATGATCATACGTCACAACCACACTGCACAGTGGCCGCAACCTGGAAAAGAGGTGCCTAGAAACCACCCTTTAAACAATCGCTCGACTTGGGCTCTCTGCTTAGACTCATGGAACTTCAGACCTACATTACCAATGTCGGAATTAGTTTCTCTCAGGGTCTAGATAAGAAATCTTGGGGATTGGAGAAGAACGGCAAGTTCACCGTCCACTCCCTGTATAACCGCATTCATTTTAGGGGATGTACCCCAAAGTGGTCAGGCGTCATTTGGAGGATGAAAGCCCTGCTAAAAATCAAAGTTTTCTTATGGCTGGTGCTGAACGATGCGATTTTGAGAAAAACCTCACTAAACGGCAACCGAATGTGGATTCTCGTTGTGGATTCTGCCACACTACCCTAGAAACTAGAGACCACCTTTTTCTATAGTGTCCTATGAGCAAAGCGGTACTCGTTGAGGTACTCAGTGCCCTAAGGACGAATCAATACCCTAGTGTATACGAGGACCTGTGGGTAGGTGCTAAATTTGCGTCTGATAGAGGAACTATGAGAGAGCGTGGTATATCGCTATCGCCATAACGACCTGGGTTCTTTGGCTAGACAGGAATAATTTATACTTTCGCAGAACCTATAATAATATTTCTGGTAATTTGACTCACATTATGCATTTTATTTCAGTTTGGGAAAATGTGGCTGCAGCAGGTCCCAGGGGGAGGATAGCGAGCATATTCCAGGTTGAGGATTTTGATGATGATGAAGTCGAGATCGGTCCGACGATCGACTGATAGCCAGCTTTGCCTTCTACTGATAGTCAGCTGATATGGGTCAGATGACGTGGGCCCTCCTGGGCCACAGGATCCCCTCAAAAGGCGTTCACCCCTAATCATCAGATCTGCCACTTCAGTCTTAAAACCACCTGGGTTTTTGCCACGTCAGCCCTAAAACCACCTGGGTTTTCACCACGTCAGTCCTAAACTGCTTGGGCCTTCGCCACGTCAGGCCCACGGGCGATCGGGTCCAGACCCGACCCCAAACGGGTCCAGACCCGGTTGGGGCTGCCTATAAATACCAGGCCCTCTACCCCTCAAAAGGGAATCAATCTTTTTCCTCTCAAAACCCTAGTTACTGTTACTCTTTAGTGACTGACTAGACCATCGGAGGGCCTGCCACTGGGACCAACCCCGGTGTTCCTAGGCCAAGTGCAGGTACACGAGACTTCCGGATCCGAGCCGAGCCTCCAGATCCGAGCCGAGCATCCTCCCTCCACCTTGCTCCCGCCTCTACTCCCGAGGTGTTCCCTCTGGCTGAAGGTCGGTCGTACCATCCGCACCGAAACTTCCGCAAAAAAAACAAATTGAAAGAACTCACACCTGGTGCAGCCACCCCCCAAAAACAAACCGCATCAGGTTGGCACCGTCTGTGGAAAACCTCGGTGCGGACATCAGTCCGAACCCAGCCGTCAATCGGCATCCCACCAATCCGAGCTCACTTGGCACCCAAACCCAGGAGAGCTGTCACCTCTGCACGTCACCAGGACGTTCCTCCTCAAGACGTCCCTGCCTACACTCATGGATCCAACAATCCGAGGGTCAGCCTCGGACACCAGTCGGGCGCCTCTCGCTCGGTTTTACCCGACCTGCGTCAGGTCATCCAGAACCGACAGGCAAGTCGGACTAGGGGAGGGGGGCCGCTTCCAACTCGGTCCCGAACCGTCCCAGACCTCCGCCCCGAGAGAGGGAGCCGGTGCTCAGTCGCATCAACCGGAGGCCGCCGCCCCAACGAAACCCAGCCGAACGGGCTCCAGTCACCCACCGGGAGTTCCAAGACTTCTGAAAAAAGATCATGAAGGCTATCCTAGGGACCCCTGTCAACGAGACGCTCCACTGCTTTCACTCGCAATCGGATGTCGGGGCAAGCGCGTCCCGCGGCCTGACAGTCCGGCCGGAGTATGACGAGGACATCCTAAAATGCCTCCAGGAAATGGAGAACTGCCTCGACCACTTCGACGACGGCGGTGCGAGGCCGGCTCAGGGTCACAGGCCTACCCGACCTCTTTTCTCCACTGCAATCCTACAAGCGGAAATACCCTAGAATTTCCGACCGCCCCAATTCGAAACCTATGATGGCGAGGGCGATCCTACTGATCACATGGAGGGTTTTAAGACCCTCATGATGATTCACAGCGCTTCGAATCACCTCCTATGTCGTGCCTTTCCTGCCACCCTCTGGGGCCCAGCTCAGAAATGGTTCTCCAAGCTCGTCCCGGGCTCGGTGTACTCGTTCGATCAGCCAGCCAATTTCCTGGCCCACTTCGTGACAAGCAGAAAAGCTGAGAAGACGAGCGCATCCCTACTGGACCTTTGACAGAAGGAAGGAGAGTCACTCCGGCAGTTCATCCGGAGGTTCACCACGGAGGCGAGGTCGGTCTCCTCCCTCGATGCCAGGGTCACATCGGCAGCATTCCGGCACAATGTCTGGCACGGCCAGCTGAAGGCATCCCTGGCGAAGAAGCCTCCTTTCGATTTCCTTGACCTTCTCTATCAGGTCGAAAAGTACATCCGGGCCAAGGAGGCCCTAAATCCAGAAAGCGCCAAAGAAGTCCCGGGGAAGGGGAAGCGCAAGGCCGACGAGGCAGAGCCGGCTAAGAAGGTCCCAAAAGACGGGACCATCATGAAGAGGGACCCTCCGGTCTCATGCTTCGAGAGGTACACACCGCTGACACAGAACGTGTCAACTATTCTCTTAGCAATCGAGGATAGGGACCTCGTCTAAATGCCCCCTCGGCCGACCAACAAAAACAAGAAGAGGGATCAGTGGTTCTATTGCCGCTTCCACCCGGACAACGGGCACGACACCGATTACTGCCGCGCTCTGAAGGACGAAATCGAGGCCCTGATCAAACGAGAGTACCTCCGGAAATTCAAACGAGAAGACGCTCGAGATCAAAGGGACACGAGGAACCGGAGGCCTTCCCCTCCTCCTCGAACACCCAGACTGCATCCCGAGCGGAACCCCGAGCCTGAAGATACCGAGGGTCAAGCCATCTTGCATTGCGTCCACGGAGAGCCCATGGGAGGAGAGTCCAGCACTTCCTGCAAGCTGTTCGTCCGAGAGGTAAATGTCGTCCAGGATCTCCCTTCCCCCTAGGTCCAGCAACTCCCTGTCTCCTTCTCAGGGGAAGACCTGGAGGAAGTTCGGCTTCCGCACTGCGATGCACTTGTCATCAGCCTCAGCATGGAGAACTAAGAGGCTCGTCGGATCCTTGTGGACAACGGGAGCTCGGTGAACAATCTCTTCCTGGAAGAATTCAAGAACCTCAAACTCTTCCGGGATAAGCTGAAGCCAGCCGGATACACCCTGCACGAGTTCTCAGGCGTCCCGGTGCCAATAAAGGGGATCGTGACCTTAGACGTCACCGCCAGTACGACCCTTCACAGACGGACCGAGTCGATGGACTTCATGGTTGTAAACATCAAGGCAGACTACAATGCCATCCTCGGTCGACCAGGACTCTGCTCCCTCCAGGCTGTTCCCTTGGCCTACCACCAAAAGCTGAAATTCCCCACCAAGTCAGGTGTCGGAGTTGTCCAAGGAAACCAAGAAGCAGCACGTTCGTGCTATATGACGACGGTCGGGGGCGGTGTGTTTTCCCTGGACGCCATCGAGCTACAGCCCGAAAGAAGCCAACCCGAACCTGAGCCGACGAACGAACTAGAGGAAGTCCCGTTCGAGATGGGGGACATGTCGAAGTGGTTCCGCGTGCGCTGCTCCCTCGCTCCCAACCTCATGTCCGACTTGATCGAATGCATTCACCGTAATGTCGACCTCTTCACCTGGAAGCTCTTCGATATGCCCGGGATTTCCGAAGACCTGATCATGCAATAACTCAGTGTGATCCTTGGCTCGAAGCCAATCATCCAGAAGCGATGTAAGTTCGCCCCGAAGAGGCAGTAGGCAGTGAAAGTGGAGGTGGACAAACTCTTGTCCGCTCGTTTCATACAGGAGGTCAGCTACCCTGAGTGGCTGGTGAACGTCGTGATGGTCAGAAAGGCGAGTAGGAGCTGGAGGATCTGCATAGACTTTACTGACCTCAACAAGGCATGCCCCAAAGATACGTTCCCTCTCCCTAGTATCGACGCTCTAATCGATGCAACATCGGGTCACAAGCTCCTTTCTTTCATGGACGCCTTCTCAGGCTGCAACCAGATCAGATCCGAATGTTCCCCCCTGATATAGCCAAGACGTCCTTCGTTACGGACCAAGGTCTTTATTGCTACCGGGTTATGCCCTTCGGGCTAAAAAACACCGGTGCTACTTATCAGAGGCTCGTCAACCGAGTCTTCAAGAATCAAATCGGTCGCAACATGGAGGTATACGTCGATGACTTGGAGGAAGCCTTTGGGGTATTCCGACCCACAATATGAGACTCAATCCGGCGAAGTGTGCGTTCGGCATCTCCTCGAGAAAATTCCTTGGGTTCGTCGTCAGCCAGCGCGGCATCGATGCGAACCCCGAGAAGATCCAGGCCATAATAGACATGGCCCCTCCTAGAAACATCAAAGAAGTCCAGAGGCTCATGGGAAGACTGGCGGCCATCGGCCGTTTCCTCTCCAAGTCCAGAGAGAAGTCCCTCCCATTCTTCAAGGCTTTGCGCGGAACCGAAGGCTTCGAGTGGGGTACTCAGCAGCAAGAGGCGTTCGCCCAATTGAAAGAGTACCTTACCAACCCTCCTCTCCTCAGCAAGCCCAAACCAAGTGAGCCCCTCTGGCTTTATCTTTCGGCTTCAGAGAATGTGCTCAGTGCTGTTCTCGTTTGAGAAGAAGATGGAGTCCAAAAGCTGCTATACTACGTGAGCAATGTTCTGCTCGCCGCCGAGACCAGATACTCAAAAATGGAGAAGGTAGCCTACGCCTTGGTCATGGCTGCGCGAAAACTCCGTCCCTATTTCCAGGCGCATTCAATTCAGGTGCTCACGGACCAGCCTCTGAAGGTCGTACTCTACAAGCCCGAGAGCTCCGGACGACTGGTTAAATGGTCGATTGAGCTCAGTCAGTATGACATCGGTTATCAGCCAAAGACGGTTATCAAAGGACAGGCCCTCACCGAGTTCATCACAGAATGCACTATCTCCGAGCAACCCGAAAGCGGGGATGCCGACCAGACGTGGGAAGTTTACGTCGACGGCTCCTCCTGTGAAGCGGGGAGTGGTACGGGTATCATTCTGCGGGGTCCTGACAATTTCCTTCTTCAATATTGCCTCTGCCTCAACTTCCTAGCCTCTAACAACGAGGCCGAGTATGAGACCATGATTGCCAGGCTCACCTTGGTGCATCGAGCAGGCGCCAGACAGATCAGGGCCTTTAGCGACTCTCAGCTCGTGGTCAATCAGATCACCGGAGAGTACGAGGCCCGTGACGATCGGATGATCAGTACTTGGCCGTGGTTCAGCGGCTATTGGCGTCCTTTGCCGAATCTGCAGTCTTAAGGATCCTCCAAGAGCAGAATGCCCAGGCCGACGCTCTGTTAAAGTTAGCTCCTTCGTCCTTCGAGGGTCTCGACCGAACTGTCTTGATTGTAGTACTCCTGAAACCGAGTACTGACCTCCCCGAAACCCTCTGCATCGAAGACGGAACTCATCCTGAAGATTGGATCACTCCCATCAAGAAGTTTCTAATCAAAGGAGAGCTCCCCGAAGACCTAGCCGAGGCAAGGTGGGTCAGGGTCTGTTCAGAGAAGTTCGTCATAATCAGCGAGACCCTCTTCAAAAGGTCATACACCACGATGGACGGAAGGCCCCACCTCCATTTCTTAACCCCCGACGAAGCCAAGTACGCTCTCAAGGAGCTCCATGAAGAAATTGGTGGGTGCCATATGGGAAGCCGATCGCTTGCGCGAAAGGCTCTGAATCACGGGTACTACTGGTCCACAATGCTACAAGACGCCCTGGCCCTTGTAAAGCAGTGTGGCCCCTGTCAAAGGTTCCCCCCAGTGAAAAGAGCTCTGCAAGCGAACCTCCGCTCCTTGGCCAGTCATACTTCCTTTGCTATGTGGGTGATGGATCTGGTAGGCTCATTTCCAAAAGCAACGGGCCAAAGAAAGTTTCTCATAGTGGTGATCGACTACTTCACGAAGTGGATCAAGGCCGAGCCTCTGGCCACGATCACTGAGCAGCAGACCTAACAGTTTTTCTAGAAACACCTCGTTTTCCGGTTCGGAATTCCACAAGTGATCATCACAGATAATGGGACTCAATTCGCGAGTAAGAACTTCCGAAAGTTCTACGAGGATCTCGGGATCCAGTAGTGCTTTTCTTCGGTATGCCACCCGCAGTCAAACGGCCAGGCCGAGAATGCGAACCGCCAAATCCTTGACGGTCTCAAGAAACGACTTGATAACTCTTCCAAGGGATTATGGGTCGACGAACTGCCGAGCATTCTTTGGGCCCATCGAACGACGAAGAGAATCCCCACGGGAGAGTCGCCATTCAATCTGACATACGGCGCGGAGCCCGTGATCCCCCTCAAGATCGGGCTCCCTTCGCCCCGGATCATGGCCTTCGACGAAGCAAGCAACTCGGAACAACTATGTGCCGACCTGGATCTCATAGACGAGGTCAGGGAGAAGTCTGCAATCAGAAGAAACACCTACCAACAGAGGATCGAAAGGTTCTACAACAAAAAAGGGCGTCCCACCGACATCAAGTTGGGGGACTTCATCCTTCGGAAGCTGGCGGTTTCCAACCCCGGCCAAAAGAGGAAACTGGCCCCAAACTGGGAAGGCCATACAAGGTATCTGAGGTCGTACGCCCGGGCACATACTGCCTAATCGATCCGGAAGGTAAGGCTGTCAAGAGGTCCTGGGACGCAGAGCACCTCAAATTCCTAGAAGGGCAGGGTAAGCCCCTACAGCTAATGTAAATTATAAAAAATGTAATCGGCACGTCATGCCTTATTTTTGTAAAGTTCAAGTATGTTGTAAATATGCCAGCTTTCTTAAAACAAGCTTTGGCTTCGTATTAGCTCTCTTTAAAAACATGTCTCAGGCTCGGCACTCGGAAGAAATCGCGAGCCACAAAAAGCTTTTCTTACCAGCTTAGCGCTCGGCGCTCGGAAGAAACCGCAAGCCACAAAAGCTTTCCTTACAAGCTTAGGGCTCGGCACTCGGAAGAAACCATGAGCCACAAAAAGTTTCTCTTACAAGCTTAGCGCTTGGTGCTCGGAAGTCACTGGCTTCTCTAAAAAGTATAGGGACTCGGCATCTTCCTCGGGCATGGTTTGGGCTTGTTCAAACACATCAACCTATGCGCTCGGCGGTGACCGCCAACTACACCTGTGCTATCTACCCGAGAACAGGTGTGGGAATTCGGCATTGACCTCGAGCAAGGCCTTGGCTTTTTTCAAAGCCACGTGACCTTTACGCTCTGCGACGACTTGCAGCTACGCCCATCACTAACTTCTCTAAGGTATGGGGGCTCGGCATCTGCCTCGGGCATGGTTTGGGCTTGTTCAAGCCCATCAACCTATGCGCTCGGCAGCGACCGCCAGCTACACCCGTGCTATCTACCCGAGAACAGGTGTGGGGGCTCGGCGTCGATCTCGAGCAAGGCCTTGGCTTTTTTCAAAGCCACGCGACCTTTACGCTCGGCGATGACCTACAGCTATGCCCATCACTAGCTTCTCTAAGGTATGGGAGCTCAGCATCTGCCTCGGACATGGTTTGGGCTTGTTCAAGCCCATCAACCTATGCGCTAGGCAGCGAACGCCAACTACACCCGTACTATCTACCTGAGAACAGGTGTGGGGGCTCGACGTTGACCTCGAGCAAGGCTTTGGCTTTTTTCAAAGACATGCGACCTTTACGCTCGGCGACGACCTGCAGCTACGCCCATCACTAGCTTCTCTAAGGCATGGGGGGCTCAGCATCTGCCTCGGGCATGGTTTGGACTTGTTCAAGCCTATTAACCTATGCGCTCGGCGGCGACCGCCAGCTACACCCGTGCTATCTACCCGAGAACAAGTGTGGGGGCTTGGCGTCGACCTCGAGCAAGGCCTTGAATTTTTTCAAAGCCACGCGACCTTTATGCTCATCGATGACTTGCAGCCAGTGTTCTAAAAAGCGGCCTAGGCAGCCGCCTACGCGGTGCCTAGGCGCTAAGCAGCCCTCCAATGCCTCGCCTAGGGGCTAGGCGTTTAAGAAAATCGGTTAATGTTTCTAGGCGGTTAAAAGCGAGTCTAGGCTGCACGTAAGCGGGTCTAGGCGGGCTAGAACCGCTTAGACCCAGTTATGACTTAATTATTAAAACAAATGATCTGACTTATTCCAACCCGACCCGCTCTAATACACTCAAACCCCTAAAACTTCTCTTTCTCCTCTAAATCCCCCGTAAAAAAAATCTCAAATCAATTCTATTCTCTAAATCCCTAATTCATCTTCTCTAAAATCCCCAAATCACCTCCTCCATCTCCCTCCTCACAATCGGAGGCTCACAGCTCGCAGCTCGCAATGCACTTCAATTTCGACCTCCTCCGCCTCCCTCCTCGCAGTCTTTGCTTGCAGTCTTCAACACAACCTCCTCCGCCTCCCTCCTCGCAGTCGCAGCTCTCACTCACTCTGTCACTCAATCGTCAAAACCTCCTCCTCCACCTCTCCTTGCAGTCGCAGTTCACTTCAACTTCAACCGACGTCAACACAACCTCTCTCTCCTCTCTTCAGCTTCAAAGTCAAGTCGTTAACGCAACCAAACACTGCCTCCTGCCTTACTTCACCTCTGATGTCAACACTACGTCCTTCTCTTCTCTCTCAAACTTCTCCTGACGCAACCCTCCCCCATCCCCTAACTCAAGCCTCCCGCTTCCCCACACTATTTTCTCCTTGGACTGGAACAGCTGAACAGGTAATCTCCATTACAAATATTCGTCATAGATTAATACTAGTCTAATAGATGAGTATAAGACTATACAAAAAAAAGAAAAAGACTAATAATAATACACCGATTCGATTTTGTAAAGCTCATCCTGCAATTGCAAGGAGAAATATCAACAGTAAGAATTGGTAACAACAAAACTAAATAAAATAATAAAATATATAAATAAAATATATGCATAAATAAATAAATATATAATAGATAAATAAAACCGCCTAGAGCCTAGCCGCTTAAGCTCCGCTTACAAGGCCTAGGAGCTAGTCACCCATCGGCCGCCCGACTACTGTAACACCCCAAATTTTTTTTTTTTTTTTTTTTTTGAAAACTAAACCTCTAAATTCGATTCTATCAATTTCTATATCACTTTTAACATAAACTAAAATAGTTATTTTTCAATAAAAATTTGGGTAGAGTTTCCCCTATAATTTCTGCCCTGAAACACAATTAGCTTACGGAATTCTGCTCTAAATTCCGTAGCTCACATCACAGGCAATAATATCATGGACTCCCCAGGCCAAAATGAGCAGAATCACACAGGCAATAGAATATCATGCTCTGGGGACCAAACTCATAACAGAATATCAAATATTAAATAAAAACAATAAATTCCTTTGAAAACATATAAGATTTTTGTAAAGATTTTAGGAATACCTTTTTAGAAGCCAACCACAGAACCCAATACTCCACAACGAGGTGGGTACTGCCTTTCTTACCTCATCACAGCACTATATACATATACTTTTGCCATAATACAAAATAATGCATCAACTATTCACTTTTCTACCTTTACTAAATACATAAATAATCTATCATCTCGACAAAATAAAATTCCTAACTCTATAACTATCTCGCCATGCTGCTAGCAACCTGTAGGAGAGTTAGGGTTGTCCACTCTCAGGGAGGGACCCCCTAACCCCCAGAAAACATCAGAGGTTAGCCATTTCTGGTGTGAGTATAATTTAAAAATCTAACAAATAAATTAACTTGTATAAAGAAAATAAATTGAACTTACAAATATCGAGATAAGAAATATCAACCTGGACTCTGGATATAAAACATCACAATTATTGCTTTACATCAAAGCATTCTTCGAATCTGCATCCAACTATATATATATATATATATATATATATATATATATATAGCTTCACTATATACATCCCACTAGCCACGTATATACTTTAATCGTTTATTATTCACATAATAATGTATCACTTAAGTAACACACAAAAGCACTATCTTTATTTCTCATTCTCTTTATATATTTATATACACACATTTCACTACATGCTTCACATCAACCTCGTATATATCCTTATTTTACATTTACATAATACTGATTCACATACAATCCCTTACTTATCAATTTGAATTCATCTTTCACAATTATTGTCACATCACCAAGTCTTCATTTATAATTTATAACCACAGGATGCTACTACATATTTCTTCATTTTTATTTAGCCATGCACTTCATTTACTTGCATTATATCAACAACTCACTTACTTATCCTGGAAGTGGTGCCAAGGCAGGTAGTTCCCACCATTTCCATGGAAATAGCGGGCGAGTAGTTCCCCGACACACTTCCAAGATACACAAACTCATATCACAACATACCTTCTTTAATAACCATTTTCATAACCAATCTCATAATACAGGTATTTATTTTATTGTATTATATCAAGTATCACATCATAAATATATGCATCTATCCTCATAATATCACATTCATTCATGCCTTATGA
Source organism: Hemerocallis citrina (assembly GCA_017893485.1). Classification (NCBI taxonomy): domain Eukaryota; kingdom Viridiplantae; phylum Streptophyta; class Magnoliopsida; order Asparagales; family Asphodelaceae; genus Hemerocallis; species Hemerocallis citrina. Next base: position 148,679,841 of record CM030368.1, on the reverse strand, counting down.
CACAAATATAATATTTATATAATATTTCATTGCCCATTGCAATTACTCACATTTCATCACATCATTAACATATCACTAATTAGAATGCTTATTCACATTGCATCAAAGGCATGTTTTATAGCTCATTCTCATCTCATTATACCACTTTAGTAATTTCTCATTCTTATAAGTAATATATCTTATTATCATTTTCACTCATAACACAAATTGCCATTAGCTTCACTTTCATTCTCATCACAATATACTCCATAGCCCCAAACACAATTTGGGCCACAACATATCACACCCCATAGCCGATTGCTTGGTTATTAATCACTGTACCTCAAACACACAGTTTAGGTAATATCACATCACATCTTAAGCCAATAGCTTGGTTATTAATTACTTCAATTACTTTTCATCTTCACTTTACTTAATTCTTCATTTCCATAAATCATTACCACTATCATGCCAACTCACCCTGCAAATTATGCCAAGGCAGGTAGTTCCCACCATTTCCACAAAAATAGCGGGCAGGTAGTTCCTTGACACAATTCCAAGGTGTAACAACTCATACCATACTGTATTTTACTTTAATGATCACATACATAATACAATTACTTCGTACTATTCATATTAACACATGTCTCTTTTACTCTTTTCATTTTAAATTAACCACATGCTGCATTTCATCCACAACCACTTTCTTTCACATTCACAATTCACTCGCTTTCTTTACTCTCACATTTTTATTTACACTTAGTTATTTTATTAGTTTGTCGACCAGTGAGCCACAGTATCCCAACATACTAAAAGCCGACAGCCCAGTAAACACGCGGCCCGATGCTCACACAGAGTCTTACTCGTCCGAGGCTACGTCTTCCTCCTAGCCGAACTAGCGAGGGAAAAACCACGTCCCAGGTAAACTGGGTACTTCCTCGCGACGGCTGTCATCGAGGGAAAAACCACGTCCCAGGTAACTGGGTACTTCCTCCCAGCCGATAGCCAGGAGGGAAAAACCACGTCCCAGGTAAACTGGGTACTTCCTCGCGACGGCTGTCATCGAGGGAAAAACCGGACCTCAAGCCGATAGCTTGGGCGATAAAACCACTTACCCCAAACATAGTTTGGGTCCACTATTCCCAAGCCGGTCCTTGGGCTTTAAGAGGTCTAGCCCAAACCCCCAGGATTGCTGTAGGTACTGGTGAACAAAACCATCCGTTATTAGCATTAATCATTGCATCTTTCCACTTTACTTTATTAACACACGCATTTCACTTTTGATTCACAGACTAGTCATGTCTTTGACTTTAACCACGTGAATTAGTAACACATTTTATTAGCACGTACCATCTTATCCTTTATCTTCATGTCATCATACCACATTATGCATACACCCTGTTATTCAACACATAAAAACATCATAACATATTATTGCATAATACTAATGCGCCAAGATATTTATTTTTCCAGAACATCCCACATTAAGAATACCATATTATTCATTACCTCACTGTACCATATATAGGCATACGCCAAGTTATAACATTAATAAGGGAACTACATTATGTTATTCCATATCATAAAGTATCAAAATGTATACTTCATCACATTACAATGTCATATTATTACCCATTTATTCACTTCGAACATAATTATAATGTAAACATATACCCACTTACTAATTTCATCAATTATCACATCACGAGTCAATATCATAATATATATATATCACAAACAAACACCACACATGTGGGTTTCCAAGAAAAGGGGTCAAAATCACTTATCTCCTCTAATTAAATCTCATAATATCAAATTATAGCATACTGGCTCATACACCATGTTCCATGTAAGTAAAATCACCTATACGGGCCTATATGCCCCAAAACATGCACAAAACATGCACGAAATAAAAATAAGCATAAACAATTTAATATATTTAGTTTTTATACATCAACACATCACATTAACCCATAATATTAGTTTTATATACTTAAAATAGTTAATTTCACCAAATATCTCAAAAACCCATTTTCGGGCTCCAAAAATCCGTATTTTCATTGAAAATCAAATTTTAGCATAACTTCAATAAAATATATCAGAAAGCCACGAAATTTGGCCACAATATAAAATATATATAGGTACAGCTTACTCACCTGACGGATCGAGCAAACGATGTCCCACGTCCGCCCGGTAGCCAGTCGAAGTTCAACTTTTTCCACCTAATTGGAAAATTATAGGATCGATTAGCATAAAACTCAAAACTCGACCTACGGACCTCCAAATTCAAATCCGTCTTCACCCACATGTCACAAATGACATAAGTAGGCGAGCTACATCGACGTATTTCAAATTCGAACCCCAATACAAGAACTCACATATTGATCGGAGGCTTTCTAATAGGAAAATTTCCTATCTCCTAATTTCTTTAATCCCTTCTTCCCAATTTCTCAATTTAGGGTTAATAATAATAATAGGACTCAATTACACCTCCGAACCCAACAAATTCTCACCTAAATCTCGCTCGGGCATTTCACCGAATATCCGGCGTGCATAATACACATACACTCTTTCTCATTCGATTTGATTGAGAATTAAACCTACAAAACTCATCCTAAATTCCTATTAATACTTTCATAATATTCTACACCCTCAAATGCATTTTCTATAATTATTAGGATCGAGTTTCCTACCCGATTTCATAAATTCTATAATCCGAGTTTATGCCAAAATCACCACTCCCCATTTTATTCTAATGGCTCACTACAATTTTTACTACCATACAAGAGATAATTCTCATATATATAACTCTATTTTACAAATCCAAAACCCTAATTTATCAACAACCTATAAAATCTCCAGGAACTTACTAATTTCTTGCCTCTACTATTCCAAACCTCTTCTAATCTCCCCACCATAATATTCCTACTCAATAGAAATTAAACACACTTAATTTTATACAAATAAATAAAATAGGGTATACCTTTCCGGAGTTCTTTCTCCAAATCGATGCTACCACAGTGTAGAGGACCCTTCAATTAGTCATCCCCCCAAAATAATTCGAAAATCATGAAGGATTTGAGTGGATTTGGGAGGGAGAGAGAAGGGCCGGATTGGGTTCAGTTTTGATGGGAGAAAGGAACGCGAAGGAAAGGAAAGAAAGGAAGAAGGAAAATGGGGTGGGGGGGGGGAATAATAAAAATATATTATATATTAATAATAAGAATAAGGGATATTTACATATAAACCCTCCAAATCCAAAATATTACAAATAAACCCCCAACTCATTTCTATAATAATACAAACAATACGAAAAACATTAAAATTATCTTATAATAAGCCCCCATAATGATAAAATAAAATAAACTATATTTCCTCACACAAAATCTCAACTCTTAGCTCTAATATAACAATAATACCAATCTACCATAAATATGCAATACCAGTATCGATATTAAAAATAAATAAAATAAGATATCACTTAAAATAATTCTCACCCCTACAAAATATAAAAGCGAATATTTTTGGTATTTTAAAATCCAAGGTGTTACAACTACCGCCTAGAGACTTTTAGAACATTGCCTGTAGTTATGCCCATCACTAGCTTCTCTATGGTATGGGGGCTCGGCATCTGTCTCGGGCATGGTTTGAGCTTGTTCAAGCCCATCAACTTATGTGCTCGGCGGCGACCACCAGCTACACCTATGCTATCTACCCGAGAACAGGTGTGGGGGCTCAGCGTCGACCTCGAGCAAGGCCTTGGCATTTTTCAAAGCCATGTGACCTTTACACTCGGCGACGACCTGCAGCTACGCCCATCACTAGCTTCTCTAAGGTATGGGGCCTCGGCATCTGCCTCGGGCATGGTTTGGGCTTCAAGCCCATCAACCTATGCGCTCGACGGCGACTGCCAGCTACACCCGTGCTATCTACCCGAGAATAGGTGTGGGGGCTCGGCATCGACCTCGAGCAAGGTCTTTGCTTTTTTCAAAGCCGTGCGACCTTTACGCTCGGTAACGACCTGCAGCTACGCCCATCACTGGCTTCTCTAAGGTATGGGGGCTCAATATCGGCCTCGAACATGGTTTGGGTTTGTTCAAGCATATCAACCAATGCGTTTAGCGATGACCGCCAGCTACACCCATACTATCCGTCAAGACATATACCTAAGGGCTCAGTGTCGCCCTCGAGCAAGGCCTTGGCTTTTTTAAGCCATACCTTTTCACTCCCGGCGATGACCTTCAACCACGCCCGTTCCAAAAGTTTTCATTAAAGATTTAGAGCTCTCGTTTTCAGCTAACGCCCCGAGCCCCAGACCGTTGGTTGACCCACCTCTCACCTGCGAACAACTCGGGGTTTACGGCTTTCAGAGCCAAAACCCTAAATTGTTCGAGGGCGGCAAAGGAGCCACCGACCCAGGACTCTCACTGAGCCTCCGGAACAATTGATCGACCCACCACTCACCCGTGAGCAACCCGGGGTTTACGGCCCTTACAGCCAAAATCCCAAATTGTTTGAGGGTGACTGGTGCTCCACCGACCCGAAACTCTCGGACCAAAATTCCACTTATGGGTGCCCACTTTCGGCAGGCACCCCAATTGCCAACAGGTGGCAGATGAGTCACCGCCAGTAGTTGATGAAGAAACAGTGAGGAGAGGGGGAATTATATAGCCCCCTGAGCAGCGCATTTATTACATCAAGAAGTCCAAACGGCGGAAGGCGAAATGTTGCCATTAATGTTTATCGGAAGGCGAAACACCACTCATTGGGCATTGCCTGCAAGAAACTACAGTTCGGTCTCTTTTCCTCGGCGGCGACCCCCTACAAGACCGAACTCGACAACAATCGGGCTACACTCCTACCCTCCTCACTCAATGAATCGTCAAGGTTAAAGAAGTTGGAAGTTTTTTATTACTCACAGAGCGCCAGAAACTGCTGCCCAAATACAATGAAAAGCTTACAAATCACTCATCGCTCGGGTTAAAACTCAAACTCGGCGCTTCCCTCGGGTTCCTTCGCACGCTCGGCCAGTCCGACTGGGGAAGGCACTCCAGCAACAGAACTTTCCACATCAGCAGGCTGCGCCGCCTCCAAGAAAAAGGTCGGAGAAGGTCCCAGGACAGAATTGCTCGCCTCCTCGATCAGACCGGTGCCTAGCATTTGCTTCAACCTGCGGATCTCCAACTCTTTCTCAACAACAGCCTCACGAAGAAAAGACTCCGAAGCCGACCGCCCACTCGAGGTATCCGAGATCGACCAGTTCGTCTCGATTGCCCACCAGTCCCGGTCGGCTATGGCTTTCTTCAGACGAGCCACCTCCAAGCTGAGCTCCTTAGACTTGTTCATGAAGTAGTTCATTGTGGCCACTCGGTCCCGAGCCTGTTTACGTTGGCGAGCCAGAGCACTCTCCATGGCCCCCAGCCCAGCTCGAATCCAGGAGACCTCGGCAGAACCAAGGTCGGCACCGAGGACCTCATGCGTCTATCAAAAAGACGGAAAAAACAACAGGTCATGAAAGAGACTAAAAAACACATGTCAGGGAGCATCAGCCAAAAAAATGCTCTTGTATTAGTTCAAAAATTTTGTACTGCAAAATGCGGTGGCCAGTCCGCAGAAGGCGTTTACAAAATCAAAAACAACAACCTAAACTATGCTTGAGGGGGGGTGGCACCTCTTCGTCAGCAGGGTTGCCTCTGACCCCCTCTTGATGAGGGTCCTCCAGTTCCTCATCACCATCGGGCATAGGCGGATGCTTTGGCTACCAGTTGTAATGCACATGATCCACCCGCTTGTCCGGGTAGATTAGCGTGAAGTGTTCCTTCGCCTTGGCATAGGCCTTGTCCAGGACCGCGATCGGAGTATCCGTCATGGAGATTGCACCTCTTCCATGGCCTTCTTCGCCTTCGCGGCCTCCGCTTGGGCCTTCTCCTTAAAATGTGCCAGCTCGTCCCTGTGATGGCCCATAAGCGAGTCCATCTGAGCGTCATGGATTGCCTCCTTGTCCCGGGCCTCCTTCAGCTCTGTCGTAAGCTTAGAGACCTCCTTTTCTATGCACCAGTGGTAGTGCTGCCCATGGAGTAATGCTTGGCCGAAGAAGAAAAAGTTAGAAAAATCCTGAACTCTAAAATTCTGCCCACACGGAAAACAACAAGCACTTACCGAGAATTATGCCTGAGCCCACCACGTGTAGGCCGCCTCGGACGTCTACGTCGCCAGACTCATCCGGTCCCGCTCTATGGCGATATGCTCCGCCGCCTCCACAGCCACCGAGCCCTGGAGCAGAGAGTCCCCTACCTTCACCCCCTAACCCGGGATGTGCTCCTGCAAGCTCCGCCTGTCCACCATCTGTGTGGCATCGGGGCGAGAGGGCGGAGGCCTCTGCTCTCGAGCCTCGACCGACTTCTTACTTCCGAAGCTTGCCCCCGGCTCTTTCCCCGACCTCGACAAATGATGAGGCCGCTTCACCCTCTTCGGGGGCGGCTGCTCGGTATCCGGCGTCGGTACCTTACCGAACCCCACGGTCGGTGCTCCGCTCTTCTCCTGCACGGCTTTCTTTGCCGCTTCGGCTCTTCTCTTGGCCGCCAGTTCTACTATGGCATTTCGGTTGTCGAGCTCCTTGGCCGACATCTCTACAAGAAGAAAAGTTAACATGTTAACGCGAAGGCAGAAGGAAAACAGAATAGAAACAAAAACATACTAGGGTTGGCCGGGCTTAGTCCGGCTTGGGCAAGGTGTAGCTCCGTGATGCGAGGCCACCCAATGCTGTGACCCTCCACGATCTTGTCAACCTTCGCCCATTCCTTCTCAGTCAAGTCCCTTCACTTCAGCGACTTGTGGTTCGGCTTTCCGAAGTTCCAAATAGTTGGGATGTCCCAGGGCCCCTCGCTCCAAACTACTGGGATCTCGATGCTCGGATTGCACTGCGAGCCCAAAAAGTTTCTCCCAAACTGCTTAGACCTCGACGCTCGGATGCCACCGCGATCCCAAAAAGTTTCTCCCAAACTGCTTGGACCTCGACGCTCGGATGCCACCGCGAGCCCAAAAAGTTTCTCCCAAACTGTTTGGACCTCGACACTCGGATTGCACCGTGAGCCCAAAAAGTTTCCTCAAACTACTGGGACCTCGACGCTCGGATTGCACCGCGAGCCCAAAAAGTTTCTCCCAAACTGTTTGGACCTTGACGCTCGGATGCCACCGTGAGCCCAAAAGTTTCTCCCAAACTGTTTGGACCTCCACGCTCGGATGCCACCACGAGCCCAAAAAGTTTCTTCCAAACTGTTTGGACCTCGACGCTCGGATGTCACCGCGAGCCCAAAAAGTTTCTCTCAAACGGCTTCAGGGTCGACGCTCGGATATCACCGCGAGCCCCAAAACTATCCCCCTAACATTGAGGGCTCAGCTGACGATCCCAGACGCTCGTTAAGAAGGACCCCCGCTAGAGACTCCTACGTCCCTTTGCTTTTCCAACAAGTGAGGGGCTCGCCTACCGACCCCTTATGTTCAGTCAAGCGACCTCGAGGTCGACGCTCTGATATCACAGCGAGCCCCAAAATTATCCCCAATAATGAGGGGCTCGCCTGCCGACCCCCTACGCTTGTCGAGAAGGTCTCCTGCTCAACGGTCTCGACGTCCCCTTGCTTTTCCAACAAGTGAGGGGGCTCACCTACCGACCCCCTACGTTCGGTCAAGCGACCTCGAGGTCGACGCTCGGATATCACCGTGAGCCCCAAAATTATCCCGCAACAATAAGGGGCTCACCTGCCGACCCCCTACGCTCGTCGAGGTCTCCTGCTCCACGGTCTCGACGCCCCCTTGCTTTTCCAACAAGTGAGGGGCTCGCCTACCGACCCCCTACTCTCAGCCAAATAACCCTTGGGTCGATGCTCGGATGTCACCGCGAGCCCCGAACTATTCTCCAACCAGCAAGGGGCTCACTTGCCGACCTTAGCGGCTCGGCAAGAAGAACTCTTGCTCCACGGGTCTTAATGTAGCGCCCCGAATTTCAAATATGATAACTTAAAAAATACGTGGCACAATCCCAGTATCAACTTCAATGTAACATTAAACACAACCAACACCAATAAAATTTTCAACTTTTATTACAATAATCTTTTACATAGCACAGTTGAATTCAAACAACTCAAATCAAATTTTTTTTTCATTTACAACACAGTCTTATTACAACACTGTTCTTACAAATTTACACAAACTCCATTAAATTAATTTATCTCAAAACTATCTCAAGCATCCAAACCTCCAAACTCTAAGCAACAACCTGCAACACATGAGGCTAGAGATGATCCTTAACCCCCAAAACTAAAGGGGTCAGCCATAAATGGTGTGAGTGACATAAAACAACAAACAACATAAATGAACATTAGTCGTGCATCCTTAAACAACAGGTAGTAAACATGAATGCATAAAATACGATGTAGCAAGGAAAAGTAAACAACAAGTGAGACTAAACCAAGTGTCATGTGTAGAAAACAGGAAATCCACATGCATGAAAACCAAGTCAAGAGAACACAAATTCTATATGCGGACTCTCTAATACGTACTTGTCAAAGTCTATGCATCCCACTCTACATAAGTTCGGTGCAAGCCCTTAACGTCTCCACATTATAGGGTTCAATCCCCGCTATGCAACTAATCCTAACACGATGACTACTACGAGATAAAGATAAGTTGTGAGTAGTAGCCCATGCCCCGATAATTCTGGAGATGAATCCCACACCTCAGGTGTTTTACGTGGATAATTTCGGAGATCATCCCACACCAAAACATTGACACATCACCACATAAATACCACATGTGCTTCGCCTCGACTCCGATAATTCCGGAGATCAATCCCACACCGCAAGTAACTACTTGGATAATTCCGGAGATATATCTCACACCGCAGGTAATTTACCTGGATAATTCCGGAGATAGATCCCACACCCAAAGTAAGTTACTTGGATAATTCCGGAGATTAAATCCCACACCGAAAGCCATACTGAGGTACTTGACCCATGTTCTCGTTCATCATATCACCACTAGTGCCTGTCCTTATTATTTTTGGGTTACTTAATTACTCAACGAATCTCCTAGAGTTGGTGTACCCTACCAGACTTAACTCAAAACTGAACAACTGAAATGCCTCAACAGGCCTCAACAAAATAACTCAACGCCGGTATACTAGGGTTACACACATCCTCTAGAGACTCAAAATCAAATGTCTAAACCAACTTTCCACCATAAATGGCTCAACTGAATATCTTAAAATCATATGCTTAACTGAAGACAAAGTATAGACTAAAATATTTGAAGACTAATCATTCGGAAGGACATTCAAGTTTATGAAAACTCATCAGTACCAGTCAACTTATTACTGTAGTAAGTCGACTGTCCAGAGGGAAAAATATCCATGATTTTAAGAAAATAAGTTAAGTAATATAAGTTGACTTATAAAAGTCATAAGTTGACTTACCAGATCATAAGTTGACTTATAAAAACAAAAGTCGACTTACCAGAGAGAAATTCCAGAAATCTTTAAGAAAATATTCTAAGTGTTATAAGTCGACTTAAAAGAGAATATAAGTCGACTTAAAAAGTTATAAGTCGACTTACCAGAGAAAAATCTACGATAACTTTGAAAAATAAATTCTAAGTGTACCAGTCGACTGAAAAGGGTCTAAGTCGACTGTCCAGAACGGATTTTCAAGAAAACTAAAGATACAGCAGCTGGGTCGTGCCAGTCGACTGATAGGTCTGCAAGTCAACTGTCGGCCTACAGTCTGCATAGTTTTGGTTGTTCATGATAATCAAAATTAGAGTTTACCAAAAGAAATCATTGTTTACTAAATAATTAGTATTTCAATAAAAACGACCGTCTCAAAGTATTCTCAGATCGGATACATTACTCAAAACATCCAATATCTCAAAACTCAAGTTCTCATGTTCTAAATTCCTAATTCTTCCATTAGGATTTCTCAATACTGAATTTCTTTCACAACTCAAAACCAAAATCTGATTTGTATTCACGAGATCCAGATGTTCATCCATCCAATCCCTTATTATCATAACCATACTCATATCTTAAACATGCTTTCTAGCGATACAAATTTATAAACTAAGATTTACTAAACATTCATAGATGACACATACATAATACGACAACAATCATTGCATTGCTCAAACAAACATGTCAAAACAAACAACGGAACGATCATTCACATAAGTCAAAACAACAACCAAATCTACAACATTCACATAAAGCAAACAACAAACAATTTTACATCACTCACCTTGGAAACGACGAGATCCAACGATAAAGTCTCTCCTTTGCGAGATCCAAAACTTCCTCTTCAATCACCAAGAAATTAATAATATCATGAAACTTGAGTTGTGCAGCGAAAGACGGCTGCACACTCTCTTTTATACAGGCCAGAAGTAAAGATTTAGGGTTTAGAAATACATTTGCAAATTAGTCCTCCCAAAATATAAACTTACATATATAACCCTTTTCTTAGTTAAAATAGATTAACTAAATCAAAACCAAATCAAATATTTTATCACTGAGTTGTCCAACAATCCAGAGCAGCCCAGTAAACAAGAAAAATTCGGATTTACAACTCAGGGTGGCAATTTTGCACAAAAGCCCTCCCTTTTGTAATATTTGCAAACATATCATAAAATATTCATAAAAATTCAGAAAAATCAGGAATAATATCTAATAATACATATTATATTTTCCAATCAAAATATTTGACTTTTTCTTTCCAGAAAACATTTGCACAAAATTCTACATGAATTCCATATTTGCAAAAACACCCTTTTTGACTAAATCTTCACCAAATCGACTTTAAATAAAATATAAATATATTTAAATTCAAATGATAACCATGGAGAACCAAAATATCAGTAAAAACGAATTTTCATAATTTATTTAAGATCCAAACGACTTTTTACATAAAAGCCCCTCCCTTTCGAGGTATTTATAAAAATAGTTTCTCTACTCAGAAAAATCCCAAATTTTAGAATGTACTCCATTATAATTAGGAGAATTTACTAAAATATAAAATTGGTTATTTATACCAAAAATATTTGCATGTGTTTCGCACGTGTAAAAAAGATAAATCTTTTAGAAAATATTTATTAAGTCTCCAGAAAATCATTTTAATTCATTTTCAAATATTTAAAATAATATTTGAAAATACGGGGTTCTACACTTAACGCCCCCATTGCTTTTCCAACCAGTAAGGGGGCTTGTCCTCTGACCCTCAATGCTCGGCGGGCCGAGCTCCAATGCCCTGCGTGACTCCATAAGGGGATCCTCTTCATCCTACCCCACTGACCTCTTCTGGAAGATATGGATCCTGTTCTTCGCCGTACACACCACCCGCTCTTCCTACCGAGGCAAAAAACCACTCCTACACGGCTGGATCACCCAGCCCTCCAGGAGTGGGGGGCTCCTGATATGGGTCAGATGATGTGCCCCTCCTGGGCCATAGGATCCCCTCAAAAGGCGTTGCCCCCAATTATCAGATCTGCCACGTCAGCCCTAAAACCACCTGGGTTTCCGCCACGTCATTCCTAAAACCACCTGGGTTTCCGTCACGTCAGCCCTAAACCTCTTTAGCCTCTGCCACGTCAGGCCCATGGGGACCGGGTCCAGACCCGGCCCCAGACTCAGTTGGGGCTGCCTATAAATACTAGGCCCGCTACCCCTTAAAAAGGGAATCAATCTTTTCCCTCTGAAAACCCTAATTATTGTTACTCTTCAGTGATTGACTAGACCGTTGGAGGGCCTGCCACCGGGACCAACCCCGGTGTTCCTAGGCCAAGTGCAGGTACACAAGACTTCCAGATATGAGCTTCCAGATCCGAGCCGAGCCTCTAGATCCGAGCCGAGCATCCTCCCTCCACCTCGCTCCCGCCTCTACTCCCGAGCCGTCCCCTCTGGCTGAGGGTCGGGCGTACCATCTGCACCGAAGCTTCCGCAAAAATACAAATTGAGAGAACTCACACCTGGTGCAGCCACCCCCCAAAAACAAACCGCATCATCAGCTTAGCCTTCTACTGCTCATAGATACCCATCGCCCCAATGTTTTTTGGGGGATATGATGTATTTGGTTTAGATGCATGTATATTGTGGCTATTCTGGTCCTCTTTTTGTGTGCTTTAGTTATGATTATAGGAACTTGTATTGGGCTCAGTACTCTGAGTTTTGTTTTATTAATCCCTTATTAATGAAACATGGTGGCCATACTCCACATTTTCTTCAAAAAAAAAAAATAAAGAAAAATAAAAATAAAATCTACACATCAACTAAATATATCAGAATAGATGTACTTTGTTAATTCAAAAATAGATTTATCAAATTGATGCGCGCTCTCTCTCTCTCTCTCTCTCTCTAAGCATAACAGTCAGAATAGTGTAAATCATCCTCGATGTTAAGGCCCTCTACGTCTTCGAAAACATACAAAGCATCCTTGCTGCTGATCGGGAGGATCATTCCTCCACCCCTTGACGTGTCGATTGCCTCCAACATCTTCACCGCCTCATCCATCTTTGGCCGTCTATTAGGGTTTGCATCCCCACATCTTTTCATCACGTTTGCTAGGGAGTTTGTGCTGGAATTAATTTTTGTAGTTTTTCGAGCCGGATTCTGGCAAGCTCCGGCCACCGGTGGTGCCGGAAAATGAGTGGATTGCGATCATCTCGACGAGTACTATTCCGTGGTGTACTCACTTGCCAAAAACGAATTATGTATGAATGAGAAATGTTGGTCCAAAGTTGGGTACTTGAAATGTACTAACTTGGCAACTTGGAGAAAATGGATAGTCCCATATCAAAAATTGAGAAAGATTTTTTCTAGTATATATACTAGAAAACTGGACTAAAGGGCGTGGCCCGGGGGTTACCACTAACATGTAGTGGAGAAAGAACTTAGCCAAAATGACAAACACACGCGCGCGCGCCCGGCCTGGCCCGATCCTGGCTTCGGCTTCGGCTCGGCTCAGCTCGGCTCGGCTTGGTTTGGTCTGGTCTGGCTCTGGCTCCAGCTCTGGTATTTATACCAGTTATGAATCTGAACCACCAGTTAGGAATCTGAACCACCACTTTGCTGTTGCAGAGTAGTGGACCATTACTCTGCTGTTACAGAGTAATGGGCCTCTGAAGAGTCTCAATTATCTTTTGTAAAGGCTAATGAATCCAGACAGAGTTTTTTAGACAGTCTAAGTTTTATTCTTCTTCTTCTTCTTCTCCTCTGTATCAATTGAGAGTACATCACAGATAGCAATTCGCTGAATCTCTGAAGCAAGGGTGCTGCTCTTCAGAGAAGGTACAGTTGTATCCTGAGAAGCAATTCGACAGCCACCGTCACACTACGGGTCGAATTCTGCTTTAAGGAGAGAGATTATTCATCTCAACTCTGTGCAAAGCCTTTAGTTTACTGTTTTTATTTTCTGTAATTCAGTTCTTCACTGTTGCTGTTGGGATTTTTTTCATATTTATAAAATCGGGTTCTAACAATCTTAAAGCAGAATTTTTTCCTTACTAATCTAACAGTTTTTTGTGAAGTTTATTTACAGGTACTGTTATCATTCGGAAAAAACAACAACAACTAACAGTTCTGTTTCCAACTATTTCAGATAAGAACATGGAGAACACACTAAGTGACATTGCCAGTGGGCTTATCAGTACTGAAATATCGGTGACCCAAAATGTGACTGCACAATCGGTTGCGGCACATTCGGTCGTTCTGCCCATGCACATAACCGTTGGAGAAAAACCGGAGAAGTTCAATGGAACTGGATTCAAGAAGTGGCAAGGAAAGATGCAATTCTACCTGACCACCTTGAAGCTGGACAGATTCCTCACTGAATCTGTCCCGATGCTGGCGCCAATGGATGCACACTCCGTTGCTGCAGTTGATGCATGGACTCAGGGCGACTACCTCTATAGAAACTACATCCTGAATGGCTTGGTAGACCCCTTGTACAACATCTACTGTGTCTTCAAGACGTCCAAACTCCTGTGGGGGTCCTTGGAAAAGAAGTACAAAACAGAAGACGCCGGGTCCAAGAAGTTTGTAGTCAGCAAATTTCTGGACTACAAGATGATCGACTCCAAAACTGTTGTGAGTCAAGTCCAAGAACTGCAGGTTATAATGCACGACATTGCTGCAGAGAACATGACACTGTGCAAACCATTCCAGGTTGCAGCGTTCATTGAAAAATTTCCACCTAGATGGAAAGACTTCAAGAACTACCTCAAACACAAGCAAAAGGAGATTCTCTTGAAGACCTAATTGTCAGGTTACGGATCGAAGAGAAGAATCGCAAGACTGACAGGTCCTATGGAAATCAATTCATAGAAAAAGCCAACGTGGTGGAGCACGAATAGAAGGGCAAGAAGAGAAAGTTTCTGCCACAGACCTCAAACAAAAAACCTCTTGCAAAGAGATTTGCTGGGAAATGCCACAAGTGTGGTAAGCTGGGGCACAAAATTTCTGAGTGCCGCAGCAAGGACAACAATCGTTCAGGAACAGGACATGTAAAAGGGAATGAAAAATCCCATGCAGACATAGCTGAGAACTTGTCCACTGGTCTCTCTGACCTGGACCTTTGTGCTGTAGTATCAGAGGTGAATCTTGTGTGGAGCAACCCTCGTGAATGGTGGTACGATACTGGGGCCACCAAGCATATCTGCTTGGACAAGAAAATGTTCACTTCATACCAGAAGTGCAACAAAGATGAACAGCTATTCATGGGAAACTCTTCCACCTCCAAAATTGCAGGAACAGGAAAGATAGTGCTGAAAATGACTTCAGGCAAAGAACTAACACTCACAAATGTGTTGCATGTTCCAGATATTAGAAAGAACTTGATATCGGGTTCTTTGCTAAGTAAGAATGGGTTTAAGGTTGTTCTTGTTTCTGATAACTTTGTGTTCTTTAAGAATGGGGTATACTTGGGTAAAGGATATGTAAAGGATGGACTGTTCAAGTTTAATGTAATGACAGTCATCCCTAAAACTATTGTTCCTGCTGTTCCCAATGTTAATGAAATAACTCCTATTGCCTATGTTGTTGAGTCTTCTTCTGTTTGGCATGAAAGACTAGGCCATGTTGATGTCAATTCTATGTGTAGATTAATTAACATGAATTTGCTACCAAAATTTAAGGTAGATAACTCCAAAAAATGTGAAGTTTGTGTGGAGGCCAAACTCACTAAAATTCCATCACGTTCTGTAGAAAGAAACATAGAAACTCTAGGTCTAATTCACACGGAACCGTGTGATTTAAAATATGTGCAGACCAGAGGTGGCAAAAAGTACTTTGTGACATTCATAGACGATTGCACAAAATTTTGTTATGTATACTTGTTGCATAGCAAAAATGAGGCTTTAGATAAATTCAAAGAATATAAACTTGAGGTTGAGAATCAACTTGGCAAAACGATTAAAATCGTTAGGAGTGATAGAGGAGGAGAATATGATGCACCATTTAATATGTTCGGCTCAGAACATGGAATAGTTCATCAAACAACTGCTCCTTACTTACCCGAATTAAACGGTACTGTCGAGCGCAAGAACCGAACTCTAAAGGAGATGATGAATGCCTTGTTGTTGAATTCTGGCTTACCCCAAAACATGTGGGGGGAAGCGTTGCTGACTGCCAACTACATTCTCAATAAAATACCTCACAAGAAAACTGGCAAGATACCATACGAACTGTGAAAAGGTAACGTACCTTCGTATAAATACCTCAAAGTGTGGGGGTGTCTAGCAAAAGTGGCAGTACCTAATCCGAAACAGGTCACCATCAGACCTAAGACGATTGATTGCATATTCATAGGCTATTCACACAAAAGTAGTGCATATCGGTTCTTGGTATACAAATCAGATATACCGGACATCCATGTGAATACAATAATGAAATTAAGGAATGCTTCCTTCTTTGAACACGTGTTTCCGTGTAAGGATACTACGTACCCCAAATGTACACGTGAACAAGGGAATGCAAGTACTTCGGTTGATGAACCAGAACATGATACTGATGAGCCTAGACGAAGTAAACGGACTAGAACATCAAAATCATTTGGTCCGGACTTTGTAACGGCCTTTCTGTTAGAGAATGAGCCCAGAACTTTCAAGAAAGCCTTGTCTATGCCTGATGCTCCTATGTGGAAGGAAGCAATCAAAAGTGAAATAGACTCCATTATGCAAAATCATACATAGGAGTTAGTCGACTTGCCTTCTGGATGTAAAGCTTTAGGATGCAAATGGATTTTCAAACAAAAATTGAAACCAGATGGTTCAATAGAGAAGCATAAGGCAAGACTTGTGGTACAAGGATTTAGGCAAAAGGAAGGCCTAGATTTCTTTGATACATATTTCCTAGTTACAAGAATAAATTTCATAAGAATGTTGGTAGCTATTGCAGCTCTACATAACCTGGAATACATCAAATGGATGTTAAAACTGCATTTCTAAATGGGGACTTAGAAGAAGAGATATACATGAAACAACCTGAGGGTTACGTTGTTCCTGGACAGGAAAACATAGTGTGCAGGCTTGTAAAATTCCTGTACGGACTGAAACAAGCTCCAAAGCAGTGGCATGCAAAATTTGACAACGTTATGATGTCAAATTGCTTCAAAATAAATGAATGTGATAAGTGTATTTACATCAAAGATACTCCAAATGGATACATTCTGGTGTGTCTGTATGTAGACGACATGCTCATTATTGGAAGCAATAATGACATTATCAAACAAACTAAGAGCATGCTTAGTGGCAAGTTTGATATGAAAGACTTGGAAGTTGCAGACGTCATACTGGGAATCAAAGTTTCCAAAACTTCTCAGGGAATTACTTTGTCTCAAGCTCATTATGCTGAGAAAGTCCTTGAAAGGTTCAAGAATTACTCGAATGGAATGGCCAAAAGTCCTGTGGATCCCAGTCTTCACTTATTCAAAAACACAGGTGAAAGCATATCACAATTAGAATATGCACGTGTAATCGGTAGTCTGATGTACTTAACAAATTGTACACGACCGGACCTAGCACATTCGGTAAATGTACTGAGCCACTACACGAGTAATCCAGGACGAAGTCACTGGAAAGGAATAACTAGAGTATTGAACTACTTGCGACATACTCAGAGTTATGCACTGCATTATACCAGATACCCAGCAGTACTAGAAGGCTACAGTGATGCCAATTGGATATCGGACTCTAAGAACTCAAAATCCACAAGTGGATATGTCTTCACACTTGGTGGTGCAGCTGTGTCATGAAAATCCTCTAAACAAACACTATTGGCCAGATCCACCATGGAATCTGAGTTTATTGCTTTAAACAAAGCAACATAGGAAGCAGAATGGCTTCGAAACTTTTTAGAGGATATTCCTATGTGGGAAAAACCAGTGCCTGCTTTATGTGTACACTGTGACAGCTAATCGGCTATAGCACGGGCACTGAGTTGTATATATAATGGTAAGTCTCGTCATATCAGAAGGCAACACAAAACCATTAAACAACTGCTCTCAAATGGAGTAATCTCTATAGAATATATCAAATCGGCCGACAACCTAGTGGATCTATTTACTAAAGGTCTGTCGCGAGAGCAGGTTGTGAGAGCATCAAGAGGAATGGGTTTAAAGCCTATAACGAAAGATGATACTTGATGGAAATCCTACCTAGGAATCAGAGATCCCAAGATCTAGGTTCAAATGGACAACTAAATCTTGTTGAATCGACGGGAGCACTGAGAGATTAAATCTCATACCCACTCTTAGGATGATAAAACAGTGCTGCCTACAAAGAGTTAGGATAAGCTTGGCTTTTAATGATTCACATAGCTTTGAAATAAAAGTGGGGTATTGCAGGATACTCTTTATGGGCAATCACCTTGTGAGTGTGAAATGGGGCCGTTTCTTGGAGAATGAAGAGAGGCTATATTCTCCAAGTTCACTCACGATTAACCAGGGATGTTCAAGGCCAAAATGAACACAACAAGAGAACTCAGTTCTGTGAGGAGATGAAACTGTGTGATAGTTATTGTCTAGGTTCATATCAAAGTCCGGGTAGTTCAAGACATCATGATCACTACCTGGTCACGTGAATCCGATAGCTACTTACTAAGGGTGGTTCAAAGTTGAAAAATTACTACAATTCCTGATGCAGTGATTTTCCGATTGTACTCTCAGAGTTTTTCTGTCATGTTTTTTGTTTTTCTGTCGTATCTGGATTACATGGTCTGGTAATTTCCATTCATGTGGGGGATTGTTGAAATTAATTTTTACAGTTTTTCGGGCCGGATTCCAGCAAGCTCTGGCCACCAGCGGCGCCGGAAAATGTGTGGATTGCGATCCTCTCGACAAGTACTATTCTGTGGTGTACTCACTTGCCAAAAACGAATTCCGTATGAATGAGAAATGCTGGTCCAAAGTTGGGTACTTGAAATGTACTGACTTGGCAACTTGGAGAAAATGGATAGTCCCATATCGGAAATTGGGAAAGATTTTTTCTAGTATATATACTAGAAAACTGGACTAAAGGGCATGGCCTGGGGGTTACCGCTAACGTGTAGTGGAGAGAGTACTTAGCCAAAATGACAAACACACGAGCGCGCGCGCCCGGCCCGGCCCCGGCCTCGGTTTGGCTTGGTCTGGCTCTGGATTAAGTTTTTTTTTGCCCAGACAAAAAACTTTTTCCCTACTGAACTGATGAGGCTTTTCAGATTCGGTAACTGGTACCATTACTCTGCAACAACAGAGTAATGACTCACCTGTTATGAATCTGAACCACCACTCTGCTGTTGCAAAGTAGTGGACCATTACTCTGCTGTTACAGAGTAATGGGCTTCTGAAGAGTTGCCATTATCTTTTATAAAGGCTACTGAATCCAGACAGAGTTTTTTAGACTGTCTAAGTTTTATTCTTCTTCTTCTTCTTCTCCTCTGTGTCAACTGAGAGATAGCAATTCGCTGAATTTCTGAAGCAAGAGTGCTGCTCTTCAGAGAATGTACAGTTGTATCCTGGGAAGCAATTCGGCAGTCACAGTCACACTACGTGATGAATTCTGATTTAAGGAGAGAGATTCTTCATCTCGATTCTGTGCAAAGCCTTTAGTTTACTGTTTTTATTTTCTGTAATTCAGTTCTTCACTGTTGCTGTTGGGATTTTTTTCATATTTATAAAATCGGGTTCTAACAGTTTGGACAGCAGCGCGGTATCTCTGGCCTCAAGTTTTGCAATTAAGAGTTAAAAGATTTACGAGGAAACGTTTGTTTCCTTATTTTCTTTTCTTGATGGTTTGAATCAATTTAGGCATTAAAAGCACGACTGGCTGGTCACTGAGACATTAATGTTCACCGATTTCCAGTGTCTGAAACTCTGAATGTAACTTGTGGCTATTTTATTTATTTTTCTTTTCTAGTTCTAATTTTTTAAGAAAAGCATGCACGTACGTGCTGGCAGAATAGGATAATAGTGGCTCAGATTCTAGTATAAATCTAGCAACCTATCACGTCTGAAATGGTTGGTTAATTAGCTCTACATGAAACTTCAAAGTTCATTGCAGACGTTCCATCTTTGGGTTAGAATGAAAGCATAGTTATTAGTTAGTCTTAAATACAGAGGAAGGTAATAGTCAGGGGAAATACATCTTAGTCCCCACACTTCAGAACTCAACTCAAATTGTATACAAAGGATAATAAACCTTATTGCCAGTGGAGAGGTTCTATATGTGCTCTTTAAATGCCTCAAACATTTGAAACATTCTTTCCCAGCAAAGACTTAAAAAGGTTGACCTGCATAGTTTTTTTTTTTTTTTTGGTTGGTTAGATGGTTACTTGTAACTTGTGTTACTATAGTGGTTGGCACCAAATATAATTAAAACCCACTTTCGTTGTTATCGTCGGTTTTCTTTTTCTTTCTAGCAGCGCTAAATTAGCAGAAGTCTGTTATTCAATAAATATGCACCTTACAAATACATTATAACAAGTGATTAATAGTACTAGTATTATACACGTGCACACGTGCACGTGGAAAAAATTGAAGGATCATGAAAAGGGTAAGAAGAAAATAATTTCCAAACCGATCCACTTTCGAAAATATTTACAAAACAGGTCTACGTTTGAAAATATTGTCCCAAGTCAGTCCATAATTAAAAAGAAAATAATTTTTAAACTGATCAACCTTTCGAAAATATTTACCAAACAGGTCCACTTTCGAAAATATTTACCAAAATAACTCAATCCGTGCGTTGCACGGGTTGGGTTACTGACGCGGTTACTGACTAAGGGGTTCTCCCATTATAGTAGTAGAGATTAGCCTATGCCCTTGCTTTTTTCCTACATTCACCCCCAAATTCACCGGTATCAAACTTTTTGTGTAACAACCTCTTTACATCTTTTCATTTCATTGAAGATTTCTTTAAAATATATATTTTTCTTCGTACGTTGGACAAGTGGATTTCTTTTTTTTTTATTTTTTTATAAAAGATGACCCAGTCATCGCTTCATTAATACGATATTAAAAAAACATAGTAGTACTAATTACAATAAATCCAAAATACCATCTTTGCCCTTCTTACAACGATCAGACATAAAATAGATAAGGAGAAAATAAGATACAAGGGCTGTATACAAAGCCCCACAATTTCTTCAACCACATCCCAGAGTAGTAGGCCCCCAAAATCCTTTCCATGCTACCTCTCATCCACAAGGCAAGTGAGATACATAGATCCCTCCCTTGCTTGCTCTCCTCCAATGAGTCCTACTCCTCCTCTTTCCTCCTGGACAAGTGGATATTAGTATGCTTAAGGAGTGAATGAGGCTATTCATATTTTTTATTGTATCTTATTTAATATTTTCAATTCAAATTTAGATCTATAATGAAATTGTGCATTACAAGGTTGAACTGTTGATGCATGAGCCAAATTGGCCCCATGCATGTTCTCTTGTAGCATATATTGGTATCAAAATGATCACTTACGACCACATATGAAATGCAAAAAAAATAAAAAATAAAATAAAATAAAATAAATCTGAAGGGAAAAGAAGTATCAATACCTGTCGAACAACGGCAGATGTGATCTCTGAAAAGCTGAGGTCCGGATACGGCATATCGCAGCAGTGTATCTCCCATAAGCATATGCCGAAACTATGGACATCGCACTTTCTGTTGTAAGGGTGTCCATTCAGGACCTGCAATCAATGAAATTTAGCAATCGAGAATTGGTCAGAGTTGGAAATTGAAACAGTACGGAAGATCGTCTACCAAAAAGTATTCAAGTTTGATTATTTTCTGAACAAAATCATGTAAAGTTCTTCTTACCCTTCCTTTCCATGTGAGGTTCATAATCATAGAAAAGTTTTACAAGCACGAGATTTAGCCATTGGGGAACAGTGGAACTTCTTTGACTAATAGGGCCATTGAGTAAGGATATGTTACTGTTATTAATCAAGAAGTTTGACACTGTTAAGATAAACCACAGAGATAAAAACAATACTGAATATTGAATTGAGTTCAACGAATTACAATACCACCTATATATAGGAGGAGAACAAATATCAAAACAACTCTATAACCAATATGGGACTATAATAATATCTAACACCCCCACTCAAACTCACGATGGGTCAAACAGTGTGAGTTTGCCTACTAAGTATCTAAATCTCTTAACAATATGGGATTTGGTGAAAAAATCTGCAGTCTGCTGGGAAGAGGTAACAGAATGGAGAGAAATTGTCCCTATCTCAAAGTGCTCACGAACATAATGGCAATCAATCTTTATATGCTTCGTTCGCTCATGAAAGACCGGGTTGCTTACAATGTGCAATGTACTCCGGTTATCACAATGAAGAGGTGTAGCTCCTGTAAGAGTGACGCACATATTTGATAACAGCCAACGAACATGAACAATCTCTCTAGTAGTAGCTGTCATTGCTCTGTACTCGGCCTCGGTAGAGGAACATGCAACAACTGTCTATTTCTTGCTTTGCCATGAGATCAACGAATCACCAAGAAATAGACAGAAATATGTGGTAA
This sequence comes from Hemerocallis citrina, assembly GCA_017893485.1. Lineage (NCBI taxonomy): Eukaryota > Viridiplantae > Streptophyta > Magnoliopsida > Asparagales > Asphodelaceae > Hemerocallis > Hemerocallis citrina. The sequence continues at coordinate 148,657,816 of CM030368.1, read as the reverse complement.
ACCTTCTGGTAGTAGGATCACCTGCCCAATCTGAATCAAAATATGCACTAAGCTCTAGTTTGAATGTAGAAGACATGAATAATGAGCGAGTGATAGTGCCCCGAAGATATCTGAGGATCCGAAGAAGAGCACCATAGTGAACTGATGTAGGAGCGGAAACAAACTAACTGACAACACTAACTGCATGAGAAATATCGGGTCTGGTCATGCATAAGTAGACAAGCTGTCCAACAATCTGTCTGTATCTAGTGGGATCAGAAAGGAGCTCACCATCTGTGGGACGAAGCTTCACATGTAGCTCTAAGGGTGTATTGGCTGATCGACTGTCAGAGAGACATGCAGCGGAAATAATATCTGATGTGTATTTCTGTTGAGAAATGAGTATTCCCTGAGATCCATGAGCAATCTTTAAACCCAGAAAGTAACGTAGCTTACCAAGATCTTTCATATGGAACTGCTGGTGAAGATATTTCTAGGTGGATATAATGCCGGCAGAGTCATCCCCAGTAATGATCATATCATCAACATATAGTAGTAGAAGTACTCTCCCCTGCGGTGATGATCGCATAAACATGAAATGGTCCTGGGAACTCTGACGAAAGCCAACCTTGATGATGACAAGCCGAAAACACTCAAACCAGACTCGAGGGGCTTGTTTCAGACCATATATAGCACAACGTAGTCTGCAAACATGACGAGGAGGAGTAGTAAGACCGGGAGGAGGATGCATATAAACCACCTCAGATAAGGTACCATAAAGAAAAGCATTCTTCACGTCCATTTGGTATAACGGCCATTGGCGGATGGCTGCAACAACAAGAAGAGTGCGAACAGTAGTTATCTGTGCAACGAGAGCAAAGGTCTCATCATATTCAATGTCGTGCTTCTGAGTAAATCATCGGGCTACTAGATGAGCCTTGTGCCGCTCAATAGATCTATCAGGTTAATATTTGACCTTAAAGATCCACTTGCAGCTAATAGACTGAACGCCCTCTGGCAGAGGAACAACATCCCAAGTGCCAGTCTGATCAAATGCACGAAATTCCTCTGCAATAGCTTTCCTCCATTCGGGATATTGAATTGCGTCTTGATAGGTTCTGGGCACACGTGTAGAGTGTATAACAGTGAGATATGCATGAAACTGTGGTGAGTAGGAAGCTCGGATGGCAAAACCAAACTGGTCAGAATGACCAGTGGCATCAAGTGTATAACGTGCTGGAGGAATACCAGAAGTGGAACCGGTAGTCTGACGAAGAGGTGGTGGACTGACAGGGTGTGGAGGGGAGGACGGTGGAGTAGGTGCATGTGTCGGTGGGTAAGTAGGTGGGGTGGGTGCTGGCTATTGTGGGGATGTAGGTGGTGTTTCGGTAGGGGGAACAATAGGTGTATGGACGGCAGGAGATGGGAATGGAGCCAGAGGAGTGGGATCAAAAGGAATGCGGGAAGATGAAGTTAGGAGGACTACCAACAACTGGGGAATTGAGAAATCTAGTATCCTCGGGGGGAGTCAGGTAGCAAGGGGAATCTTACACAAATGTTACATATCGAGAAATGCGGACACGGCCTGCTGATGGATCAAAACAATGATAACCTTTGTGTTCGGGACAGAGACCTAGGTGAATGCACTTAGCAGCACGAGCGGAGAGCTTCGTGCGCTCAGTAGGAGGGAGAATGACGTAACAGGTGCACTCAAAGGTGCGGAGCATACTGTAGTCGGGAGGTGAGCGATAAAGAGCCTCATAAGGCGTCGTACCAGCTAGGACAGACGAGGGAGTAATGTTGATGAGACTAACAGAGGTCATGATAGCTTCAGCCCAGAAAGAACGAGGAGCTGAAGAGGAAAGTAAAAGAGCACGAGCCGTCTCAAGGATTTGACGATGCTTGCGTTCAGCTACACCATTCTGCTCATGTGTGTGAGGGAATGATTGCTGAAAAAGGGTGCCGTGAGACTGAAGGATCGATCTCATAGTGGTGGAAGTGTACTCACGTGCACCGTCTGATCGAAAATTCTTAATGCGCACACCGAACTGAGTGTGAATCATAGTTGTAAAGAACCGGTAAATTTCAGGTATCTCAGATCGCTGGCGTATAAGAAAAACCTGTGTATGTCTAGTGAAGTCATCGATGAAGGCAACATAATAGAGATAGCCTTTCCACGAAGGTACGGGAGAGGGTCCCCATATGTCAGAATGAACAAGTTGAAAAGGATGAGTGGTTTCAGAAGTTCTTTTATGACCAAAGGGTAAGGTAATGTGTTTGGCCAAATGACAACACTGCCAATCAGATAATTGTTTAAAAGTGAGAGTACCAAGGGCACCACTGCGAGTTATAGTCTGGAGTCGTGATGCGCTAATATGATCTAAACGTCTGTGCTACAAAATAGCATTAGAGGAAACAATACCGTCAAAACTAGAAGGAGAGTGATATGCATGAAGAAAATCTAGATAATATAGACGACCCTGACGACTAGCACGCCCAAACTCCTCACCGGTGGAAGAATCAGTAATAGAACAACCTAAAGAGTCAAAAGTTATGACAAGACCACTATCGCACAACGCACTAATAGAAATAAGGTTTAGTGATAAATGAGGAGTATAAAGAACATATGGTAATGTGAGAGTGGGAGAGCTAATTGTCCCTGAGTGTATAATAGGAAGTGGTGAGCCATCAGCTGTGTGTAGAGATGGAGAGTGAGAGGGAAGTGCTGTGCAGGTAGTGAATAGTGTCTGATTACTAGCGAGATGATGTGATGCACCACAATCTAAAATCCAGAACGAATTCATATCGGAAGTGGCAGAAAGTGCAGGAGCAGAGGAGCCAGCATTGATAGACTGACCCATAAGCTGTAGCTCCAGCTGAGTGAGGCGTTGCAGAAGATTAGCCCAATTAGCAGGAGACGGCAAGGCTGGAGTGACGGGCATCACCGAGGATGTGAGGGAAGAAGCACTGCGAGGAGAAATGAGACTAGCGCTGCTGTGATTGAGAGCACAATATGGAGGGAGATGCTGCTGGTGACTGGATCGGGGTAGGGAGTAGGGCAGTGCTATCTGTAGCGGTAGTAGAGGTGGGGTAGGATGAGAAATGATGTTGGGAGAAGGTAGGAGGCCGGAGGCAGACTGAAGGTGCTACTGCTGCTGTTTGAATATGGAGAAGGAACGAGAGGCGGTTGCAGTGGGGAAGTCGGTGGAGGCGGAAATATGTGGAAGAGACTGAGTTCCATCCAGTCATTGTTGTAGTACCTGTAAAAAAATTCATTTTTTTTTCAATTTTTTTTCATATATATATATATATATATATATATATATATATCTCGTTTTTTTTAACAGGAAAAAAGAAATGGGCTTGTGGGTTCTAGTGGTAGGAGAGATAGGATATGGGTTTCAGGTTAAAAGAAATTGGGTTTCGGATTATGGGTAAAAGAAGGAAAAGAAAGAAGAAAAAAAAGGGTTTCAGAGATTTTATTATTATTATTTATTTATTTTTTTTGGGGGGGAGGGGGGTGGCGGGGGGCTGATGTGTCTAATTTATATACAAATATTTGTACTCATTTATCTATTAAAATGGCTTGTTTTCGCTGATATTGTCTATAATTCATCATATTTCTATAAGATTTCATTTAATTAATTATTTTTGAAGAAATAATATTTTTGATGCAAAAAAGTAAAGAATTGTGGAAAAAATCAACAAACAAAGTAAAATAATTGATTTATAAATTTTTATTGTTTTGTTGAGTTAAAAGTGCGACAAATAATGTTTATAAGGATTTTTATACGCTAATATAATATATAGTTAGTTTAATTAATTTTAAACTAATTAAATTTATTTTATTTAAAAATCCTAATTTCAGGTATTATTTTGTGTATGCAGAAGCACATGGTGGGCAGAAAAGGCAGAAAAGAAAGAAAGAGAAATAAATAAATTCAGATCAATTAAAGGAAGGAAATAAAGAAAGAGTGTGGACTTTTCTGCAAAAAGTGAAAACCCTAACTCTCTTCCCGTACTCTATAAATGCAAACCAAAGGAGAGAGGAGAAAGGTAAGAGGTGACGGCTCATCATTATTAATAAAAAAAAAGAGAAAGAGAATAATCAGAGAGAGAGAAGATCCTCTTCTTCTCTTCTCTGTTGAAGCGCACAGAACAAAGAGAGAGAGAGAGAGAACTATTGTGCACGACATCCAAGGAGGACAAGGAGAATACTGTGCGGGCAGTAGGGATTGCATCCTCTTCAATTGCGGTTTTCGAAGTGCACCCGACAGCTCGACTTGGACACTGGCGCTGTTTTCGAGACTTCTCTGACGTGGCGCAACCCGACGTTGCTGACTTCGACAGGACGCGCTGCACGTGGCAGACGCGACTTCAAAGCTTCTGTTCGGTATTTGAGAAGGGAACAATATGTATCATTTTTTTTTATATTCTGTGTACTTCTTCTCTAAATATTTTTCGATGCAATCCAAACAATTCTATTAATTGCAAATTTGAGCATGAACTGAATTTAAATGTTCTAGAGGCTAAGATGTAGCCAAGTTTTGAACACAGATTTTAATTCCTTGTTATTACTCTATTTTTCCTGATTGTGTTTTAAATTTTTATTATTTATTCATACAACATGGTGGATAGACATTTGTATGAATTTTCAAATCATAAAGAGACCGAACAGGTAATTTGTGATTAATAAAAATTAAAGACCGTATATTGGAGGACGTGACCGTTAAGAAATCCAATTTTTCAATTAATAATTTGGTGGATAGACAAATGATTAATTGAGAATAATTTTTAGACTACGTTGATAGAGTGGTTAATATCTTTAGGATTTTGGTCGACAATTGGGAAAGATAATATTTTTATTTATAAGGAATTATAATTTGTGTGTGTGATAAACGAGGTGAACCAAGAGCCCTAGAACAAATTTTACCCTTAACAAATTACAAGAGCTTCAAAGTTTTACAGCCCTCTCCCTCTTCACCAATTTAGTTAGATTAAATTAGATTAGAGTAATTTAGTTATTTTATTATTCATAAAATTTGATCTTCCAAATAGTGATTCATCTAGCGATATCGGTACTCAGTAAAATATCTAGTCCCTGTGGGTTCGACACTCTACTCATCTATCTATATTACTTGTGCGATTTTGTACACTTGCAAATAACAACATCAGGGGCGGGATGTGGTTGCTGACGATGACGATTGGAGAGGACGAGGCGGGATAGGGAGGAGGTGGAGTCCTGGAGGTCGAGGATTTCTTGGAGGTGGGAGACGGACTCGAAGAGGGAGGTCTGAAGGGAGTGGAAGAGGGAGAGGTCTGAAGGTAGTCGGTGTTGTTGAAAGGAGTTGGGGTTGGAAGTCGGTGTTGGAGGAGTTGGAGGTGGGGTTGGAAGTCGATGGCGAAGTATTGTGCGATTGCTGGAGATGGGTTCCGATTGCTGGAGATGGATTCCGATTTTTATTTTATTATTGTTTTTTTTATTATTATTATTTTTAATTTTTTTTTGAGATGTAGGGTTTTGGGAAGAAATTTGTATAACTTGGCTGTTGGAATTTGAGAATTTTTGATGACGAAATTTAAGAAGGAAAAATTTGGATAATTGGCTCTGATACCATGTTAAGATAAATCAGAGAGATGAAAACAATACTGAATATTGAATTGAGTTCAATCAAGTACAATACCACCTATATATAGGAGGAAAACAAATATCAAAATAACTCTATAACCAATATGGGACTATAATAATGTCTAACAGATACTATAATCTACAACAGCATTAAGCAATGTCTATTCCCTTTCACAAATAAACTTGGGAACACCAGGAAGTTGAAACGTGACGCTAAAATTGGGCCCATAATAAGGAAATTATCATCACAACCTTGTCCGACCAATATAGTTGGTTATGGAACACACGACTCAAAGAAAGATTTGAGAGAATTATAAAACAACCAAACATCAACACTTCAAATTAGTGTCGTGCTACCAAAAGTCTCACATGCAGTTAATGGGTAAGAAAACATGATTATATGCAACCAAGGAGCACCCTCCATCAATTTAACACACAAACAATAATTGTAGGAAGTGATTCGCCTTCTAGAACTATGATTGCTTTATAAGAAGCTTTCGCCTTCTGGCTTGAAAGGTAATGGATTAGGTTAAAGGAAAGGACTGCATTGGCATATATGTCAACTTCAATCTCTAGACCCACTTTATGCAGCTCTCTATGCACATATTTCAATTGCCAAGATGTTTGTACCTTTTTTTTAATATCTGGCAGCAATAATCAAAGAAGAGCATAAATTATATTGTGGACCATATTCGTTATTCTTAAGCAAGAGTATGTTTTATACAAAATGCAGGATGGTGTTGAGTTTCTTTTTTTTCTTTCTTTCTGTTTCTTTCTTTTGACTCCAAGCTTAGTATGATGTTTTTTTTTTGAAGTAACAGGTGGAATAACTGTTTCATTAATAAGATATTAATAAACAACTCCGGTATCCCGGGAAAATTAAAGTACAGTGCAGAAAATAAAACATAACCCCCAACAAAATCCTGGGAGGTGGGTTACATCAACCAACATTCGATAACTAAAAAAACATAGGCCTGATACAGGTTACATAGAGACATGACCTACATCTACTGAGATGCTGTAAAGAGTGGCCGTTGCCCACTTCTCAGTCCAGAGTTGGTCCGAACTCGATCTCCTCGTCGTCAAATTCATCCACCTGAAATACCCTTGCAATCCTCCCCCTCGCTCCTGGAGCCGCAGCTGTAGCCCAAAAGGAAATCAGATGCATGATATGAGTAAGGTTACTAGAAATAGAGTTACATGAAGCACGGAAATAAAAATTGTTCCTATCTAGCCATAACACCCATGTGGCTGCCGCAATGGCAATAAACCACGCATCTTTCATGTCGTGTCGGGTTGATGCAAATCTGGGGCCCACCCATAGTTCCTCATAGTCTCTAGGATAGTCACTAGTTCCTAGGGCTCTTAGTACCTCTATCATGACGGCCTTGCTTCTTGTGTAGTGCAGAAACAGATGGTTCAGATTTTTCACGTGTAAGTTGCAGAACCCACAGTTGGTCGCAATGTGAGGTTGCCTCTTGGCTAGGTTCTTCCTAGTGAGTATGGCATTGTTGAGCACAAGCCAGAGGAAGACTCTAACTTTCAGGGGAGTTTTGGCCTTCCACAGTACCGCTGCCCAGCTGGGTCTGCATCCTCGGTAGTGGATTCGGTGGTAAAGCGATCTAACCGAGAACACTCCCTTGTTCTCGAGCCCCCAACGTAACTGATCTGGGCCTTGGGTACACATCGCCCCGGACTGGACGATACGTGTTTGTATCTCAAGCAGCTGTAGGAGCAAGTCTGGTGAAAGAGGTCCTTGGAACGGCGGTCTCCAAGTTCCCCTTTTCCAGGTTTCCGCAACCGATAAATTTGGACGAGTCGTTTTATCGAACAGCGTTGGGAAACATTCCTTAAGATAATGCGGGCCGCACCACTTATCCCACCAAAATCTGGTAGTTCGACCATTACCAATAGAGGATGCAACTGCTGAATTGAAAGGTCCGCTGGCTTTGGCAATCCCCTTCCAGAGGCGAGAGACTTTCGACCCGACTCGGAAGCCTAAACATCTTGTCCCTTTTCCTTGGAGATAAGGTTGGATAAAGTCCTGCCATCCTTCCCCGCAGTGATGAAACACTTTCCACCACCATTTCCCCTGGAGGGCTAGGTTCATATCTCTGAGGTCAATGATACCCAGCCCTCCATGCCTCTTCTTCATGCATGCGATATTCCATTTAATAAGGTGGTAGCCTCCCTTATTTGAGTCAGCACCTTTCCAAAGGAATCTTTTTCTGATACGGTCAATCCTTTGGATCACCCACTTTGGGAGTTCGAAAAAGGACATGTAATATATGGGCAGGTTGGATAACACAGAGTTGATGAGTACCACTCTACCCCCCAGGGAGAGTGATTTACCTTTCCATCCCGTCAGTCTATCCTCCACCCTATCAATAATAGGCAACCAGTCAGCCTTAGTGAGCCTCCCTGGTCGGAGTGGGAGCCCTAAATATTTGATTGGGAATTCTTCTATCAAGCAGTTGAGGATGGTGGCATGCTCCCGAGTTTCAGCTTCTGAAAGTGAGATGGGCACCAGTGCACTCTTGTGGAAATTAATCCTAAGGCCTGACCAGGCTTTGAAACAGTAGAGGGCCCCTTTAAAGCATATAGTTTCCGCTCTAGTCCCGTTTCCAAAGAGTAGCATGTCGTCAGCATATTGAAGGATCGTGCACCCCTGACTGGAATTGCTGCTGGCCACCGGCGTTATCCAACTTTTTCTTTGACAATTTACTAGCATTCCTCTAAGCACATCCGCTACAATAGTGAATAGAAGTGGGGATAGCGGATCTCCCTGTCGAAGTCCCTTCTTGCAAGTGAACGATGGACCGGGATTCCCGTTCACTGAGATTGCCGTTTTGCTAGATTGTAAGCATTGTTTGATCCATCTGATCCATTTGTCCCCAAAGCCTCTCCCTCTGAGAGCCTCTAGTAAACACTCCCAATCAACAGAGTCATATGCCTTCTCAAAGTCTAGCTTTAGGAGGAAGTTCCTGGAATTGCTCTTGTGGCAGTGGTGGATAACTTGCTCAGCAGTAGCCACACAGTCTAGGATACATCTGTCCTTAATGAATCCCGTCTGTGTTCTACTGATAAGACTATCCATGATGCTTCCCAAGCAGATTGCTAGGACCTTCGTGATGATCTTAGCCGAGCAATTTATCAGGCTAATTGGTCTAAAATTCCCAACGCATTTAGAATCCTCCCCTTTGGGAATCAACACAAATCTGCAAAGTTGAACATTCCAAGCCTAAGATTATTGTGATAAAATTCCGACATTAGCTCCATAAATTCTCCTTTAATTTCTTCCCAGAACACTTGGAAGAACATCATAGGAAAGTCGTCTGGCCCAGGCGACTTGTCTGCCCCCATCTGATAAATGGCCGTTTTTACTTCCAATTCCGTGAAAGGAGCCTCTAGGGAGGCAAAGTTTTGACCTGGAACATTCTGGTACTCCTGCCAGAAGTCCTCACTCATTGGGATCCTAAAGTCATTCTTCCTCCCAAAGAGACCTTTGTAGAAAGTCTGGAAGGTTGTGGCAATCACCTTTTCATCTTGCGATGGTCCTGTATCAGTCTGAATAGATAGGATAAGGTTGGCTCTCCTTCTGGCGCTTGCAACCCGGTGAAAGTAGGCCGTATTCGCGTCTCCCTCTTTGAGCCACGAAATCCTGGACCTTTGTTGTCATTTGATCTCTCTAGCCTGTACAGATTGGCCACATTATCTCTAAGTACTAATAGCCTGTTTCGCTCTTCCTGCAAGAGGACTCTAGTTTCTTCCACCTTTTCAAGCTCATCAATTCCTTCCAGAAAGGACTCTTTATCACGCCAGATGTTCGCAAATCTAGATCGATTCCATTTACAGAGTCTCTTTCTCAGTCTACGAATTTTTCCACACCATCGGGATGCCGCATCCCTACCGGCCATTGGGAGAGCCCAATTCTCCATAACCATGTGGTGGAATCCCTGGATCTCCAGCCAGGCCTTTTCAAATCTGAATTTCCTAGGCTTGCGGGTGCCCCGATTCCCCACGTCGAGAAGGATCGGGGTGTGATCTGAGGTTGGTCTAGGGATCGTTCTTGCCGACGCAAGAGGACATTTAGCTTCCCAGTCCATAGAGACTAGAATCCTGTCCAATTTGACCATAACCGGAGCCGCTTGTAAATTAGACCAAGTAAAGAGCCTATCAGTAATTGGGATATCAATCAGCTCTAGTTCCGTGATCACCCTATTGAACTCCTCTCTATGCATGTCGCTGGCGCCTCTTCCCTTGTGTTCAAATGCAAATCTAGTGATGTTGAAATCCCCCCCACAATCCAAGGTCCCGACCATCGCTGCCTGATGTCGGCAAGTTCTTGCCAGAAGGCCTCTCTGTCAGAGGCCACATTCGGGCCGTAGACAACCGTCACCGTTTGCATCCAATCATCGGACCGTCGCTTAAGACGGGCAGTCAGAGAGAACGTTCCACAGTGCTCTTCTTTGCAGGAGAGGATATCCGAATTGAACCCTATAGCAATCCCTCCTGAGGCTCCGACAGATGGGTGTAACAGCCACTCCTTGATTCTATTACCCCCAACTCTTTTGAGTTTGAGCCCGTGCTGGAGTTTGGTCTCCTGTAACCCTACTACCTCCGCCTTAGCATTGTTTATGACATCCCTCACCATATCTCTCTTACCCCTATCCCCCAATCCCCGAACGTTCCAAAATAGTGTATTCATTGGGGGATATTGTCAGTAGAGATCGTTGGGGAGGGTGTAGGGCCGGCTACATCCTCGTGAATGATAGTCGGCCCCGAGCCGTCTCTACGAGCGTTATCGACACATGACCTAACTCTGTGTGTTTCCCAACCCCGAATTTTATTGAGGAGAAAGGCAATACGCTCAGTGTCCCATACCTCTAACCCACATGTGGTAGCTAGATACAAAACATCAGAGTCTGACATGAAATTTAAAATAGAAGCTAAATAACTTGTCGTACCTCCATTGTCGAGCTTAGCGGCCTTGGCAGCAGTGGCGACCTCAAGATAGTCGTCCAGGGACTCCACATGAGCATAGTATGATGTTGCAGGCTTTAACACTTAAAGTTATGTATGCTTATTAGTATTGTTAGATATTATTATAGTTCCATATTGGTTGTAGAGTTGTTTTGATATTTGTTCTCCTCCTATATATAGGTGGTATTGTACTTGGTTGAACTCAATTCAATATTCATTATTGTTTTCATCTCTCCCTGATTTATCTTAACATGGTATCAGAGCCAACTATCCAAATTTTTCCGTTTTAAATTTCCTCAGCAAAAATTCTCAAATTCCAACAGCCAAGTTATACAAATTTCTTCTCAACCTCCAACATCGACTTCCCTCTTCGAGTCCGTGTCCCTCCAAAACTCTCCCTCTTACACTCCCTTCAGACCTCCCTTTTCGAGTCCGTCTCCCACCATCAAGAAATCCTCGACCTCCAGGACTCCACCTCCTCCCTCTCCCGCCTCGTCCTCCCCCGTCGTCCTCTCCCATCGTCATCGTCAACAACCACATCTCGTCCCCCCCCTCCCCCCCCAACAAAAAACTCTGAAACCCTATTTTTTTTCTTTTCTTTTCCTTCTCCTACCCATAACCCGAAACCCATATCCTATCTCTCCTACCCCTAAAACCCACAAGCCCATTTCCTTTTCCCTGTTATTAAAAAAAATCACAAAAATCGAAAAAAAAATAATAAAAAAAAAATCGAATTTTTTTTTACAGGTACTACAACAACTACTAGATGGAATCTCAGTCTCTTCCACATATTTTCGCCTCCACCGACTTCCCCACTGCAACCGCCTCTCGTTCCTTCTCCAGATTCAATCAGCAACAACACCACCTTCAGTCTGCCTCCGGCCTCCTACCTTCTCCCAACATCATTTCTCACCTTACCCCACTTCTACTTCCGCCACCGGTAGCACCGCCCTACTCCTACCCCGACCCAGCCACCAGCAGCATCTCCCCCCACATTATGCTCTCAGTCACAGCAGTGCTAGTCTCATTTCTCCTCGCAGTGCCTCTTCCCTCACATCCTTGGTGATGTCCGTCACTCCAGCCTTGCTGTCTCCTACTAATTGGGCTAATCTTCTGCAACGCCTCACTCAGCTGGAACTACAGCTCATGGATCAGTCTATCAATGCTGGCTCCTCTGCTCCTGCACTTTCTGCCACTCCCGGTATGAATTTGTTATGCATTTTAGATTCTGATGCATCACATCATCTCACTAGTAATCAGACACTATTCACCACCTGCACATCACTTACCTCTCACTCTCAATCTCTACACACAGCTGATGGCTCACCACTTCTTCACTCAGGGACAATTAGCTCTCCCACTCTCACATTACCATATGTTCTTTATGCTTCTCATTTATCACTAAACCTTATTTCTATTAGTGCGTTGTGTGATAGTGGTCTTGTCGTAACTTTTGACTCTTTAGGTTGTTCTATTACTAATTCCTCCACCGGTGAGGAGTTTGGGCGTGCTAGTCGTCAGGGTCGTCTATATTATCTAGATTTTCTTCGTGCACATTGTAACACCCCGTAATTTTCAAAAAAAGAGTATAATATATATAATATATAATTATATATACTTTCAAAAAAAAAAAGTATACAAAAGGTGGCTGTTGATTACATGCAGGTTGGCATGTAGTATATATAGGAAATAATGTATGGTTTGGTGGGGGTCCCATGTGAGATGTTGAGCAGCATAAGTGCTGTTGAATGCCAGCGTGGCATTTGTAAATGGGGGCCCACCCGGGAGAGCTTTGCATGGGCTTCGGCTGTGCATGATTTGAAAAAGGAGGTAGGGATGTGAGAAGATTGTACCACATCGAAAATGTAATTGAATAGAATATAAAATAAATACTAATGCCAAGGATCAAGAGTCACCTAATCGGTTAACCAACTTTTGAGAGACAGCCTGTGGTGGGCAGTTGTACTACATAGTATCTAATTTGACTTATAAATTGTATAAATTGTCCGAGCCCGGGGCAGGGGTGTTACAAATGGTATCAGAGCCGACTTTCGACACCGAGCGTGGGTAAGAGTCCCGGGGCAGGGGTGTTACAAATGGTATCAGAGCCGACTTTCGACACCAAGCGTGGGTAAGAGTGGGTGAGATGTATGCCTGAGAGGGAGCGGGGTTGTGGCCAGGACGCCCGGTAAATCCACGGGGGTGGGCTAGGGGTCTGGACAACACGCAGAATCAGGGTACTCCACTCCACATCGGCTAGAAAGTAGATCCTGCACTAGATTGTGCATGCCCCGTGTGCATGCCCCGTGCTCAGCGAGGACGCTGATTTCTGAAGGGGGGTGTGTGTAACACCCCGTAATTTTCAAAAAAAGAGTATAATATATGTATGGTTTGGTGGGGGTCCCATGTGAGATGTTGAACAGCATAAGTGCTGTTGAATGCCAGCGTGGCATTTGTAAATGGGGGCCCACCCGGGAGAGCTTTGCATGGGCTTCGGCTGTGCATGATTTGAAAAAGGAGGTAGGGATGTGAGAAGATTGTACCACATCGAAAATGTAATTGAATAGAATATAAAATAAATACTAATGCCAAGGATCAAGAGTCACCTAATCGGTTAACCAACTTTTGAGAGGCAGCCTATGGTGGGCAGTTGTACTACATAGTATCTAATTTGTCTTATAAATTGTATAAATTGTCCGAGCCCGGGGCAGGGGTGTTACACACATCACTCACCTTCTAGTCTTGCCGGTATTGTTTCCTCTGATGCTGATTTGTGGCACAGACGTTTAGGTCAAATTAGCACATCACGACTCCAGACTATAGCTCGCAGTGGTGGCCTTAGTTCTCTCACTTTTAAATATTTATCTGATTGTCAGGGTTGTCATTTGGCCAAACACATTGTCCTACCCTTTAGTCACAAAAAAACTTCTGAAACCACTCATCCTTTTCAACTTGTTCATTCTGACATATGGGGACCCTCTTCCATACCTTCGTGGAAAGGCTATCTTTATTATGTTGCCTTCATCGATGACTTCACTAGACATACATGGATTTTTCTTATGCGTCAGTGATCTGAGATACTTAATATTTACCGGTTCTTTACAACTATAATTCACACTCAGTTCGGTGTGCACATTAAGAATTTTCTATCAGACGATGCACGTGAGTACACTTCCACCACTATGAGATCGATCCTTCAGTCTCACGGCACCCTTTTTCAGCAATCATGCCCTCACCCACATGAGCAGAATGGTGTAGCATCGTCACATCCTTGAGATGGTTCGCGCTCTTTTACTCTCCTCTTCAGCTCCTCGTTCTTTCTGGGCTGCAGCTATCATGACTTCTGTTCGTATCATCAACATTACTCTCTCATCTGCCTTAGCTGATATGACACCTTATAAGGCTCTGTATCACTCACCTTCCGACTACAGTATGCTCCGTACCTTTGGGTGCACCTGTTACGTCCTTCTCCTTCCTACTAAGCGCACGAAGCTCTCTGCTCGTGCTGCTAAATGTGTTCACCTAGGTCTCAGTCCCGAACACAAAGGTTATCGTTGTTTTGATCCATCAGCGGGTCGTGTCCGCATTTCTCGACATGTAACCTTTGTGGAAGACTCCCTTTACTACTTCACTCCCCCCAAGGATACTAGATTTCTCTATTCCCCAGTTGTTGGTAGCCCCCCAACTTCATCTTTTCGCATTCCTTTTGATCCCACTCCTCTGGCTCCATTCCCATCTCCTGCCGTCCTTACACCTGTTGTTCTCCCTACCGAAACACCACCTACATCCCCACAACAGTCAGCACCCACCCCACCTACTTACCCACCGATACATGCACCTACTCCATCGTCCTCCCCTTCACACCCTATCAGTCCACGACCTCTTCGTCAGTCTATCCGTTCCACTTTTGGTATTCCTCCAGCACGTTATACACTTGATGCCACTGGTCATTCTGACCAGTTTGGTTTTGCCACTCTAGCTTCCTACTCACCACAGTTTCATGCATATATCACTGCTATACACTCTACACGTGAGCCCAGAACCTATCAAGACGCAATTCAATATCCCGGATGGAGGAAGGCTATTGCAGAGGAATTCCGTGCATTTGATCAGACTGGCACTTGGGATGTTGTTCCTCTGCCAGAGGGCGTTCAGCCTATTAGCTGCAAGTGGATCTTCAAGGTCAAATATCAACCTGATGGATCTATTGAGCGGCATAAGGCTCGTCTAGTAGCCCGAGGATTTACTCAGGAGCATGGCATTGATTATGATGAGACCTTTGCTCCCGTTGCACAGATGACTACTGTTCGCACTCTTCTTGCTGTTGCAGCCATCCGTCAATGGTCGTTATACCAGATGGACGTGAAGAATGCTTTTCTTCATGGTACCTTATCTGAGGTGGTTTATATGCATCCTCCTCCCGGTCTTACTACTCCTCCTCGTCATGTTTGCAGACTACACTGTGCTATATATGGTCTGAAACAGGCCCCTCGAGCCTGGTTTGAGTGTTTTCGGCTTGTCATCACCAAGGCTGGCTTTCGTTAGAATTTCCAGGACCATTCTATATTTATGCGGTCATCACCGCAGGGGAGGGTACTTCTACTACTATATGTTGATGACATTATCATTACTGGGAATGACTCTGCCGGCATTGTATCTACCCATAAATACCTTCACCAGCAGTTCCATATGAAAGATCTTGGTAAGCTATATTACTTTCTGGGTTTAGAGATTGCTCATGGATCTCAGGTGATACTCTTTTCTCAACAGAAATACACATCAGATATTATTTCCGCTGCATGTCTCTCTGACAGTCGATCAGCCGATACACCCTTAGAGCTTCATGTGAAGCTTCGTCCCACAGATGGTGAGCTCCTTCCTGATCCCACTAGATACAGGCAGATTGTTGGACAGCTTGTCTACTTATGCATGACCAGACCCGATATTGCTCACGCAGTTAGTGTTTTCAGTTAGTTTGTTTCCGCTCCTACATCAGTTCACTGTGGTGCTCTTCTTTAGATCCTTAGATATTTTCAGGGCACTATCACTCGCTCATTATTCATACCTTCTACATCCAAACTAGAGCTCAGTGCATATTCTGATTCAGATTGGACAGGTGATCCTACTACCAGAAGGTCTACTACAGATTTCTGTCTATTTCTTGATGATTCGTTGATCTCATGGCAAAGTAAGAAACAGGCAGTTGTTGCATGTTCCTCTACTGAGGCTAAGTACAGAGCAATGACAGCTACTACTAGAGAGATTGTTTATATTCGTTGGTTGTTATCAGATATGAGTGTCACTCTTACAGGAGCTACACATCTTCATTGTGATAACCAGAGTGCATTGCACATTACAAGCAACCCGGTCTTTCATGAGCGAATGAAGCATATAGAGATTGATTGACATTGTGTTCGTGAGCGATTTGAGGCAGGGACCATTTCTCTCCATTTTGTTACCTCTTCCCAGTAGACTGCAGATTTCTTCACCAAATCCCACACTGTTCAGAGATTTAGATACTTAGTAGGCAAACTCACATTGTTTGACCCATCATGAGTTTGAGTGGGGGTGTTAGATATTATTATAGTCTCATATTGGTTGTAGAGTTGTTTTGATATTTGTTCTTCTCCTATATATAGGTGGTATTGTACTTGGTTGAACTCAATTCAATATTCAGTATTGTTTTCATATCTCTCTGATTTATCTTAACAAGTATTATCCATAGTTATCTTCACTTTTTAAATCAGATAGGCTGCTTCAAATTTGCTTTTTGAATCAAGATATGTAACAGCGGAGGAACATTTCCTTGTTGAATATTCAAACTATGTTTGACATTTATATCGAAGAAATGGCTCGAATTGTATCATGTATGTTTAGTCTTTGTCACTTTGTCAGTTCTGCTACAACAATAAGTAGGTAATATAGTTGCATGTAGAATAATTTGATTTTGTAGTAACTCTGTTATTTTAAAATTGAGTTACTCCACGAAGATGATCAAACCCTGTGTTCTGGTCCTGCATGCCACACCCAAATAGGAGCCAACATATAAGGTATATATGCAGATTGATTTATTCAAAGAGTGAGAAGAAGTTTTAAAAGTAAGAATTTAATACACCGCATAAACATCATACAGCCACATGTTTCACTTGGTCACACTGTCTTAGAAGTTAGAACACGAAAGATAGCCAAATGTTTCAAATAAGTCACTCAAGAAGAAATCGTTAGGATAACCAATTTGGAGATGAGGAAGGTAAGATAAGGTAAGATAACAGGAATATACAATCTAGAAGTAGTTTTTTTTGATATATCGGATAGAGCCAAAAGGCTCCAGCCATCAAAAAATATATTAATCAATAAAACAGTAATAATACAAACAATTATCAATGGTTTTACAAGATGTAAAACAGAAAAAAGCGCAAAATTAAAGAACTACAATAAAGAAATACAATAACCGGCAGCCAGACAGAGGGCATAAAACACGGCAAGACGCACCGCACCGATCCCATGGAGCGGAGTAAACGGCCCGGAGGCGCATGCAAGAAGGAGACCAAAGTCGCAATTCCGTACTCGAAAAAGGAGGTGGACCTAAGCAAACGATCCAAGAAAACTGGAGGATTAAACCCTCCCCACGACGACATCCAATTCCACTAGCAGTCAAGAGGGACTCTAGTGGCACAACGGCGGTAATGCACTGCCTACACCAGGGATGTCAACGAGAAGGTATTACTCAACTGTGCCCTAGCTGAAAAGCTGACACGGGACCTGCTTCCTCGCAAGAAGCCGAGCACTCACTCGAATCTTCGAATGATCGAAAACTTTCTTATTGTAACCTCGCTTGACTGGGGGATGGGCAGCCCTCGCAGAAGGGGGCGAAAACGCCTCAATGTCAGTTAAAGCGGCGTCTACAATTATGGTGCACGGAGGGGAACTGAGGCTGCTGGGAGCAATCAGAGAGGCAGATGGGATGGGCTTGGTGGAGCCAGCCCAACGGGGATAAGAAGGGGCATCAAGAGTCATAGAATACTTGAGGGGAAGGGAGAGCAAGAAATGTTTAAATGCCTTCAGGACCTGATAGAGCCATGACTGAGCCCCTAAAAGTTGATACCAAGAGTATAGGCAGCCTGGATAATGAACAGAGAACGCTGAGCGTAAGGGATCAGAGATCTTCAAGTCACAAGGGTAGTTATAACCTAAAGCCGGGGCCTTAAGATAAGCAATAGCTCTGTTAGGCTGCATAAGGGGATCAGGAATGCGGGAGTGCAGAGCAGTCTCCTTCGCACACCAAGGCCGCGAAAGATACGAGAAATATGATTTAAACCAGTCAGGATTTTTACCCAATATCCCAAACCATGACGGAGCCGCTGAGAAAGGGCGGGGGCGAGCCTTGGAAGGGTTCAGACGAGGGTTGGAGACAAAGTTCGTAAATACTTTACGATCCTTAAAAAGGAAAGCAATGTTAGGCCTATGAAGAGTAACTAGGGATGCGCGAGGAGAAGAGATAGTTGAGGAGGAGTTCGACATTGACAGAGCAACAATAACAGATGAGTCTAGCTCCTTGCTCTTATCCCTACTGTACTTACTAACCAAGCTATTCCGAAGCTTGCGCTTTAAAAGGGAGTAATTAAGAAAGGTGAGGAGTTTGGCCGGTAAGGAGTGACCTCTGGGCCAGCCAAGAAGTTTTTGGAGGGAGAAGCATCGGCTGTGAGAGTGACCGAGCTTCTCACAGAATAAACACTTCATTTTATTCATACATACACGCTTAAGATGCCCAGGAAGGAGGCACCTGAAGCAGACCCGATGATGATCGGGCCTACACGGCGAAAGGGAGTTAGAGAAGATAGGAGATCCCTGAGAGGGGTAGAAGATATCCCAAGGAGAAGAAGATAATTCCCGCTTCGAGTCCTGATCCGTAGCTGAACAAAAAGAGCTCGCTACAGCCTTGAGAGGATTCATGGAAGAAATCTTTCTAAGCATGGAGCAAAACAAAACTCCAATAAAGGAAAGGTAAAGGATAACGAAGCCACTAACAGAATGGAAACACACCCACAAGAATAAGTGTAAACAGTGATAGTAAAGGCCCACAATTAATAAAATCTTACGAAGTCCAGGAATCCCACTATCTAGAAGTAGTTAAATTAAATACAGAGGTGAGATACCTCCAATTATGTAAACCCATAAGTTGAGATACCTGGAGGTATCTAAGCATCTCTCCCTAGTTGATTTTACAATTCTCTTTCTTTTTCTTAACCTACTTTTTTATACAAACACATTTATACGTATTATATAATGCGAGAAGGGTGTGTCTCGGTGGACCCTAACGGGCAATGCAAAAGATTCGAAAGGAACATTAGAAATCAAACAGACCCCAATAGTTCACAACTAGAGAAAGAAAATTTAAAATTTAAAAAAAAATAAAAAAATAAAAAATTAATCAGATATGTTAGAAGGTACTTTGAGATAGAAGGGTGCCACACCTCAGGAGCCATGTAACCGAGAGTTCCAGTCTCCCCCGTCATCAGGGCCGGCCCTAGGATTTTGGGGGCCTGAAGCAAACTCTAAAAAAGGGCCCCCACATATACCCCCCCCCCCCCCCCCCCCCCCCCAAAAAAAAATGATTCATCTATTAGAATTTTTTTCACATATACCCCACATATACACATTTCCAAAATTTTTTTTCTTCTGAAAACGGGGGCCCCCTTTTATTAAAAAAAATAAATAAAAATCGATTCATGTATTAGAATTTTTTTCACATATACCTCACATATACACATTTTCAAATTTTTTTTTTTTTTTTTTCTGAAAACGGGGGCCCCCTTTTTTGTTTTTTATTTAGGGGCCTGATGCAAATGTTTCATATGCATCAGGGGTGGGCCGGCCCTGCCCGTCATGTCATTCGGGTTTTGGGCCTCAATACGAGCAACACCAAAGTCAGCAATTTTCATTGTTCCGGTCCTATCTAAAAGCATATTCTCTGTCCTCACATCTCTATGAACAAATTTCTTTGAATGAAGGTAACTCAACCTACAATACAGATAAAAGATGTATATATAAACATTCATACCGCCTTCTGTTCACCCTCTAGCAAGATCAAGCGCTAATCGAATGACAACTTTGAATGCTAGCTTTCTTCTCCGATTTTTTATAAGATACGACTTCAATGCACCTCCAGGAAGATACTCGATGATGCGGTTTGTTTCTGGGAGACGTGTGGATGCACCAGGTGTGAATTCTCTACTCGATTTGTATTTGAAGGAGAAAGCTTCTTCAGAGGTGACCCTCGGCTGGCCGAGCGGTACCTGTGACGGGCTGGTAGTGAGGTGGATGTCTGGGCTCGGATCAGAGGTCTCGGATCCGAGGTCTTGTGTACCTGCAGACGGTCTCGAAATACCGGGGTCGGTCCCGGTGGCAGACCCTCCGACGATCTAGTCAGTTACTTAAGATATAGCAACAGTAACTAGGGTTTGGTGGAGAAAAGATTGATTACCTTTGAAGAAAGGAGAGGGCCTGGTATTTATAGGAGATTCCAATCGGGTCCAGACCCGTTTGGGGCTGGGCTGGACCCGGTTACCCGATTGGCTGAAGCGGTGGAAAGTCGGGCGGTATAGGGCTGACGTGGCAGGCGCCGGAGCGGTTTCCGGGCTGACGTGGCAGAGCTCCGGGCGGTTTTCTGGTGCTGACGTGGCAGATCTGAAGGATCAGAAAGGACGCGTATCCTGAGGGGATCCAGTGGCTCAGGGTGAGCCACGTTTTATTCCTGACCCATATCACAAGCCCCACACTCCCGCAGGGTTGGGTGATCCAGCAGTGCGGGGGTGACTCCTGGTCCTCAGGGGAAGGGCAGATGTCAGGGTAAGAGGTGGGATCTGTTGTTTCCTGAAGATGGCCAGGGGCAGGAGGAATGGACCCCTCATTGGATGTGCGGGAGGTGAGGTTTTTAGGAGGGGGAGTTGGTAGTGCGCATGCCGAGCTCACTAGGTCGGTGGCCGAGCTTGAGGGGTCGGCGGACGAACCCTACGGGTCGGCGGACGACCGACTCGCTAGTTGGAAGAGCGAGGGGTCGTCCAGGCCATCCGATGAGGCTCGTCTTGTCGAGCGTTGGGGGTCGGCGTCCGAGGTCATGAGGTTGGCGCTATGGTGAGCGTTTTTGGGTCAGCAATCGGGCTCATGGGGTCGGTTGGACGAGACCTAAGGGACGGCGGACGACTGCCTCGCTAGTTGGAAGAGCGATGGGTCGGTGTCCGAGGTCGTGAGGTCGGCGTGCCGAGTGTCTTGCTAGTTAGGAGAGTGAGGAGGAGGCGAGACTCGAGCTCCGATCTGAGCACCGAGTCCCTGCTGGGAAAGGAGGAGTGGCTCAAGCTTCGATCCGAGCTCCGAGTGTTTACTGAGAAGGGAGGAGGGGCTTGGTTCGAATTTCGATCCGAGCGTCGAGCTCCATACTGAGAAAGGGGTAGTAGCCTGGCTCGAGCTTCGATCCGAGCGCCGAGCCCCCACTGAGTAAGAGGGAGTAGCCTGGCCCGAGCTCAGGGGGTCGGCGGACGAGACCTAAGGATCGGCGGACGACTGCCTCACTAGTTGGAAGAGCGGGGGGTCGTCCAGGCCATCCGATGGGTCATTGTCCGAGGTCAGGAGATCGGCCTGACGAGCGCCTCGTTAGTTAGAGGAGTGAGGGGGGAGGTGAGACTCGAGCTCCGATCCGAGCGCCGAGTCCCCACTGGGAAAGGAGGAGTGGCTCGAGCTTCGATCCGAGCTCCGAGTGTTTACTGAGAAGGGAGGAGGGGCTTGGTTCGAATTTCGATCCGAGCGTCGAGCTCCATACTGAGAAAGGGGAAGTCGCCTGACTCGAGCTTCGATCCGAGCGCCGAGCCCCCACTGAGTAAGAAGGAGTATGTGGGTTGGCTCGAACTTTGATCCGAGTGTCGAGCCTCTATTTGTGATAGAGGAAGTGGCCTGGCTCGCGCTTCGATCCGAGCGTCGAGCCCCTACTGACGGGTGCATGGTTGTTTTAGACTGCCACTTCGAAAGTTCTTCTTCTAGGATCCACTTTGATTCCGCAAAGCCGGTTTGGATCGCTATTTTGGAAGACATTGGTAATGGGTTGAACAGAAGTAAGTGGGAGATGATGAACAGATCTAGACTCTTCAGTGAGTCCAAGAAATGAGATTGGCGAGAAGTGGCCGTGTGGCTTGCGTTCTTATCCGAGCGCCGAGCCCTATCTGAGAAAAGAGAAGGCGGTATGGCTCGAATTTCCATCCGAGCGTCGAGTCCCACCTGTTGAACGGCTCGAGATTCCATCTGAGTAAACAGAAGGAGGTGTGGCTCGAGATTCCATCCGAAGGTCGAGCCCCACCTGTTGAAAGGGAAGGTGCATGGCTCGAATTTCCATCCGAGCGTCGAGCCCCCACCTGTTGAAAGGAGAAGGTGGCCTGGCTCGAGTTTCCATCCGAGCGTCGAGCCCCACCTGTGAAAGGAGAAGTTTGCCTGGTTCGGGTTCCTATCCGAGCGTCGAGTCCCACCTGTGAGAGGAGAAGGTTGCCTGGCTCGGGTTCCTATCCGACCGTCGAGCCCCACCTGTGAAAGAAGAAGGTTGCCTGGCTCGAGTTTCGATCCGAGCGTCTAGCCCCCACTAAGCAAGGAGAAGTTGCCTGGCTCGCGGTTCCGAGCTCCTCCTATGAAAGAGGAAGGTTGCCTGGCTCGAGTTTCAATCCGAGCGTCGAGCCCCCACTAAGCAAGGAGAAGTTGCCTGGCTCGCGGTTCCGAGCTCCATCTGTGAGAAGAGAAGGCGGTCTGGCTCGCGGTTCTATCCGAGCGCCGAGCTCCATTTGAGAAAAGAGAAGGCGGTATGGCTCGAATTTCTATCCGAGCGTCGAGTCCCACCTGTTGAACGGCTCGAGATTCCATCTGAGTAAAGAGAAGGTGGTGTGGCTTGAGATTCCCTCCGAGGGTCGAGCCCCACCTGTTGAAAGGGAAGGTGCATGGCTCGAATTTCCATCCGAGCGTCGAGCCCCCACCTGTTGAAAGGAGAAGGTGGCCTGGCTCGAGTTTCCATCCGAGCGTCGAGCCCCACCTGTGAAAGGAGAAGGTGGATTGACTCGAATTCCTATCCGAGCGTCGAGTCCCACCTGTTGAAGGAGAAGGTGGTATGGCTCGAATTCCGATCCGAGCGTCGTGTCCCACCTGTTGAAGGAGGTGGTGGTATGGCTCGTATTTCCATCCGAACGTCGAGCCCCACCTGTTTGAAGGAGAAGGTGGTTTGGCTCGGATTTCCATCCGAGCGTCGAGCCCCACCTGTGAAAAGGAGAAGGTGGTTTGGCTCGAATTCCCATCCGAGCGTCGAGTCCCACCTGTTTAAGGAGAAGGTGGTATGGCTCGTATTTCCATCCGAACGTCGAGCCCCACCTGTTTAAGGAGAAGGTGGTATGGCTCGTATTTCCATCCGAACGTCGAGCCCCACCTGTTGAAGGAGAGGGTAGTTTGTCTTCGAGCTTCGACCCGAGCTCTCTGACTTGACGCAATTTCGCACTTGTTGCTAGGGGTGATTTCTGTCTGGCAAACCGGAAGGGGTAGTATTGGAATTTTATCCTCTCTGCTGACGTCATGGCGCAAAGATCAACGTTTGCTTAGCCGTTGGATCTTGTCAGATAAGATCTAACGGCTAGATGCTTATTTGCGAAAATCGAGGAGTCGTTGTCTACTTTAAAAACCCCCACCCCCCTCATTTTTCTTTTCACCTTATCGTTTATAATTCCCAACTTTCCAACTTTAGCGCAGGCATTTCGATCGCTGTTGGCGGATTCTTCGCAGAGAAGCGTAACTTTCAAAGCATCAGGTTAGTAATTCTCTTTTGACATGTCGCGTACTCAGTCTGGTTCCGAGGCTACTTCGTCTGGTCACTCGGAGATGGAGTCAGATTTGGAAACGTCATCGTCTCTGGGCAAGTACCAGGTCAAAGAGGAGGTTTTCTCCGAACTTGGCTCCGAGGGCGACAGTGATGTAGCTTTAATCATGCAACCGCTGAGTTCTCGGAGGCTAGGGAAGGAGCCGATGGAAGAGGGCGGTGCGGACGAGGATAGTGATGATGAGGACGAGGAGTCGGATCAGGGTGCTGGTGATGATGAAGAGGATGAGGAAGGAGAGCAGGGCGACACGGAGAGTGAGGAAGGAGAGGGTATTGGTGCGCTGGAGGCCGGCCACAGAGAAGATCTGCCTCCATTGCCCCCCTTGTCGACGCCATCGCCCGAGCGCAAGCCTCGGCCACGTCGGAAGAAGAGAGTCCTCACCATCCCTCAAAGTCCTTCTTCGCCTGACGAGGATGCGCCGAGGACGGGCCTTGATGTTCCACCTGTTACCTTTCGAAATCCCGTGTCGATACGAATGTATCCCGATGATGTGAAGGACATTCAACCGATCCCTCCCGTGCCTGGAGAAAACACAAGGACGAAGATTCGTGCGGACAATACTCCCAGCGTCTTGAGACCAGAGTACCTGAATATCATCAGGGCTGCTTACTACATTCCGAGGGAGTACGAGCTCCTACAACCGAGCCCGGGTATTCGACCCACGACAGTGTTGGCTCCGGGCTACTGCATATTTCCGGAGCACGCCTTCATCTCGGGGCTGAGGTTCCCCCTGCACCCTTTTGTGAAGACGGTCTTGAACTGGGCGGAGCTGTCCCCCATGCAGTACGGCCCCAACTCTTGGAAGCAGCTCATCTGCTTCATCCTGAAGTGCCAAGAGAAAGGGGTGAGGCCGAGGCTTTCCTACTTCCGCGCCATCTTTAGTATTGGTTCGCTCGGAGATATTGAGGGCGTATTCTTCTTCACGCCGAGACCGAACAAAAGAGTGGTGCACGGCCACCCGGATTCGATTAAGAATTGGAGGGATAAGTATTTGTCGTGAATACCGAAGGGTCATGGGACATCCCGACTCAGTGGAATTTTGTGAAGCCGAAGCGCAAGCCCCCGAAGAGGAGTGAGTTAACTGCCAAGGAGTGGGGGAGGGTTGAACATATACTCAGGGGAGACAGCATCACATGGCGCCGGGTGACCGAGGTTCACCTAGCGAGGGCCGGACTGAGTCCCGCCGACCCTAGTATGTTTCTTTCCTTATTTTTTCATCTTTCTGCCTTCGTGTTAACGTTTAGCCTTCCTTTTCTGTCTTGTTGTAAGGATGTCGACACAACAGGCACAAGCCAAGCAGATTTTGCTCGCCGCTGCCGAGAAGACGAGGCAGGAGAAGAAGAAGAAAGAAGAGCAGGATCGCCTAGCTGCCGAGAAGCGGAAGCTTTCTGCTCAGCTTCCGCAAGCCGGAGGGCCTTCTAACGTGCCTCCCCCAGCGCCTGAGGAACAACCTTTGGCGAAGAAGCAGAAGAAGCATCACCATTCGTCGCGGTCGGCTCGAGACCCAGCGGGGGGATCGGGGAAAACGGTTGAAGCCCCGTCACAACAGCTTCCCCCTGTACGTCCGAGCGCGACGGAGTTGGTGGGAAGGATGGCGACGATGCCCTTCGTCCCCGATTGGTCGATCCTGAAGGGCGACACAATTCTCGACGGACCCGTATCGATGGAGTTCGTCTCGAAGGCCATCACCGATCGGGATGGAATGGCCTTGGCGGCGCAGACGGCCGATCAGGCCTACATGCGCTGGGCCCAAGCGACCCTCTCGGTAAGTTGTCCGAGGCCCATCTGGTGAGTGGACTTGTAATTATTGCTAAGTTTGATTTTTCTTGACAGTCGATGCTCCACGGTCAGCACTTCCACAAGTGTCTGGAGAAGGAGATCACATACGAGCGGAAGCAGAAGGAGAAGTTCCTTCGGGAACTGACCAAGGCGACGGACGACTTCAAGGAGGCTCGGGACATGGTGATAGTTCACGAGGCCCAGATAGAGTCCTTGGACAAGATTCATAAGCAGGACCGAGAGGACCTGCTGAAAAAGATAGCGGCCGAGGCGGCGGAGAAGGAAAAGGCGCAGAAGGCCATGGCGGACTTGGAGGCAGTCTTGGGGGAGACATTGGTGACGACGCAAGACGAGGCTTATGAGCAGGCCAAGTCTCACTTCAAGTATATTTATCCTGAGTGCAACGTCGACCACCTCAGCTTCGGGTGGAAGTCGGACCTGCCTCCGACCCCTGGTGGTGATGGTGACGATGGGGGCCACCACGAAGAAGAGGTGCACCCCGACCCTCAAGACTAGATGTTTTTGTTTTTTCTTTTTGTTGTAAATGCCCTCGGCGGACTGGCCACCGCAAATTTTGTATCGAACTTTTTGAAATGGAATGAAATATGAAATTTTTGGGCCGACCCTAGAACACTTGCATTTTGTGATACTTGTATTTTTCTTTTGATAGAGGCTGGCTTGCCAACGAAAGTTGGCTCGGGACCGAGAGGCTGCCAAGAATTACTTTTTGAACAAGTCGAGAGAGCTCGGTCTAGAGGTGGCTCGTTTGAGAAAAATTGTAGCCGACCGGGACTGGTGGGTCATTGAGAAGGACTGGGCAGTCTCGGATACCTCTAGCGGGCGATCGGCCTCCGAATCTTCTCTTCGCGAGGCCGTCATAGAGAAAGAATTGGAGGTTCGCCAGCTGAAGCTCATACTGGGTGCCGGTCTTGTTGAAGAGGCAAGTAACTCCACTCCGGGGCGGTTGCTGCCGCCCTCGCCGGTTGCGACACAGCCGGATGATGCGGAGAGCTCGGTGGCGGGCACGTCTTCCTTGGTCGGAATAGCCGAGCGTCACAGGAGCCCCGAATTCAAGTTCCCGGTCGAGTGAGTGAGTTGAGAGCCTTCATTGTATTTGCGTTTTCGTTCATTGAGTTGTAAGCAATGAGTAATGAATAAGATCATTTGTTCTCCGGAGCCTTGATTGCCTCGGATGCCGAGGGTAGTTGGTGTGAAATCTCCGAAGAGTCGCAATTGACGCGACTGCGTCAATAATCGCGACGTTTCGCATTCCTAGGAATATTTATGGCGACGTTTCGCCTTCCGCCGTTTCACATTTCCAGGCGTAATAAATGAGACCTCAGGGGGCTATATAATCGCCACCCCCCCTCAGTTTACCATCAGTGAGTCATTTGACTCGGATGCCTGTCCATGGCGGGCGTCCACAAAATGTAATGTTTCTGAGCATCCCGGATCGGAGGCACACCGATCACCCTTGAACAATTCGGGGTACCGGCCGTCAAGGCCATGGGACCCCGGGTTGTTCGTTGGTGAACGGTGGGCCGACCGATCGTTTGGGGTGTTCGGAGAAGTCCGAAGCTCGGTGGCTCTTCCGCCGCCCGGGAACAATTCGGGGTTTTGGGCTTTGTTCGAGCCGTAAACCCCGAGCTGTTCTTGGGCGACAGAGGGGTCGACTGATCTGTTCGAGTCAAGAGAGAGCCGCTAGTCTTTGGCCTCCCTGCCATCCTCGAACAGTTCGGGGTTTAGGTTTTGGCAAAAGCCGTAAACCCCGAGCTGTTCGCGGGTGAGAGGGTGGCCAATAATCTGACTCAAGGCTCGGGGCGTCTGCGGAAGGCGGATGCCTCAAAACTCAATAAAAATTTTTCCAACACTTGGTGAGTGAACAGGCGGAAGGCAGCGTCGAGCGTCTCCGCCGAGTGTCAAGGTCGCGGCGCCCTCGGAGAGGGCACCCGCCTTGCTCGGGATCGACGCCGAGCTCCTGCACTTGTTCTCGTGGAGAGACGGTGCGGGAGTGGCTGGCGGATGTCGCCTCGAGTCTCGGTTGATGGTCTCTGAGCAGGTCAAACCGAGCGAGGGACGGGTGCCGAGCCCCCACAACGGTGAGAAAGACAACTGCAGGCGTAGCGTAGCCCCACCGCCGAGCGTTCAGGTCGCGGTGCCCCCGGAGGGGACACCCGCCTTGCTCGGGATCGGTGCCGAGCTCCTGCACATGTTCTCATGGAGAGACGGTGTGGGAGTGGCTGGCGGATGTCGCCTCGAGTCTCGGTTGATGGCCTCCGAGGAGGTCAAGCCGAGCGAGGGACGGGTGCCGAGCCCCCACAACGGTGAGAAAGACAACTGCAGGCGTAGCATAGCCCCGCCGCCGAGCGTTCAGGTCGCGGTGCCCCCGGAGGGGACACCCGCCTTGCTCGGGGTCGGTGCCGAGCTCCTGCACATGTTCTCCTGGAGAGACGGTGCGGGAGTGGCTGGCGGATGTCGCCTCGAGTCTCGGTTGATGGCCTCCGAGGAGGTCAAACCGAGCGAGGGACGGGTGCCGAGCCCCCACAACGGTGAGAAAGACAACTGCAGGCGTAGCGTAGCCCCGCCGCCGAACGTTTAGGTCGCGGTGCCCCCGGAGGGGACACCCGCCTTGCTCGGGGTCGGTGCCGAGCTCCTGCACATGTTCTCATGGAGAGACAGTGCGAGCCGAGTCCCATGCTTGTATGAGAAGCATGTTTGGGCTCGGGATATCATCCGAGTGTCGAGTCCCACGCTTGTAATAGAAGCATGTTTGGACTAGCGATTAAACAAGAGAAGCATGTTTGGGCTCGCGATTTCATCCGAGTACCGAGTCCCACGCTTGTAAGAGAAGCATGTTTGGACTCGCGATTTCATCCGAGTGCCGAGTCCCACGCTTGTAAGAGAAGCATGTTTGGACTCGCGATTTCATCCCAGTGCCGAGTCCCACGCTTGTAAGAGAAGCATGTTTGGACTCGCGATTTTATCCGAGTGTCGAATCCCACGCTTGTAAGAGAAGCATGTTTGGGTTCGCGATTTCATCCGAGTGTGTTGTTGGTTTCTAGATACCTAAATAAATAGATAAACTAGACACAAATTAAAAACCTCGCAAGTGTACGAATCGTTTGACAAAGCATAGCAATAGCAAGGGTCGATCCCACAGAGATTGTAGACTTTAACTTACTAATCAATAAAAAGAATAAAAATCATAAAGAGTTGTTTTGAAAGTCTAAAAGAAATAAAAAGATTAAAACTGAATGAAGAAGTGTTGAATCACAAATATTTATGAAGTAGTTGGGTTTAGATCTCCACCAATAGTCAGTAATGCTAAGTCACCTTCTGAACTTCTTCTTATTACTCATGTTTGTTCCCTTCAAGGGCATGGTATCTACTCCTTAAAGTACTGTTTCCCTAGGCCAAGAATTAGGCATGGTATTTACTCTAATTCGTTTCTTTCATTAAGTGTTTAGCATGGTATCTACTAAGTTGTGCTTAAAGAAAACATAAGATCAGTGGAAACGAACAAACACTCAAGGTTCTAGAAATTGGTATCAGATCTAGATCCCTTAAGTTGATTGAACCAGGAACCCCTAAAGATTCCTTTGTTACAATTACGGGCACGAGATACGGGTCATCTCAATATGCTCATATAACAAATTCAGATAGATGGCAATACAAACTTGGATTTCTCAAGCTCTGTACGTCAGTCGACTGGCTCTCACCTCAGTCGACTGCTCTCAGACTTCGAGAACTAGTTTGGTTATCATCAATCTATATCAATACAAACGGATTCAATCAATAAGTAAAATAGAAGAGCTCAGAAGAATATAGCACTACATAACTACGGCTTCAATCTACCCAACTATGAAATTAGTTCCACATAATAATACTTTTATTAATCAACAAGTTTGAATACATGATCAACATAAAAGAATAAAAGGAGAAGAAATAAACTAATGAAGTCCGGCAATGAGGTCGACTGGCTGTCACACAGTCGACTGCCTTCGAATACTGGATCTCCTCTCTCCTTCCTCGATGCTAATAGAATAATGCCCCTGTTGATGACTTGAACGCTCAGAAACTCTTGTGATTCGGTGGTTTTGGAACCTGGAAGAGTGCCAACCGAGAGAGAGCTGTTGATGCTTCTTTTCTGATATTTATAGAACACGGCTGAGAATTAGGGTTTTGCACTTTTTCAGGAAACTCCTTCTTTGTTTGATTTGATGATTTATTTCTTTCTCTTTTCTTCTTTCCTTCCATATCTGTTAACCACGCGCTCTTGGAAATCCCCAGTCTCTAGATTTGATTTGCATAAATCTGGATTCAGATAGATTTGAAATTAGATTTGGATGAATCTTCGAATATCTTATCTGTTTACTCCGTCGCCTATCAGTCGACCGCCTCTGGATGTAAGTCGACTGTGTCGAGACTTCAGTATTTTCAGGATTCATCAGCTCAGTCGACTGTTGTGTAAACTTGATTCCCTCTGTCCAGTCGCCTGTAAGCATGATCAGTCGACTGATCTCTTCAGTTTCCTGTGTTTCATCCTTACAATCCTGAATTTGCTTCATTTTGCTGTTATAGACTGTTTCCTATGGAAAAGAGAAAATAAGAGTTAAATACCACATATAGAGCTTTTAAATGTGCATTTATAATAAGATTATTGCTTCTAAATGTGAATAATAATGTGTTCATCAAATACCCCCAAACTTGGATTTTTGCTTGTCCTCAAGCAAACTAGAATTATTGAGCAAGGGTATAATAATAATAACAGCCTTAATCACCAAGAGTTCTTATTATGTGGGCATCAACATAGAAAAGTATAAACAATTTCAGATAAAGTAAAATTAAACATACCCACTTTCTCTAGTGCAATTGTTTATTCATAACTCCAAACTCAACTACACTTGTCATGCAATTAATTATAGTTATAGTATGTAATTACTCAATCTGTGATTATCCCCTTTCTCTACTACAAACCGAGTAGTAAACTAGAGTTTTTTTTTTTTTTTTAATTTTTTTTTTTAGTCGCTTCTCTAAAGTTGTCACTTGCCTTTTTACGCGAATGCGAAACATTTGTGATGAATCCACCTGGTTACTCAGCGAGCCACAAACTCTAAAGTGCTTTGCATACTCATATTTCAAGTTGCCGTTTGACGTAAAGGTAAACATTGGTGATGAATACCCCTAGTTACTAAGCAACTCAAAACATTGGAGTAGATTGACTTTATTCAAGTATATATACTCATTTATTTTTTTTTATCACTCTATTTACTTAAACTCAATTTAGGACTAGATCTAAAAGGAATAATCACCAGAAAAAGCATCACATTTGTTTATTATGTATAATTGCATGACTCATATAATTTTGTAGGGAATTTATGAAACTCAACAATCCTAAAGTAAATAAGTATCCTTCTTCTTACTTAATAAGAAATTGTTTATCCTAAAAAATTCAAAAAGATGATACATATAACTAACCCTAATACCCCCAAACTTAAATGGAACATTGTCCTCAATGTTCGAAAGAAAATTTAAAAATAGGCATATGTCACATCTAGTAAGGAGAAACTAAAAATAAAAATAACTAAAAGAATAATGAATAACTGAAAGAAAATAAAGGGAAAGTGTAAATACTCCCCTGAAAAATTGGGTTGCCTCCCAATAAGCGCTGTGTTTTCTGTCTTCAGCTAGACTTGATGAGGTCATGCCATGTATTGAATGGATTGAAGATTCACATCTTCCTCTTGCGGTTCAATGCTCATCTCTATGTATGGCTTCGCTCTATGCCCGTTCACCTTAAATGTTTGATTCTTTTCTTTGCTATGAACCTCCAATGCGCCATGTGGAAAGACTCTTGTGACAATGTATGGCCCATACCATCTTGACATAAGCTTGCCTGGAAAGAGTCTCAATCTTGAGTTGTATATTAATACCTTCTGTCCTTCGTAAAACTCCTTCCTTGCTAACTGTTTGTCATGGTACAACTTTGTCCTTTCCTCGTACAATTTTGCATTTTCATAAGCGTCATGCCTCAACTCTTCAAGCTCATTTAGTTGTAATCTTCTTTTGTCACCTGCTTGTTTCATATCAAAATTGAACCTTTTGATGGCCCAATATGCTTTGTGCTCCAACTCAACTGGCAAATGACAGGCTTTTCCAAACACCAAACGGTATGGTGACATGCCAATGGGTGTTTTGTATGCTGTTCGGTAGGCCCATAATGCATCATTCAAGCGCAGCGACCAATCCTTCCTCCTTGTGTTGACTGTCTTTTCCAAAATGCTTTTGATTTCTCTGTTGCTAATCTCCACTTGCCCACTAGTTTGGGGATGATATGGGGTGCCCACTCTATGTGTAATACCATACTTCTTCATCAAAGAAGCAAAAGGAAAGTTATTGAAATGGCTCCCTCCATCACTTATTATTGCTCGTGGTGTACCAAACCTAGTGAAAATATTTTCCTGCAAAAACTTGACAACAACTTTGTGATCATTAGTTCGTGAGGGGACAGCCTCGACCCATTTAGACACATAATCCACACCAACAAGTATATACAAATAACCAAATGAGTTAGGAAATGGACCCATGAAGTCGATTCCCCAAACATCAAAAAGCTCGATCACTTGGATGTTTTGCAGTGGCATTTGATTTCTAGAAGAGATATTGCCTGTTCGTTGGCATTTGTCACAAGACCTGCAAAAAGAAAAAGCATCTTTGAATACTTTAGGCCAATAAAATCCAGATTGCAGTACCTTAAGTGCTGTTCTTTTTGGTCCAAAATGTCCTCCACATGCATATTGGTGGCAATGTTGTAGAATACTCAATTGCTCTTCTTCTGCCACACATCTTCTTATAATTTGATCAGGGCAAAATTTGAACAAATAAGGATCATCCCCGTAGTAGTGCTTGCACATAGCCACCAGTCTCTTTCTTTCCTGACTTGTCATACCTGGAGGGAAAACATGAGCGGTTAGGTAATTTACAATGTCAGCAAACCATGGAAAATTTGAGCAGTGAGGTACCAGTCGACTGGTCCTGTTACCAGTCGACTGTCCCGAGGATGTATTTATTTCAAAGAGATGTTCATCTGGAAAATTTTCATTAAGTAGGGGCACAATTCTCTCTTCCTCCTGTAGTAGCCTGGACATGTGATCTGCAACAACATTGTCGCTTCCTTTTTTATCTCTAATCTCAAGATCGAATTCTTGAAGCAACAGCACCCATCTGATTAACCTAGGCTTAGCATCCTTTTTAGCAAACAAATATCTCAAGGCAGAATGGTCAGTAAAAACAATAACTTTAGAACCAATTAAATATGATCTAAACTTCTCTATAGCAAAAATAATAGCTAACATTTCTTTTTCAGTAGTGGAATAATTTAGCTGTGTATCGTTTAAAGTTCGAGAAGCATAGTAGATAACATGAGGTTTCTTATTGATTCGTTGACCTAAAACAACCCCTAAAGCATAATCACTTGCATCACACATAAGCTCGAAAGGATGGCTCCAATCTGGTGCCATGACAATAGGTGCAGAAATGAGAAGATTTTTTAATGTCATAAAAGCATTTGTGCACTCTTTTGTCCATACAAACTCAACATCCTTAGCCAACAAGTCACAAAGGGGTTTGGAGATTTTTGAAAAGTCTTTTATGAATCTTCTATAGAACCCTGCATGTCCTAGAAAACTCCTAACACCCTTAACTGTAGTGGGAGGGGGTAGTTTTGATATTATATCGATTTTTGCTTTGTCTACCTCTATTCCCCTTTTGGACACCACATGTCCCAACACAATACCATGTTGTACCATAAAATGGCACTTTTCCCAATTCAGCACTAAATTGCATTCTTCACATCTTTTAAGCACAAGCTGCAAATGGTTAAGGCATTCATCAAAACAAGATCCAAAAACACTAAAATCATCCATAAATACCTCAATGAACCTTTCCACCATGTCTGAAAATATACTCATCATGCACCTCTGAAATGTAGCTGGTGCATTGCACAATCCAAAGGGCATCCTCCGGTATGCAAAAGTACCAAAAGGACATGTAAAAGTGGTTTTTTCTTGATCTTCTGGAGCAATAGCAATTTGATTATAGCCACTATAACCATCTAAGAAACAATAATGACTATATCCTGCTAATCTTTCTAACATTTGATCAATAAAAGGAAGAGGGAAGTGATCTTTCCTGGTTTCATTATTCAATTTTCTGTAATCAATGCAAACCCTCCAACCTGTAGTCACTCTAGTAGGGATAAGCTCATTCTCATCATTGGTCACCACTGTGACTCCACTTTTCTTAGGCACTACATGTATAGGACTTACCCATTTGCTATCTGAGATAGGGTAGATGATGCCAACATCTAGTAGCTTCAAAATCTCTGCTCTTACCACTTCCTTCATGTTTGGGTTAAGCCTTCTCTGTGCCTCCCTGCTTGGTTTTGTGTTGTTTTCAAGGAGTATTCGATGCATGCATTTGGATGGACTTATTCCTTTGATGTCTGCAATGGTCCATCCTATTGCACTCTTGTGTTCTCGCAATACCCTTAGCAGCTTCTCTTCTTCCTGTGCACTTAGGTTTGCAGCAATTATCACTGGTAGCGTCTGGTTCTCGCCCAAATATGCGTGCTTCAAATGGTCGGGCAGCTGCTTAAGCGCTGGGT
Source organism: Hemerocallis citrina (assembly GCA_017893485.1). NCBI lineage: Eukaryota > Viridiplantae > Streptophyta > Magnoliopsida > Asparagales > Asphodelaceae > Hemerocallis > Hemerocallis citrina. The sequence goes on along the minus strand of CM030368.1, from coordinate 148,623,885 downwards.
CTGTAAGTCTTGGTGCAGTCGACTGGTCCCTGGTAGCAGTCTGGACAGTCGACTGATCCTCTGCAGCAGTCGACTTGTCCAGTGCACCAGTCGACTTGTCTGTAGAAACAAAAATGTCATCAGTCACCAATTTTTCAAATACTGGTGCAAACTTACCTGAGTATGACTATGAAGTGTCAAGGTGATGTATTGTCTCTGCAATCTCCCAGTCATCATATTCCTGTTCATCATTAGATAAAGTTAGAAATTGTGTAATTATGGCCTGTAATGGTTCAACGCTATGTACCTGAAATGTTTGATCAACAATATCCTGCACCACATCAACATTATAGCATTCATGATCATCATGTGGCAATTTCAGTGTATCAAACATTTTAAATTCAACCTTCTCTCCATTTATTTTCATGCTTATGGTACCCTTTTTGACATAAATTTTTATATCAGCCGTACTCATAAAGGGTCTACCTAGAATGATTGGTAGAGACGATGGCATTGAAGATTCCTCCATGTCTAACACAACAAAATCAGCAGGCAAAATGAAATCGTTTACTTGAACTAGAACATCTTCCAAAATACCTCTAGATCTTTTGATACTGCGATCTGCCAATTGCAACGTGATGGATGTTGGTTGGAGTTCCCCCAATCCTAGCTTTTCATAGACGGTGTATGGGAGAAGATTGATGCTTGCCCCCAAATCTAACAGTGCTTTCTCAAAGAAGTGCTCGCCAATCCTGCAAGGAATGGTAAAACTACCTGGGTCTTTTAATTTAGGAGGTAATTTTCTCAATAAAACAGCGCTCACTTCTTCTGTCAAGGCCACATCCTCCCTAACCTGAAATGTTCTTTTGTGAGTACAATATTCTTTCAAAAATTTAGCATAAGAAGGAATTTGTTTAATAGCATCAAGTAGGGGGATATTAATTTCTACCTTTCTGAGAGTTTCAAAGATGTCAAATAAATGTTGATCTTTCTTTTGTTTGACTAACCTTTGAGGGAATGGTGGCACAACTGTTCTTTCTTTTTCACTTACCTTGTTGGACCCCATAATTTTTAATGGTTGTTCTTCTTTTTCTTCGGTGTGTGTTCCAACTTTGTTGTCAATTATCTTACCACTTCTTAATGTTGTGACTGCCTTGAGCTGTTCTTGGCCTCCAGGGTTTGGTATAGTTTGTGATGGAAGTTCCCCTGCCTTTCGCTCGCTTAATTCTTTAGCAATTTGGCCAATCTGTGTTTCCAACTTCTGAATTGCTTGCCCTTGTTAATTGCTTGTTTGATGTTGTTGTTGGAGCAATTGAAGAACGGTGGATTCAAAATCCAACTTCTTCTGTTCTTGAACTGGCCTATCAATCCCACTTCCCATTTGAAAGTTCCGTGCATGTCCTTGTGTGAATTGAGTCCCTTGATTGTTCTGATTATTGCTCCAGGAGAAGTTTGGATGGTTCCTCCATCCTGGGTTGTATGTGTTCGAGAAGGGATTGTTCTTTTGTGGGAACACTCCTCGACCTACATAGTTTGCATGCTCCTGATCTGTGAAAGAAGACATGGGACATGTATCAGTAGTATGATCTACATGAGAACAAATTGCACAAATTTCGTTTGTTTGATTTTTAACTCCACCCATCATAGACATTGCATTAACAAGCATATCAATTTTCTTATTCATGTTTACCATTTCCAATTGAATGTTATTACTACTAGAAATTTCATAAACTCCCTGTTTTTTCGAAGGGCCCCTCCTTGTTGAGAATTGTTGTGAATTCTCGCTGAGTTCTTCAAATAGTTCTGTGGCCTCTTCGCCGCTTTTCCTCATCAAGATCCCGTTGCAAGCTGAATCCACAATTGCCTTATTAGTATCATTTAAACCTTCATAAAAAGCTTGTACCTGATCATCTTTAGGCATGTTGTGTGTTGGACACTTAAGAAGTTTGTTCTTGAAATCCTTCCATGCTTCGAAAAATAAATCTCCATCCTTTTGTTGGAAGAGTTGAATCTCCCTTTTCAGCTGTTTGGTCTTTTGGGCTGGAAAGAATTCTTTTAAGAACTTTGTCGCCAATTGCTCCCATGAGTTTATTGATCCTGGTTCCAAAGAATTATACCATAGTTTAGCGTTAAGTTTTAAGGAAAAAGGAAACAATATTAACCTGATTTGCTCAGGGGTAAGCCCTTGGACGCTTTGTGTCCTGCAAAGATCGAAAAAATCTTGTAAATGGAGATGAGGCTCTTCATCAGGTCTGCCACTAAAATGGGGAACCATACTAAGTAACTGAGGAGATAGATGCATGTTCCCTGTGACATTAGGTTGATACGCAATGCATGAGGGTTGTTCAATGTTCTTAGGTGTAAATTTATCCTGCATTGGTATGCGATTGGGTATTTCTTCTGCCATGATTTCTTGTGACTTGAGTCTCTGATCAGTCGACTGGGTTCGTGCAGCAGTCGACTGGTTGGTCGCAATCAGTCGACCTAATCTGTGCAAAGTGCGTTCTGTTTCTGCGTCAATTGGTAGTAGCTCTGGACGAAGTGATCTCCTTCCGTGCATTCACCAAAATCCTGTATCCTAAAAGAAAAATACTAATTAAAAAAATTAAAAGAAAGAAAATAAAAACTTCCTACTGATCTGTAAGTTAAAATACTAGACAATCCCCGGCAACGGCGCCAAAAACATGTTGTTGGTTTCTAGGTACCTAAATAAATAGATAAACTAGACACAAATTAAAAACCTCGCAAGTGTACGAATCGTTTGACAAAGCGTAGCAATAGCAAGGGTCGATCCCACAGAGATTGTAGACTTTAACTTACTAATCAATAAAAAGAATAAAAATCATAAAGAGTTGTTTTGAAAGTCTAAAAGAAATAAAAAGATTAAAACTGAATGAAGAAGTGTTGAATCACAAATATTTATGAAGTAGTTGGGTTTAGATCTCCACCAATAGTCAGTAATGCTAAGTCACCTTCTGAACTTCTTCTTATTACTCATGTTTGTTCCCTTCAAGGGCATGGTATCTACTCCTTAAAGTACTGTTTCCCTAGGCCAAGAATTAGGCATGGTATCTACTCTAATTCGTTTCTTTCATTAAGTGTTTAGCATGGTATCTACTAAGTTGTGCTTAAAGAAAACATAAGATCAGTGGAAACGAACAAACACTCAAGGTTCTAGAAATTGGTATCAGATCTAGATCCCTTAAGTTGATTGAACCAGGAACCCCTAAAGATTCCTTTGTTACAATTACGGGCACGAGATACGGGTCGTCTCAATATGCTCATATAACAAATTCAGATAGATGGTAATACAAACTTGGATTTCTCAAGCTCTGTACGTCAGTCGACTGGCTCTCACCTCAGTCGACTGCTCTCAGACTTCGAGAACTAGTTTGGTTATCATCAATCTATATCAATACAAACGGATTCAATCAATAAGTAAAATAGAAGAGCTCAGAAGAATATAGCACTACATAACTACGGCTTCAATCTACCCAACTATGAAATTAGTTCCACATAATAATACTTTTATTAATCAACAAGTTTGAATACATGATCAACATAAAAGAATAAAAGGAGAAGAAATAAACTAATGAAGTTCGGCAATGAGGTCGACTGGCTGTCACACAGTCGACTGCCTTCGAATACTGGATCTCCTCTCTCCTTCCTCGATGCTAATAGAATAATGCCCCTGTTGATGACTTGAACGCTCAGAAACTTTTGTGATTCGGTGGTTTTGGAACCTGGAAGAGTGCCAACCGAGAGAGAGCTGTTGATGCTTCTTTTCTGATATTTATAGAACACGGCTGAGAATTAGGGTTTTGCACTTTTTCAGGAAACTCCTTCTTTGTTTGATTTGATGATTTATTTCTTTCTCTTTTCTTCTTTTCTTCCTTATCTGTTAACCACGCGCTCTTGGAAATCCCCAGTCTCTAGATTTGATTTTCATAAATCTAGATTCATATAGATTTGAAATTAGATTTGGATGAATCTTCGAATATCTTATCTGTTTACTCCGTCGCCTATCAGTCGACCGCCTCTGGATGTAAGTCAACTGTGTCGAGACTTTAGTATTTTCAGGATTCATCAGCTCAGTCGACTGTTGTGTAAACTTGATTCCCTCTGTCCAGTCGCCTGTAAGCATGATTAGTCGACTGATCTCTTCAGTTTCCTGTGTTTCATCCTTACAATCCTGAATTTGCTTCGTTTTGCTGTTATAGACTGTTTCCTATGGAAAAGAGAAAATAAGAGTTAAATACCACATATAGAGCTTTTAAATGTGCATTTATAATAAGATTATTGCTTCTAAATGTGAATAATAATGTGTTCATCAGAGTGCCGAGTCCCACGCTTGTAAGAGAAGCATGTTTGGACTCGCGATTTCATCCGAGTGCCGAGTCCCACGCTTGTAAGAGAAGCATGTTTGGACTCGCGATTTCATCCGAGTGCCGAGTCCCACGCTTGTAAGAGAAGCATGTTTGGACTCGTGATTTCATCCGAGTGTCGAATCCCATGCTTGTAAGAGAAGCATGTTTGGGCTCGCGATTTCATCCGAGTGCCGAGTCCGTGAGGTGTCCTTTATCTGTTTACAAGAATTGGAGTCATAAGCTTGTTTTAAGAAAGCTGACGTTTACAATATATGCTTGTTACAGACAAGTCTAGGCACGACGTGCCGTTTACAGGACTTTACAAAAGACTAGGCCCAACGTGCCGATTACAATTGTTATACTTTACATGGAGGCTACTCTCCTAAGAACTTAATCAAGTGTTCCGCATTCCAGGGCCTCTTGATAGGCTTGCCGTCGGTGTCGGTCAGGCGATAGGTACCCGGTCGTACGACCTCTGAAACCTTATAAGGGCCCTCCCAGTTTGGTGCCAACTTCCTTTTCTGGCCGGGGTTGGATACCGCCAGTTTCCGGAGGACAAGATCTCCGAGAGCAATGTTTGTTGGGCGCACCTTCTTGTTGTAGAACCTCTCGATTCTTTGCTGGTAGATGTTCCATCTGATGGATGACTTCTCCCTGACCTTGTCAATGAGGTCCAGGTCTGCTCGTAGTTGCATGGAGTTGCTTGCTTCGTCAAAAGCCATAATTTGGGGAGAGGGGATACCTATTTCCAGGGGAATGACGGCCTCAGCGCCGTACGTTAAGTTGAAGGGTGACTCCCCTATCGGGATTCTTTTTGTTGTTCGGTGGGCCCAGAGAACGCTTGCCAGTTCGTCGACCCATAGCCCTTTTGAGGAAGTGTCGAGCCGCTTCTTGAGTCCGTCGAGGATCTGACGATTCGCGTTCTCTGCCTGTCCGTTAGATTGGGGATGGCATACTGAAGAGAAGTGCTGCTGGATACCGAGGTCTTCGCAGAACTTGCGGAAATGCTTGCCTGCAAACTGGGTCCCGTTATCCGTGACGAGCACTTGGGGGATCCCGAACCGACAGATAATGTGCTTCCAGAAGAATTGTTGAGTCTGCTGCTCGGTGATCGAAACTAGTGGCTCCGCCTCGATCCATTTGGTGAAGTAGTCGATGGCAACTATAAGAAACTTTCGTTGCCCCGTCGCCTTGGGAAAAGGGCCTACAAGATCCATCCCCCACATTGCAAAGGGGGTCGGACTGGCCATGGACCGGAGGTTTGCTTGTGGGACTCTTTTGATGGGCGAGAATCTCTGGCAGGGGCCACACTTCTTGACAAGGGTCAAAGCATCCTGCAACATGGTGGGCCAGTAGTACCCGTGGTTCAAAGCCTTTCGCGCGAGCGAACGACTTCCCATGTGACACCCGCCAATCCCCTCGTGTAATTCTTTGAGAGCATACTCGGCTTCATCGGGAGTGAGACAGCGGAGATAAGGCCGACCATCTGATGTAGTGTAGGACCTCTTAAAGAGTGTTGAGTCGATCATTGCGAACCTTTCCGCTCGGGCCCTGACCCTTCTCGCTTCGCCTCGGTCTTCTGGGAGCTCTCCCTTGACGAGAAATCGCCTAATTAGAGTGATCCAGTCTTCGGGGGGAGCTCCATCTTCAATGCACAGGACCTCCGGGATGTCGATGCTGGGTTTTAGCATGACCTCGATCAGGACCGTGCGGTTGAGACCTTCGAAGGAAGAGGATGCCAATTTTGACAAAGCGTCAGCCTGGACATTCTGTTCCCGGGGGATCCTCAAAATAGCCGACTCGTCGAAGGACGATAGTAGGCGTTGAACTACAGCTCGGTAACGAACCATGCGATCGTCTCGGGCCTCGTACTCCCCGGTGATCTGGTTGACCACGAGCTGGGAGTCGCTGAAAGCCCTGATTTGCCTGGCACCGGCTTGATGAGCTAGGGTGAGCCCAGCGATCAAGGCCTCGTATTCGGCCTCGTTGTTAGAGGCCGGGAAGTTGAGGCGGAGGCAGTACTGCAGAAGAAAACCGTCTGGGCCTCGAAGGATGATGCCCGCTCCGCTGCCTGCCTCGCAGGAGGAACCATCGACGTAAACTTCCCACGTCTGGTCGTTTTCCGTGTTTGCAGGGTGCTCGAAGATAGTGCACTCCGTAATGAACTCCGCGAGTGCCTGCCCCTTGATGGCTGTTCTGGGCTGATAGCCAATGTCATACTGGCTGAGCTCAATCGACCATTTCACTAGTCGACCCGAGCTTTCTGGTTTGTAGAGTACGGCCTTCAGGGGTTGGTCCGTCAGCACTTGGACAGAATGAGATTGAAAATATGGACGGAGCTTCCGCGAGGCCATGACCAGGGCGTACGCTACTTTCTCCATCCGAGAGTACCTGTTCTCGGCATCGAGCAAGACCTTACTGACGTAGTATACAGGCTTCTGTGATCCCTCTTCCTTCCGAACGAGAACGGCGCTGAGTACCTTCTCCGAGGCTGATAGGTAGAGCCAGAGTGGCTCTCCTGGTTCGGGCTTGCTGAGAAGAGGGGGGTTCGCGAGGTATTCCTTTAACTGGGCGAAGGCCTCTTGCTGTTGGACACCCCATTCGAACCCGTCGGTGCCGCGCAGGGCTTTGAAGAAGGGAAGAGACTTCTCTCCGGACTTGGAGAGGAAACGGCCGATGGCCGCCAGTCTCCCTGTCAACCGTTGGACTTCTTTGATGTTCCTGGGAGGGCCATGTCTAGGATTGCTTGGATCTTTTCGGGGTTCGCTTCGATTCCCCTTTGGCTGATAATGAACCCAAGAAACTTTCCCGCGGAGACGCCGAAGGTGCATTTACTCGGATTAAGTCTCAGGTTATGGGTCCGAAGTACCCCAAAGGCCTCCTCCAGATCGGCTACGTGATCCTCCCCCCGCCGGCTCTTGACGAGTGTGTCATCCACATATACTTTTATATTGCGCCCGATCTGTTCCTTGAAGACCCGGTTGACGAGCCTCTGGTACGTGGCTCCGGCATTCTTCAGCCCGAAGGGCATGACCCTGTAGCAGTAGAGCCCCTGGTCTGTGACGAAGGACGTCTTGGCGATGTCGGGAGGGAACATGCAGATCTGGTTGTAGCCCGAAAACGCATCCATGAAGGATAGGAGCTCGTGACCCGATGTTGCATCGACGAGAGCGTCGATCCTGGGAAGGGTGAATGGGTCCTTCGGGCATGCTTTGTTGAGATCCGTGAAATCAATGCAGATCCTCCAGTTCCCGCTCGCCTTTTTGACCATGACGACGTTTGCCAGCCACTCGGGGTAGCTGACCTCTTGGATGAAGCGCGCGGCAAGGAGTTTGTCGACTTCTGCATTAACTGCCTGTTGTCGCTCTGGTGCGAACTTGCGTCGCTTTTGGACCACTGGTTTCGAGCCTGGGATCACGCTGAGTTTATGCATGATGAGTTCCTCGGAAATACCGGGCATGTCAGATGGCTTCCAGGCGAACAGATCGACATTGCGCCGAATGCAGGCGATGAGGTCGGATTTAAGTCGGGGTGCGAGGGAGCGACTCACTCGAAATTGCTTCGATGAATCCCCTGTCTCGAAGGAGACATCCTCCAGCTCGTCTGCCGACTCTGGTTCTGGCTGGGTCCTTTGTGGCTGCATCTCCACGGCGTCGAGGGGAAACACCCCGCTTCCTATTGCTGTCATATAACAAGAGCGAGCGGCTTCCTGGTTCCCTTGGACCACTCCTACCCCGGTATTGGTAGGGAACTTCATCTTCTGGTGGTAGGCCGAGGGGACAGCCTGGAGAGAGCAGAGGCCCGGTCGACCGAGTATGGCGTTGTAGGCTGCCTTGACGTTGACAACCATGAAGTCCATGGACTCGGTTCTCCGGTTCGGGGCCGTGCCAGCCGTGACATCTAGCGTAACGATCCCTTCGATTGTCACCGGAACTCCAGAGAATCCGTGCAGGGTGTATCCTGCAGGCTTGAGCTTGCTACGGGGCAGCTTTAGGTTCTCGAAAGCATCGAGGAACAGAATGTTGACCGAGCTCCCGTTGTCCTCAAGGATCCGCCGAGCATCGAAATTTGCCATGCTGAGATTGATCACGAGGGCGTCACAATGCGGGAGCCGAACCCCCTCCAGGTCGTCACCCGAAAAGGAGACGGGGAGCGGTTGAATTTGAGGGGGGAGAGGTCCTTGGACGGCGTTAACGTCCCGGATGAAAGCCTTACGGGAGGTGTTAGACTCCCCTCCCATGGTTCCTCCGTGGACGCAGTGCAATATGGCTTGGCCGTCCGGCTCTTCGAGCTCCTGCTCTTGCCCGGGGAGCTGCAGGGGAGCTCGAGGAGGAGGTGGGGTTCTCCTGTTCCTCGTGTCCCTTTGCGCCCGAGCATCATCCCGCTTATACTCCCGGAGGTACCCTCGCTGAATGAGGGCCTCGATTTCATCTTTCAGGGCACGGCAGTGATCTGTGTCGTGCCCGTTGTCTCGGTGGAAGCGGCAGTAGAACCGTTGATCCCTTTTCTTACTAGTGTTGTTGGACGGTCGAGGGGGATACTGAACGAGGTCTCTGTCCTCGATTGCCAGGAGTATGGAGGACACATTTTGTGTGAGTGGGGTATACCTTTCGAAGCGAGGAACCGGTGGTACTTTCTTCATGGTGCCCCCGTCCTTCGGAGCCTTTTTAGAAGGCTCGACTTCCTCGGCCTTCCGCTTCCCTTTTCCGAGTGCTTCTCTTGATTCGTCGGGGTTTAGGGCTTCCTCTGCCCTGATGTATTTCTCGACTCGGTTGAGGAGGTCGGAAAAATCGATCGGGGGCTTCTTCGCCAGAGAAGCTTTCAGCTGTCCATGACGGACGTTGTGCCGAAATGCCGTGGAGGCGATGCCCGGATCGAGAGAGGAGACCGACCTCGCCTCTGCCGTGAATCTCCGGACAAACGCCCTGAGTGATTCCCCCCTTCCTGCCTGAGCCCAAGTAAGGAGGCGCTCGTTCTTTCGGCCTTCCGGCTGGTTACAAAATGGGCGAGGAAATTGCCCTCCAGTTGATCAAAGGAGTAAATGGAGCCGGGGGCGAGTTTCGATAACCACTCACGAGCCGGACCCCGAAGGGTGGCAGGAAATGCCCGGCACAGCAGAGGATCCGATGCGCTGTGAATCATCATGAGGGTTTTGAAACCCTCCATGTGATCAGCAGGATCCCCTTCGCCGTTGTAGGTCTCGAATTGTGGGGGTCGGAAGTTCCGTGGTATTTTCGCTTGGATAATGAGGGCCGAAAAGGGGGGTCGGACAGGTCTGTACCCCTGACCGGCTCTGACACCTCCGTCGCCCATATGATCTATTCGGTCCTCCATTTCTTGGAGGCGCCTTAGGAGTACGCCCTCGGCCTCGGGCTGGATTGTTGAGGAGCGGGAGACGCTGACCTCGGCGTCCAACCTGGTTTGGGAATGGCGTGCTTCCTCCCTGGGGGCCCATTGGAGAGCCCCAAGAATTTCCCTTCGGAAATCCTGGAACTCCTATTGAGTGACAGGAGCTCCCTCAGCTCGGGCCGGTTGGACCGGAGGTTGCCTCCCGACTCGGCTGAGTGCTGGCCTTCGTTCTTCCGGCGGTGGTCTAGGGTGGTTCGGGGCCGAGTTGGAAGCGGCCCTTTCCCTACCGCGACTAGCCTGCCGACTGGAGATTACCCTTCGTAGGTCGGGTTGAGTTGGAGGGGTGGCGGCCCGCTGGGACCCCTGACGGGAAGCCCTATGCTTTGATGGGCGCGGTCCGGCGTTGGTATTCGGTGAGGGTGTGTCCCGTCGGTTGACGGAGGACGCAGCCCCCTTGCCTTTGGAGGCCATGGGAGTTCGGCGATCGAGGTACCTCGGCGGTAGGACTCGGTCGGCTTCCGAAGTAGCTTTCCCACAGACGGCGCCAACCTGATGCGGTTTGTTTCTGGGAGACGTGTGGATGCACCAGGTGTGAGTTCTCTACTCGATTTGTATTTGAAGGAGAAAGCTTCTTCAGAGGCGACCCTCGGCTGGCCGAGCGGTACCTGTGACGGGCTGGTAGTGAGGTGGATGTCTGGGCTCGGATCAGAGGTCTCGGATCCGAGGTCTTGTGTACCTGCAGACGGTCTCGAAACACCGGGGTCGGTCCCGGTGGCAGACCCTCCGACGATCTAGTCAGTTACTTAAGATATAGCAACAGTAACTAGGGTTTGGTGGAGAAAAGATTGATTACCTTTGAAGAAAGGAGAGGGCCTGGTATTTATAGGAGATTCCAATCGGGTCCAGACCCGTTTGGGGCTGGGCCGGACCCGGTTACCCGATTGGCTGAAGCGGTGGAAAGTCGGGCGGTATAGGGCTGACGTGGCAGGCGCCGGAGCGGTTTCCGGGCTGACGTGGCAGAGCTCCGGGCGGTTTTCTGGTGCTGACGTGGCAGATCTGAAGGATCAGAAAGGACGCGTATCCTGAGGGGATCCAGTGACTCAGGGTGAGCCACGTTTTATTCCTGACCCATATCACTCGACCACAACACAACATATGTTACTTGGCATGCTGAGTTGACCATTCTCTGTCTGTATGTTTAAATCCCTCGAACCTATTGTAGCTCCTATGAACTGTAAAATAAATTTGATATAAATTGTTAGTAGAGAACTGGGAGAAAGGAAATTTAATGGAAGCAACTAAACCACAAGGTGGTGACAAGCCATATCTTTTCAATAAGAAAAAGAATATATCAGAAACAATTGTTGTTAAGAGCCATCTAAAGCGCAGCCTCACTTTAAGTTTAGCTGTATAAAGAGTTTTAAATCCCACTTTAAAAGAGATATTGAATAATGTCATCTGATGAGTGAAAATTCAATATAATTTTTATTACTCTTTTTATGCATTAAAAGTGCGAGTTCTCGTTTATTTCTTTAAAATTTATTTTATTTCTACTCATTTTTATTTATTTGATTGATTTTGTAGGAATGAGATGCATAAATACAAAATGCGAGTATTTTTGGTGAAATCAAGGAAAAGTACAAAGTTAAAGATTTCAATAATTCAAATTGATTCTATGTGAAGATTTATCAAGATTCAAGCATTCAAATGCACGTGTTTACAAATTGGCATTTTGAAGAATCAACTGAAAATATTATGGTCAATTATAGGAGAATGAAATTTTGTAATAAAAAATCAAAGTTCAATGGATTTAAATTAGGATTGGTTAATTGATTAGTTTAAAATTTTAATAAATTAATTTTAATCTATAGATTTTTTAATTAATTAATTAATTATATAATAAATAATTAACTAACCCTAATAATTATCTAACTAACCCTAATCCTACCTACCCCTAAGAGCATCTCCAACCACGCTAGCTGTTTTGGCTAGCTAAAATAGCCAAAATAGATAACAAATAGATAATTTGGCTAGCGAAAAAAACTCACACTCCAACCATGCTATCTATTTTGGCTAGCCATAAATGTTTTAATTTTTATTTACTAATAAATAGTTACAATAATCTTTTTTTTTAAATGACAACATTTCTATTCCTCAAGAATTTTGAAAGTGACAGCTTACTCTTTCTCTATAATTTTGTAAGTGATAAGTAGTGCATCTCAGTGTCTGCTGAGATTTGATATCATGGTTGGAGATGGTCAGATTTGGCGGCAAGAGAGGAAAGAGATTTGGCGAGCTTTCCCTCCATTTCAAAAATTGCCAGATCTGGCGAGCGGATCGCGAGCGATTCTCACATCGCCAGATCCGCGAGTCGATTGGCGAGCCCGTTGGAGAGAAATTTTTGAAATTTTCTCGCTATTTTGGCTATTTCGTAGGTTTGGCGAGTCTCCGTTGGAGATCTAACCTAATCCTATATAAAAAAGAGGCAGCACGGAAACAAAAAGGGGGGGATTTTGGCGGCTCGGGGTTGGTGGGGAAAAAACCAAAAAAAAAATTGAAAAAAAAGGAGAAAAGAAAAAGAAGGTGGGAGCGGCACGGAAACCGGTGGAGAGAGAAATGGTGGAGAGAGGAGAGAGAATAGGGGGGCTTTGTGTGTAGCACGAGTCCAGGAAGAGAGAGAAAAAAAAAGAGAGAGGCACGAAATCTATAGAGTTTTACTTCTTCTCATTCTTCTTTTCTTTTAATTTTTATTATGCGATCAAATAATAAGTTTGTTAGTCGTAAAATTATTATGAACAAATTTTATTCTTCGAAGACTTTGATGTCGCCTAGTTTTGATAACACAATTCTAATTTATATTATTTATTTATTTTTTTGATTAAAAATTTATATTATTTTATTCTTCTATTTTTCCATGGCTGTGTATCTAATTTTTGTTCTTAATACTTACAATTGTTTGGCCAACTATTATATGATTTATTGAATCATGAAGAGACCAAGAGGTAATTTATGATTTAGAAATATAAAATTAAATACAATTGATTGAGTGAAATTAGAGATGATTTACCGTGATTATTGTGACTATAAAGAAATCCATAGAACTTAACGAGTCTTCAATTAATTAAATTTGTATAGAGATATGATGAACTGTTAGTTGGAGATATTTTTCGTGTTGTTTGAGAGAAAACATTGAATAATTAGGGGATTTTGGTCTACAACATGGAAAAAATAGAATTTCTTGTTACATGAAATTATGAATTGTGTGAAATTAACTAGGTGAATTCAAAAGTCCTAAAACTAGTTTTGCTATTAACAAACAATAAAATCTCAGATTTTCATTCTTTTTATTTATGTTAGTTAGTTCTCTGATTAATTTAATTTAGTTGCTTTTTTTAATCAAATTTCAATTTTCCAAATAGTAGTTAATCTAGTAAATTTTGATACTCAATAAAATAATTAGTTCTTGTGGGTTTGACACTCTTTTCACTTAAATTATAATACTTGTTGCGATTCTATACACTTGCAAAAATTCCCATCATCCTCGAAGATTTATTTACATCGACTTAAAGGTGTTAATTTTTTTAATTGCTCAACTGGTTAAGCAATATATTGAATTCTTTATTAATTGTGATTTTCTTATTATGTATATTTAATTTGATGGTCAAAAAAATAAGCTTGGGCCTTTTGCTTCTAAAGCCCTTCCAAAGCTTCTTATGCTACTGTTTTCTGGTGTGGGAGCAACAGATGATGAGTTCTTATGTTAAGGAGGAAACACAGAACTTACCCATAGATATGACCCTGATGGGAGACTAATATGTAAGTGGAGTATGTGGATCTAGTGGTGGTTGTCAGCCGCGGAACACCTGTAAAAAAACCTGAGACACCGGGAGTATTTCCGGCAATATGCCCTCCAACGTTCAAGTCAATAGCTAAGAGAGTAAAGGTAGGGATTAGTGGAAAAATATTGATTACCTTGTAATTGTGGAGATAAACCTGTATTTATAGGCTAGTGGGGCTCTGTTAGGGAAAGGTTCCCTAACTGCCTAATTAGATCCTGTGGATTAAGGATCTGATGGGCTAATTAAATCCCCCGATTATAGGAGATTTGGTTAGGCTGACCTTCCTTTCCTTGACGAGATGGATCCAGGTGATGGACCTGCGGATGGCCCGTGGGCTGCCTCTAGGCCTGTTATTTGGACTTTATGAACCTCAAGATTTGCACATGGAATGTACGAGGCAGATCGGCTGCAATTTTCACCCTCATCATAAGTTCCCTTGATGAGGACATCAATTCTGTTTAGTTTATTTTGAGATTTAACCCTATGTAATAGTTTTACAATTTGCACCATTTTTTTTATGCGTTAGAATATTTTGAGATTTGTATCAAGATTTGTTTTGAGCCTATATATATTGGCCTTGAGATTAATGAGAAGTAATGATATTATTGATTAAAAATTATTGTGTTGAGTTTTTGCTCTTCATCCCTCTTTTTGTGTGAGACAATTGAAAGAATTATTAGGGTTTGTGAGAAGTCCTAATAATATTTTCGGATTTGTGATAAACTCTAAAACTACCCCCAAATCCTTAAATTAAAATCCCAAACCCTAATCCCCAAATCACTTAACACCCTACTCTCTCTCTCTCCTCCTCCTCCCTCGCCTGCCATCCCAAAACCCTCCATCTCGTCGACCCCTCGCCGCTGTCGAAGCCCCACCCCGTCGTCACCCCAACTCCGAAACACCTCGACAGCCTCGCCTTCTTCTTCCCCTACCACGACCCCCTTTCCTCTTCCCGTCTGCCATCATCAACCCAACCCTGCAGCCGCGCACCTCTGAACTCCTGAAACCCAACACCTCTCCCTCATTCCCTTCGACTTTACCCTAACCCTCGCCTCGTCCTCCTTTCCCCTGGTCGACGAAGCCCCTCGCTGTCATCAGAAAACCCCAGTACCGCCATCGCCGAAGTCCTAGCCCCGTTGACCACCCTGTGACCCCCTCCGTCGCCAGTTGCCGATGCTGCCACCCTTCTAAATCGATGGTCCCTCTTGCTGTCGACACCGCTCGCTGCCAATCGCCACATCCATTGTTGCCGTGCTGCAACCAACTTCGCTGCCAATCGCCGCATCCATTATCGCCGTGCCGCAACTAACTTTGCTGCCAACTATTCCTATCTGCAACCTCGGTAAACTCTTTTCACTTCTCAAATATCTGTGTTACTGCTTTATCATCTCTATAATATTATAATTTAACTGTCATCCACATATATTGATAGTAAGCGTTTCTACTTGCTAATTAGAGTACAAATCAATATTGCATCTTTTACTTGCTAAGAACGCTTAGAGATATAATTATTGATTGTTAGAATTGAATCATTAATTAGGCTTGTTAAACTATTTCAATTCTTAAAAATCCATCAAACCGATTAACTATTTTAATTTCTAACTTGATCCGCATTACATGTTGGTAAAATTAATCTTTTAAAATTCTTAAAAATTCTCTATTTAGAGTTAAGTTTTATATCACCCCCACTCTCAGAGGTGAACTTGGTCTTCTTCGAGGAGTAGGTAACTCTTAAGGAAAATTGCGTTGGCGAGAAAGATCTATCTGGAGCGAGGAACGAGGTGCTTGGTGAGAGGCTCGGGGTTGGGATACCTTGCCGAGGTACGAGCCTGTGGGAGGCTCGGAATCGGCGCAAAATGCTGAGGCGAGAGCCTGTAGGAGGCCAGGAGTTGACGAGCCTCGTCGAGGCTTGAGCTTGCGAAAGGCTCGGGGTCACGATACCATGCCAAGATGCGAGACTGGACAAGGCCCTGGAGTCCGAGTGTGCCAAGGGGCGAGATCCTTGTTGGGGGAATTTCTCTGCAAGGTCTTGAAGTCAGAAACTATACCGAGGGGTGAGGCACGAGGCGAGATCTTGGTTGCGAGAATTTCTCCGTGAGGTCTTGGAGTCAAAAACCATGACGAAGGGCGAGATCCTTGTTGCGGGAATTTCTCCACAAGGTATCGGAGTCGGAAACCACGCCGAAGGGCGAGGCACAAGGCGAGAGCCTACTTGCGAGAATTTCTTCGCAAGGTCTCAGAGTCGGAAACCATGCCGAGGATCGAGGCACAAGGCGAGATCCTGATTGCAAGAATTTCTTCGCAAGGTCTCAGAGTCGACAATCATGCCGAGGAGAAAGGCACGAGGTGAGATCCTGGTTGCGAGAATTTCTTCACACGGTCTTAGAGTCGGGGTACCACGCCGATGAGCGAGATCCTTGTTGCGGGAATTTCTCCGCAAGTTCTCAGAGTTGGAAACCATGCCAAAGGGCGAGGCATGAGGCGAGAGCCTGGCTGCGAGAATCACTTCTCAAGGTCTTAAAGTAAAAAATAAAGTGCGCTAACCGGAGGGCGCAACGGCTCGATAATAAATATCTAGAGGAGAAGCTTCGGGCAGAAGCACTTGAAAAAGGGTGAAGGAATTGGAGGGGGAGCTCGCGGTCAGGGGTAATGATGCAAGTATCCTAGTGATAGAGAAAGAGGCATGGGAAGAGGAATATGAGAAGCTGAAGGCCGAACTCGAAGAATCTGCAGACCAGATCATTTCTGGGTAAGATACAGGCTATAAGCACCCTCGAGCATGTCATGGCGAGATACCCCGATCTTGATAATAGTGACCTGTGTTTCGAAATGGGGCTTGCCAGTACCCATCTGACTCCCGCAGAGTTGTCTCCAGATGAAGAGAAAGCTCATTCTGATCGTGACATGGTAGAGGCAGAGGTTCCTCACTCTCCTTCTAGGGAGGTTCCCCCCTCAGTTAAAAGCTTTCCATATTTCTTATTTTTGTACGGGTGCCGACTATGGACTAGCCACCGCTCCTTGTAATCTTTTGTCTAATGAGAATTCATCCAAATTTTGATTATTTTGCTTCACATTTGTCTACATTTTATGACGGTTGTTTTGCTGATCAGATCATGAGTTACGAGCCTCAGGAGAAAAGCTCGAGGAGGAAGTATGGATCCTCTGAGGATAATTACGTTGCGCCGAGGATACTGTCTCCCATCTTCGGAATGAGGCGGTTGATCAGGAAGGGGCATTCTGCTTCCACATCCGTCGATTGCAAGAGGTAGCATTGGAGTTAGCTCGTCTGAAGGCACTAGTTCCTGATGTCGACTTGGCCCTTGCTCGTGTTGAGGGTGGTGAGCCTTCCGGTTCGATTGATGGCCAGTCCTCAAATTTTATCCTGAGACAAATGCTGGTTGAGAGGGACTTTGAGATTTATCGACTGAGGGTCAAGCTCCGAGAAATGGGTCTGACGTCTACTTTTTCGAGCCCATTTTCGAGACTAGATCCTTACCTGGGAATCCGTTCGCTGGAAAGAGCGCCAGAGGATGCCCAAAGTGGACTGGCAGGATCTTTGTGTAGCACCCCGCAAAATTGAGTAATGACAATTTTGCTCCTCGCGTGTTACGCACATATATTTTGTACCGTTACGGGTAATATCCGTAACGTATTTTAATACGTGTTTTGTATTTTGACTATTTATGCATTTCTCGTCTTCGCCAAAATTTATTTTTATCCTATTTGAGCCAACTCAAATATTAATTTCAATTTTTGTGTTTTTACGTGTATTGCACGTGTTATCGAGGCACGTGTCGATTACATATATTCCACCGTTATGCTAGATATTTTCTATGTGATTCAATTATTTATTTTATAGCTGTTCAAATCCATTTTAGAAACTGAAATTTCATTTTTTTCCTATTTTAATTAAAAATATTTTATACGTGCGGTGCACGTGTTTTCTATGTACATATTTTCTATATACGTGTTAATTACATATGTATAATGAAATATATTTGTTCATATGTTGTATTTAAATTAGTTATAAACGTTTCCCTGTTGATAAAATCTATTTCATGTTTGAATATTTATTTTTACGTGCGACGCACGTGTTTGTAGTGCACGTGTTAGTTGCATTACCTTTCAAAATAAAATTTTGAAATGTGTGTGTTTATTTTATTTGTGCAAGACAAATTTAATTTGAAATTAAACTAAACATTTACTATATATATATATATATATATATATATATATATATATATATATATATATATATATATATATATATATAAATGAAGAGTGTACACGTGCGGTGCACGTGCACGTGCTTTGTGCTTTTGGGAGGTTGGTCGGCTGTCCTTTGGGGAGTGGAGTGAGTGGGTTGCTAGTGGGTGGTTTTGAGTTAGTGGGTTAATTAGATTAACCCATTTTTAATTAATTTAATTAATCCCCTTTTATAAAACCTCCCCTCCATTCTTCATCAGCAAAAAAAAAATGATTACAACAAAACCAAAACCAAAAAAACGTGTGTTATTCATGTGTTGTGTGCTTACTGGCCGAAACGTTGGTCTTGCTTGTTGTCAATTTCGATGGAGTAAATTGCTTGGCTTTGGGATTATTTTGGTGCTCTTTTGAAGGGGGATTATTGCTAGTATTCTTCCATAAGAGGTGGGTGTCTCTTCATGGGCGGACGCAGCTTATGTTCAGGGGGGGCCACGGACCCCACTGAAAAAAGCTGCGTCCGCCCCCCCTGTATATAGGAACCCAGTGATCAGGTTTAACTAACGAGTTATTTTGATATATTAGGAGTTGGGATTATGGTGTATAAGGACCCCACTGAACTAATAGGAACCCCAGTGATCAGGTTTAACCTAATAGGAACCCAGTGATCTTAGCCATAATCAACCCCTGTATATATTTTTGTATAAGGACCCCACTGAACTAAATTCCTGGATCCGCCACTGTGCCTCTTCTTATTTTCTAAATAGTATAAAAATCATGCCTGTGTTATGGTTGATCTTTGGAGGTTTAATGGTTCCTAATTGTGAAATTTTGATGCATGTTGTAGTGACATGATTACTAGTTGTAGAAAACCATAAAATGCATTGTATGTTAATGTGGAGTAAATAAACTAATTGGTAGATTAGAATGGAGAAATTTTAATTGAAGGCATGTATAGAGTTGTTCGACACACATGAACAACTAGATTATTTCATGAAATGTTGTGACTTTTATAAGCATGGGTAAAATATGTGTATGAAATGTAAACTAAAAGAAATAAAAAATTATAAACAATTTTGGGGAAAGGAATAGTTGTAGTGGAACAAAAGAAAGGTTGCATTAAGTTAGTAGAAAAATTAACTAGTTACATTTTGTATTATAATTCATATAAGAGAAAGAAAGGATTAATTTGGGAGAATTGAAGTAAAATATTCGTTAATATGAATAAAGTCAGTAAAATAGCAATTCTGGAGATTTATAGATATAAAATAGTAGTATTAAATTGAGGAAAAGAGTAAAACTCAAAAATAGTTGAAAGTGTAAAATATATGAATAATCAGAGAACTGAGTTAAGTTGATTTTAATTCCATAGTATATCGAAAGACCCACTTGGCCTTAGTGGCTAGCGCAGGTGCCGAAGCACCATGCGCTGCCACATGGCGCCGCTGGGCTTTGGTTGGGGGTCTCGGGTTCGAAACCTCTTGGGCGCAAAATGTGTTTTTTGTATTTTTTGGGGTCTTTTGGGTTTTAAAAATTCAGAAAAAATTATATAAATATTTTAAAATATTATGGGAACATCTGCAATTATTTCTCACTGTTTAGTTCATATTTTGGGGTTTTGAAGTCATCTTTCATCTATATATTGAGTTGAATTCAATTTGAAAATAAAGGAAATATATCGAATTAAAGATTTTCATGAATTGGTTATAAAAATCAAAGTTGGAGTTGAGAATGAGGAAAATTAGTAATAAATTGTTACGTAAAATGTTTGCATTAAAAAGTAAACGAAGAAATTTAATAAGATTGAAGTCTAGTGTGAGAAAAGATTGAGTAAATCTAGTATCATGAAATTGATTAGTTAATTGATCAAATAAAGAGTATTCTTCATGAGTAATTTTATTTGGAAATTAATATAGAACGTGAATATAAGAGATGAAATGTTTTGGTAAAAGAATGAACAAAAGAGGTTAAATGAATAAGAATTCAAATATGATAAAGAAGAAATGATGATAAAGATGTTTATGTTGAGGTTAGATTGATCTCTAGAATGAGATGATCGTGGAAATCTAGATGTTAAGTGAGACTCATGTACCGGCAAGTGATGAAATGATTAATTGATTTGAGAAGTGGCCAATATGGGACATCGTTCTCGGTATTTGTTAAGACCGGTAGGAGAGTAAGCTAGCTCTAGGTTGTGATAATGTAAATTAAACATAGGGAAAGGCACTAGAAGAAGATATGATAGAAACAACGATGAACATGTCCGGTAAAGAATGTGCAGCTCCGAGGGGTTCAAGATTGAGGAGTACGCCCGGTAAATCTACATGTGTGGGCTAGGGATAGGCCGGTGAGGTCGATGAAATGGCCGGTAAAGGACTGCGGTCCCTAGGAATGTTCACGACTGAGGATACGCCCGGTAAATCCACGGTGTGGGCTAGGGATATATCTGTCTATCATCGAAAAGACCGGTAGAGAGACTGCAGTTCTTAGAAATGTTCGGGACGGACAGGATACGCCCGGTAAATCCACCGAGGTAGGCTAGGGGTAGGCCTGGTTCGTAGTTGCGAGAGATCCACTTTCTAGGGTTCGTGACTGAGGATACACCCGGTAAATCCACTGAGGTGGGCTAGGGGTAGGCCGGTAAGGTCCAATATCCTAGGGGTGCGACTCTTCGGTGACTACACATTGGAGTATATTCATTGGGTTAGGTTGCTTGACGTGGTATGTAAACCTATAATGTGGAGTACCTTAAGGGCTTGCCCTCGAACCTATGTAGTATGGGATGCATAGAATCCGAACAAGTATGCATTAATGCATCGTAGTGTAAACATCTGCATCAGGCATCTAAGGCATATCATACACTAAAAAATTTAGGATAGTCACTTTTACACTTTGTAATGTATTCAAGTTTGTGTTTGCTAAAAGAAGTAAGTCGCTATATTATGTCATAGCGAGAATGGCCGTGTATAGTATTGCATCAGTTGTATGTAACTGACGTGCCCATCGTATTCAATGCAGGGCTTGGATTGACTAAGACTGGAAGATGAATTCGAAACTAAAGATCGTTTTAAATATTGATGATTAAATTGTACATGCTTTGCAATCTTTATTTTTCCATTGCATTGATGTAAAATGAACAGTGTTGTACAAATAAAAGTTTTAAAATTCTTTGTAAAATTGTACGAAATGAAGTAAATATTCTGTTGTGCTACAAATTACCGTATTTTGGAATTCGGGGCGTTACACTTCGAGTGTCGCTAACGTTAGAAGGGGCCTTAAGGCACCCGAACTAGGTACACATCCCTCTGGGACCGATGTAATAAACACAAGGATGAGTTTCAACGATGGGGACCCCAGGGATGGCCCTTGCGATTGAACATGTAATTCCTTATGTAACCCCGCGAATGTAACTCTTTGTTTTCGATAATAAAGGTGTTGTGCATTTCTCAGTTTTTGACGAGATATGGTTCGGAGTCGAGATACCATGTCGAGATAAGTGCAGCGTGGTGGAGAAATCCTCGAGCTGCTCAGAGTTGGGATACCACGCTGGGGGGGATACTGATCGCCGAAAATTCCGCCACTGGTTCGGAGTCAGGATACTACGCCGAGGGGAAACTCTAGTCGCGAGAATTCTGTGACTTATTCGGAGTCTGAATACCATTCCGAGGGGAAAGCCTTGTTGCTGAGAATAATACAACTGGTTCGGAGTTGGGATATCATTCCGTGGGGGAGGCCTTATCACTGAGAAATATGCGACTGGTTCGGAGTAGGAATACCAATCCGAGGGGGAAGCTTTGTCGCTGAGAATTATGCAAATGGTTCGGAGTTGGAATACCATTTCGAGGAGGAAGCCTTGTCACTAAGAATTATGCGACCTGTTCGAGGTTGGGATAATACGTCGAAGAGCAAGCTAAGCTTTTGAAAATCTCGCGTGCATGCTCACGTGTGCATTCACGCCGGGGCGTGACGTCACGTGTTTAGCACAGTTTTCAATGTCTCCCTTCTCCACTATATATGTTCACATACCTTTATTTTTGTTTACTTGTTTCATCTTTATTTTGGCTTCCCTTCATTCTTATCTCCCTCTTCCTGTCCTCTCAATAAGCGAGAATGGTGCCTAACGAAGTATTGAGGGTGAGGTGTGCGGCTATGAAGGCAGAGGCGGAGTTGAAGACGAAGGTCCCGATGCAGGAGCAAGCGCAGAAGTGTCCACCTCCTCTGGAGACAAAGGAACTCGCGAAGAAGAAGTCCAAGAGCGGGGAACCCCCCAAGGTCACGGCGGTTGAGGTGGCTGTCAAAAAGGTGGGCAAGAAACCCCTGGCTCCGTCCTAGAAAGACACTGCAGTGGCTCCTAAGCCGCCTCCTCCGGCGAAGGTGTGGGTGCTTTCATGGTCCGTGACCAAGGCAAACTTATCGACTGATTGCCACAATGCCTTGGAGGTGGTTACCCACCTCGCTACTCCTCGTGACCGGATGGGTCTGAACAGGGATTCACAAGAGGAGGTTTATGGTCACTGGGCGTGGCTTCCGTTCTGGTGAGGCCCCTTTTAGATACTATCAATACCTCTTGCCTTTATTTTCTGATCTTTTTTTGCTAAGTGTACCCTGGTATATTGCAGGCGGCTATCCACAGGGCCGAGTTAAAGAGGAGGCAGAAACTGCTCCTCCTATGGGCCCAGCGGGCCGATGCTGGGGAGAATGAGCTCCTTGATCAGAACAGGGACATCTGGTAAGAACTATGAATGAGTTGAAGGCGGACTTGGCGAAGGAGAAGAATGCCCTAGAAGAGCTTTAGAAGGAGAAAGAGGAGCTGGTCGGTGAGAGGATGGTGTTGCAGACGAAGAAGAAGATGGCAAAGGAGTACGACAAGGCTCTGACCGACATCATCCGGGGCCAAGACCAAGGGAATGATTGTGCCCTTGAGCATATCAGGGCAAAGTATCCGGACCTCGATCTTCGTGGCTTTTCTTTCAAGGGGAGGGAAGATGATGCAACCCCTACCATGGCGGAAGACGGTTTTGATAAACCACGAGCCAGTCGACCCCACCCCTGCAATCGTAGAAGAGCGCTCCGCTCCTACCCTCAAAAAGGGGTCCTCCAACCAGTAGATTTTAAGTTTTGTTTTTTACCTTTTCGCGGACTGGCCATCACTTTTGTACTTATTTTTTTATGAATGAATAAGACATTTGAAATAAATTCATATGGTTTCCATTTTGATTATTGATGGGACTTCCGACTTGGACCCCCGAGCCGAGGTGTGGTGGGCTGTGAATTGTCCCTCAGCGTTAGAGGCCCGCCTCTTTGAATTTCTCTTCATCTCTTGAAGCATCACGTGAGTTGTCACGTATTGGCTTACGTCACTCGTTTGAGTTGTTCGAGGCGTCTTGAAAGTTGGAGCGTTGATTGGAATAAATGAAGTTTGCGGCAATTCGAGGAGTATTCCTTAAAAATGCCTATAAATTCTCCCGTTCTCATGCAACTTGATCACAAATCTTATTGTTTTGCTCTTCTAAATGACTAAACTCCATTGGGGTCTTTCGTTGAGTGTCTTAAATGACAATCCGAGGACCGGTAAAGATGAGGATGGGTCTTCTAGAGCCGAGTCGGAAGGCCTTGAGTCCAGGGCCCAATTGTTCGTCAGGGAGGGGATTAGCGTCGGAGCGAATGTTTTGTTAGATTCGTCCCGGATTTCAAGATCTGAAGTTTATTCCAAGTCCCGAGGGATGTGGTCTAAGTGGACTATTTCTCTGGCACGGGGCTTGGAGGCATGTGGCTCGACTAGGACTACTCGCGCTTACAACACTAATCCTGAGGGACCCAGAGAGGATTGGGGTATCCGAGATGAACATCATCAATTTCATCCCGGGTTCCAAGATCTAAATTTTTTCGGGAGTTCTGAAGGCCGAGACTGTATGAATTGCCTGTTTATAGAGATCATTGGTTTGCTTTGCAATGTTGGTACTTCTCGTGCTTACTGAGTTCTTCCAGCTTTCTTCTAGGATCGATCAACCCTCATTCATCTCATCGGCATGCTCACCTATGATGCTTCTTCTGCACATTGGTGGCTAGAGAGAACCAGTGCTTCGAGACACGAGAGATTACTTTTAGAAGTATTTAGTCGTAGCTTTCTTGCTTGTCAGTTGTGTTTGATTTGCTAATTGCGAACTGACCACCTCCCTTCTTGTAATCATCTTGCGTAATAAAATACTTTCGCTTCGCACCTTTGTTTGCGTAAACTTTCTTGAACAATTAGGTCGTGGCCCAGAAGGGGCTGGCCAAATTGTGTTGTTGTCGTGGTGAGTTTACCCTTCGGAATGTGTCGTCGGGGGACGAGGTATGGGCGGGGTGGAATCCGCATTGCCATGCCGAGGAGCAAGGTACGAGGCATGAGCCTTATAGCGGAGGAATCCGTGACGAGCTCGGAGTCGGGGTGCCTTGCCGAGCAAGGCATGAGGCGTGAACCTTGTTGCGGAGAAATCCGCGACGAGCTCGAAGTCCGGGAGCCATGCTGAGGGGCAAGGCATGAGGCGTGAGACTTGTTGCAAAGAAATTGTAGGAACCTCAAGATCCGCACAGGGATGTACGGTGCAGATCGGCAGTGATGTTCACCCTCATCAGCTTCATTCAAGCCATGTCTTCCTCCAGCACTTCTCTTTCTGCTTTCAGTGGCAGCGCATAGTTCTAACTTTGGAACTATTTATTTTAATAAAGATATTAGAATGATTTAATAACAGAGAAGTTACAGATAAATTAAAAGAATAAAAGACAATACCTTGGTAACATTGGGATATTCAAGCTTGTGCCAAACTGTAACTTCCTGAGAAAAGGCTGACCGAAGTGAAGCTATTTCAGCTTCTGACCTGCTGCCTTCTTCTCCCCAGTCAAGCAATTTTACTGGAAAGAAAATACTGATAATCCATGATATCACAAGAACAACCTAAAAACAGATCAGAAATGCCATCTTCCAATCAGTATACTGGTATTGAACAACTAACCTATGCCAATGACACTAAATTGGACTATCTAATGCAGAAAGAAAGAAATTGAAAAGAGACTCTAAGTCAGTTCTTTCAGTAGTATTCGAGGGTTTTAAAGTAAAGGCAAATCAATGTGCAACATTCTTAACCAGTTCATAATCACCCAGTTGTTGAATTGTATATTCTATGTATTTGCAGTGATCAGGGAGGAAAGTTTCGATCAGGTTTAGGAAACAAGGAAGTAAAGCACCCAATCTTCATCTTCTACGTTTTTTCCTCATAGGAATAGGGTCAGCTTTCTAGTGCAAGATTCCATAAGAGATTTGTAAAAACTATGTTGGCTGGTTGTGGACTGGAACAACAATCCTCTGTTAAGAAGTGCACGGTTCTAACTATGAAGGCTTGTTAAAATCTTAAAGGCTTGTCTTCTTCCAAATTTTCCTAGACCTGAGTGAAAAAACAATTCATGCAGCTTTTTTGTTCCCCCTTTTAGAAGCCTTTTAATACATTATGCTAAGAAGGATAAATACCCTAGGACTTGAGTTGGAAGAACGGTGACAACAAGGATTACTTTGGTATGTGGAACAGAAATGGGAACACGCAATGCTACATGTCCTAAAAGTAAATCGTGGTAAGCTAGGCTATGATTCTTCTGATCACTTATAAGTGGCAAAGGAGTTATGCATGTAGATTATATGTATAATATATGCAAGGAACATTTTAATTATATAAAATCCAACAAATGTGCCCCTTTGTTAATAATTAATATTGATTTAATTATTCAGCAAAAAAAACAAATAGGTCTAACCAAGCACCCACCATATTTTGACCCAAGTTTTTCCTGGAAACACTCTATGATAATGGAGATGGTGACTAAATAAATACATACTTGATATTTCTATAAGCACAACATAATGAGTTATATGGACAAAATGATTTAAATCCACAGAAAGAGCATTTAGATTTAAGTAGAAGAGTTTATATGACATCTAACAACTCCCACGATGTGCATTCATTTCCAAGACGTTATCATCAGTCTGATATTGTTGATTAGCAAAATACACTCTAATTATTATTACTTTCCAAACATCAGAACAAAAAGTATCACTTTTTCTCCATCAAAATATTTCCTATTCATATTTCACTAAACCCTTTCACATTTGCCTATTTGAAACAGTCATCTATTTATTATTAGTCATGAACCTGCTTTTTTACCCATCACACTCAAGGTATCACAAGACTAACCGATGAGGACATCCATTCTATTTAGTTTAGTATTTTATTTCAGTACCATATTTGTTTTTGGTAATTGTAGTCATATGTAATCCTTTTTTTTTTAATGCATTAGAATATTTCTGAGATTTTAGAATATTTTAAGATTTGTATCAAGATTTGTTTTGAGCCTATATATAGGCCTTGAGATTAATGAGAAAGTATGTTTTTCTTGATTAAAAATTTATTGTGTTGAGTTTTGCTCTTCATCTCTCCTTTGTGTGATACAATTGAGATCCAACTTACTAGGATTTGTGATAAATCCTAATAAAATTTTAGGGTTTGTGATAAACTCTAAAACTACCCCAAATCCCCAAATCCACTTCAATTCCCAAACCATAATCCTCAACTTAAAATCCTAAACCCTAACCCCTAATCTTCTTCGCCTTCGTTTTGTCTTCATCCTTCCCCCTCCCAAAACCCAACTCCTCCAGAAACCGCCCCCTACCTCAACTACCTCCACTGTCCCTTCGCCTTCTCCCATCGACTCCGCATCCCCCCGAGCTCGCCTTCCTTCACAGTCATCCCCTACCCCGACCTCCCATCTTCTCCTCATTCCCCTGCCTTTTTTGAGAACCCATCAGATCCCCATCGAACCACCGTCGAGCCGCCCTGTCTCCCTCATCGCTGCCTCCCCTGTGCTCCGCAGCTAACCGCCAGCATCCCCGCCGTCGCTACCCCCCAGTCATCGCCGAAGTCGCGACCCCCCCCCCCCAGTGCAGCTAGCCAGTCGACCGCCTGCTGCACCCACCGACAGCATCTCCTACTGCTGTTGTTTCTCCCATCTGCTACACCCACCGTCCACCGGTCGACGCCGCTCGATGCCCCCTGACGCGCCTTCAGCCATCGCCAGATCCAGCTACCTGTCATTCCAACAGTGGCTTCATCTTCGATTGTTGCAACTATCCTTCGAACTCTCGATATACTCTTTTCACTTTTCAAATATTTGTGTTATACTATATTATCATCTCTATTATATTATTTGATATTCTGTCGTCCACAAATATTGAGATTGAGTGTTCCACTTGCCTAATTATGGTACAAATTAATATTGAATCTTTTACTTGCTAAGCACGCTTAGGGATTTAATTATTGATTGTTAGAACTGAATTATTAATTGGGTTTGTTAAACTTAATTCAATTCTTGAAAATCCATCAAACCGATTAATTGTTAAAAATTCTAACTTTGATCCGCATTACATATTGGTAAAATTAATTCTTTAATATTCTTGAAAATTCTTTATTTAGGATTACGTTTTACATCATTTTGGTATTAGAGCAAAAGTTCTTAGAACCCTAGTTCTTGCATCATTTAGGCATCTTTTTGCATTCATTTAGAACCGTTTAGAGTCTTTTTATTTTATTTTTATTTATTTATTTATTTTTATTTTTTTCTGTTGTTCTTTTAGATCACTTCAGATTTTTTATTTTTTTTAAGTTGCATTTAGAACAAGCTTTTCCCAAATTTTAGCAAATCTACGACCCTGTTTCCCACTTTTAGTGAATGCGTCTTCGCAGCACCATCAGAAACCCTTAAGAGCCTTTCTTCTCCCTCCCTGACCATCCAATTAGGAACCTTAGACCTCCCTGACCTGAAATGGACAACTCGGATATTTCCGCTACCTTAGTTGTCATTCAAGCAACTCTTGCCAATATCAATCAGAGGCTTAAGAAAGTGGAATTAAATCAAACTGTTGTCCCTGAGCTTCATGCTAATCATCAGATCCTTCATGGAAATGTTCGTGACGATCGACATCAAGAATGTGACCCTGACGAACAATATAAGAAGAATGTTAAGGCTGACGTTCCCCATTTTGAAGGCCACATGGAACCCCAAGCTTATCTTGATTGGATCCGTACGATGGACCACTACTTTGTGTGGTTTGACATGAGCGAAGCCCTGAAAGTTAAATTTGCCACGATGAAATTGACTGGAAAAGCTCAACAACACTGGACCAATCTTGAACACGCCCGCGGAGGCCGGGGCCTGGCACCTATAGCCACTTGGAAAGCCATGAAAGAGAAGCTCACTGAGAGATATGTACCGTTATTGTTCCACACCCGATTGCTAGATTCGTGGAACCAACTTTATCAAGGAAGTAAATCCACATAAGAATATGTTGATAAATTTAATGACTTCCTTATTCGGTGCTGTTGCTGTTGATTTTGGTGTGGGAGCAAACAGATGAATTTATGGATTCTTAGAGATCACAATAAAGCAAACCTGTTGATCTGTTAACCTTCACCAATGTGTTGACTGGTTTCTTGCCGCTGCCGTTAACCTGCAAAAAGTGCGAAACACTGGGATGGATCCCGGCGACGCACCCTCCAATGCTCTTGTCAGTAATCTGAGTGATTATAAAAGAGCTTTAATTGGAAAAGTATTGATTATCTTCTTATGGTGGGGGGAGAGGGGTTTTTATAGTCGCCTTAGGAATCCGTTTCGAGATAAGAACATATCTCTACTTCCCGGTGTGAATGGATAGAAGTGGTTAAAACCACCTCTTAGAGATAATTATGAATCTGAATTCTTCTTTATCCTTCTGAACTGGTTTGTAATGGATTGGGACTCGTACCCAGTAAGACAGATCTGTTTATGGGTTATTGGGCTTTGAAGAAAGACCTAGTTCCCATTTCAGACCCGTTTGTAGGTGAAATTACCGTTTACCCCTGAGCTTTAAGATTCGTGTCCGATTTGAACGGTCTCGATTTAATCCCATTTTGGCCATATCACGAGGCCCCC
This sequence comes from Hemerocallis citrina, assembly GCA_017893485.1. Taxonomy (NCBI): domain Eukaryota; kingdom Viridiplantae; phylum Streptophyta; class Magnoliopsida; order Asparagales; family Asphodelaceae; genus Hemerocallis; species Hemerocallis citrina. Next base: position 148,595,156 of record CM030368.1, on the reverse strand, counting down.
ACTCTTGAAGACTGAGTTCTACAGTCTTTGAGGACTAGTTTGTTGTCCTAATGGCATACGAGATTTTATCGGAGTTTTTAAGGGAGTTCGGATCTTGCTCGAGGTGTAACAGTGTTATTCTGAGCTTGTAAAATACCCAAAAATATCCTCAGAATTCTCCGGATTTTTTGTGATTTTTCCAGATTTTTCTGAATTTTTCCTCATTTTTTGAATTTTTTATTCATTTTTTGAATTAAATAATTAGTTATCGAAAATTTTAATTAATTATTCTAATTTAATAATTATTATTTTCAGAATTTAAAATTATTTTCTGAATTAATAATTATTTTCAGAATTTTTTAATTAATTATTTTCGATTTTTAAATATTTTTTTCGGATTTTTTTAAATAATTAATTCAAATAAATTAATTAATTAATTAATTAAATATTACCTAGACACGTGGCACATTTTTGGACGTCGATCATGATCAGATGGGGCGCATCACAAAGTGGATCATTCTCTGGACACGTGGCGCATTTCTGGACGTCGGTTGTGTCGGAGCGCGAATTTTGGGATGATCTGACGGCTCTGTGGCTCAGTAGCATCTTTTCACATTACGAGCTCGGTGCCCCGGTAGCTTGGCACCCGACGCCGACCCACCAGGTATCGCCACGTGGCACGGTCAACGCTGGCGTTGACCGCCACGTGTCATTTTTTTTCTTCTTCCCTCCCGCCCTGCTCTTTCTCCTCCCTCGCATCTTCTTCTCTTCTACCTTCGATGCTCTTCTTTGACATTCGACTCCAGTTTTTCTACTCCTCCATTTCTCCTCAGTCCTCGACGTCGACTCCGCCTTTAACTGGTGCGGAGCTCGAAGATGAAGCTCATCGTAAGGGGCGGAGCTCGAGCGACGGGTTCGACAATTCGACGAGGAGCTTGGTAGAGGAGCTCGGAGTTGGTGAAGAGATGGCCGCGAGTTCGAGCTCGGAGCTCGTGGAGCTTGGCATGGCGAGGAGATGGCCGCGAGTTCGAGCTCGGAGCTCGTGGAGTTCGGCAGCGGAGCTCGATGTAGGGGACTCGACGTCGGAGCTCGACGATGGGTTTTGGAGCTCAGGATAGGGTGCTCAGTCGGAGACTGAGGTGGAGCCCGGCAAAGTGGTGCTCGACCTTGGCAGAGCCTGGTCGCGAGCTCAAGTTCGGAGCTCGTGGATTCGGCAGCGGAGCTCAACGGAGGGGGACTCGACGTCGGAGCTCGACGATGGGTTTTGGAGGTCAGGATGAGGAGCTCGGCGAAGACTGAGGTTGGAGCTCGGCGAAGTGGAGCTCGGCCATGGCAAAGCTTAGTCGCGAGCTTGAGTTCGGAGCTCGTGGATTCGGTAGCGGAGCTCAATGGAGGGGGACTCGACGTCGGAGCTCGATGATGGGTTTTGGAGCTCTGAATGGGGAGCTCGGCGGGCCATGAAGAGTTCGGAGACAAGTGGAGTTCTTGGAGCTTTGGAGTTCGGTGATGAGCTTCTCAAACTTTGAGGTGGTGAAGCAGTTCGACAGTGGAGACGTTGGCAATAGCTTGATGATGGAGTTCTGGCTTGGGTTCGGTGCACGATGCTTGTGGTGTTTTGGCCATGGGCAGAGCTCTCGGGGAAGGAGCTGGCGGTGGCATGGTTTTCGAGCTCGACAGGCCATGGTTTTGGCCATGTGGAGCTTCGACGTGGTGACGAGTTCGGCGAGGGGATCTCGCGAAAGGGGGAGCTCGACCATGGAGGTGATGGACAATCGGAACGCAGTCACGGTGACGAGCAAGTGGGGCGAGCTCGATGAGTTCAGTGATGGGTTCGATTTTGGCGATGAGCTCGGTGATCGTTGGAGGTTGACGAAGTGGAGATCTCGTCGGGGTAGAGGCATGGCGGGCTGTCGAAGGAGAGAGCTTCGATGGTGAGCTCAGAGACTCGTCGAGGTGGCTTTGAGCTCGATGAAGAGGAAGCTTTTGGCTCTGAGCTTCGAAGAAGAGGTTGGGTTTTTTCTTTTGGCGGGAATTCGTTTCAGGAGGAAGAAGGGAGAGAGCTGTGGATTGTGGAGCTTTGAGCTGAAGATGTTGGGTTCTTTCATTTTGGTGCCAAAACTCGTAGGCAAGGATGGAGAGTTGGTTCACTCTAGATGTAGTGTGGGCTTTGTTTGATAGTGATTGAGCACGAATTTTGAGGCAGAGTTTTTTGCCATTTGGCAGTTCGGTAGCTCAGTAGCTCGGATTTCAGATCCGAGCTACGTGGCTCCATCTGGACGGTTGATCACGATCATGGCGGGAATCACGAGGCACGAAGGCATAGATTACGAGAAAACGTGATTTTGTTGTTTTGTGGACACGTGGCGAAATCTGAGCCATCCACCAGCCATTGGCGTGAACATCTGGATGATCTGATGGTCCAAGGATCTCGGAGGTGTTTTTTCCCCAATACGGAGGTCGATGCCCCGGTAGCTCGGGGGTGTCTTTCTTCGAATGGGCACCTCGGTAGCTCGGGGCAGCTGTATTGCGATCCACTTTCCTGGTGCTACGGAGGTCCGATCGGGGCGTGCGACCCCTCATTTCGAAGCTAACTCGAAGATCTACAACATCTCTTTAGGAGTGGGTTGAAGAATCACCCTTATTCATGGTCAAAATAACCCTGCAACATCCTTGTCTTCATGAAGTTGAGGAGTGTTTTGGTCTTCGGAATCTTCGAAGAGGAGCTCCACTCCTAGAGGCGAAGAAGATGGGCTAAGAAGATCCTTGTTGTAATGCCCTGATTTTTCATTTAATGAAAAATTATTTATTTTGCACGTAGTGTGCACGTGCAATATTTTTGGTTGAATTAAATGTTATGATTATTTCCATTATGATGGGTATGGATTTTTAAATATATGCTTTTAAATTATTTTCACAAAGCTTTCTTTCAATTAGACAAAAAAGCTTTTTCTTTTAAAAGCCCAAAGTTAATTTAATTTATTATTTTATAATAATTATTTTGGCCCATTAAATTAGAGCCCATTAGTTAATTTATTTTTTAAATATGATTTGTAATGTAGAATACAAAATTAAAGTTTATTTTTGTATAAAATAAAATGTACAATTTTTGGACCTAGTTGCATGCACGTGCACTACACGTACACATGCAATATGCACTTTCTTTTGATGGCCGGTTTTGATCTTTTTGGGAGGGAAACCAAAAATTTGAGTGGATATCATGCTTGGTGGTTACTTGGTTGTGGGTAGTTAATGTAACTCCTACTTTCATCTTAGCCCTCCATCTTATAACCAATTACTTGATCCTAGCCCTCCATTCCATCAAGATTTTAGTATAAATACCCCCTCCATGGCTAGTCATTCTTGTGCCCATTACTTTCTACAAACTTATAGTCTGTGGAATTAATCCTTAGTTTGCTAATAAAGGGATTAGTGGTATTAGTTGTCAATAGATGTCGAAATGAAGAATGTGGTGGTTATCATGTAGAATTCGAATTAATTGTATGAAAATATGTTTTAATTGTTGAAAAAAATATTTTTTTTATACTGATATGTAAATTAGACACGAAATAATCAATCTGGAATTTCACAGTAATTTTTATAAAAGCAAAGTGAAATGAGGACTAGTCGAACATCGAAACGTTTTAACAACAGAGAAAATTGGGTTAAAAAGAATTTAAGTTGTACTTTGACAACCTGAGCACGTAGCTCAAGTGGTCAGAGCGTGCGTTGGGTTCCCTGTGAAGGCCGGTTCGAATCCCTGTGGCACCATATTTTATTTCATAAACTTTTAAAACAAAGAATCAGTGGCCGAGAGCATTAAATACTCTCTGCCTTCCTTTTATACCGCTGTCACAAATGGCCTAGTGGCCGGTGCCTTTGGCTGTGTTCTCTGCGTGCTAGGTTCGAATCTTGCCCTTGGCAAGATTGGAAAAAAAACTTTTTTTTTAATGTTTTAGTGATCCAAAAATTATGGAAAAAATATGGTTATTTTTCTAAAAATGTGTATGACTTAAGAAAAATACTTTGGGGATTATTTGCATGAAATGAAACATGATTTGAGAATAAAATGTGTAAATAGAACTATGGTTCTATATTTATATTTTGTAGAGTTATATCTTGCAAAAATAACTTGAAATGAAGGATTAGAAGATTAATGTGACAAAAAGAAATTATATTGTGTGATGTGATGCAAATTATTCCCATTTGAGAATGGTGTGGAAATTATGAAGTGTAAATGTTCACCTTTGATTGAATAATTAATGATGTGGGTTTTTATGTGAAAATAACATTTCATGAGTTACATGATGAATAGTTGAATTTCATGTATAGTTATGGACTATTTGAACGAATTAGAAATCATGATTGGAAAAGAGAATTACTTTTGAGTATGATAACTCAACATGGGAATTCATGAGTTGGAAATGCTCAAATTGGAAATTGTGAATTGAGAATTGAAACAAAAAGAGTAGCTAAGTCTCCCCCGGCATTTGGAAATAAATGAAATGAAAATTGAAAAGAAAGACCAAGGTTGGTCATGTTTGAATGAATGAATAAGTCCGGTTTAGTGGAGAGGCTAACTCTAGAGCTTTGATTTTTGTTCATGATTTTGATAAAAACTAAGGATTAGTACATAGTGGAGACGTGATGAAAGTATGAGAAAAACACGAGTATGAGGGCCATCGGATTGGCGGTGTGAGAGTGATCCACAGGCTGCCTGCTTGATGCGTCAAGACATGGCGTGAGCACTACTCCAGAATTATCGTTCCGGTGGCGACGCTTGTGGGATGTTTGGTGACTGCAAGAGGATCGTGTGCCATGAAGGAGGCTGAATTGCCACAGGCTGTCTTCACGATGCGTCGTGACATGACGTAGGATTCCCCTCCAGGTTTTCTGTACACGTGCTTGTACTCATAGATCGTCTAAGACACCTACCGTAATTACAGTAGTAGATTAAGTCATGGCGAAGGATTGAACCCTACAAAGATGAAGAACGATTAAGAGGCTTGCCCTCGGACCTATGTAGTATGGGATGCATAGAATCCGAACAAGTGCGCATTAGTGTCGTCTAACATAATTAACTGCATTAAGGACTAAGTGCACAATCACAACACGACATCAATAGGGTAGTCCCTTTAGTTTGATATGTGACAAGTTTGTGTTTGCTAAATATGGAAAATAAGTTATACTATTTCCGGCATAGAGAGGATGGTCGTGTATAATGATCGTCGGTTGAATAAACTGACGTACCGACAGTCTTATATGCAGGTAAATGGCATGATAAAGATTAAAGAAGAACAGATGCTTAAAGATTATTCAATGTTGTTGTACATTTATTTTATTGTTGAAAAGTTTACTTACGCTGTGCAATGTAAATTGTAAAGGTATTCATGTAAACTCTGATGTAAAGTGAAAAGTTCAAATTTCCTTGTAAAATTGTACTAAATGAAGCGGAAAGATCCTGTAGAACATCTCGAATTCAGTGTATTTGGGATTCGGGGTGTTACACTTGTAAGAGCCATGAGAAGATCCATTCTTGGAGGTGAGTGCAAGGAACAACTCTAAGGGAGAGTTTTGAGCTCCGAACTTGCTTAGAAGAGGCCCAATCGGGAGGCAAGTGGGACGAAGGGCTTGGCTCTAGGAGAGGGCCATTTGGGAGACAAGTTTGAGGAGCAACTCTAGGAGAGATTTGTGCTCCGAACTCATTGAGAAGAGGTCTGCTTTGGAGGCGAGCGGAGCGAAGAACTTGGCTCTAAAAGAGAGCCGTCTTGGGAGACGAGTTTGAGAAGCAACTCTAGGGGAGAGTTTTGAGCTCCGAACTCGCATAGAAGAGGCCCACTCGGGAGGCGAGTGGGACGAAGGGCTTGGCTCTAGGAGAGGGCCATTTGGGAGACAAGTTTGAGGAGGAACTCTAGGAGAGAGTTGTGCTCCGAACTCGTTGAGAAGAGGTCCGCTTTGGAGGTGAGCGGAGCGAAGAGCTTGGCTCTAGAAGAGAGCCGTCTTGGGAGACGAGTTTGAGGAGCAACTCTAGGGGAGTGTTTTGAGCTCTGAACTCGCTTAGAAGAGGCCCACTCGGGAGGCGAGTGGGACAAAGGGCTTGGTTATAGGAGAGAGCCATTTGGGAGACAAGTTTGAAGAGCAACTCTAGGAGAGAGTTGTGCTCCGAACTCGTCGAGAAGAGGTCCACTTTGGAGGCGAGCGGAGCGAAGGGCTTGGCTCTAGGAGAGAGCCATTTGGGAGATAAGTTTGAGGAGCAACTCTAGGAGAGAGTTGTGCTCCGAACTCGTCGAGAAGAGGTCTGCTTTGGAGGTGAGCGGAGCGAAGAGCATGGCTCTAGGATAGAACCATTTAGGAGACGAGTTTGAGGAGCAACTCTAGGGAAGAGTTTTGAGCTCCGAACTCGCTTAGAATATGCCCACTCGGGAGGCGAGTGGGACGAAAAGCTTGGCTCTAGGAGAGAGCCATTTGGGAGACAAGTTTGAGGAGCAACTCTAGGGGAGAATTGAGCTCCGAACTTGTTGTTTAAGTGAGAGAATCAACGGTTGTGGGAGCAATTCCAAAAGGCAAACCACTTCTTACTCACTTGAAAGCGAGTAGTTGAAGAGGAATCGAGCCAAGTGTTGGACTCTGAACTTGTCGTTTAAAGAGATTCAACGGTTGTGGGAGCAGTTCCGAATGGCGAACCACTTCTTACTCGCTTATGAGCAAGTAGTCGAAGCGGAGTCGAGCCAAGTGTTGGATTCCGAACTCATTGTTTAAAAGAGAGAATCAACGGTTGTGGGAGCAGTTCCGAATGGCGAACCACTTCTTACTCGCTTATGAGCAAGTAGTCGAAGCAGAATCGAGCCAAGTGTTGGACTCCGAACTCGTCATTTAAAAGAGAGGGTTAATGAGTTGTAGGAGCAATTCCATGGTGAGTTGCCCCGCCCTTGCTTGTTTGCAAGCGGCTAAAGCAACGTCGAACTAAGTGTTGGACTCCAAACTCATTTTTTGAGCTTAGTAAGTTGTGGGAGCAGCCATGTAGGAGAAGCTGGACTCTGAACTCACCACTTAACGAGTCGTAGATGTGACTCGGAGAGATAGAGATGAAGCAAGAGCAATAATTTTCAACGAAAAAATGCTAAGTTTTATTGAGATAAACTAAGTCGCCGCTTCAATAGGGTGAGCCATTATTACATGCTTCTTGGCCGTGTTACAAGCATCGGCCTTATTGAAAATCAAGATCCTACTTCTACGATAAGGTGAAGGTCTCTTGGGAGGAGTTTGGTTCTCCCCCCATTGGACCTCCTTGGATGAGGTGGTAGACAGCCCCAGGTTCGGAATCTTGGAACTCGGCGGACCTCTCTGTTCGTTTGTAGGCTCCTCAGGGTGGAAGTTCGGCCCCATCTTTTTGGACGAAGTTGGTCAGGTGTCCCCGCTGTATGAGTTCTTCGATCTCCTCCTTGAGTGCCCGATAATCATCCGTGTCGTGACCGTGGTCTCTGTGAAAGTGGCACCACTTGTCCCTATTCCTCTTCTTGCCTGGGGTATTCATTCTAGGGGGAGCGCGGAGTAGCATTTCCTTGTCCACCTCCATAAGAACTGTTAATATATTAGCATTGAGGGGGGTGAACTTCTCAAACCGAGGAGCTGAGCGGCACTGGCCATTGTTGTCCCTTTGGGATTTCTAGGACCCTTCTTCGCCCATATTCTTCCATTTGTTCCCGGAAGATGATTCTTCAATAGGGGGGGGGGGGGGGGTTGAGAGCCTCTTCCACTCGTATGTACTTCTCCACCCTAAGTAGGAGTTCTGAGGAGTCCCGAGGAGGCTTCGTGGCAAGGGATGCCTTGAGGCGAGCGTTAGTGATGTTGCGCTCGAATGCGGCAGAGGCTACTGATGGGTTGAGGGAGGGAATGGACCGGGCTTCGGCGGTGAAGCGTCGAACGTAATCCCTTAGGCGTTCACCCTTTCTTTGGTTGAGGGTCACCAGAGATACACTTATTTTCTCGGCTCGGCGGCTACTCACGAAATAAGTAAGGAAGAGCCCTTCAAACTGATCGAATGAGAAGATGGAGGCCGGGGCAAGTCGAGAGTACCATTCTCTCGCAGGCCTATTCAGTGTGGCAGGGAAGATCTTGCAAAGGAGGGCGTCTAAAGCATGGTGGATCATCATGAGAGTTTTAAAACTCTCTATGTGATCCACGGGGTCTGACTCCTCGGTATATGACTCGAAGTAAGGCAGCTTGAAGTTTTCTGGGACGGGGGCCTCCATGATGGTGCAGGAGAATGGAGGCTTGCTCGGGTGGAGGTTTATCGCCCGTTGCTCTTCTTCCCTGTCAATTCGGCCGAGGCGCCTCTCCATCTCATGGAGACGGCGGTAAACTGAGTCTTCACTTTGATCATATCTTGCCTAGCCCCGGGACTCATCTTCGTACAAGGATGGACTGGGGCTACGACGTTGGTAACTTGGAGATGGACGAGGACTGGGAGTGTGAAGGCGGTGGCTCCTAGCTGGCTCAGGAGTAGGTGGCCTCTGGTCATTATTTGGGGCGATATTGAGGGCCCATAAGACTGCCGCTTGGAAGTCTTGAAGCTCTGCCCTTGTGACTGGTACCTCTCCAGCTTGGCGGTCCCTATGTGTGGCTCGGCTTACTAGAGAATGAGTTCTCCGCCGATGACGCTGAGGGGACTCACTTTGCCTCCTCGGGGAGGGGATCTTCTGGTCCTCGGTCGGTGGGGGGTCCGGACACTTGAGACCCCTGGGTGCTTAGGTTGATGGACTCCCCCAAGGGCTCGCCATCCATTCAGGTGAGTTCGGAGGTCGACCCCTTTTTGGCGATCGGCAATCACTTGACGGAGATCTCGCTCGGGAGGGCTTTGAGCAGCTATAGATTCAACTGAAGTATTGGGAAACGCAACATGGTTGTAAGGAGGATGTTGCTTCGGACGACTCCGACGGGAGCCCCCTGGGAAGCCCCCCGAGACCCTGGAGGGGCCTGTTGAGGAGGAGCACCTTGAGCTAGAGGAGGGGGAGGAGGAAGAGAAGTGGTTCTTCGGCTGGAGACCGCTGCCTTCCCCTTCTCTTTTGGATGCATGGCTTGAAACTAGTCACGCTGATGAAGTTAGGTCGGGTTGCCTTTTCACTTCCCACAGACGGCGCCAATCTATTGCTATTGATTTTGGTGTGGGAGCAAATAGATGAATTTTTGGATTCTTGGAGAAAACAATAAAGCAAACCTGTTGATCTGTTGACCTTCACCAATGTGTTGACTGGTTTCTTGCCGCTGCCGTTGACTTGCAAAAAGTGCGAAACACCGGGATGGATCCCGGCGACGCCCCCTCCGACGCTCTTGTCAATAATTTGAATGATTATAAAAGAAATTTAATTGGAAAAGTATTGATTACCTTCTTATGGTGGGGGGAGAGTGGTTTTTATATTTGCCTTAGGGATCCGTTTCGAGATAAGAACATATCTCTACTTCCCGGTGTGAATGGATAGAAGTGGTTAAAACCACCTCTTAGGGATAATTATGAATCTGAATTCTTCTTTATCCTTCTGAACTGGTTTGTAACGGGTTGGGACCCGTACCCAGTAAGAAGATCCGTTTATGGGTTATTGGGCTTTGAAGAAAGGCCCAGTTCCCATTTCAGACCCATTTGTAGGTGAAATTACCATTTTATCCCTGAGCTTTAAGATTCGTGTCCGATTTGAACGGTCCCGATTTAATCCCATTTTTAGCCATATCAGGTGCAATGCTTTAGGTAAAGAGAGTGAAGAACAAACTCTCTCTAGGTTCAAGACTGGATTACGAGCCGATCTGAGAAACGAGCTAATTCATAGATATGTGGACACATTAGCGGCAGCTGCTCTTGTCCTCGATATGGATTCCCTTAAAGCAAGTTCTCATTACAAGTCCATCGATTCGATGGATCATTCCTCCAGAATGAATCCTCTTGATCCCTCTAGACCCGAGCACTCCTCTCCTCAGTACCCTAACAAATCTTACCCAAATAAACATACTTCAAATTCCTGTCCACTTAAAAATGACAACACGGATAAGAACAGTAAAAGAGATTATTCTAAGATTGATCCTCTCACTAAGTGCTATAAATGTAAGGGATATGGCCATGTTGCTGGCAACTGTCCCAGCCCAAGTAGGATCAATATAGTAGAGGGTACCACTGTCATCGCTGATGAGCCCGACAATGAGTTTACCTATGAACCTAATGTAAGTGATGACTTTGATAAAAAAGATGATGACCAGTCTCTCAATTGTATTCAGTCTGTCCAGTCACCTCCATTGAGTGTACCTGAGTCACTCATCCCTTCCCAAGTCACTTGGCAGCCTATAGATTTTATCCGTGTGTTAGAACATCCTAGAGTCACAGAATCTGTACCCACATTTGCATATCACATTCATGACTTGCATAGAGAAATTTTCAAGAAACTTAATGAGAATAATTTTAAATACATTTTAATAGCAGATACTAGAAGAAAATGTATAACTTTTGATATTGGTGATGAAGTGATGGTTCGGATTCATCCAGAATGGTTTCCAACTGGATCCGTTAAGAAGTTGAATAAACGTGCTGGCCCATTTAAAATTCTTCATACAATCAATGATAATACCTATGTCGTTGACTTTCCTGAAGGCTTTGCCATAAGTAAGACTTTCAATATTGAGGATCTAGTACTCTATGAACTCTCAAAATTCAACCTTAGAAATTTTCTTATAGATGAGCCTACCCTGCAGTCTAATGGTGAGATTTCCACATTTATCCCTACCTGATACTATTTACCCACCGACAGAAGAATTAAATAATATTTTAGATGATCTGATAATCTCTATAAGATATGGTGGTATGCACAAGTATTTGGTGAGGTGGAAGAACAAGCTGAAGTCGGATGACACTTGCAGTGATCGTGAGGAGCTCCCGCAATTGGATCCAGATCTTTTGGAGCACCATGACAGGATCACTGGTTTTGACTCGACTGGGTCGAGCTCTCTCCCACCCGGAGAGAATGATGAGGACATTCATTCTATTTAGTATTTTATTTCAGTACCATATTTGTTTTTGGAAATTACAGCCATATGTAATCTTTTTTTAATGCATTAGAATATTTCTGAGATTTTAGAATATTTTGAGATTTGTATCAAGATTTGTTTTGAGCCTATATATAGGTCATGAGATTAATTAGAAAGTATGTTATTCTTGATTAAAAATTTATTGTGTTGAGTTTTGCTCTTCATCTCTCCTTTGTGTGATACAATTGAGATCCAACTTATTAAGGTTTGTGATAAATCCTAATAAAATTTTAGGGTTTGTGATAAACTCTAAAACTACCCCACATCCCCAAATCCACTTCAATTCCCAAACCCTAATCCCCAACTTAAAATCCTAAACCCTAATCCCCAAATCAAATTAAACCTAACCCCTAATCTTCTTCTCCTTCGTTTTGTCTTCCTCCTTCCCCCTCCCAAAACCCAACTCCTCCAGAAACCGCCCCTACCTCAACTACCTCCACTGTCCCTTCGCCTTCTCCCATCGACTCCGCATCCCTCCGAGCTCGCCTTCCTTCACAGTCATCCCCTACCCCGACCTCCCATCTTCTCCTCATTCCCCTGCCTTTTCCGAGAACCCATCAGATCCCCATCGAACCACCGTCGAGCCGCCCTGTCTCCCTCATCGCTACCTCCCTTGTGCTCCGTAGCTGACCACTAGCATCCCCGCCATCGCTACCCCCCAGTCATTGCCGAAGTCGCGACCCCCCCAGTGCAGCCAGCCAGTCGACCGTCTGCTGCACCCACTGACAGCATCTCCTACCGCTGCTGTTTCTCCCATCTGCTGCACCCACCGTCCACCGGTCGATGCCGCTCGATGCCCCCTGACGCGCCGCCAGCCATCGTCAGATCCAGCTACTTGTCATTCCAATAGTGGCTTCATCTTCGATTGTTGCAACTATCCTTCAAACTCTCGGTAGACTCTTTCCACTTTTCAAATATTTGTGTTATACTGCCTTATCATCTCTATTATATTATTTGATATTCTGTCATCCACAAATATTGAGATTGAGTGTTCCACTTGCCTAATAGGGTACAAATTAATATTGAATCTTTTACTTGCTAAATACGCTTATGGATTTAATTATTGATTGTTAGAACTGAATTATTAATTGGGTTTGTTAAACTTACTTCAATTCTTGAAAATCCATCAAACCGATTAATTGTTAAAAATTCTAACTTTGATCCGCATTATATGTTGGTAAAATTAATCCTTTAAGATTCTTGAAAATTCTCTATTTAGGATTACGTTTTACATCACCAACACTAGAATTGCACTTGGTAAAGGTGGTGTCACGTGAAAGTAAAAAGAAAGCACCAACTCCACAACTTGTGAATCTCACAGGCATCCATATGGTTTAATCAAACACCAAAACAATGGATCAAGTTTCCTACTCCTGATAAGAATGGACTATACTCAATAGGTTCTTTCCAGGATCAATTTAACTTTACATAATTAATGAAGCACACACTCATTGATGTCTGTGTTTTTGACGTGACTATTCTTTTGTTTGGTTGTATCTTTCATTCTAGATGAGTTAGATTAACAAACAAAACTGCAAGAAAACATATAGGGAAAAAAACGAAAAGGAAGGAATTTGAAAATTTGAGTATCAAATAAATGGTTTATGTTGCTACTTATTTCGGTGTGGGAGCAAACAGATAGTGAGTTAATAATTGATGGAAACTACTAAAAGTCAAACCTGTGCCTTGGCCGTTAAAAGAGGTTAGAGCTTCTGAGATTGAATCTGGATCGTTGATTGACCTCCTGTGATCTGAATTCGACAGTTGCTGATGCGGCCGATGAACCTGCAAAAAGCCTAAAACATCGGGGGGTTGCCCCCGGCGACAGACCCTCCGATGCTCAAGTCAGAACCAGAGAGAGAGAGAGAGAGAGAGAGAGAGAGAGAGAGAGAGAGAGAGAGAGAAAACTGGTGAATTGTTAATTACCTGGTGACTGAAGAGGAGGAGGGATATTTATAGGCATGAGAGACATTCAAGAGATTGAATTGTGTCCGTTGGATCTTTCATGTCTCTCCCCCTCAAGAGATAAGATATCCTTATTAGGGAATAAGAGATTTGACTCCTAACCAGCATGGGCTGGGTGTCTCTCCTAGTGGGCCTAGTCTATCACTTTTTATAGGCTAAGGAGAAACTCATGTCTCGGAGTGGGCCTAGGCCTGTAAAATATGCCTGTTGTGGTAGGGTAAAAATGGCCTGGGGCCCAACCAGGGCCCAGGACGGCTCTCGCTCAAAAATAAGAAAAACAACAATCCAGCTCGGCTTCGGACCACTACAGGGTCGGCACCGAGCCGCAAGTTCACCCCCACAGAACTGGTCTCCTCGTATCCGATGAGCCTCGATGGCCCTCGGCCTCCGATCCGCGACAGCCCCACGGGCCGTCCGCCCAGTCTGGCAAGGAATGAGGATGACCTGGCACAACCTAGGTCATCTGATTCCCCCAGAGGCACAGGAGCCCCATGATCAGCCATGTCAGCTCCAAATACCACCTAGGGCTTTGCCACGTCAGCCCTATACCACTCTTTTCACTGCCACGTCCGCCCTAAACCCCCTGGGCCTCCTGCCACGTCAGGCCCTTGGGCTTTCGGGTTCAGACCCGACCCCCAAACGGATCCAAACCCGATTGGAATTCCCTATAAATACCATACCCTCACCCACCTTTTCTGGTAATCAATCTTTGCCACTTAAATTCCCCTAGTTACTGTTACTCTCTCACAGAGACTGACTAGATCGTCGGAGGGTCCGCCACCGGGATAAACCCCGGTGTTTCAGGACCGTCTGCAGGTACTCGAGGCGAGGCCATCCGAGCCGATCCTCTAGCGCCGAAGCGAGCCCCTCGCTCACCGTCCGGTACCGTACTCTTCCCTCGTTACAAATTGAGTCCGAACTCACACCTGGTGCATCCACACTGCAACCAAAAACAAACCGCATCAGGTTGGTGCCGTCTGTGTGAAACCTTTATCCGGTACGGAGGATAGTCCGAGCCTCGTCATCGACGCTCTCCCTCGACCCGATCTCCCATGGCTCCCCGAGCCCGAAGATTGGCCCGTTCCGCCCGACCAGACGGGCCTCCTCCCGAGGGGGCCCTCGACGGAGGGCAAGCATCAAACAATCCAAGTGGAAACCCAGGGCCCCAACGAAGCATTTCACTCGTCGCCGAACCCGACCTTCGTCGGGTCATTCTGAATAGAAGGGCGAGCCAGGCTAAGGGAGGGACTGCTTCCAACTCGGCCCCGAACCATTCCAGGCCTGCGCAAGGGGACAGGCCGTCGGCACTCAGCCGCATCGGCCGAATTCCTACGCCCCGACCCGACCCTTCCGACCATGGCGCGGTCACCAGGGCCGAGTTCAGAAGCTTCAGAGATGAAATCATGGAGGCCCTCCATGGGGCGCCAAGGTCCGCGACCTATGGCCGACCCCCTCCAATGAGCGAAGGGAGAAGTCTCACTCGTGCACCGACTCCCCCTCCGGAGCGCACGGACGAGGTGCTCCGACGCCTCCTAGAGATGGAGAACCGAATCGAGCGCATCGGCGACGGGAATCCCAACCTAGTCCAAGGACGTGGGCCTTCTTGACCTCCATTTTCTGTCAACATCATAGAAGCGGAGATCCCCCGGAACTTCCGGCCTCCGCAGTTCGACTTACATCGGCGAGGGTGATCCAGCTGATCACATGGAGGGCTTCAAAACCCTCATGATGATTCACAGCGCTTCGGATCCCCTGCTGTGCCGAGCCTTCCCAGCCACCCTCCGGGGTCCGGCCAGGGATTGGTTCTCCAAACTCTCCCCTAGCTCGATCTTCTTATTCGACCAGCTGGAAGCCAGCTTCCTGGCCCACTTCATCACCAGCCGGAAGGCCGAAAGGACGAGCGCTTCCCTGCTCGACCTCAGTCAGAGGGAGGGGGAGTCGCTCTGTAACTTCGTCAAGAGGTTCACAACCGAGGCCAGATCCGTCCCTGCCCTCGACGCAGGGGTCGCCTCGACAGCTTTCCGACACAATGTCCGGCACAACCAGCTGAAGGTCTCCCTGGCGAAGAAGCCACCTCTGGACTTCCCCGACCTTCTCAACCGGGTCGAGAAGTACATACGAGCTGAAGAAGCTCTGAACCCAGAGGGCAACAAAGAAGTCGTGGGGAAGGGCAAGCGCAGGGTCGATGAAGCCGAACCTGCCAAGAAAACAGCAAAGGAAGGGGTCGGCGCGAAGAGGGCACCTCCGGTCCCTCGCTTCGAAAGGTACACTCCCTTGACACATAACGTGTCCGCCATCCTCTTAGAAATCGAAGACAAAGGCATTGTCCGACTACCTCCCCGACCAAGTAACAACAAGAAGCGAGATCAGCGCTTCTACTGCCGTTTCCACAGAGATCATGGGCACGAAACCGACCAATGTCGAGCCCTGAAAGACGAGATTGAGGAACTCATCTCACGAGGGTACCTCCGAGAATTCACCAGAGAAGGTCCACGGGATCGGCGAGATGCTAGGAACCAGAGGCCTTCGCCTCCGAACCCTACTCCGAACCGCATCCAGGATTGGGACCCCGAACCCCAGGGAGCCGCGGATACGCCGTTCATCTTGCACTGTGTCCACGGGGGGCCAATGGGGGGAGAATCAAATACTTCCCGAAAAGCCTTCATCCGAGAGGTGAATGCCGTCCAAGACAACCCCTCGCCCAGGTTGCAACCGGTGCCTGTCTCCTTCTCCGGAGAGGACCTCGAAGGCATTCGCCTCCCTCATTGCGACGCCCTCGTCATTGGCCTCCACATGGCTAATTGTGAGGTTCGCCGAATCCTCGTCGACAACGGTAGCTCGGTAAATATTCTCTTCCTAGAAGCCTTCGAGAATCTCAAGCTGCCTAGAGGCAAACTCAAGCCAGCCGGATACACCTTGCATGGGTTCTCTGGCATCCCTGTCGTAATAGAAGGGATTGTTACTCTCGACGTTACCGCGGGATCGGCTCCTGTCAAGAGGACCGAATCCATGGACTTCATGGTGGTGAACATCAAAGCAGCTTACAACGCCATACTCGGCCAACCCGGACTGTGCTCCCTTCAAGCGGTACCTTCGGCTTACCATCTAAAACTTAAATTTCCCACCCCGCAGGGGGTCGGCATAGTCTGAGGTAGCCAAGAAGCAGCGCGGTCGTGCTACATGACCGCCGTCGGAGGGGGTGTGTTCCCCCTCGACGCCGTTGAGCTCGAACCCGAGAGGGACGACCCCGCTCCCGAGCCTGTCGACGAGCTGGAGGAGGTCCCGTTCGACGCCGAGGACAAATCAAAATGGTTCCGGGTGAGCTGCTCGCTCCCCGAGGACTTGAAGCCAGGCATAATCGCCTGCATCCGCCGCAACGTTGATCTCTTCGCCTGGAAGCCCTCCGACATGCCCGGGATCTCCGAAGACTTGATCATGCATCGGCTGAGCGTCATCCCGGACTCCAAGCCGGTCGTCCAAAAGAGGTGCAAAGTCGCCCCGGAGAGGCAGCAAATTGTGAAGACAGAGGTCGACAAACTCTTGTCTGCTCGATTTATTCAGGAAGTCAGTTACCCCGAGTGGTTGGCTAATGTCGTCATGGTGAAGAAGGCAACCGGGGGATGGCAGATCTGTATCGACTTCACAGATCTAAATAAAGCATGTCCGAAAGATCCTTTCCCCCCCCCCCGCATCGACGCCTTAATCGACGCAACCTCGGGGCATGAGCTACTGTCCTTCATGGACGCATTCTCGGGGTACAATCAGATCCGGATGTTTCCGCCGGACATCTCCAAGACCTCGTTCGTCACCGATCAGGGTCTTTCCTGTTACCGCGTTATGCCCTTCGGGCTCAAAAACGCCGGAGCCACATACCAGCGGCTCGTCAACAGAATCTTCAAAGACCTGATCGGCCGTAACGTGGAAGTCTATGTCGACGACATGCTCGTCAAGAGCCGGGCCGGGCCAGACCACGTCGCTGACCTCGAGGAAGCCTTCGGAGTCCTCCGGCATCACAACATGAGGCTCAACCCGGCTAAGTGCGCCTTCGGCATCTCCACGGGGAAATTCCTGGGGTTCATCGTCAGCCAGCGCGGCATCGAGGCAAACCCCGAGAAAATCCAAGCTATTATTGACATGGCCCCGCCCCGGAATGTCAAGGAGGTTCAGAGGCTTACAGGCCGGTTGGCTGCAATCGGCCGTTTCCTCTCCAAGTCAGGGGAGAAGTCTCTCCCCTTCTTCAAGGCCCTGCGCGGAAAAGGGAGCTTCGAGTGGGGTACCCATCAACAAGATGCCTTCGAACAGCTGAAGCAGTACCTCGCTAACCCTCCTCTCCCCAGCAAGCCCGAGCCGGGCGAACCACTATGGCTCTACCTGTCCGCCTCGGATAGCGCCCTCAGCGCCGTCCTCGTCCGAGAAGAGGATGGAGTTCAGAGACCATTGTATTATGTAAGCAAAGTCCTGCTCCCCATCGAGACGAGGTACGCAAAGATAGAGAAGGTGGCCTATGCTTTGGTCATGGCAGCCCGGAAACTCCGTCCTTACTTCCAGGCCCACTCCGTCCAAGTACTGACCGACCAACCACTGAAGACTGTCCTCCACAAGCCCGAGAACTCCGGCCGCTTAGTCAAGTGGTCAATTGAGCTGAGTCAGTTCGACATCGGCTATCATCCGAGGATGGCCATCAAAGGGCAGGCCCTCGCCGAGTTCATAACTGAGTGCACCGTTTCCGAACAGCCGAACATCGAGGGCTCGGATCCGACCTGGGAGGTCTTTGTCGACGGATCATCCTGCGAAACGGGGAGTGGGGCTGGCATCATCCTTCGTGGCCCCAACCAATTCCTACTTCAATATTCCCTCCGCCTTAACTTTTCGGCCTCCAACAACGAGGCGGAATACGAGGCCATGATCGCCGGGTTGACCCTAGCACGCCGAGCCGGAGCCAAGCAAATCCGGGCCTTCAGCGATTCTCAGCTCGTGGTCAATCAGATCACTGGAGAATACGAAGCCCGCGATGATCGCATGGTGAAGTATTTGGCGATGGTCCGACGTCTCCTAGCGTCCTTCTGCCACTCCACAGTCATTCGAGTCCCTAGGGAGCAGAACGCTCAAGCAGACGCGTTGTCAAAACTCGCCTCTTCCTCCTTCGAGGGTCTCGACCAAACGGTACTCATCGAAATCCTATTGAAGCCAAGTATCAACGATCAAGACCAGGAGACAATGTGTGTCCAAGACGGTACCAGTCCAGACGACTGGACCACTCCCATCCGGAAATTCTTAGTCAGTGCCAAGCTTCCTGAAGACCGGGCCGAAGCTAGATGAGTCAGGGTCTGAGCTGAAAGGTTCGTCATGATTGATGACATCCTCTTCAAACGCTCATACACCTTGGCCGACGGCAAGCCGTACCTCCGCTGTCTCACCAGCGACGAGGCCAGCTACGCGCTGAGAGATCTTCATGAGGGGATCGGCGGATGCCACATGGGGAGCAGGACGCTCGCCCGGAAGGCCCTGAATCAGGAGTACTATTGGCCGACCATGCTCCAAGACTCGCAAGACCTAGTCAAGAGGTGCGGTCCATGCCAAAGGTTCTCCCCTATCAAGAGGCTTCCTCAAGCCAATCTCCGATCCCTGGCTAGTCCTATGCCATTTGCCATGTGGGGCATGGACCTTGTGGGCCCCTTCCCCATAGCGGTAGGGCAAAAGAAATTCTTGATAGTCGCCATCGACTACTTCACCAAGTGGCTCGAAGCCGAGCCTCTGTCCAGCATCACCGAGTGCCAAGTACAACAATTCTTTTGGAAGAACATCATTTGCCGGTTCGGAATCCCTCGGGTCCTCGTCACGGACAACGGAGCCCAATTCCAAGGTCAGAACTTCCAAACTTTCTGCGCAGACATCGGCATCCAATAATGTTTCTCCGCTATTTTCCACCCTCAGTCCAATGGCCAAGCGGAGAACGCGAACAGGCAAATCCTCGACGGCCTCAAAAAGTGCCTCGACAGTTCCCCCAAAGGGCTGTGGGTCGAAGAACTGCCTAGCGTGCTATGGGCGCACCGAACCACCAAGAGGATCCCCACAGGGGAGACGCCGTTCAGTCTGACCTATGGGACAGAGGCGGTCATCCCCGTCGAGGTCGGCCTGCCTTCTCCCCGTATCATGGCCTTCGACGAAGCTAACAATTCATCCGGCCTGAGGGCCAACCTGGACCTCGTCGCCGAGGTCAGAGAGAAGTCTTCAATCCGAAGAAACATCTACCAACAACGGATCGAGAAGTTTTACAACAAGAAGGTCCGCCCCACAAACATCAATGCGGGGGACCTCGTGTTACGAAAACTATCCTTCTCCGACCCAACCAAGAAGAGGAAATTGGCTCCCAACTGGGAAGGCCCATACCGTGTAGTCGAGGCTGTACGCCCAGGTACATACCGACTGGCAAATATGGACGGCCGGCTGATCAGCCAACCCTGGAATGCCGAGCACCTAATGAAGTTCCAGGAAGAGCGAACATAGGTTCTAGCTTGGCTAATGTAAATAATATTTTTTGTTAGCTTTCATGTGTAAAGGGCCGTTTTAGCGACCCTCCCTATCATATATGAAAGAAATCTCTTTTTGTCAAACTCCAAACGCCTCGGCAGCCCCGACCTAACATCGGACAATGGGATCGGCACCCGAGTCCTCACTCCGGTATCGTCCCCAACGTATCGGTAGGTCCGACTCGGCTTCAGGTCAGGGAGTCTTCCTAACGCCCCGCGCCGATCCCTCACGGATCGACGGGGCCTAACCTCACCTCCGCCATCATTCTCTACACTATTGACCAGAGCAAAGAACGAAAAGAATTCTTTATTCATACTCCTTTATTTGGTTTTGAAAAAACAAATAAAGACCGTTACAGGACCACATCACTCATCACAAACTGAAGGAAGCCACCATCTTAAGGCCCCTTGGGTCCGACGAACGGCGGGACCACTCCGATCGAACGACTAGGAGCCCTCTCCTCGTCATGGTGGTCCTTAGGCTCAGCCACGGTCGACACACCAGCCACGGAGCTCTGGGCATCAACTGGTCGCACACGCTCCAGCAGCAGCAACGCAGAGGGAACCCCCTCCGCTCGCCGACCTCCCGAGGAGGATGCCGAGACACCCAGCATCGTCTTGTAAATGTGTATCTCCATCTCCTTCTCCACAATGACATCACGAAATAGCCTCTCCGAAGAGGGCCTCTGCACCGATGCACTCGACATGGTATATCCAAGGCCGACACTCCCGAGGTCCCGATCCACCATCGCCCTCCTCAGTCGGCTCGCCTCCTCACTTAGGGCTTCAGACTTGTTTCGATAATAGTTAAAGGCCGCATCATTGTCACGAGCCCCCTTTCGATAGCGAACCAACGTGGCCTCCAGGGCCTCAACCTTGCTCCGGAGCCACGCCACGTCGGAACGACGGGGGTCCACCTCGGGAAGGGGAGTCGTAACCTATAAGAGAGCCAGCCCACTCAAAACACATCGGCAAAAATGGTTCGGAAATATCTGAGGTCAAAACACTTGGCCAGTCAAAAATCATCTTTTATAAATGAAATTACTTCATACAAAAAATGCGGTGGCCAGTCTGCGGTAGGCAAATACAATTGAGAGATGGAAAAAGAAAGACAAAGCTATACAACTTGTTTTCCCACCTCAACATCGGCCGGGTTCACGGGGAGGTCGGCAGCCGGGTCATCAACGGGCCCTTCTTCATTAGGGGTCTTCGGTGTCCCCTCAATCTCCATGTCGTAGTCGAAGTTGGACAGGTCGAGGGTCGGGTAGAAGTGCCTCACACGACTGAGGGCCTTCGCATAGCACTCGTCCTGGGCTTTGATCACCAGGAGCTGACCCGCCTCCGTCAACTCATCCTTCTCCTTCGCGAACCTCTTCTTCTGAGCCGCCGTCTTCTTCGCCCATTCCGCCTCCTTGGCGTCGAACTCGATCTTCATCTCCTGCTCCCTCTTATGAGAGCCTTCGAGCTCTATCTTCATCTCCTTCATCTCCTGCAAGGCCTTGTCTGCCCGGTCTCGCTCCCGCTTCAAGGCCGCCTCATAAAGGCCTCTCACGTGGGCCCCCTGCACGGTCGCCTGCAGTAACCAAGCATTACTAAGAAGGACTCCTTTACGACATTATCATGAGGCAGGTGGGGTCGGCAGACTTACCAGCACATTAGCCTGTGCGAGGCGCGTGTACGCATCCTCCAGGTCCTCGGCATTCATCTCCGCGCGGTCCCGGGGGGTCGCCAGCTTATCCGCCACCTCGACAGCCTGGCGCCCTCGGGTTAAGCTGTCACCCTCGCGGATCGACCAAGCCGGCACCCACGGTCGCCGCAACCTCTCTTCTACCTCCGACCCCACAAGGGGACCCTTCCCCTTATCAAGATCAACAACCTTGCCCTGATCCGAGCTTTTCAGAGCAACCACCACCTTGCCCGTCTCCGAGCGTGTCCTCTTGGCTGAAGGCTCGTCTTGGGCCTCGGAGACCACCTGGGACGACCCCCTCGTCTTCATCGTGTCCCCCTTCTTCTCGGCCTTCTGCTTCTTCATGACGAGCCTCTTTGCCTTGATCGATTCGGGATCCATACCTGCGAAAAGATCCATTAAGAATAATGAGCGCAAAAGAACAACAAGACCGAGAGAAAAGAAACAACTACATACAAAGCACGGCCGGGCTCAGTCCGACGCTCGCCAGGTGACCCTCCGTCACCTTCGGCCAACTGATACTGTGCGACAGACGGAGGCGCTCAACGAACCTTCACTCCTTGGCCGTCAGGTCCCTCGGCCTCGGTGCTTTGAAGCTCGGCTTATAATGGTTCCATCGAGTAGGGATGTCCCAAGGCTCCTCACTCCGGATCACCAAATATTTTTTCTTCCACTCCTTGATAGAGTCCGGGTGACCGTGGACGACCTTCCCCTTACTCCGAGGCGAGATATAATAAACACCCTCCGACTCCCCTGACGAGCTGATCCCCAGCATCGCCCGGAACACGCCCAACCGAAGGGGTACCTTCTGCTCCTCGCACAACAGCACGAAGTAGATGATCTGCTTCCAGGAGTTTGGCCCAAACTGCATCGGCGCCAGGGACGCCCAATTCAACACCTCCCGAACAAACGGATGGACCGGCAGCCTCAGTCCAGAGATGAAGGCGTCCACTGAGAAGACACAGTACCAAGCAGGCAGGGGGTCAGTCGGGCGCAGGGTAGAGTTCGGCAACATGAGCTCGTAGCCGGACCCTATGTGGTACGCCAACTGCAATGCCTCCAAGTCACCAGCCTCCAAGACGGTCGGAAGCATGTCCATCTTCACCCTCTTCCGGCTCGGGGAAGACGGCTGGACCCCAAAAAGCTCCTTATCGAAAAGGTCGTCGGGGTACCGACGGAACGGCCTCGGTTGTACGGGCGACCCTGTCATTAAGTTACGGTAAACAGGCACTTGGCTCGAGCCATCGGCCCTCGACCCCTTCTTCTTCGGAGCCCTCTTCTTCTTGACTCCTTTTGGTGAGGGGGTAGATAATCGCCCCAGACCGGTCGGAGTGGAGCTCGAACCCACACCCTGACCTGTGGATCTCCCCCCCGCACCTCCTATCCGAGCCCCTTCGGCTTCACCCTCCTCTGGGCCACCCTCCTCTTCGGAAGCCGACTCTAGGATATGGACTTCGTCCGAACTGTCGCTTGCCTCCTCAGATTCGCTACTCTCCACCACGAAGGGTTTCCAGGAGCGTAACGGCCTCACATTGTACACTGGTTCCTCCTCGCAAACCGGCTCCTCCCACGAAGTCGAATCGGAAGGCTTCGCATCGTGTACCGACTCCTCGCACATGGGCTCCTCCCACAAAGTCGATTTGGAGGCAGGGTTCCCTTTCCCCCTCGACGTCGATGCCGACGAGCCAGACTGAGCCCTGTCCATCTGTGCCTAACAAAAGAAACTTACAAACTAACCTTTTGAATGCCTCGGACTGACGAGCCGGTGCCGCTAAAACAGTCAAAGCCGAGCGCTGAAGTGTTTGATTTCTTTTTAAAGAAGACAGCAGAAGAGAAATGAGCAGAATAGAGGAGGGGGGGATATTTATAGAGAGAGAGGCGACGCCTCGATTATCGCATTACTGTTCCTCGAATAGCGCGCATCTGCCACCAATAGAATCGCGCCACGTCATCCTCGAAACTGGCGCTGTTGACGTCACCTAGCGCCGGTTGGAGACCACACAGAGGTCGGTTCGGATGAAGTGTTCGGTGGAGAAAATTTTTTACTTAAGATTTAAGGCTCCAGGGCTCGGTCGGCTCCCCTCTCACCCGCGAACAACTCGGGGCTTACGGCCTCGGCAGCCGAAACCCCGAATTGTTCCCGGGTGGGAGAAAAGCCACCATCGCCTGCGCCCCGGGCTCCAGGGCTCGGTCGGCCCCCCTCTCACCCGCGAGCAGCTCGGGGCTTACGGCCTCGACAGCCAAAACCCCGAACTGTTCGAGGGTGGGAGAAAAGCCACCATCGCCTGGAACCCTATCGGAAAGCAGATCGGCCCGCCTCCAATCTCTAGCTCCTTTGGGCTGACAGACCATCAGAAACAGTCAGCACCAGAAGGAAGACAGAGGTCGGAGACGACCCATCTATCCAAGGCTCCTCAGCCCCAGGTCCGGAATTCGGTTGATACCCCTCCCGTCTGGATCTTTCTCGGGCAAACAGCCGTGTCAGGGCCGTCCGACCCGAAAAAGGATCCAGACAGCAAAGTCACCACCAGTCCAAGGTTCCCAGGGTTAAAACCTTTCAGCACCTTGTCCCCCGAGCCCGGACTACGGCCGCCATCTCTTCTGCCGTGTTCTCCCCCGACCCTGACACTCACATCGAGGCCGTCAGGAACGGGAGAAGAACAAGGCAGTAGAGTGACCACCCGTCCAATGCTCTCAGGGTCAAAATTTTGCAAGAGACAGGCGTCCGCCAAAGCAGACACCTCTGATGGCCGATGGACCACCCTTGCTGTGATCAAACCCGCTATGAGGAGAGGGGTATTTATAACCTCCCCTATAGACCTACCATTATGACATTGGGAAAGCCAAATGACGGAAGCCCATGCGCCATGCATTTATTAGGCGGCGCCATTAATGCCCCTAGGAAATTGGCACATTGCACAGATCCCGGAGCGCCTTCAATGCTCCGCAAAGACAGCAGGCCGCCCCGCTCAAACATTCTAAGGCACAACAGTTCGCCATCACCCTTGCCGACCCATAATCCCTCGCCAGCTCGAGGTTCGGTCTAGCACCAGGGTAGTCTTCTCAGGAAGGCTCAACGGCTCGCTATCACCTTTGCCGACCCATAATCCCTCGCCAGCTCGAGGTTCGATCTAGCACCAGGGTAGTCTTCTCAGGAAGGCTCAACAGCTCGCCATCACCTTTGCCGACCCATAATCCCTCGCCAGCTCGAGGTTCGGTCTAGCACCAGGGTAGTCTTCTCAGGAAGACACAACGGTTTGCCATCATCCTTGCCGACCCATAATCCCTCGCCAGCTCGATGTCCGGTCTAGCACCAGGGTAGTCTTCTCAGGAAGACACAACGGTTCGCCATCGCCCTTGCCGACCCATAATCCCTCGCCAGCTCGAGGTTCGGTCTAGCACCAGGGTAGTCTTCTCAGGAAGGCTCAACGGCTCGCCATCACCTTTGCCGACCCATAATCCCTCTCCAGCTCGAGGTTCGGTCTAGCACCAGGGTAGTCTTCTCAGAAAGGCTCAACGGCTCGCCATCACCCTTGCCGACCCATTATCCCTCGCCAGCTCGAGGTTCGGTCTAGCACCAGGGTAGTCTTCTCAGGAAGACACAACGGTTTGCCATCATCCTTGCCGACCCATAATCCCTCGCCAGCTCGAGGTCCGATCTAGCACCAGGGTAGTCTTCTCAGGAAGACACAACGGTTCGCCATCACCCTTGCCAACCCATAATCCCTCGCCAGCTCGAGGTTCGGTCTAGCACCAGGGTAGTCTTCTCAGGAAGGCTCAACGGCTCGCCATCGCCCTTGCCGACCCATAATCCCTCGCCAGCTCGAGGTTCGGCCTGGCACCAGGGTAGCCTTCTCATGAAGGCCCAGCGATTCGCCATCCCATTTCCACGACCATAAACACTCCTCCACGGCTAACTCCCGCACCCCCGCAGGAGTGGGGGGCTTGTGTGGTAGGGTAAAAATGGCCTGGGGCCCAACCAGGGCCCAGGACGGCTCTCGCTCAAAAATAAGAAAAACAACAATCCGGCTCGACTTCGGACCACTACAGGGTCGGCACCGAGCCGCAAGTTCACCCCCACAGAACTGGTCTCCTCGTATCCGACGAGCCTCGATGGCCCTCGGCCTCCGATCCGCAACAGCCCCACGGGCCATCCGCCCAGTCTGGAAAGGAATGAGGATGACCTGGCACAACCTAGGCCATCCGATTCCCCCAGAGGCACAGGAGCCCCATGATCAGCCATGTCAGCTCCAAATACCACCTAGGGCTTTGCCACGTCAGCCCTATACCACTCTTTTCACTGCCACGTCCTCCCTAAACCCCCTGGGCCTCCTGCCACGTCAGGCCCATGGGCTTTCGGGTTCAGACCCGGCCCCCAAACGGATCCAAACCCGGTTGGAATTCCCTATAAATACCAGACCCTCACCCACCTTTTCAGGTAATCAATCTTTGCCACTTAAATTCCCCTAGTTACTGCTACTCTCTCACAGAGACTGACTAGATCGTCGGAGGGTCCGCCACCGGGATAAACCCCGGTGTTTCAGGACCGTCTGCAGGTACTCGAGGCGAGGCCATCCGAGCCGATCCTCCAGCGCTGAAGCGAGCCCCTTGCTCACCGTCCGGTACCGTACTCTTCTCTCATTACAAATTGAGTCCGAACTCACACCTAGTGCATCCACACTGCGACAAAAAACAAACCGCATCACCTGTGATGGCTAATCTTCCTGTAGATGCTTTGAGATCAGTGTAGGGATCGTACGATTCTGATCTGCTATGATATTTACCATCATCATAAGCCCCCCACTCCCGGAAGGCAGTTTTCTTGGCTTTCGAAAAGTAGTACGTCTTATTTTTAGAATCTGGTGTATAATCTTAGAAGTCGGAGTGTTCGGAGATACTTGAAAGTGATGTGTGGCTTTTGAAGGCAGTGAGTGTTTTCCTGGATTTTTTTCATATTTCTTCAGATTTTTCCGAATTTTTAGAAATTTTCCTGGAATTTTTCCATAATTCTTCGGATTTCTCCAAATTTTCTGAAATTTTTTACAATTTCAAAATCACTTTTTCGAATTTCATAATTAATAAATTCAATTTTAATTATTTTTTCAGATTTTAAATAAATTTCAAAATTAAATAATTATTTTTGAATTTTTTAATTAATTTTTCAAATTTTAAAAGATTTTTAATTGTTTTTCTGATTAACCGAGACATGGCTCGCGTTTTAAAGTGATCTGAGATGCCCAACGCCGCCTGGCTCGCGCGTTGAGGAGATCTGACAGTGGAAAGATTTTGATCAAGGGCTGAAAAATTCCACAGCATTGATCGAGGTTGAGCGCTGATTTCTTGGAGATCCGATGGCGGTAGGTTGTCTTCATCCACCCTTCAGCTCGGCGAACCAACTCGTCCAGCTATCATCCCTGTCGTCAATTCTTGGGGATATCGTCGAGATGTCCTGCCCTTCACCGACCTATCGGAGTGTTGGGCTAGCTCCGTTTGGTCGAGATGTGGGGGCGTTGATCTCGCCGAGGTCGAGCTACGGCGAGTTGCAGCGTTCCATGGAGCTTCTCGCAGTTCTTGGTTGAGGTCGATGGTAGCTCTGCCACCGTGCTATGGTGATAGCTCTCTGTGGTCGAGCTATGGAGAGTATCATATCGCCGAGCTATAGAACTCCATGAATCTTTGGGTTGAGCTCGGTTTTCGGTTGAGAGATTGAGCTCGAAGCTCTTCATCGAATCGTTGCAGTTGTAGTTGAGGTTTTGCCGTGCAGAGGAGCTCGAGCTCTCGCCGAGTTATGAAGCTCTCTCGCCAAGCTATAGCCGTTTTTGGGTTTCGCCGAGCTATGGGTTGTTGAGGCTCTCGCCGAACTATGGTAGCTTCGACTTTGCCGAGCTATGAGCTCTGTACTCCGCCGAGCTATGGCATTTCGCCGAGCTATAGGTCGTTGTGGCTTCGCCGAGTTATGGAGCTCGAGCTCTCGCCGAGCTATCCCCATTTTGCCGAGCTATGGCCTTCAAAGAGTTAGTCGAGCTCTGGCTTTCGACTATGTCTCCGACGAAGTGGCCTTGAGATGGCAGAGTTTGGCGTCGGAGCATTTTGGAGGTAGCGAGAGCGTCGAGGTCGGCGTTGCGAAGGAGGAGAAGGGCGAGCTCTGTTCTTGGGTTCTTGACGGAGAGGTGAAAAGTTTTGGCGGGAGAGTTTCGAAGAAGGAGAACAGGGAGGAGAAGTGGAGCGGGTTGGTTTCAGGTCTGGATCCGACCCGTTAAGCCCCATCTTTGATTCTTTGAGTTCTTCTTGCGGGTTTGGTGTATCGGGTTTGGATCCGACCCGTTTGTGCCCCTTTGCTCTCACCTGATTTTTGTACGGGTTTTGGGTCGTGGATCCGACCCGATCCAATGGCTTTAGCACTCATGCTCATGAAAACAGTGAGTGTTTTTGCATTTGCTTTTGGCATTTTTGCAACTCTTAGAACTTTTAGAAGATTTTTGGAGCATTTTTTAGCTTGGGTGTGCATATATATATATATATATATATATATATATATATATATATATATATATATATATATATATATATATATATATTGTTGTGTATATGCAACAACACATATGTATATATATAATTACTTATATGTGTATACCTAGCTTTATATGCCATCACCGTCGATTGGTGGATCTTGTATGTATATAAATAGCTGTGCTAGGAGAGCTGTTACAGACTTGCCGTTTGATCCCGACAAGTTGTTGTGGCATATCCGGGACAGAGTTGAACATTTTGAGCTTGCCGTTTGTGCCCGGCAAGCGTGTAGAGAACTCTGTGACGGAGTTGAATGTTGAGCTTGCCGTTTGATTCCAACAAGTTCGTAAAGACAACTCTTTGACCGCGT
Organism: Hemerocallis citrina; assembly: GCA_017893485.1. Taxonomy (NCBI): domain Eukaryota; kingdom Viridiplantae; phylum Streptophyta; class Magnoliopsida; order Asparagales; family Asphodelaceae; genus Hemerocallis; species Hemerocallis citrina. The sequence continues at coordinate 148,567,051 of CM030368.1, read as the reverse complement.
TGACGTAGAAACTGCCGTTTGACCCTGGTGAGTTTAGAGACAACTCTGAAATAGAGTTGATGTAGAAACTGCCGTTTGATCCTGGTGAGTTTGTAGGGGCAACTCATGGCTCAGTTAGCGTAGAGCTCGCTATTTGATCCTAGCGAGTGTGGAGAGACAATTCTGTGGTAGAATCGATGTAAAAATCGTCGTTTGGTCCCGGTAAGTTTAGAGACAACTCTGAGAAAGAGTTGATGTAGAAATTTCTGTTTGATCCCGACGAGTTTATGAAGAAAGCTCTATGACAGAATTGAGCGTTGAACTTGTTGTTTGGTCCAACACGATTGTAGAGACAACTCTTCGAGTGAGTTGGGGTTGAGACTGCCGTTTGATCTCGGCTAGTTTAGAGACAACTCTGAGATAGAGCTGTTGCAGAAACTGCTGATTGACTCCGACGAATTTAGAAACAACTCTGAGATAGAGTTGGTGCAGAAACTGCCGTTTGGCCCCGGCAAGTTTGTAGAGGAAACTCCATGATGGAGTTGTGTGTTGGACTTGTTGTTTGTTCCCAACAAGCTTAGAGAGGGCTCTATGATGGAGTTGGATGTTTGAGCTTGCCGTTTGCGCCTGGCAAGTTTAGAGAGACAACTCTTTGACTGAGTTGGCGTAGATATTGGTATTTGATCCTGGCAAGGTTGGAGAGAACTTTGAGATAGAGTTGATGTAGAGACTGCTGTTTGATCTCGATGAGTTCAGAGAGAACTCTATGACAGAGTTGGATGTCGCACTTGCTGTTTGTGCCCAGCAAGCATGTAGAGACAACTCTTTGATTGAGTTGGTCCAGAAACTGTCGTTTGACCTCGGTGAGTTTGTAGGGAGAGCTATGAGATGAACTTGAGCTTGAACTTGTTGTTTGGCCCCAGCGAGTCATTGATGGAGCTCATGCGGAGGGCAGAGCGTTGAACTCGTTGCTTGGAGCCAACAAGTTGTTAAGTAAAGCTTGAGCGAGGACCAAAGTAGTGGACTTGTTGTTTGGAGCCAACGAGCTGTTGACGGTGCTCGAGTGGCAATCAGAGCGTAGAACTCGTTGTTTGGAGCCAACGAGCTATTGACAGAGCTCAAGTCGGAATTTGAGTGTAGAACTCGTTGTTTGGAGCCAATGAGCTATTTGGTAGAACTTGAGTGAAGACCAAGGCATTGAACTCGTTTTTTGGAGCCAACGAGTTGTTGATGGAGCTCAAGCGGTGGGCAGAGCAAAGAACTCATTGTTTAGGACCAACGAGTTGTGGATGGAGCTCAAGCGGTGAGCGGAGCTTGACCTCGTTGTTTGAGACCAACGAGTTATTGACGAAGCTCAAGCGATTAGCAGAACATTAAACCCGTTGTTTGGTGCTAACGAGTTATTTGGCGGAGCTTGAGCAAAGACCAAGGCATTGAACTCGTTGTTTGGAGCCAACAAGTTGTTGATGGAGCTCGAGCGAAGAGTAGAACAATGAACTCGTTGTTTGGAGCCAACGAGCTATTTGGTGGAGCTTGAGCAAAGACTAGGGCATTGAACTCATTGCTTGGGACCAACGAGTTATTGACGAAGCCTGAGCGCAGAGCAAGGTGTCGAACTCGTTGTTTGGGACCAACGAGATGTTGACGGAGCTCAAGCAGAGTGCGAAAGGCAGAGTGTTGAACTCGTTGTTCGAAGGCGACAAGTATGGGCACAACTCATGCAGCGAGTAGAGCATAGAACTCGTCACTTAGAGCCAACAAGTAGCTTGACAAAGTTGAAGTGGTGTGATGAACATCGAACTCGTTGTTTGGAGCCAACGAGTTGTTAACAGAGCCTCAATGAAGACCAAGGTCTCGAACTCGTTCTGTAAAGCCGGCGAGTAGCTTGACGGAGTTGAAGCAGTGTGCTGAACGTTGAACTCGTTGTTTGGAACCAATGAGTTGTTGACCGAGCCTGAACGAAGGCCAAGGTGTTGATCCAAGGCGTTGAACTCATTGTTTGGAACCAACGAGTTATTGAGCATAGTGTTGAACTCGTTGTTAGGAATCAACGAGTTATTTGGTGGAGCTTGGGTGAAGACCAAGGTATTGAACTCGTTGTTCGGGGCCAACGAGTTGTTGATGTAGCCTGAGAGAAGATCGAGGCGTTGAACTCGTTGTCTGGAGCCAACAAGTTATTGATGAAGCCTGAGCATAGAGCAAGGCGTTGAACTCGTTGTCTGGAATCAACGAGCTGTTGATGGAGCTCAAGCGGTAAGCGGAGCATTGGACCTGTTGCCCACTGTTGACGAATAGTTGACTGGAGGAACCCAGGTGGCATGCATAGCGCCGAACTCATTGTTAGAGCAAATGAATTGTGGGTATTCTGAATCTTCTTTGTAATGCCCCTGCCCCTAGCTTAGGTAATTTGTACAATTTAGAAAACAAATTAGATACTATATAGTACAACTGTCCACCATAGGCTGCTTCTCAAAAGGTGGTTAACCAAATTGGTGACTCTTGATCATAGGCAATTGTATATATATATTATTTTATTAATGTTGATTTCCAATATGGGACTAATCCCATACTTTTTCTCCTGTTCTCTCTCCGAGAGAAGCACACACAGCAGTGGGCCCCAGCTCCCAAATGCCACGTCATCTCATGACGTTAACACACTATGAGCAACACCATGTACTTGCTGTTTACAACCTCGTGCGCCCCCTATACCATTTCATGATATTTACGAAATCATGCCATCCATGCACATTTTTATCAAACAGCCACCTTTTTAACTTTTTTCAAAGTATAAGTATATATATATATATATATATATATATATATATATATATATATTATAGTTATTTTTAAATTACGGGTATTACACCCCCCCTCCTTTAGAAATCAGCGTCCTCGCTGAGCACGGGGATGCACAATCTAGTGCAGGATCTTCTTTCTAGCTGATGTGGAGTGGAGTACCCCGATTCTGCTAGCTGCACCTATCCCGATTCTGTGGGTTGTCCATTATTTCAGGCCGCAATCTCGCTCCCTCTCATGCATACCTATACATCTGCTAGCTCCATCTCAGGCATATATCTCACCCACTCTTACCCACACTCAGTGTCGAAAGTCGGTTCTGATACCATCTGTAACGCCCCGAATTCCAAATAAAACTGAATTCGAGATTTCACAGGATCTTTACACTTCACTTCGTACAATTTTACAAGGAAATTTAAACTTTTCATCATACATCAGAGTTCTTTACAATTGTTTACACAGCGGAAGATAAAAAGAAGTACAACAACAAAAATAATATACAACTTGCAACATCTTTAACTTGTAATTAATCAACAGCATCATAACGACTTTACTTCATCATGAAAGAAATCCAATTCCTGCATAATAAGCTGTGGGCACGTCAGTTACTTACAACTGATGAAAATATTATACTCGGACATCCTCTCTATACCGTACATACAACGATCTCATTACTTTAACAAACCACAATTTGAATGCAAATAAAGTGTTAAATGTGACTACACTAAACATGTAAGTGTATGCGATGCCTTAATGCCTAATGCAGATATTTTACACTAAGATGACACTAATGCATACTTGTTCGGATTCTGTGCATTCCATACTACATAGGTCCGAGGGCAAGCACCTACGTACTCCACAATAAAGGGTTCGACCCCTCGCCATGACAAACTACCCAGAAATAAAACAAAGTTGAGACGTTCCACGAGTATGGATCCCAGTCCCGGAGAACCTCCATAGAAAATCCACTGCCCAACTGTTATACAGACTCCTCGTGTGCGAACCTTCCGCAAGTGCCCCTCTAGCCCCGGTATACGTATATACATCAGAGTACGACAAACTATCTGCCCGACTATGCATAGTCCTGGATTTAAAATAAAAGCTCGTCTCCCACGAGGCTACTACAGTCCCGGAGTACACCGCCCGACTGGGTCTATAGTCCCAGCGAACCGCCGCAGCAAATTCACCATCCGACTATATAAAGTGCCCCACTTACGTTTGCCTAGGTTTTACTACATCTTCTCTTAGTGTCTAGTTCTTAAGTTCAAGACATGAATAAATTATCATACCTAGAGTTAGTTTTTACCCCCTACCGGACTTAATCACAAATACCGAGATAGCTCCATAGCAAATCTCAAAAAATAACTCAATTCTTTTTATTTCAACAATACCGGTACCCGAGGTCTTACTAACTCTAAATCACAACCTTTCATGTACAAGAATCCATGGGTACTCATACCCTTCAATAATCATGTCTTAACTCAAAGTATTCATATCTTCAACTCATTCACAAAGTGATCAATGTCTTATCTTGACACTATTCATGATTCATTTATTCATTCATAATCATTAGAAGCAATAATTCTTTTCAATAACATAAATTCATCACTTGAAATCTTATTAGCGATTTAAGCTCAAATAGATCTCAACCCACATCAAATATTTCTTAAATCAAATAAGTGTATAATCTCATCAAGAGAAATCAATTCACATGATTATTACTTTAAGTCTCATTAGCAAATTAAGTTCATATAAAAAAGTTTCACATCAAGTATTCTTAGTCAACCAAAATAATTAATAAATCTCACTTTGGAGAAAAGTCAATTGCATTTCCAAAATCTAAATCTTCTTATACTCAAGGTCATACTCTTGAATAAATTTCAATTTTATCGACTCATACATTTCACTTTTTAATTATGCTCTTTTCACACTTCCAAATACTCTCAAAATAATCAATGAGGCATTCATAAAAATATATGCAAGATTTTTAGGGTTAAGTTAGAGCCTTCAATACTCAAAAAAGTGGTTTAGATTTAAGTCAGAGACTTCAACTCCAAAAATATATGGTCTAGTAAAGAGACTTCCACTCCAAAATAAAATATGATTTGGTAGAATTCAACTCAAAAATATGGTTTAGTAATTAATCAGGGACCTCACCCAAAAAATATGGTTTAATAATTAATCAGAGACCCTCCACAGAGATCGAACCCAGGCTAGCAAGGAGACAGCCCAATGCCAAGCCACAGGGCCAAGCGCGCCCACGGGTGGAAAAGCTCCATGGGTTTTAAATACCCAGACTCTACCTAATACCCTCTGTTTAAAATTTCTCTTTTCTGAAAAACCAATTCAAGCCACCAAATGTCGAACCCACGCATTCTAAAAATTATTCGAGAACAGTATACTGAACTCTAGGGCGACAATAAGTTTTTACAAATGAAAATTTCTACCGTGTGAAGAGTAACTCAATTTTTGCTATAATTTGTGAAATGTCAATTTTACTTCACTATATATATTTTTTTCTATGTCCATTAGCAATATAAGAATTTTTCTCATGGTAAATTAAATTCATATTTTATAAAAATATCTACTCTTCTAAAGTGACACAAATGAACATTTCACATGCTAAATGACGGAAATTCCAAACTTTAATTTCTCAAATATAATTTTAAATCAACATGCAATTCACTCAAAATTTTAGAGTTTCTCTATCACACACATCACATATCATGAGAGCAAACTAACAATTCTTTATTAGCAATTTAAATTTTGGAGTATCTACACATGCAACTACTTAATAAATTAGAAAGTATAAAGGATCACCCACCTAAGAAATGTTGATTTCTTGCAATTTGCACATAGAGTGAGAGCTCCTAGAAACTCTGCTTCTCCTCCTCGAAATCCGTGCGCAAGAAAAATCTCCCCATCTCCATTCGGCCAAGCAACAACAAGAGCCCAACTTCATCTCGGCGACCAAGGCCAAACAGCATCACTTGCATCTTCATGTGCATATACTACATATACTACATATATATATATATATATATATATATATATATATAGGGTAAAAGGGATTTGAGCAACTTGCTCATTTAGTAAATGAGCAAGTGATGAGGTGGCATGCATGTGATTGGGAAATCCTAAAAGTGGTTAGATACTCAATGTATCACATGCATGCCACCTCATCACTTGCTCATTTACTAAATGAGCAAGTTGCTCATATCCCTTTTACCCATATATATATATATATATATATATATATATATATATATATATATATATATATATATAGTAGAGTACTAATATGTAGAAATGTAGCACAGTGGACTTTGATGGGGGTTTGTTGCTTTCGGCAGAGCCAGAGAAAGACAAGAAGGAAAGAAGGGAAGGAGGAAATGAATGAGTAAGTATATATGTACATATATTTTGAATGGTTGAGTGATGGAGAAGCAATGAAGTGTAAGGTGTGGTGGGATTGCTGGATGTGATGGCTTACGTGTAGTACACCGTATTTTTAAATATAATTTTAAAGATTTATAAATGAATTAAAATGGTTTTCTGGAGATTAAATAAATATTTTTCTAAAGATTTATCTTTTCGCACGTGCAAATATTTTTTTGGGAAGTTCAAATGACAAAATTATTTTGTAGAAAATTATTATTTATTAATTGGGATTTATTTGTAAATTTTCTGGATTTTTCTGATATTTATTGGACATATTTGCAAATATTACAAAAAAGAAGGGTCTTTTTGCAAAATTGTCATTTTGAGGGATGAAAGTGCAAAATTGTTTTCTTGGACTTTTTAATCAGTGCTGGCTGGAAATGAATGGTTTATTTTGTTTTTAAATCTCAATTAAATTGGTTATATCAAGTTTCCAAGTATAGGGATCTATTTATGTAAAGTTATATTTTAAAAGAGATTATTTTGCAAATGTGTTCAAAACCCTAATTCTTCTAATTCCGGACTATTTAAAAGGTGGAGTGCAGCCGTCTTTCCCTGCACAACACAAGGGTTTTATTATTTTTTGGAGATTTAAAGAGGGGATCTTGGATTTCGCAAAAGAAAGGCTTTCTTATCAGATTTCTTCATTTGAGGTGAGTGACTTGTTTTGTTTTTTCATTTTATTTTGTGAATGTTGTATGTGAGTGATGTAAATTTTTTTGTTGTTTTGTTTTATGTATGTGGTATGTGGTGTTTCATCTATTAGAAAGCATGCTAGGATTTGTTATGAATATGTATGTTGGATGGATGATAAAAATTGGATCTTTGAGAAGAACCCTAGTTATTGTGAGTAGAGTTGCATATGGATGATTTTAGATTGTTGGAGAACCTAATATATATTGTGAGTAGGCTAATAATGTTGGATTATTGCTGACTTGATTGAGTATGATGAATGTTATGCATTAATTAATTAAAGATGAGATTTTTGGACTATTGGTGAGTTGGATGAATGCAACTTGGCCATGTTGATGATAAATTTATTTTGGTTAATGATTCAACTATTGAGAATAGTTGAGATTTAGTTTTGAGGAATCTTAAGAATGAATAATGGATTAAAAGACCATGTTTGAGGATTTGAGTTGTGATGACTAAAATTGGGAATTGATACATTTTTTTGATTAAATTAGGGGATTTGTGGTTTTGTGAAAGATTTCATTTGAATTTGGATTTACTCAAATTCTAAGTTTGATATTTGAATATTTTGTTATTTTAGTTTATGGATTGGTGAAGTTTTCTTTGGTGCACGAACATGCACGAACGTTTTCATGAATATAGTATTTTTGTTGTTTTAGAAGAAATAGAGTTTTATGTGTTTCGAAGGATTTGATTATATCTCAACTTATTTTGGTATTGATATGTTTGGAATATAAAACAAAGTTATTTTGATGTATGATTTATTCTTAAAAACTCTAATTTGATATATGCACACGTTCCTGTTTTTATTTTGAATAAGTTCATCAAAAGGTTATTTTATCAATTCAAGTGGTTTTTGATTGGTTTTTATGGATCCTGGTATGTCTGATAAGTTGTATTTGATCATATCAGAAATATACCTTTTATAGATTTCTTTTTTGTAAGGTAAACCTTCGTATCGGTCGAATTATGTACAACCCAAATTGCAGTCTGTAGGTGAGGCAGTCGACTGGTAGGTTTCGGCAGTCGACCGTCGCTACCTGGCGGCTGTGTTTTTCTCGTTTTCTTGAAATCTCGTGCGGAACAGTCGACTGAACCATTTCTCCAGTCGACTGTTTCTGCTCTGTTTTGATATTTTCTTGAGGTATTGGATTTTCGCTCTGGACAGTCGACTAGTGTCTTTTACAATCGACCGTTAATACTTAGAATTTATTTTCTTAAAAATGTTGGTTTTTTCGCTCTGGACAGTCGACTGGTGTCTTTTACAGTCGGCCTTCAATACTTAGAATTTATTGTCTTAAAGATGTTGGTTTTCCGCTCTGGACAGTCGACTGATGACCTTTTTACAGTCGACTGATACTGATGCTTTCTTGAGTTTTCCAGATGTTCTTTAAATGGTTGATTCTTTAAATATTTTTGGATCTATAACTTACTATTATAAATATTATTATTTCTACAGAACATATGTTTTCAAGATATTTTATTGTTGGATTTGGATTCTAAAATTTTATAAAGAATTGGATTTTGTTTATCGGAGAGGTTTGTCCCTTTGATCGTTTGACGATGGATTAGTGAGTTTTGGTCTTGTTGAGATCTCTAAGAGTTGAGTGGGAGTCCTGGAACCGGCAGTTAAGATTTATTGAGTTAGACCTGGGTTGTCTTGGTTTAGTTGTTGTTGAGTATTTAAGTCCGGCAGGATACACTAACTCTAGAGATGAGGATTTTTGGTGGTTTAATAATAATCAACTTAATGACAGGCACTAGTGGGGATGTGATGGAACTTGGGAAATGTAAGTATAGGCTCATGGTTTTGTTAGTCCAACGGATGCGTTCTAGGACTGTTTGTTGTTATGTCTCGAGAGGACATTTGTGTGTTCGCGTGTCGAGGGTCTGCAGGCCTATTCACGGAGCATGCAGGGTGCATTCGCGTGTCGAGGGTCGGCAGGCCTATTCACGGAATGTATCTAGTGTATCTGCACGTCGAGGGCCTTGCAAGCCTATTCGTGGGGTACACGGGTTTGGGAGATAATTCTTTGGTTGTTTTGAGCTATCTTACATGATGCTTGCGTGTCGAGGGCTGTGGTGCCTATTCGCGAAGTATTCTGGATCTTGTTTTCCATCACCGTAGTAGGATTAGTTGCATAACGAGGGGTTATCCCTATAAAGTGGAGATCGTTAAGGGCTTGCACCAGACCTATGTACTATGGATGCATAGAATCGGACAAGTATGCATTAAAGAGTCAGCATATAGAGCTTGTGTTTTCTTGACTTGGTTTTATGCTTGTATTTTCCTGTTTTTCCTACACTTGACACTTAGTCTAGAATTACTTGACATTTTCATGAATTACTATTTCTTGATGTTTTCGTGCTTTACTTATTTGTTATTTCTCAATTCATTTATTCTTGCTGTTAATACATGTTGTTGATGACTCGGTGTTTTCTGATTAATTATGTTGCTTGTTGCTTGTTTTTATGTCACTCACACTTTTATGGCTGACCCCTTTAGTTTTGGGGGTTAGGGATCATCTATAGCCTCATGTTTTACAGGTTGTTGTTGCGTAGAGCTTGGGGTTTGGATATTTGAGATAAATTGATGTAATAGAGCTTTTGTGTAAATTTTGTAAAGAAGTGTTGTAAAAAGAAAGTTTGTAATTCAAGGTATTTTGTATTCCGTTGTGTGTGTAAAGATTGTTGTAATAAAAGTTGAAATAAAAATTATCTGTGTTTTTGGACTGTATTTAATATTATATTGAAGTTGATGCTGGGAATTGTGCCACGTATTTTCTAAGATATTATATTAGAAATTCGGGGCGCTACATTACGGCAGACATCAAAGAAAGGAAAGGGATGAGGGAAATGTGAAGGGGTTTTAGAGGCATTATATAAGGGGATTAGGGGGTGGGTATATTAACTACCCATTAAATCAAACCCACTAACTCCACCTCTCCATCTCCCTAACCCCCAATCTGGCCTCTCACCTCCCAAACCGGCCAAAATGATTTTTGGAGTGCACACACGTGCACTGTAGTGCACAGGTGCACGCTCCACAAATTAATTATTTCTAAAAACATAAATTATATATATACATAATATGTACGTAAAGATTATTTTAATTAAAAATTATAATTTTTCATGCACAAATAAAATAAATACACACACTCCAAAAATTTATTTTGAAAATGAATACGCCCAAATACGTTTACCGAAAACACGTGCGTCGCACGTAAAATATCAAAAATGCGAAATCGACTTTATCAACGGAAAATTATTAAAATATAATAAAAAACAACATAAGAAAAATATATTTATTAATTTTATATATTTCATGACGTAATTGTTACGTACGTAGAAAACACGTGCATTACACGTACAAAATCATTTTAATCAAAATAGGGAAAAATAAATTTTTGTCTATAAAACGAATTCGAATGCATAAAATAAATAATTGAGACACAGAAATATCACACGTAGCAGTGGAAGAATACGAAATCGATACGTACATCGAAAATACATAAAAATCGCGTAAAAATACAGAGATTGGAATATTATATTTTTTTAAACTCAAAATAGGGTAAAATCAATACGGGAAATGAATAAATAGTCGGTAATCAAAATACGTAGTGAAAAGACGTTACAAAATACACGTGCATAACACACGAGGGAAAAATTGTCATTTTCAATTTTGCGGGGTGTTACATTCTTAGTGTGGAAGTGAAGTCACTTGTGTTTATTCAGCATTGAGATGATTCCATTATTCTCTTTACTGACAAGTAGTTGCGTGCATCGAATGAGGTTCCACAGGACACTGAGCCTGCTCTCCTTCGTGATACGGTGTGCTTGACGGAGTTGAAACTCTTCCGTTTGCACGGCGCTTTAAGCGAGAGGGAGTTGGAGCTAGCTCAGGTGAAGGTGGTCGGATAAACCTGGAGTTTGCTCGTTTAAGGAAGACTTGTCTTGATTATCATTATCAAGAGTTGAGGCGGCCCTATGGAGCTGTTAGCTGGTAGGAGGCCGGCGAGGAGGTTTGTTTCTCTTAGGTAAAGCATTTCTCCAGTGTGTATAGCTGGAAGAACAGCTTACATGACAGTTTGTTGTACAGTGTTCGCAGGACTTTGGTAGTGATTCCTAGACATGAAACATGGACGCATTGTAACTTTTTGTTGTAATGGGACTTGTAGTTTGTGGAATAAGAAGTCTTCTACATGCCGGTGTCTTGTCCTGTGATACATCATTTTGGAGTTTGGCTAGTCGTATGAGCTGCTCTTGGGGAGAGTCAGACTCTGGACTGGCCGTTTTGCATTTGTAGACGTCTGTAGTGTCAATGGATCTGAACATATGAGTTTGTGGTAGATCTGTGATTTGAAGAATTCCTTTCATATGCTTGATCCTTGCTGTTATGGTTGATGTGCCATCGACGGGTTCTTTGTCGCTAAATAACAGGACCTCAAGTCTATTGTGTATATCTTAAAGAGCTGTCGATAGTGTATGACGGAGTTTAGCATTTCTCTGTCTTGAACCCAGCTAGTTGTAAGGACAACTCAAAAGGAGAGTTATTTTCCAAACTTGTTGTATGGGACCTCTGACAGATTGTGGGAGTCGCATCGAATGAAGAGTTGAACTCCCAAGTGTTGCTTTTACAAGTGTTGCTAGAGTAACATCGATCCATGATTTTGGACCTCTTAATCTGTTGTTGAAGAAATTTAACTAGTTGCAGGAACAGCTTAAATGGCGAGTTGAACTCTGAACGTGTGTCATTACAAGTTGCGAGAGTAACTTAGAACCATGGGTATGGATTCCGAACTTGTTAGTTTGAGTATTAACAGGTTGCAGGAGCAGATCGAATGGCAAAGCGCACTCTGAACTTGCTTCTTTGCAAATTGACAGAGTCTCTTTTGAACCATGTGTATGGACTCTGAACCGGTCGTCGAGGCGCTAACGGATTGCAGGAGCAGATCGAATGTCAAAGTGCACTATGAACCTGCGTTATTGCAAATTGTTAGAGTCTCTGTCGAACCATGGGTATGGACTTTGAATCCGTCTTATGGGAAGACTTGTAACGAGTGTTTGGTGCTGCTTAAATGTATAAGTGTGGCACTCAACTTGTTGTATAAGTCTCCAAGAAAGTTCAACTAGTCGCAGGAACAGATCGATCGGTGAGTTGTGTTCTAAACGTGCATGATTGCACGTTGCATACGTCCCGAGTCATGGTTCTGGATTCCGAACTTGCATTGAGGAAAGCTTGTATCGAGTGTTTAGCGCCGCTCTAAGTGTAAGTTGGGTGTTTAGCTCATTGTTTGCTTTGATGAATTAATAGGTTGGAGGAGCAGATCGAATGGCGAAGCACTCTGAACTTGTTTCATTGTAAATTGCAGGAGTAACTTCGAACCATGGGTGTGGACTCCGGGCCCATCCTGTAGGAAGCTTTTAAAGAGTTTTTGGTGTCGTTTTTGTGTACAAGTTTGGCACTCAACTCATTGTATGCATCCGTAGAGTTGTACAATAGCTTTGCAAAAGTTCGTACTATATTTTATTGGAAAATAAAACTATGCGGCTGCTCTAGTGACTGGCCGTTATTACAAATTAAGAAAATTTGCTATTGCTATTGTTGTTAAGAGAGGACATTTCAGATCTCCTCGTTGTTAGGAGAGCGCGTTTCAGACACTCTCGTTGTTAGGAGAGCGCATTTCAGACACTCTCATCGTATTTCATAAGGTGTCTACTTTTCCAAGTCCCTGCTGATATCTCATTGCCCCCCGAGTCTTCAGGTTGATGAGCTGTTTAGACGAATTACTTGGTAGACCTTGCCTGGACTTGCCTATTTTGGAGGGAGCCCCCCATTGTAGCGGTGTAGAATGCTTGTGATGCATGTCAACTTCCTACAGCTTGGCCTATGCCAGCTGTTGTTGGGAGCTTCATTTTCATGTGAAATACGAAGGCAACTGCATGGAATGCCGCTAGGCCAGGACGGCCCAATATAGCATTGTATGCAGCTTTGACATCGACTACCAGAGAGTCCAGTGCTTCCATTCGAGTAGCAGGGGCTTTCCTTGCTGTTGCATCCATAGTAACGACGCCCTCCCCTTGAACGGGGACATCAGAGAATCCGTGAAGTATGTAACTGGCTGGTTTGAGTCGGTCTCGGGAGAGCTTGAGAGTCTCGAATGTGGCCATGAAGAGGATGTTTACTGAGCTGCCATTATCCACCAGGATGTAGCGCACCTCATGATTTTCTATGCAAAGGCTTATGACCAATGTGTCGCAATGAGGTGTTCGGACGCCTTCCAAGTCCTTGTCAGAGAAAAATAGCGGAATCCCGGTGCGTTTGGCAGGCAAAATGTTATTTACGGAGTTGACTTTCTTGATGAAAGGTTTGCGGGAGGAGTTGGAATCTCCCCCCATCGGGCCTCCATGAATGGATTGAAGGACGACCACGTGTTCAGAGTCTTGCGACTGGGATGGCCTCTGCTGAAGCTTATTAGCCCCCCAGGATGAAGGGTTTTCGGCATCGTTATCGTTCTGAATGAAGTTGGAGAGATAGCCCCTGCGGATTAGGGCTTTAAGTTCTTCTTTAAGGGTTCGACAGTTGTTTAGTAGTGTTTCCATGATCTCTGTGAAATATGCACCACTTATTTTTGTCTCTTCTTCTGCTAGACGTTGACATCGTGGGGAGAGGGCGGATTGTTCCGTCCTTCTCCACTTCCAAGAGGATGGCTGACACGCTTGCATTGAGAGGAGTGAATTTTTCGAAGCGTGACGCTAGAGTTGGACGGTGTAAACTTGCACCATTTTTCTGAAACTTCCTGAGTTCTTCCTCGCTTGTGTTCTTCTGTTTGTTCCCGGAAGATGAATCATTCTTGCCTTGAGGATAGAGAGCTTCCTAGACCCTGATATACTTGTCACTCTTTTCCAGGAGCTTAGTGAAACTTTTGGGTGGTTTTTGGCAAGGGAGGCTTTCAGGTCTTTGTTAGTGATGCTGTGGCGAAAAGCTGCGGTTGCAACTGAAGTGTTCATGGTGAAAATTAACCTTGCTTCAGTTGTAAAACGTTTGACGAAATCCTTTAGCAGTTTTCCATCTTTTTTGCTTCAGATCTAGTAGTGAGACACTGGTCTTTTCAGCTCTCTGGCTAGTAACGAAGTGTGCGATGAAGAGTTTTTCGAGCTGATAGAAGGAAAATATGGATTCAGGTGTCAGACGTGACTACCATTCCCTTGTTGATCCTTTCAGTGTTGCGGGAAATGTCTAACACATGAGTGCATCGATGGCGTTATAGACCATCATGAGTGTTTAAAGCTTTCTATGTGGTTTGTTGGGTCTAATTCCCCGTTGTAGGATTCAAATTTAGGAGCCCTGAAGTTCCTTAGGACGGGTGCATCAAGAATAGCTCCGCTGAAAGGAGGTCAGCTAGGGCGGTAGGCCCTATTGGAGCAGTTTCTCTCATTCTACATATGTTCTAGGCGATCTTGTACTTCTTGGATGCGGCGAAGGACTTGGTCGTCCTCCTTTTGGGATCCAGTTGAAGCATTATGGACTGAGATGCAGTCGCACTGAGGATGTTGTTCCGGATGGTTTTGTCAGGAGCCCCCCGGTGCCTCTCCGTTGGAAGGAGCGTGATTAGGCTGTCGGGGTGACTGTTGAAGAGGAATCTGATCTTTCATAGGAGGAGCTGGTTGACGAAGAGAGGTAGTGCGAAGGCTGGAGGCCGCCCCTTTACCTCTAAGTCTTTGTGGCATGGCGATAAGTTTTACTTGTATAGTTTCCCACATACGGCGCCAATCTGTTGCTGCTTATTTCGGTGTGGGGCAAATAGATAGTGAGTTAATAATTGATGGAAACTACTAAAAGAAAGAGAGAGAGAGAGAGGGAAATGCACCATTAAAAGAGATTAGAGCTCCTGAGATTGAATCTGGATCGTTGATTGACCTCCTGTGATCTGAATTCAACGGTTGCTGATGCGGCCGATGGACCTGCAAAAAGCCTGAAACGCTGGGGGGTGGCCCCCGGCGACAGACCCTCCGACGCTCAAGTCAGAACCAGAAAGAGAGAGATAGTAAGAGAGTGAAAATTGGTGAATTGTTGATTACCTGGTGACTGAAGAGGGTGAGGGATATTTATAGGCCTGAGAGACATTCAAGAGATCGAATCATGTCCATTGGATCTTTCATGTCTCTCCCCCTCAAGAGATAAGATATCCTTGTTAGGCGATAAAAGATTTGAATCCTAGCCAGCATGAGCTGGGTGTCTCTCTTAGTGGGCCTAGTCTATCACTTTTTATAGGCTAGGGAGAAGCCCATGTCTCAGAGTGGATCCAGGCCTGTAAAATAGGCTTGTGACGGCTAATCTGCCTGTAGATGCTTTGAGATCGGTGCAGGGATCGTACGGCTCTGATCTGCTGTGAATTTTACCATCATCAGTTTACGGTCCAGAATTGATTATTAAAATCTTTCCTTTAAGGAAACATGATGGATGAAAAGACCTCCAATGTGTTAGCTATTAGAATTCTCAAAAGATGTTTACAGGAGGGCCAAAATTGGTATTCATAGATGTAACACCCCGTACTTAAGAGTGTCTATATATAATATTATATTGGGTAAATATAATAACAATAATAATAATATATATTATAATAATAATAATAATAATAATAATAATAATAATAATATATATATATATATATGAATAATATTATATTGGGTAAATATTATTATAATAATAATAATAATAATAATAATAATAAATATTATATTGGGTAAATATAATAATAATAATAATAATAATAATAAATATTATATATATATATATATATATATATATATATATATATATATATATATATATATATATATATATATAAAGAAAGAGAGAGAGAGAGAGAGAGAGAGAAAGAGGGAAATACTCAGTTGAAAATACAAATGTCTGTGAAAACGTGGAAAACCACCTAGGCCGTTGTTGGAAACAACGGCTTTCATGTTTTCCACAATATTTGCATTTTCAATGGAGCATTTCCCATATAGAGAGGGAAAGCAATAGAAAAAGACTTGTCATCCTCTTCAAATTTTACTTCTTGGGCTAGCAAATGCGATAAAATCTTGTCGATTATTCAAGTGAGAAACAATCGCAGTACCTACCTTCATCTACAGACTATATATTTGCTTCTTAATATACAACTTGATGGGAATACTCTTTGGCATATACATGCTCTCAAGCTTCAACAGTAACCCCGCTGCAGTAATCTTAGAAAGAATGTTATATATCAATGCATCCAATAAGTTAAATTCAATTGTACCACTGCATTAGCATCCTTCTCCTCATAATCTTCATCCAGCATGCCTGATGCGGTCGAATGCCCAAAAGGGCAGTTGACTACTCCCTTCTCTCTGATGTTGTTGTTGTCCTCTGTTTCAACTGTAGTCAACTGCCCCTTTTAGCAGTCGACTGTTGATGGCTGGCTTCTTTCTTCTTCTTCTTCACCTTGAATGCAGTTCATTCTGAACAGGCTACGGCCTTGTTCCAAAAAGTAAAAGAAAAAAAACTTTCACTAGTTTACCGTAGATGGCAATTGAACCAAGACCGTTCACTTAAGAGTTAACTAAGAAGAGAAGACTTATTTATTATTATGTTATGACCCAACCCATTGGGCTTAGTATCTTCATATATGTAAGATATGAATAAAATGAAAGAATCAACATTTTTGGCAGTCTCCAAAAAAAGGCATCCGGCTGCTCTCTCTTCCCTTCTCTTCCTCATCTCAAACCCTAACAACTTATCTTCCAAATCCCCATATCCTAGAAATCCTAACAAATTGGTATCAGAGCCAACACCAAAACCCTCCACACCTGCCTCATCTGTTCGTCTCGATCCCCTTCTCCTCCGGTGCTGTTGTTGCTGATCCCTTCTGCCACCACCAAAACCTCCGGTGCTGTTGTTGCTTATCCCTTCCGCCACCACCAAAACCTTCACACCTGTTCGCCTCTGTTGTTGCTGATCCGGATTTAGTGAAGTCGACGCCCTCATGTTAGGGCTTCTTGGTCTTCGTCGTCGTGAGTACCGGAGGAGGGAAGATATCAAGAAGGAGAAGGTTTGATTTTGTGACTTGAGTAATTAATTTTTGGGGAAATTTTGGAGTTTTGTTGAATTGGGTTCAAGAAATTTGAATGGATATATCGGGAAAATGTGATATTGAGAAGTATGATGGGAAGAAGAGTTTTGCATTATGGCAAGTGCGTATGGCAGCGATTTTGTCGAGCCAAGACGTTAAGGATGCCATTTTTGGTCGACAAAAGTTGATTGATGCGGTGCCGGATAAGAGATGGAGAGAGATGGATGATAAAGCGCTCTCTATTATCCAATTGTGTTTGAGCAATTCGTCATTGCAAGAGGTCCTATCGGAGAAGACCACTAAGGCTTTGTGGAAAAAATTGAAGAACATCTACATGAAGAAGTCTCTTACCAATCGATTGCGGTTGAAATTGCGCCTCTACACCCTTCGCATGATTGAAGGTACATCAATTTCCGATCATATTACGGAGTTTGCATCTATTTTGAATGACTTAAGTAAGATTGATGTTAAGGTGAAGGACGAGGACCAAGCCCTTTTGTTATTATGCTCATTACCCGCATCATACAAGGCTTTTAGAGACATATTGATTTATAGTAGAGATAAAATTTTTCTTGAGGATGTTAAGAGCAATTTGCAAGCCAAGTTGCACATTGATAGTGAAATGACCAATAATGAGAAAGGGAGTCAAGGTGTTGGTTTGGTTGTTGATCGAGGTAGGTCATGGGACCGAAACTCGAAAGATACAAGGACCCGTTCGAAGTCTAGGCACAAGAATTTGACGTGTAACTATTGTAAGAAGAAGAGACACGTTAAGGACGATTGTTTCAAACTCAAAAATAAACAAAAGGCGGATAGTAAAGGTTCTTCTTCGGAGGAGGCCAATGTGGCCGAATGTGACACGGTTGATACTCTTTGTGTGGTAGATACCAATGTTGATGATATACATTGTTGGGTGATGGATACGGGTGCTTCACAACACATGACTCCGAATAGAGATTGGTTTGAGACTTATGAGCCTACGGATGGTAAGGTTCTCATGGGGAACAACAATATGTGTAAGGTTGCCGGAATTGGTTCGGTGACAATTAAGTTCCATGATGGAAAGGTCCGAAGGTTGACGAGTGTGAGGCATATACCCAATTTGTCGAAGAATTTGATTTCTTTGGGGTCTCTTGAAGAAAAGGGGTGTAAGTTCCAAAATGAAGGTGGAGTCCTTAGAGTTTCTAAAGGGGCTCTCACAATCATGAAAGCGAAGAGAATTGGAACTCTTTATTTCCTAGAAGGTTCCACGGTCACGGGCTCAGCCGCCATTGCACATTTGGGTACTATCTCGAATGATGATGCTATTAGGCTCTGGCATATGAGATTGGGGCATATGAGCGAGTGAGGAATTACCATTTTGAATAAGAGAGGCTTGTTGTGTGGCCAATACACGGGCAACTTGGAGTTCTATGAGCATTGTGTATTTGGCAAGCATAAGAGGCTGAGCTTCTCCACGGCCATTCATTTGACCAAGGGAACATTAGACTACATCCATTCGGATCTTTGGGGACCTTCTCGTGAGCCTTCCAAAGATAATGGTTCTCGTTAAATGCTTACTTTCATTGATGATTTCTCAAGGAAGGTTTGGATTTATTTCTTGAAAGAGAAAAGTGATGTGTTTCGCACCTTCAAAAAATGGAAGTCACTTTTGGAGAACCAAACGGGTAAGGGTGCATTTGGTTTGTTGTTTTGAAAACAGTTTTCTGAAAAGAGTTTTCTAAAAACAGTTTTCTGAAAATGAGAGTGTAAAAGCTGTTTGGTAATAAATTTTTTTGAAAACAGTTTTTTAAAAATGAGAGTATAATGTATGTAAAGGTTTGGTTGTATGTATATACTGTATACAGTATATATACTCTGATACATACATGTTGTATACATATACATATATACTGATATATAATAATATAAAATATTTTATTATAATAAACATATTTAATAATATACATATATATAATAATATATAATAATTATAATAAGGGTAAAAGGGATATGGGCAACTTGCTCATTTAGTAAATGAGCAATTGATTATGTGGCATGCATATGATACATTGGACAACTAACTCTTTTTAGGCTTTTCCAATCACATGCATGCCACATCATCAATTGCTTATTTACTAAATGAGCAAGTTGCTCATACCCCTTTTTCCCTTATAATAATATATATGTAATAATAATATATTCAAATTATATATTAAACAATTTATTATAATAATAATAAATTATATAATTATATATATAATAATATATAATAGTAATATATAATAATAATATATATTATAATAATAATAGATTATTATAATAGTATATATAAAATAGTATATATGAAATAATAATATAATATAATATACATATAATAATAATATAATATAATAATAGTATATATAATATAATATAATATAATAATAGTATATATAAAATAGTATATATAAAATAATAATAAATATAATCATAATATATTATAATAATTGTATATTACATAATAATATGAAATAAATTATTACAATAAACATATTTAATTATATACTTATATATAATAACATATAATAATTATAATAATATATATGTAATAATAATCTATTATAATTAAATATTAAACAATTTATCACAATGATAATAAATTATATAATAATATATAATAGTAATCATTAATAATAATAATATATATTATAATAATAATAGATTATTATTACATAGTATATATAAAATAGTATATATGAAAAAATGATATATATTATAATAATAGTATATATATATAAATATATATATATATATATATATATATATATATATATATATATTAAAAATTAATAATAATATAATATATATATATAATATATATATAATAATAATAATAATAATAATAATAATAATATATGTAACAATAATATATTATAAATATATACATAACAATATATTATAATAATAGTATTTTATATAATAATATATATAATAATAATATATATAATAATAATATAATATAATAATAGTATATATAAAATAGTATAAATAAAATAATAATATATATAATAATAGTATATATAAAATAGTATATATGAAATAATAATATATTATAATAATATTATATAATAATATAAAATAATTTATTATAATAAACATATTTAATTATATACACATATATAATAACATCTAATGATTTTAATAATATATATGTAATAATAATATATTATAATAATATATTAAATAATTTATTATAATAATAATGAATTATATAATAATATATATAATAATATATAATAGTAATATATAATAATAATAATAATAATAATAATAATAATAATAATAATAATAATAATAATAATATATGTAACAATAATATATTATAAACATATATACAATAATAATAATAATATTATTATTATATAATTATATTTAGAGAGAGGATGTGAAAAAACAGAAAATAGTTGAAGTGGAGTTTTGTGAAAACTGTTTTCACAAAACAACTAAACCAAACAGATTTTGGGATTTTGGAAAACAAAAAAAAGAAAAAAACAACAAACCAAACAGACCTTAAGAGGTTGAGAACCGATAACGGTTTGGAGTTTTGCAACCGTGTGTTTTATAATTTTTGTAAGGCCGAAGGGATTGTTCGGCACAAGATGGTGGTCAATACTCCACAACAAAAAGGTGTTGCAGAAAGGATGAATAAGACACTACTTGAAAGGTCTAAAAGTATGCTTTCAAATGCAGGTTAGGGTAAGGAGTTTTGGGCGGAAGCCATTAACACATCTTGCTATTTGGTAAATCGATCTCCTACCACTTCAATTGAGTTGGATACACCCGAAGAAGTGTGGTCGGGTAAGACGGCCAATTATTCGAATTTGAGGGTGTTTGGTTGTCCCGCTTATGCACATGTGAATGAAGGAAAGTTGGAGCCTAGATCGAAGAAGTGTATTTTTGTTGGGTATCCCGCAAATGTGAAGGGATATAAGTTGTGGTGTCCCGAATCATCCAAGTTCCTTATTTCAAGAGATGTCATTTTCAATGAGTCGGCCATGTTGAAGGCAAATGATGTTGCACCCGAGCCGACTATTAAGGAGAATGAGATGGTTGAGAAGAAGGTGGAGTTTGAGGTGCCGGTCCAAGAAGGTGATGATTTGATCTCACATGATGATGTCAATTTGGAGCAAGTCCAAGAAGAGGCACAACCATATGCATTGGTAAGGGACCGAGCTAGAAGAGAAACACGACCACCTACAAAGATATGGATACTCCGATTTTGCTTATTGTTTGGCAATTGCAGAGGAAGTGGAGTATTGTGAGCCATCTTCCTACAAGGAAGCCATTTCTTCTAAAGATGCGGCCAATTGGGTTGCCGCTATGAATGAAGAGTTAGAATCTTTGCAACAAAATGAGACTTGGTCTCTTGTGAAGCCTCCGAATGGTAAGAAGATTGTGGGTTGCAAGTGGGTATTTAAGATGAAGATTGATGGCTCAAATCCCACAGATTTTCGATGCAAGGCAAGGCTCGTGGCTAAAGGGTATAGTCAAGTCCAAGGTGTGGACTTCAATGATGTGTTCTCTCCCATAGTTAAGCATACCACCATTCGAGTTTTGCTCTCTTTGGTGGCAATGAAGGATTTGGAATTGGAGAAAATGAATGTGAAAACTGCCTTCTTGCATGGTGATTTGGAGGAGCAAATTTACATGAGCCAACCAGAGGGTTTTGAGGTTGCGGGAAAGAAGGACCGTGTGTGTCTTTTGAAGAAGTCTCTTTATGGCCTTTAGCAATCACCGCGGCAATGGTATAAGAAGTTAAACTCATTCATGGTGAGTATTAATTTCCATCGTTCCAATTATGATAGTTGTGTTTATTTCAAGAAGTTGGATGGTGGGGATTTCATTTACTTGTTGCTCTATGTGGATGACATGTTGATTGTATCCTCAAACTTGAAAGAAGTTAGGAAGTTAAAAGAGCAACTAAGTTCGGCATTTGAGATGAAAGATTTGGGGGCCGCCAAAAGGATTCTCGGGATGGAGATCACAAGGGATAGGTCCAAAAAAAAGTTACTTCTTTCACAAAAGAGTTTTGCCGAGAAAGTGCTACGCCGTTTTGGTATGGAGAAAGCAAAAGTTGTTTCAACACCTCTTGCGGCGCATTTCAAGCTTTCGGCCACTTTAAGCCCAAAATCCGATGATGAAAAAAAATATATGGAAAAGGTTCCATATTCGAGTGCGGTCGGGAGTCTCATGTACTTGATGGTGTGTACTCGGCCTGACATTGCTCAAGCCGTTAGTGTGGTATGTAGGTATCTCTCTTGTCCGGGGAAAGGGCATTGGAAAGCGGTGAAGTGGATCTTCCACTATTTGAGAGGTACTATTGATGCTCGTTTGGAGTTTGGTAATGGCAAGAAACTAACGGGTTTTGTGGATGCGGATTTTGCGGGTGATTTGGACAAGAGGCGTTCTTTGACGGGTTATGTTTTTACCCTTGGAGATTGTGCAATTTGTTTGAAGTCTACACTTCAAGCCACCGTTGCACTCTCAAGTACCGAGGCCGAATATATGGCAATTACTGAGGCTATAAAAGGAGGCTATTTGGCTCAAGGTGTTTGTTTGTGAGATATCTTCACTCGAGTGTCCTATTACGGTGTTTTGTGACAACCAAAGCGCGATTCATTTGGCCAAGGACCGCATGTACCATGAGAAGACGAAGCACATTGACATTCGATACCATTTTGTTCGAGATGTGATCTCAAAAGGCAAGGTTGTCGTGAAGAAGATTGGTACCGAATCGAATCCGGCCGATATGCTCACAAAGCCTCTTTCAATTGCAAAGTTCAAGCTCTGTTCAAGTTTGATGTCGGTTTGTTTCTAGCTAGTTTGAGCTAGTTTTGTTTCTAGCATGTTGCTAGTATATCTTTATGTTTACCTTTGTTTAGATTATATTTGCTTTATGCATTTGCTTTATATTTTAGTTTGTTTTAGATGCAATTTGGTTTAAGGTGGAGATTGTTATGTTATGACCCAAATTGCTCTTAGGGCCCATTGGGCTTAGTATCTTCATATATGTAAGATATGAATCAAATGAAAGAATCAATATTTTTGGCAATTTCCAAAAAAAGGCATCCCGCTGCTCGCTCTTCCCTTCTCTTCCTCATCTCAAACCCTAACAACTTCTCTTCCAAATTCCCAAATCCTAGAAATCCTAACATTTTTTGAACTTGCTAATGGTTGGCTTGCATAACTTTTCCTAATATTGTTGATAGAATCTTGCTTCTCATTAAACATGGATTGTTTTCATTATTTCTCACAAAAGTGAATTAAATAAGTTAAGTATAAGGAGATCGGGGGGTAATCTTATACAATTTTGAGTTTTTCACATATATTTCTAATTTCCTTATTTTAGTATTTTTATATTTAATAAATGAAAGCAATTTTGTGATACTATTTATTCTTTTAATATGCTTCTTTAAATACAGCCAAACTTTTCTTTATTTGTACAGGACAAGCAAAACACAGATTTTTTTCCCAAACCGACCTACTTTTTGAAAGTTTTTTCCAAACCGACCTACTTTTTTTTTTAATTTCCAAAACGACACACTCGGTCTTTGAAAGACCGAGTCTAGCACAAAATAAGTCGGTTTTTCAAAGACCGAGTATTAGAATTCGATTTTTCGAATTCTAACACTCGGTCTTTGAAAAATCGAGTTATTTTGTGCTAGACTCGGTCTTTCAAAGACCGAGTGTGTTATTTTGGTAAATACTTTCAAAAGTGGGTCAGTTTGGTAAATACTTTCAAAAAGTAGGTCACTTTGGTAATAAGTTCCAGGAATTGCTGCTCGTCTAATTACGCTTACTAATGCTCCTGTATCTAGGAGCGCATGAAGACTCACCAGGTTGAAATCTTCATATATAACAGTTATTGGTACATTAAGAGAGCTATCCACCATTTTCTTTAAGATTTAGTTTGATCGCGACCATGGTTCTATCAACATCTTTTGACGGCAGGATCAGAACTGATATTTTTATTGTTTCTAACTCACTCCATTCTCGTTCTCATTTTTGAATGAGGTAGATTCTTCTATTCTGTTGGGAGAAGTGGCAGTAGAGATGAATCTTCTGCAAGGAAAAAGATCTTCGTTAAAAATAGATTTATCATGGTGACTATCCCTAAGAGTAGTGATCTTCCTGGAGGTGGTCTATATACATCTTATGGTAAAAGAATTAGTTCTTCACTAGATATTAGTTCTTCACTAGATATACATCTTATGGCAAAAGAAATCAGAAAGATATATTTACCATCTAATTTTACGAGAATTTCTTTCTCCTGTAATTGAACTATCTTTTCCATAAAGTTACTGATTGATTATTAGTTTAAATTTCAAATTCATGAGAACAGGATATATTCTTAAAATTTTCACAGAATTTATGATTGCTAAAAGCTTCTTTTTGTATGTGGAATAGTTTTTTTCCACCTTAGTGAACTTACCAGAACAGTACGAACGAACCTCTTTTTCCTCATTTTTTATAAGAACAATCATTACTCTTGCCCAAAATCATTACTAACATCTGTTTGCAAATTGCAATACTAGTTTATGTGAGGCTTTAGGAAAATAAAGAGATGTTATGTGTTTACATTAACTTTTAGTTCTCCTTTTTTCTTCTGTTTCCTTTTCCCAAAAAGAAAGCATTATTTTATCTATATCTCATCGAGTAATTGGTTTACCTTGCTCTATGTTTTTTTTTTATCATAAGGGTTGGCTAAAGCCCCCCTAGTTTCATTAAAAAGTTTTTAATAAAACAGACATAAAAAATAGACATACCAGCGTCGGACAATAATATTAATGAGACCCACATTCGGGCCATGATATTCATTGTCCTACCCAAAAAAGGATTCCCCTACATTGGTCGCTCCGGACCCCCTGCAATCCCCCAGAATACATACAATAAAATAAAACACCGAAAATACATCACAAAAGTTTCATGATTAGACGTGTAGCCACGCACAACCCCAAGAGACTTCCGGATGCGTGTACCACCGACCTCGCACCATGGAATCAACCATCCTCTGCTGTGCCTCCCCCTTCTTGTGAACCTTGCTCTATGTTCTTCATGCATTTTTGAATAAACAACAATATAGTGCAGGATAATAAAAAGATTACCAAAAGCATGTGATCAGTAGTTGGTATAAAATAACCATCAAATTTTGTATTGTTATTAAATTTTTTATAATTAATGATCATTTATGATTTTCTATTTTCTATTCTGCATGGTTTCTTACCATAAAAGCATGTGATAAGTGAGGATGATTATTTGGCACAATTATATCAAGTAATTCTCTGGATTTGAGTATCAAATTCTACACTATCAGCCGTGTTATAGAGTAGTTGCTTAGTCCTCATTGGTTTGTCATTTAAGAAATTAGTTTGTATTAGCGTGGACTTTTCTCCCAATGCAGGAGAGTGTTTTCACTAAAACAGTTGAAGAATATTTTTTATTGTTTATACAAACCAAAATATTGTGCTGGAAAATAGGTTTTTGTTTTTTTTGCTTTATTTTTTCTGTAATTAATATTGGCATTTTTTCTGTAATTAATATTGGCATTTTTTCACCACGCTTTTGTAGCGCCAAACTCTCATTTACTGTGTTGTTTTAACGAAACAAACTAACCTCTTAAATCTCAATAGTTAATGTACCATATTGAGAACTTATAATTAATTGTAACCATGTATGAAATTTATCATTTCCTACAATGATATATCCATTAAGTTTTGGAAATAATAATAATTTTCTATTTTGTATCTCAAAATTACCATCATTTCTATCTTTCAATCTGGTTTGTTGTATGAGTTATTCCTGTAATTTTTTTTGTATTTTATAAAGGAATTCTGATATACTCAGGAATAGAAACTTATTACCAAAATGACCCACTTTTTGAAAGTATTTACCAAACTGACCCACTTTTGAAAGTATTTACCAAAATAACACACTCGGTCTTTGAAAGACCGAGTCTAGCACAAAATAACTCGGTTTTTCAAAGACCGATTGTTAAAATTCGAAAAATCGAATTCTAACACTCGGTCTTTGAAAAACCGACTTATTTTGTGCTAAACTCGGTCTTTCAAAGACCGAGTGTGTCGTTTTGGGAATTAAAAACAAAAATAGGTCGGTTTGGGAAAAACTTTCAAAAAGTAGGTCGGTTTGGGAAAAAAATCGCAAAACACATACCTTCAGTAAGTAGGTCTACAGCCACGGACCTTGCACCAATCAACTGGAAACAATGTGAAGTTTTATTTAAAAGATTACACACTGGACCCTTTACATTGGAATTCCTTTTAAAAGAAAAATAAATAAATTTTACATCATATATATAATGGTGTCTTGAGGAAGAAGGTGAGTAGTTAAATTTCATTCATTTGAAGAGATTCTTCAATCTGCTGGAAGCTTCTAGAACACGCTCCTTGTGACTGAAAGAACTAACTCGAATAAATCCTTCACCACCCGGACCAAATCCACATCCAGGAATCGTAATAATGTTCGTTCTTTCAAGAATTTCATTAAATATATCCCACGAACTATATCCCGGAAAATGTACCCATAGATAAGGCGCATTCACACCTCCATATGCCTTCAAACCAATGGAAGAAAATGTCTCCTTCAACACTTGTGCATTCTCCTTGTAGACATTAATCATCCCACGGATTGCCTTCAAGCGTGTAAATGTTACAAAATTGAAAATAAGAGAGGTCAAGATAAAACAGAAAGAAGATTGTAATGATCAACTGACCTTGTAGCCTTATAACCTTTACCAAAAAAGAAGAAGAAAAAAAAAGACTAACCTTGTAGCCTTCTTTTGATAAGCAAGCTAAACCCCCAGCTTGAGCAATGCTAGATGCACCATTAAAACATGTGCACATTATTCGATCATAGTCTTGTAAAACGGAGTAGCCATTTGAGTACATGAGTTCTTCGGGTACCACTGTCCAGCCAAGGCGGACTCCAGTGAATCCCGCGGATTTGGAGAAAGATGATACTTCAATTGCAACCTAGAAAGAAAATTAATTAGCTAAATCGTATATATCTTCTGAATTATCATTATAACTCTAAGAAGCATTAACACGAGACGACATACCGACATGAACAATATTTTGAAAACCAACTCTAAAATTTCAAATGTCGTGTATTCGGGTGTACGACACGGTATGGCTACTAAATAGAATTGTCTTAGTTCTTGTATAAAGTGAGGATGATTTTCATTTCTTTTTTCCTTCATAATTACCTCTTTGGCTCCGGATATCTCGTAAATGGATTTTGGGCTGTCATCCGAAATGAAGGTGGAGTAGGAGGAATCGAATACGATAATTGATCCATTATGCTTTGCAAATTCGACTAGTTGCTCGAGTTGCTCCCTTGATGCAGCATGACCAGTTGGATTATTGGGCGAGCAAAAGAAGATGATATCAGTTGGTGCAACAGCTGTCCATAAGTCGTCGGGGAAGAAAAGATTCTCTGGTGAGCATCTCATATACTCAATTCCTGTGTACTTGATGCTCGTGCTGTTTATAGGTTCCCCTGTTTGACCCGTTATGACACTTGAATCCACATAGGCCTGCATCAGAAATCCGTCAATATATTCAGGGCCCATTAATTAACAAAAAAGTTTAGGGCCAATTTAAGTAAACTAGTAATTTACACGTACGATGTACGTCTTCATAAATATATTTTTCTTTAAAAAAATTCCGATTGTCTAGTGTGTGGCATCGAATCTAAGACCTCCTTTATACAATTATGTATGTGCATTGTACGTATTTATTGGGTTACAATATAGGTATTTGTTTGGTTATAAATAGAATTTGTTTGGTGACATACTCTCCTATTAAAATAGTAGAGATAGAGATCACATAGTGAGTTGGGCTCTTTGTCTGATTTGCACTCATAGGCTAATAGCTTCTCCTTTTAATTTAATTTGATTTAATTGTTTCATTTCAATAATTGGGTTTTCCTTTCTTATGTATTCCCTGAAACTTTAATTTATATGTTGGCTAAATTTAAAAAAACTACACTAAGTTTTGCGCCAGATTAAAAAAAATCGCACTAAATTTTTTTTATTAAAAAAATGACACAAAATTTCAAAAAACTCCACTGGTTAGTTAGGATTAGGGTTAGGGTAGGGTTTTAAAAAATCACTTTTATTTTTTATTTGTGTTTAAAAAATCACATTCATCTTTCATTTGTGTTTAAAAAAATATCACTTAATTAAACAGATGTATAAATAAACCCTCCCGAAACCCTAACTAACCCAGTAAAATTTTTTAAAATTTTGTGTCCTTTAAAAAAAAAAAAAACTTAATCCTATTTTTTTAAACTGGCCCAAAACTTAGTGTAGCTTTTTTTAAATTTAGCCTTATATGTTTGTGTCCTAAAAGAAACAGGACAACCGCTGTGTTTAGCAAAAGATAGAGAAAAAAGGAAAAAAAAAAAAAAGATAACCTCACTAGATAAGAATATATACATTGTGGGTGTTCTAATCAGTTTGTATCTAATAAAAGATTAAATGTTATAAGAAAAAATCTAATAATAATCAAAATAAAAAATTTACAAGCCTTGTATATATGTAACAATCAAGTAGTAATTTATGCAGGTGCACATTTACAAGCCTTTGCTTTTGAGAGAACTATTAATTGTTTGAAATTCTTCGTAGAATTTTACTTGTTCAACCAGTTGTTGTACATTACTATACTAAAAAGATTGCAGTTATATACCGGAAAGGTTGGGTCCTGCACAGCTACTGTCATATTAGATCCAAACATCAGCTGCAAAGAGAAAAAATCAAATTAATGCATAGCCAAATTTCCAAGATAAAAGTAAATTAAGATGCCTAATTTTACCATCAATCGTATATGCTTGTTCACTCACAAAATACGAAGAGTCAGCATTTCCAGCTTTTTTTTAGGGTCTATTCTTTTTTTTGCCTCTTATAAGAGGTAAGAGGTGACCTCCTATAAGAGATTTACAGTAAGAGCCTCTTGTAAGAGCCTCTTTTTGAGGTGTTCTTTTATATAAAAATAACCTCTTATAAGAACCTCTTATAAGAGATTTATGTTCTTTTTTCACCTCTTACAAGAGCCTTTTCTCTACTTTTAGACATTTTTGCCCTTACTATATAATTTCTCTATTTATACCAACATTTCTCCATGCAACTTCATGTCCACTTTTGTATTCTGTTGACTTGTTAAAGAGAAGGTAATAATCATAATAAATTTGCTAGAGAATCATCTTTTTCAAGGAGTATTGTTCTCCATGGTTGATCTTATTTTGATTGAACAAAGTTGTAGATCATAATGAGAGCCGATGCCAAGTTGATCTAATAGTTGTAGAAGCAGCTCAAACCATTTTAAGTGATACACTGAAAATGGGAAAACATGAATTTTCCACCTTCTTTACTGAAATATCAGTCTTAACTAATAACACTTTAATATCAGTCTAATTTCAAGCTAAAACCATTTTATAACAAGCCACTTTAATATCATCTCTAACAGATATTATACTTCAAAAAATTGAACCATTACAAAGTAATACTATTAGCTTTGAGAAGATATAACAAGCCAAGCACCTATCTTGCAAACTAGCATATGGAATGTTGTGTATCGTATGTACACTATGAATTTAAGTACAAATGTCGTATCCTTGTAAAGGTGTATATCTAAAAGCCACACCAATTGTCTCCAAAATCCTAAAGAGATATGAAAGTTGATGCATAACAATGCAGGTAAAATAATGATGAAATAAATCATCTTCCTTGTTGAGATCGATGTGGACAGCAGTCTCTTAGATCGTGCAAATACTGCAAGGAGTATATTTTATATAATATTGATATAAAATAAAAAAACTGAAACTATCTATGTCCAGCAAAAGCTTATGGCACACTCAAAAAAAAAACTACAAGTTTAGATTAATCACTATTGCAACTTCATCAAGATCTGGAAATCAACGCAGTGCTGTGGGAAAGAAGATCTGCAAATTATTAATTTAGGGGTAATGTAGTCTTTTTTAAGTGATAGAAGACTTTTAAGATTTTGAAAGAGGCTAGTAGAAGCCATTTAGGTTTAGAAGCAATTTTGGAAAAAATCTTTTATAAGAGCATCCACAGTCGTTTGCTTATTTGCCATTTTTTTCATTTTTTTTTTACTGTAGCGCACACAGTCGTCTGCTATTTTGCCATTTTTTGGCAAAATCGCTACAGTAGAAAGGGACGAATAGCATTCCATATAGCAAAATGCATATTATAGCAAACGAAACATCTGGATTATTTAATTATTATTTTAATTGATCGGACGAAATATCATGTTTCGTCCGAAGTAATAAAAAAAAAACAAATAAAATAACCGTTAAACGAATTTAAGCGTGGGAATGAACATGATGTTTCGTCCCAATGTGAGACGAAACATCATGCTTCGTCCCAATCCAATTTTTTAAAAAAAATTTAATTTTAAAAATTAATTTTGTAAATTTTAAATTTTTTTTGCAATTATCTAAATTGATTTTGCAAATTTTTAAATTATTTTTGCAAAAAAAATTTACAATTTTTTAAAAAAATTCTTTTTGCAATTTTTTTTTACAAAAAAAACTTCCGGAAAATCCGGACGAAGCACCATGCTTCGTCCAGCTACAGTGATTTTTTTGGAACTTTATGTAATATTTTTAATTGTTTTTGCAAATTTTTAAATTTATTTTGCAAATTTTTAAATTGTTTTTGCAAATATTATTTACAAACTATTTTTAAAATTTTTTTTTGCAATTTTTTTTTGCAAAAATAAACTTCCTTTTCTTCCCCTTTTTGGGACGAAACATCATGTTTCGTCCCGTATTTTTTTTAATTGCAGACGAAACATGATGTTTCGTCTGTTTCTTTTTTAACGACTTTATGCATTTTTTTTGCCATTCGACGACTGTGAATGCTCATCGAATTGGATGGACAAAATATGCATTTTACCATTTTTTACATCGAACGACTGTGGATGCTCTAAGAGGTAAAAAAAGAACACTAAAAAAACTCTTGTAAGAGGTGGATCACCTCTTACAAGAGATAAATCACTTATAAGAGGAGGAAAAGAACACGCAAAATGCTAGACATACATGAGTTTTTACCTCAAACATACATTATAAATGTATTGGGCCTCACTTCTCACTAAAGGACAAGGTTAAAACATTATCTTTTAGTGAGAAGTGAGGCCCAATACATTTATAATGTATGTTTGGAGTAAAAATTCATGTATGTGTAGTCATCCTCAAAGAACACTACCTTAGTTTACCAAAAGAAGAGAGAGAGCCTGAATACGTGAGATGTCGCATTGTGCTCCATCAGAAATGAAAACTTCAGTTTCCTTGATTCCCATTCCTCTATAAATAGTTGAAGCCACTGCTTTGCGCAATTCCTAATACATTGAATACAATTATCTTTTCAAAAAATTAAAAAATTAAAAAACAGAAGTTCTTTTTCTTTTGTAAATAATTAATGTACAGATAGTCATCTAATTTATAATGGAGCATATATTTAAATGACTCTTAACAAAAAAATTTCAACAATAATTAGTAAAACTGAAGAAAATAAATACGTAAATTTTTTTGGACCAAAATTACATAGATTTTTACCGTATTGCCTTGTTCAGCTCCATAACCTTGATAACCTTCAACAGTGGACAATTGAAGAGCATACTGAAACGGAATCGTAATTCTCATTAATTCAATCAAGATATATTGAGTGCAATGATATATTTCGCATATACTGTTTAGTTTCGGTTCATGTCCTCATAAACCAGTTAAATAGAAATCAAGGAGGATCATTTGGAGAGTTTCTCTTTCTACAAACTCTAGAGTGAGAAGCTCCCCCAAAAAATCAAAAAAAGAAGAAACCCTAGATCTGAAGTTGGAGGGGGCGGCGGGTAGGATTCGTCGCCCCCTTCCAGTTTGCCTTGATCTCTCCTCCCTTATCTTCCTTCTCCTACCTTTCACGCCGCCTCACCTCCTCCCTCCTCTACTCCTTCCCGTTGTTCCTCCCACCGACAGTAACAACCACCTCTCTTCTGACCCCCCCCCCTCCTCCTCCTCCAGAGGAGATCCTGAGCTCCTTAATCTCTAGCCAAATTTCCTCGCGCTCCGCATCCGCACCAATGCCCTCATACCCTCGCTCCTCCGATTTGGAACATCGGACGACGTCGGCTTCGCTTGAGTCGTGGAGTTGGTCGAAGAGGTCAACGTCGACCTAGTGGCGAAAGGGGATCCGGCGATGGTGGCGGGGTTCTTAACTAGTCGGTGGTCATCACCTCAATCACGCAGCTTCATTCTGCGGTGGCCAAGACCTCTTCATCGAAGACGACATCTTTAATGGGCTGGTAATCTACTAACTCTTTGGTTTAGGCTCGGTGTGGGAGAGTGAGGAGTGAGGAAATGTTGATTTGGTTGGGATTTGGATATGGGGAAGAAGAGAGATGAATGTATATTTTGTTTGTGAGAGTAATGTTTGTGAGTGTGAGAAAGGAGAAGGTAAGCTCTTCACTACTCTCTCTTCGGTGGTGTACTGTTAGTAAGAGAGGGAGATGGAGGAGAAGGGAAGATTGTGTGGGTCTAAGAAAGAGTGGGGAGAAGATCTAGTAGACGAAGGCAATTTTCTGCTGCCCTCCTTAGAGAGGGCAGGCAGCATGAGTGAGCAGGTGGCAGCCGATGTAACAGGGTTGCAGGGGGTGGGCTTGACGATGAGGTCCTTATACCATCATATACTTCGATGATGCACATGATGCCTTTGTGGGAGAGGCGTTTTCGCTACTGGTGGGTGTTTTAAATTTCGAATTTCAAAACAGTTAGACATAAAAAAATCCACCTGATTCACTTTAGGTGGGAGTGCGCGTACCACGGGTGCGGCTCCCGAAGCTAAAATGACGTACAAACATTTTCATTGGGCAAAGCATTGTGACTGGGCTAAGAAGGGGTCTAGTACCATATTTGAGGAAATTCCTTTGGGCGTGGATGGGGTCCAGTTAGGTTTTGAGGTTATTTTTTGGGTCCAACAAGGGGTCCGGATTTCTCTCTCTTCTAGTGTGATTTCTCAAAAATCACTTGGTGAACGAGTATGCTATCATGGAGATGGCTATTTTTTTGGGTCAATGACCCACCCTCCAAGGTTTTATTGGAGGGAACGCTTACTGATCATATATATATATATATATATATATATATATATATATATATATATATATATATATATATATATATTCTTTTCTATTGTCCCACCCTCTCATATATAATTAGAGGTTCTATATTTTATTTCATGTACTGTAAGTTGTATATTTGGGCTAATACTTTGGATTTGTTTTGTTAATTTCTTATTAATGAAACAGGGTGGTGGTATTCCACTTTTTTCCTCCAAAAAAAATCAAGGAGAGGTGGCATACTTAATTTGCTACATTTTACTTCCAGAAAAATAGAAATCAAGGAGAGTTGGCATGAACCCAATTTGTGTTGTTAACTTTGTTACTTAATTTTTCTTTTTAAAATATTCTAAAGTCAAAAGTGAGTTTAAGAAAGAACACAACAGAACTAGCTGTCAATTGTTTAAATAATTTCTACTATTTTATTAGGAGAGTTAGAATTATCGTTTGTAAATCAATCAACTTATTGTTCATGCATAATTAATATAAAAGATGTCTCAGGTTCGAGGCCAGACTACCTCAGATTTTTTATTTTTTAAAAAATATATTTAGGAGAGCATCTGTAGTCGTTCATAGCTAAAATATAGGTATTTGGCATATAGATATAGAAAATTTGGAGATTACCTGTAGTCATTTAAACCCAAAAAATGGGTTTTGATTAAGATTCTTAATTAAATGTTAATTTAATTATATTTTAATCTTAAATAAATGATAAACCTTAATTAAAAAGTATATTAAATTCTAATATGGGCCCGTAGTCTATGTATAGGCCAAAGCTATACAAATTTAAACCCAAAAAATGAGTGGGACGTGATATGATATCCAAGCTCATTTTTATTGCAATTTTGGAGTTTTTTGCCGGACGGGATATCATCTCCCGTCCGAGCTCAATTAAAAAAATATAAAAAATTAAGGATGGAAGATGATATGTCGTGCGAGAGAGAAATTTTTGAATGGACGGTACATCATCTTCTGATTGCCAAATTATCCATATACTTATTTTTTCTCTCAAATATGGCCGCTTACTATTCACAGATTTCCAAAAAACGAAAATTTGGCCAACGACTGCAGCTTTTTTTGACCAAATTATCAATTTTTTTAGATATTTGGCCAACGACTACAGTTGCTCTTAAGACGTACATCGCATGTGTAAATTACTAGTTTTCTTATAATGGTAAACATATGTTAGTCAAAATAGGAAACTATATCCGAAGGAGATGTACTAATTTAACGGTTGTGTTTGTTAGAGAAGTTACTTTCCAATTACTTTCTTTATTGTATACTGTTTTGTGGAAAATTACAGAATGTCTTAAAGAGACATTGGTGTGACTTATGTTTATAAATGTATACAATTTTTAGAATGATATGTTAGTCATATAATTCCTACATTCTTCTCGTTTGAGTCATCTTTAGGCTCTATTTGGTTTAAAGGAGGAGAGGGGAGGGGAGGGATTTTAATTGAGGGGAAGGGAGGGGAGGTAAAGGGAGGGGAGAAATTTTAATCATATTTTTCTGTTTGGTTCGTGGAGAGAAGGAAAGGGGAGGAGAGGGAAAATAATTATCTTCTTGTTTGGTTCACAAGGTGATGAAAGGAATTTTATAATTAAATTAGTTTTATATCCTCTTACATTTTAGGAGAGCTTATGCATTACTGTTTCTAATTCTAACTTGGTATTCTTTATTGTACTTCTTGTCAACCAAATTTAGCAAAATAATACATGCAGGACTATAAGCAAAATCAATTAGTCCCAATAAAAATGCTTAACAAAATAATGAAAGCCAATATATAAACCAAGCTCAACAAAATATTCAAGTTTACCACATAATACTAATTAAATCAAGTCTTCAAACTCCATAGGCAATGAAATAAACTATTAAAAATGCTTAAGTTTAGAGAATACGACAAAGTATCAACAAAAATGCTTTGGTTTTAGATTAATATATGGCTAAATTTTTTTTAAAAACCCCACTGAAGTATTGGTCAATTTTAAAAAAAAACCACACTAAACTTTTTTATTTTAAAAAAACCGCTCTCAACTATGTTATCAAAAAACCCATATTGACGGAGTTAGGTTTCCGTTAAGGTTTATGTCAAAAACCACATTCATCTTTCATTTGTGTTTAAAAAAACATTACATAACTAATCAGATGTTTAAAAAATCTCACTGAACTATTGCATCAGTGCAATGCAAGTGACATAAAGCCTAACGGAAGTTAACTCCGTCAATGTGGGTTTTTTGATAATATAGTTGAGTGCGGTTTTTTTAAAATAAAAAAGTTTAGTGGGGTTTTTTTTTAAATAAAAAATACTTCAGTGGGGTTTTCTTAAATTTAGCCTTAATATTTATAGATCTAAAAGGGCAATTTTGTATTTCACAATATTATCCAGGATATTTTAGTCCAATCACTTAAAAAAATTAGACCCACTTTTTCTCCCTTCCAAATCCTCCCAATATTGGAGAGGAGCCAAAATTGGCTCAAGAGGGATTTTTCTCCCCTCCATTCCCCTCCCCTCCCCTCCTAAAAAATGAACCAAATAAGAAATGTTTTAAAAAAATCCCTCCCCTCCCCCTCCCCTCCCCTCCCTTCCATTCCCCTCCAACCAAGGCCCTTAGACAAACCCCATGAACCTTCTCTAATATATATAAGATATATCACTTATATTTGTATCAATTTCTAGCATAAACTATCTAATTTAATTAAGAAAACGTCTTACTTAACACTACCGTATAAAATGATAAAAATAGTTATAATAATTTATATTGTGTGTGTGTGTGTGTGTGTGTGTGTGTGAGAGAGAGAGAGAGAGAGAGAGATGATGCTTCATTGAAAACGATTGTAAATCACTGAAGTCGCTATTGGAAACAACAGCTTATGTTTACAACCGAAGCCGTTGTTTTCAACAACGACTTCACTGATTTGCACGCGTTTGTACAATATATACAATATATGTATTTCTAATGAAGCATTTTCCATATATATATATATATATATATATATATATATATATATATATAACACAAAGAAAAGCTGTCAAGTGGCTCTCCTTTAATAGTAAGGAAATCAATGGTCCAGATCTAACCTCCCAAAAGACATTCCCCCCCCCCTCCCCAAACAACTCCTTTATTTATTTAATTCTCTCTCTCTCTCTCTCTCTCCCTCTCTCCCCCCCCCCCCTCTCTCTCCTATTCAGATCAGTTTGCTCCCTCTATTTTCCAAATTAGAGAGCTCCAATTTCTCTATCTCGCCTAGGGTTTTTAAGCCGCTAACTCCAAATTTATAAGACCATTTTCTTAAAACTTCGCTTCTATTCCATTGGCGAAGCCTCCATCATCCTTTCTAGTGCGAATCTCAAAACAAATTCAAATCCAAATTCAGTGTCGAACCCCAATCAAGAAGTCATCACCGATATCTGATCTGCTGCTGATTCCGTATTGGTGACTCTCCTCCACCAAATCGAGAGCCTCTACATGCGATGCAGCGACTCTAATTTTATCTGATTAACCGAATTCTCATTCTAAGTTTTAATTTTGTGTGTGTAGGAGATTACTCAGTTTTTTTGCTAACTCAAATTTTGTGTGTGCATGAGAGCTAAGTTCAGAGATGTACGACTGTTTTATTTTTGGGTTTAAATTTTTTTATTTGGTGATTTATTTGTTGAGTTTTTTTATTGGTTTTGATTTAAGGTGTACGCAAGTGAGAGATGAGTTATTTTGTGGCCTCTGTTACCGCTAAATCTGGTGTGGGGGCAAACAGATAGTATTTGTGGATTCTTGGAAAACCTGAATAGCAAACCTGAACCTGTTCTGTTGGAGTCTGACTGCTGACTCCTTCCGTTCACCTGCAAGAAGTGCGAGACACCGGGGTTAATCCCGGCGACGCACCCTCCGACGCTCAAGTCAGTAATCAGGGAAGATTATGAAAGAGCGTAAATTGGCAAAAGATTGATTACCTCTTAATGGAGATGGATGGGGGGTATTTATAGTCGCCTTTGGGACCTAATTAGGCATGTAATCCCTGTGTTTAGATAAGGAATGTAATCCCTAATTCCCAGTGAAAGGATAGATATGAATCAGGGCCGTTGATTAGGATTAATCAGAAACCCTAATTCTATCCTGGTCGGCCGGGTTTGCTGCGGGTTGAAACCCGCACCCAGTTGAGGTAGACCCGTTCGCGGGTTAATAGATCTTTGAGGAGGAGAACCAGTACCCGCTTCAGACCCATTGGTAGGTGAAATTATCATTTTACTCCTAGGCTTTAAGATTCGTTCCTGATTTGGACGGTTCCGATTTAACACCGTTTTTAGCCATATAACGAGCCCCCCACTCCCTAAGACTTAGTTTGATCAGCCTTTGAGGAGTAGTTTTACTGATTTAATGGCTGGCGGAGTTGTATCGGAGTCCGAATGGAAGGTTTCGAATCTTTGCAGGAGGCAGTATGGTGATTTTCTAAGTTAGTTGCATGCTCTGAGTTGTTCTTGAGCTCTCCTGGTCATTTGGTAATTTTTTATCTATTTTTCCGGAATATTTACTTAATTTTGCGAAGCGTCGATTCGTCGTTCGGGAGTCTTAATAAGTGATCCTAGGCAATAATTATTCACTCGGGGGCTCAAAAATGTCCCCGACTTTATAATTATTTTCCAGGATTTTTAATTAATTTTCCCAAATTTTAAACCATTTTTTCGCAATTTTTAAGTAATTAAAAATGATTTTAATAAATAAAATACCAAATTATGGCGTGGCGCGATCTGGACCGTTGATCCTGTGCCGGCGCGAATTTCTGAAAGATCG
This sequence comes from Hemerocallis citrina, assembly GCA_017893485.1. Lineage (NCBI taxonomy): Eukaryota > Viridiplantae > Streptophyta > Magnoliopsida > Asparagales > Asphodelaceae > Hemerocallis > Hemerocallis citrina. The sequence goes on along the minus strand of CM030368.1, from coordinate 148,529,086 downwards.
GACGGACAGGGTCGCTCGGCAGAGATTTCTCCGCTTTTGTGGGTCGGACGGGCACTTGCTCGGAATCCGAGCGAAGTGGCTCGATTTTTCCCTCGCGCGAGTGGCTCGGATCGCTAGTCGCTCGGCTCGGAATTCCGAGCGACGTGGAGCGATCTGCGCCGTCGAATCTCAGCGCGGATCTCGAGGTGGGCACAATTCCCAAGAAAACACTATCTTGTCGTTTAGTGGACGTGGCGTAATCTGGACCGTCCATCATCTCAGGCACGATTTTCGCAATGATCCAACGGTTGAAGACGCTCGGCGGCATTTTTCTTCACTTTCAAGTGTCGGATCGGCACTTGCTCGGAATCCGAGCGAAATGGCTCGGTTTTCCGTTGTGCGAGTGGCTCGGATCGCTAGTCGCTCGGCTCAGAATTCCGAGCGATGTGGAGCGATCTGGACCGTCAGATCTTGGCACAAATCTCGAGGTAGGCACAGTTCCCAAGAAAACACTATCTTGTCGCGTAGTGGCGCTGGCAAGATCTGAGCCGTCCGATCGAAATTTTACGCGAATTTTGAGGAGAAAGTCGTTTTTCTCCAATTCGTAACTCGGATTGGCACTTGCTCAAAATCCGAGCTATCCTCTTGAATGTTGAGGTCGGATCGCCTGTCGCTCGGATTTTGTTTCCAGGGACGTGGGGCGATCGGAGCCGTTGGATGATGGCACAGATCTCGATGCTGGCTCAGTTCCCAAGAAAACACTATCTTGTCGTGTAGTGGCGCTGGCAAGATCTGAGCCGTCCGATCGAAATCTTACGCGAATTTTTAGGAGAAAGTCGTTTTTCTCTAATTCATAGCTCGGATTGGCACTTGCTCGGAATCCGAGCTATCCTCTTCGTTGTGGAGGTCGGATCTCTTGTAGCTCGGGTTCTGGGTCCGAGGCGTCGAGTGATTTTACTTGGATCGAAACGTTGCTTCCTTTGCCAACAGTTGTGGCTCTTCGTTACTTAGCCGTTTGGGCTTTTGTAACGCTTCAATTGAGGCCTAAGAGTTGTGCCCTTACGTTACAAAGCACAAGAGTCGTTATTTTTACTATAAGTTTTCACCCCCTCAACACTTTACCTCATTTCTCACTTTCACTTTCTCACTCTTGTTTTTTACTCTTTAGCGAAGTTTTTAGCTCTTGAGCGGCGCTGCTAGCAATCGCGGCGAGGCGTTTTAAACTCCGGTGATCTTTTTTGGCCGTACAAGTCACTTCAAGGTCAGTCCCCCTCCTCATCTTTGTTAAAAATGGTTAAGTTTTCTTCTATGGATGAGACCCCCTCCTCGGACCTAGGCGTCAGCCGAGCGGTCTGGCCGAGCAAGGATAACGGGAAGGAAGTCGTGGAGTCGACCGAAGAGACAATGGTCAGGCCAAGTACAGATGCGGAGGTTGCCAAGCCTTTCGAGGAGGTAGTGGTCCACTCTATCAAGGGCAAGGGTGTGGAAACGATAATTGAGCACCCGAAGACTACAGGGGAGTTGGGTCGGCTTCCGAGCATTCTGTCAGCGTTGGCGGTGTGCGGAGCTACCCCCGAGATCTATTGGAGAAGGTGACGCAGGGCACCGCCAAGTCGATCGAGGAGAACGAGTCGAAGGAAATTTCTGAGGTGGATCAGATCTCTTCGGTCCTGACCGAGGCAGATTTGCATCGGATCCGGAGTGGGTTCCGAATCCCCGCGGAGTACGGGCTCCTTCTCCCCGACCCCGGCTTCCGAGCGTGCACCTCGTCCTCGGCCGATATGTGCATTTTTCTCGCCGACTCTCTGAATGCCGGACTTCGGCTGCCTCTGCACCCTTTCGTGATCGAGGTGCTGCAGTGGTACGGCTTGTGTCCGGCTCAGCTAATGCCGAACACATGGCGGCACGTTATGTCATTTGTTCTTCAATGTCAGGAGGTCAATGCTCTGCCCAACATGTTCATCCTTCGGAGTCTATACCGTCCTTGCCAACCGAACAAAAATGAGCAGAGGTATTACCTCTCGTCGATGAAGGGAGTGAAGCTGATCGAGAACCCGGACTCGATCAAGCATTGGAAGGAGAAGTACTTCCTCGTCCGAGCTCCCGAGCCATGGGTGATCCCGACGGTGTGGTCGAGGGACGGCCTTCCGAAGCGGGCGAAGAAAGAGCCCGTGCTCAGCAACGAGGAGGCAGGAATCATGGAGAAGTTGCTCGGGCTTCCGACCCTCAGTTGGAAAGACATCACCGAGGAGGCATTATTCCGAGGGGGTCTCAGTCCGATCGACCCTAGTATGCTTCTCCTATTCTTGTTTTGTCTTTGAGGTTTGGAAAATTTTTCTAACTTTTTTCACTCTGTTTGTGCAGAATCTCCCGGCATGGACTATAAAGGTCTGATGGCGAAGGCCCGAGCGGCTAAGGAGCAGGAGGTAAGGAAGAGGAAGAGGACCGTGTCCGCACCTCAAGGCGGCCGAGCGCCCAAGGTCCCCTCGGTCTCTCCGACCCTCAAGCGGCAGGCTGTCGAGGCTCCTCAGGTTGAGCCCGATCAGGGCCTCGTGGTGCCGTCCGCCCCTCCTACCTCGGATGCGCCGACCCCAACCACGAGAACAGATGCCGCAGGGTCTTCCGGCGGAGCGTTCAACATTAGCGCGGCGCTGGCTCTCGACGTTCTGCCCCTTACTGCCGAGGCGGAGGCAATTCTGACAGAGAAGCACAAGCGCATCTTTATCCCTGACTGGGGCGTGATGAAGGTCAATGGGTTCTTAGGGGACGGTAACATTTGCATGCAGGCGGTGAAGCACCTGCCAACCCCAAAAGACCGAGCGGCGCTCAAGGCGGGCGAAGTTGGTGACGCCGCGATGCAGATTGCTCGGAACACCATGTCGGTAAGTTTTTGTGCTCGTCCTTGACTGCTTCTTGTATGGCTTGTAGACCCTCTACCACTTCAATTATCTGCTCGAGGAGTTCGCGAGCAAGGAAAAGGAGATGACCGTTCTGAACGACCGGGAACGGTCGGAGCGGTCTAAGGCGGTGAAGCAGCTGGAGGCCGAACAGTTGCGTTCCTCTTCGCTCGAGGCTGAAGTTGCCGACCTGAAGGCTCAGCTCGCCGAGGCGATGAGGAGTTCGGCCGCCGAGGCCTCCCAGGTCGATACCCTAGAAAAGAAGGCGGCTCAACTCGAAAGGGAGCTGTTTAAGGCCCTGAAGGCGTCAGAGGAGGCCGCGAACGATCATGCGTCGAAGGTGGCGGCCGCAGAGAAGGCAGTTCGGGACGAGGCCGAGGCTCACATGTTGACCAACATGGAGGAAGCGTACGGCCGAGTGCTGAAGCATATCGTTGCTCAGAACCCCGGATCGACGTCTCGTCCTACTACTTCTACGACCCCGTAGAGGGTGAGGAGGAGTTGCCCTTGGCCGAGCTCGCTCCGAGGCTGGAGGGCGAAGACTCCGAAGGCGAGGGTGGTGCCGAGGGTGCGATTGTAGCCATGTCGACCGATGATGTGGTCGACCTCTGACTTTGTCGCCTCTTCTCATTTCCTTGTTCTCTCTTTTTTTCTTTTTTCTTTTGTAATGCCTAACTGCGGACTGGCCACCGCTTTCTGTAGCTCTTGAACTTTTAATGAAATGGTTTCTTTTTGGCTGAGTATTATAAAGTTTCGCAAAATTGTTCAACTCTTTTTGCTCGGATTGTGTCTTTAAGTATTGAAGACTTCTTTTGATATTCCTCAACCTTTCAGGTCGAGTTGGGCCCGATCACTGAGGTCTCCTATCTTCGTACTGAGCTGAAGAAAACGAAGCAGGCTCTGTCTCGCAGTCGGGATAAAGCGTTTTATGACTTCTTGGAATTGGAGGATATCAAAGCAACTGTGAGAGGGTATTTTCGCGAGTTGAGGGAACTGCGGAAGCAACCTCGACAAACTCGTCTCGAAGGTGAGATAGAGTTGCTCCGTAAGGATCTCTTTGATGTCGACCAAAAGAATAGTGAACTACTGGCGGAGGTTCGTCATTTAGAGGTAAAGGTGAAAGAGCATTCGGCGGAGGAAGAGGAGTTAGCTTCGAGGGTGGGGAAGTTGATGTCCGAGCGCGATGAGTTGACGGCCAGAATTGACAAACTGAGGAGGATCACCATCGACAGGGGTATTAAAGCGACGCATTTCCGTCGTATTGTGGATGACAGTACTAACGTTGCAGGCTCGTCTAAACTTCCTCGTCTCAAAGCATCAGCGGAGAGCGATATTCTAAGAGATAGGATCGTCGAGCTAGAGGAGGAGATTGCATCACTGAAACCTCAACCCGTAAGGATCAATGTTCGCAGTACGTCGTGTACTCGCAAAGAGAGCGAAAGAGGTATTTCGTTCTACGAACTTGCGACTCGTTCACCTGCCGTTAGGCGGAGCCCAGCTGATGCTTAGAGTGGTGTAGCTGTTTCGTCTAGTGGCGCCTCGGTTGGGGCCACAGCTAGAATTAGCGGCGAAGGGGGTTCTCGCTTTGCTGGTTTAGAGTCGAGCTCAGAGGTAAGGCAATGCCGGCCACGTGTGTCTTTGAACCAAAGCGTTCCCCTTCCAAAGAAGCGCTAAACAAGATGTATTATGCTCTTCAAGTTATTGTAAAAATCCGTTGTAGTGTCAGCCTTGTCCGGGCTCTTAATAAAAAAGTTTGTTTTGCTTCTGATGTTCGAATGTTGCGTTGGCCGGTATTATTTGAAGTATTACTCCTCCAACTTTTGACCACTACTCAAAATCAGAAGCAAATCTTCCTTCTTATGTGCGAACCACTTTTGGCCCGCTTAACAGTGATAGAGAAGTGGAGTCGAACCAAGTGTTGGACTCCGAACTCGTCGTTAGAGTTTGTTCAATGGTTGTGGGAGCAATTCCGAATGGCGAACCCCTTCTAGCCCGCTTAAGAGCGAGCTTGCGAAGAGGAGTCGAGCCAAGTATTGGACTCCGAACTCGTCGTTAGGGTTTGTTCAACGGTTGTGGGAGCAATTCCGAATGGCGAACCACTCATAGCCCGCTTAAGAGCGAGCTTGCGGAGTAGAATCGAACCAAGTGTTGGACTCCGAACTCGTCATTAGGGTTTGTTCAACGGTTGTGGGAGCAATTTCGAATGGCGAACCACTCCTAGCTCGCTTAAGAGCGAGCTTGCGGAGTAGAATCGAACCAAGTGTTTGACTCCGAACTCGTCGTTTGAGTTTGTTCAACAGTTGTGGGAGAAATTTCGAATGGCGAACCACTCCTAGCTCGCTTAAGAGTGAGCATGCGGAGCAGAATCAAACTAAGTGTTGGACTCCGAACTCGTCGTTATGGTGAAGAGTAAAGGCAGAAAAGTACAAGCAATTTTACAAGTAAAATATGAAAAAACTTTCTTTATTGATAGCTAATAGTTGGCTGCTTCTAAGTTGCGAGCCTTTATTACATAGGAGAAATAAAGGAAAAAATACAAGTGAAAGGAGAGGAACGGTTCGACATCCCAGAATACTTAGAGAGGCGTTAATGCTCTCTCTCTTGGTATTTTAAAAGATGGTCGGCATTCCAAGTCCTGGGATCTCTCTGCCTTCGAGGTCTTCTAGTCGATATGTCCCGGGCCGAACTACTTTGGTGATCTTGTAGGGTCCCTCCCAATTTGGGGCTAGTTTACTCTTCTGATCAGGAAAAGAGATTGCTAACTTTCTGAGGACCAAGTCCCATTCTTTGAGGTCGGTAGGACAGCCTCTCTTATTGTACGCCAACTCGATCCTCCTCCCATAACCCTGTTGGCAGATTGACGCTCTTTCCCGTAGCTCATCGACCAAGTCTAAGTTTGCCCAAAGTTCTCTGGCATTCTATTCTTCTTCGTAGGTAAGGAGGCGAGGAGAAGGTATGCCGACTTCCAGTGGGATCACAGCCTCGGACCCATAGGTGAGGTTGAATGGTGACTCTCCTGTGGGGGTCCGTTTCGTGGTGCGGTAGTTCCACAACACGTTAGGGAGCTGATCGACCCATAAGCCTTTAGAGCACTTATTCAGCCTTTTCTTAATACCCGAGAGGATCTGTCGGTTAGCATTCTCCACTTGACCATTCGAATGTGGGTGGGAGACGGAGGAGAAATTTTGTTGGATGACGAGGTCTTCACATAGAGCTCAGAAGGCAGCCCCGGTAAACTGGGTTCCGTTGTCTGTTATGAGGACTCGAGGGATACCGAATTGGCAGATAACGTTTTTCCAGAAGAACTGAAGTACTTTGTTCTCGGTGATTGTGACCAAGGGCTCGGCCTCTATCCACTTCGAGAAGTAGTCGATTGCCACGACTAAGAATTTGAGCTGGCCGGGAGCTGGTGGGAATGGCCCTAGTAAATCCATCCCCCACATTGCGAAAGGGATAGGACTTGATAGGGATGTGAGTGGAGCTTGTGGGAGACAACAGACGTTGGAGTATTTCTGACAAGAGCTGCATTGCCGAACGTGTAGTTCGGCGTCTTGAAGGAGAGTGGGCCAGAAATATCCGTAATTCAACACTTTTCGGGCTAGGGATCTGGACCCTGAATGTGCCCCACTGATGCCTTCGTGGAGTTCTTGCAGGGCGTATTCGGCTTGCTCCGGGGAGAGGCATCTCAAATAAGGCCTGTCGTCTACTTGTGTGAAGGAGCGCTTGTATAGGATGCCCTCGATAAGTGTGTATCGCTCTGCTCGGGTTCTCACTCGGCGAGCTTCTTTAGGGTCTTCGGGGAGGAGCCCATCCCTTAGGAATTCTACCAGGGGCTTCATCCAGTTATCTTGAAGCAATACAGGTAGCGATTCCAACGAGTCGAAAGTTTCATCTTCTATACTTGGCTTCAGGAGCACCTCAATCAAGACGGTCTGCTCGAGACCTTGGAGGGAGGAGGAGGCTAGCTTGAAGAGGGCATCGGCTTGGGAATTCTCCTCTCGGGGGATTCACTGGATGAGAGCTTCTTCAAATAGGGCCATGAGATTCCTGATCTTGGCTAGGTACTTAGCCATTCGGTCATCTCATGCCTCGTACTCACCTAGGACCTGATTTACGACCAGCTAAGAGTCGCTGAAGATCCGAAAGCGCTGCGCCCCTGCATTGCGAGCCATTCTGAGGCCGGCTATGAGTGCTTCATATTCTGCTTCGTTGTTAGAGGCCTTGCAGTTGATCCGGAGGGAGTATTGGAGGATGAAATCATCTGGGCCGGCCAGAATGACCCCGGCTCCGCTTCCCTCGTGACAAGAGGATCCATCTACATAAACCGACCAGACAGGCGGTCCCTTCATTGCTTGGCTAACCTCGAGGATGGTACTTTCAACTATGAATTCAGCTAAGGCCTGAGTCTTGATTGCGGTCCGAGGCTGATACATTATATCATGCTGGCTCAGCTCGATAGACCACTTCATAAGGCGACCGGAGGTCTCTGGTTTGTGGAGAACTTGCTTCAGTGGCTGGTCAGTAAGAACGACCACCGAATGGGATTGGAAATATGGGCGAAGCTTTCTTGCAGCCATGACTAAGGCGTATGCCATCTTCTCTATCCTGGGGTAGCGGAGCTCAGCAACCCGAAGTACCTTGCTCACGTAATAAATAGGCCTTTGAGTCCTATCTTCTTCCCTCACGAGGACGGCGCTGAGGGTCTACTCGGAGGCTGCCAAGTAGATGTAAAGGGTTTTCCCGGGAACAGGTTTGCTGAGGAGAGGAGGATTGACTAGATAAGCCTTCAGCTGATCGAATGAGTCTTGTTGCTGCTGACCCCACTCGGAGCCTTTAGCCCCCCTGAGAGCCTTGAAGAAGGGAAGACACTTCTCCCCTGACTTGGAAAGGAAGCGCCCTATGGCTGCCAGGCAAACAGTTAGCCTCTGAACCTCTTTAACATTCTTCGGGAGAGCCATGTCTAATATGGCTTTGATCTTCTCGGTGTTGGCCTCGATTCCTCTTTGGCTGACCATGAAGCCTAGGAACTTCCCCGACGAGACTCCGAACGCACACTTATTCGGATTGAGCCTCATATCATGCTTTCTGAGTACATCGAACGCCTCTTGCAGATCGGTCACATGATCGGCCCCGCGGATGCTCTTCACAAGCATATCGTCAACATACACCTCCATATTTCGGCCAATTTGTGCTTGAAAAACCTTGTTGATGAGGCGTTGATAAGTGGCACCTGCATTCTTCAAACCGAAGGGCATTACCCTGTAGCAGTAGAGGCCCTGATCGGTCACAAAAGGAGGTCTTCGGGATATCCGGGCGAAACATACGGATCTGATTGTAGCCTGAGAAGGCGTCCATGAAGCTGAGGAGTTCATGGCCCGAAGTGGCATCAATTAAAGTATCGATACTTGGAAGAGGGAATGGGTCTTTGGGGCATGCCTTGTTGAGGTCGGTAAAGTCGATACAGATCCTCCAGGTCCCATTGGAATTCTTCACCATTACTACATTCGAGAGCCATTCAGGATAGCTTACCTCCTGTATGAACCGAGCCTTCAAGAGCTTGCTTACCTCCTCTTTTATAGCTTGCTGGCGCTCGGGAGCGAACTTGCACCTCTTCTGTTGAACCAGTTTGGACCCTGGAGCGACGCTGAGGTGGTGGACTAAAAGCTCTTCGAAAATTTCGGGCATGTCTGCGGCCGACCAAGCAAAGAGGTTGTGATTTCTTCGGATGCACTGGACTATGTCGGAGCATAGGGCAAATGGGAGGGTCTTGCTAACAAAGAACTTTCAGCTTGGATCCTGCTCAGAGAAGAGCACTTCCTCCAACTCATCCACCGGCTCAGACGTTGGTCGGACTACATCTTGGGGGATTTCAAAAGTTTCGAGGGAGAGGACTGGACCCATAGTGGAGGTCATGTAGCATTTGCGGGCTGTTTCCTGATTGCCTTTTACTTCCCTACTCCTGCCCGGGTGGGGAATTTCATCTTGAGGTGATAGGCGGAAGGGACGGCTTCGAGAGCGGCTAAGCCGGACCGACCCAAAATGACATTGTAGGCTGCAGGGACATCCACGACCATAAAGTCCATCGATTCCGTTTGGGTAGTAGGAGTTTTGCCAGCGGTTACGTCTAGGGTGATAACCCCTTCAATAGTCACTGGCACTCCCGTGAACCCATGGAGTGTGTAGCCGGCGGGCTTAAGTCTGTCCCGGAATAGTTTGAGGCCTTTGAAAGCGGCGAGGAAGAGGATGTTAACGGAGTTGCCATTGTCCACTAGGATCCTTTCCACTTTAAAGTTCCCCATATGGAGGTTGATGACGAGTGCGTCACAATGGGGCGTTCAGACACCCTCAAGGTCTTCATCTGAGAATGTGACGGGCACTCCCAGGCCTTTAGGAGGAGGTGTGGCGCGGACCGAATTAACTTCCCTAATAAACTCCTCTCGAGAGGAGTTGGAGGAGCCCCCAATTGGGCCTCCATGAATGAGGTGTAAGACACACTCCTCTTCGAATTCGGGCGTTTCATCGCGTTCAGGACGCTTGTTAGCCCCCCGAGGCGGGGGAGGAAGATCGGTTCGGTCCTTTCTCACGAATTTAGCCAGTTGTCCCCTCTAGATGAGGGCTTCTATCTCGTTCTTCAGGACCCTATAATTATTGGTGTCGTGGCCATGGTCCCGGTGATAGCGGCACCATTTTTCTTTATCCCTCTTCTTGCCAGGGGTGTTCATTTTTTGTGTAGGAGGTATCACCCCCTCCTTCTCAACTTCCATGAGAATTGTGGAGATGTTGGCGTTAAGGGGAGTAAACTTTTCAAATCTGGGGGAAGGTCGGCGCTGCCCGCCACTATCCTTCTGGAGCTTCTTGACTCCTTCTTCTTCTGTTCCCTTTCTCTTGGACTCGGAGGAAGGCCCCTCAAAGTTGGGGCGGTGCTCAGCTTCCTCGGCCGGAATATATTTTTCGCTCCGGAGGAGGAGGTCAGAGAAGTTCTGCGGGGGCTTCTTGGCGAGGGAGGAGCGGAGGCTGGAGTTGAGGACATTGGATTGGAATGCTGCTGCAGCGACCGACTGGTCGAGGAATGCTATGGATCTGGCTTCCGCTGTGAACCTTTTTACATAGTCCTTTAGCTTCTCACCCTTCTTCTGGTTGAGATAGAGTAGCGAAATGCTGGTCTTCTCAGTTCGGCGGCTACTCACGAAGTGGGTGACGAAGAGGGTCTCAAATTGCTCAAAGGAGAATATCGTGGATGGGACAAGGCGAGAGTACCATTCTCGAGCCGGACCCTTGAGAGTAGCGGCGAAGGTTTTGCACAGCAGAGCATCGGAAGCTTGATGGATGAGCATGAGGGTCTTAAAACTTTTGATGTGATCGACGGGGTCAGACTCCCCGGAATAAGTCTCGAATTGAGGGGGTTTAAAGCCGATTGGTACGGGTGCCTCCATTATGGTTCGGGAAAAAGGAGGTCGACTCGGGCGAAGGGTCCTTCCTCTAAGCTCTTCTTCTCTGTCTAACTGACCCAAGCGCCTCTCCATTTCGTGGAGACGGCGGTAGACAGCATCATCCCTTCGACGGTAATCAACCGAGCCTCTAGACTCGTCTTCATACGAGGGAGAGTGGGGGCTATGACGACGGTAGCTCCTGGAGCGGCGAGGACTAGGAATGTGCTGGGGGTTGCTAGGAGCTAGGGGAGGAGTTAGGGAACGTCGGCGAGGACTTCGGACCGGAGGAGGAGTGGGAATCCTTGGAGGATTGGTGTTGTTGGGTCGGAGATTGAGAGCTTGTAGGATGGTGGCTTGGAATTGCTGGAACTCGGCACGAGTGATGGGTGCCTCATCGTTCCTTGGATGCTGCAAACCGGCTGGAGAATGGGGTCTTCTCTTGTGATGTTCGGAGGACTCTCTCCGCCCTCTTCGGGTGGGGGACCTTCTGTAGTCTCAGCGGCGAGGAGATCGCTCATCTGGACGTTGTTGGCGGGAGGCTCCCTCTTAGGCCCGCCTCTCATCTAGACGGCGGCGAAGATCCTCATCCTTCTGCCGATTGAGGATGGTATTGCGAAGGTCAGAAGCTCGGGGATGGCGGGAGGCCATAGAATCTGTAGAGGCATTGTGTACTGAGACGTGGTCCTAATGGAGAGGTTGCTTCTGCGGGTTGGGATGCGAGACCCCTGCACCGGCATTTTGGGGACCAGGGGGATCCTTAGGAGGTTGCTGATTCTAAAGAGGCTGGTCCTGTTGGAGAGGGTCCTCTGCTTGAGGAGGAAGTTGTCCCTGCGGCTGAGCGGGTTGGATGGGGACTTCCTGTTGCTGATCGACGGGGTTGGGTCCACGGTTGGACCCTCTGGATCTTACTTTCCTAGGAGGCATGGCTGGAGAAGATCTGACCAACAGAAAGAGGGGAGGCTGCTATTCGTTTGATTCCCACAGACGGCGCTAATCTGTTACCGCTAAATCTGGTGTAGATGCAAACAGATAGTATTTGTGGATTCTTGGAAAACCTGAATAGCAAACCTGAACCTGTTCTGTTGGAGTCTGACTGCTGACTCCCGCCGTTCACCTGCAAAAAGTGTGAGACACCGGGGTTGATCCCGGCGACGCACCCTCCGACACTCAAGTCAGTAATCAGGGAAGATTATGAAAGAGCGTAAATTGGCAAAAGATTGATTACCTCTTAATGGAGATGGATGTGAGGTATTTATAGTCGCCTTTGGGACCTAATTAGGCATGTGATCCCTGTGTTTAGATAAGGAATGTAATCCCTAATTTCCAGTGAAAGGATAGATATGAATCAGGGCCGTTGATTAGGATTAATCAGAAACCCTAATTCTATCCTGGTGGGCCGGATTTGCTGCGGGTTGAAACCCACACCCAGTTGAGGTGGACCCGTTCGCGGGTTAATGGATCTTTGAGGAGGAGAACCAGTACCCGCTTTAGACCCATTGGTAGGTGAAATTACCATTTTACCCCTAGGCTTTAAGATTCGTTCCTGATTTGGACGGTTCCGATTTAACCCCATTTTTAGCCATATTAGCCTCAATTTGGGCTTCCAAAACATAGCAGAACAGGTAAGCTGATCAGCAACCTAAATAACTTGGCAAATACGTAACATTAATTTCTTTACTATAACATGGCTGGAGTCTATGACTCTATCCGTTTCATCAAAAATTTCTTTACTATAAGAGAATATACTATCGTGAAGTATAATACCCTTCATTGGTTATTAGAAACCATGATAACATAACATATAAAAACTTTACGTATATTTTGGATATATAGGATTGAGATGACTGGAGTTTACCAGTGAAGGTTGTAAACTCTCCACTCTAGAATAACAGCTAAAGTAAATTTGTTACCGATCCATTTTGATTTTTTTTGTATAAAGGTGCAATGGAGAGGAAAAGTGGAGATAAAAGAAATGATTAGCTTGGATTAGAGTTTTGAGAACTTCATGTATTACATTTTGGTTTAAATAATAATAAGAGGTATTTCAATTGCAAACTGAGTCTCAGACAAACAAATATTTAGATTATTGGTATTATAGATATCTTCACACCTGCACTTGGGTTACCATTGTATTTAGACATGCTTATAGTGGTTATGAGATTAGAGTAAGCTCTACAAAATCTATATGATCATGTCCTTGCATAACTATTACAAGTATCTAAAAATGATACTGAAGTTACAGAAAACTCTATGCAGAGTTTCTAACAAACTATATGCATTCCAGGTAAGTTCAAACTAATGATCAGGTAAGTTGAGCTTAAAGGTAGATATGCTGTTTCCTCATATAATATGTTTCTCACTTCAATTAATTTGCTGGACCTCTAAAACTATTTTATATAATCAAATTAGGTACACCATTCTGAAAACGTGTCGTAGACACGTGTCAAAAGGCAAACCAAGTATATATACCTTTTCATACGATATCAAATTAAAAGAACACTTCCAGTGCATGACATATAATTTAAATCAAAAACTACGTACGTCAGCCATGGCACAAGTTATAATGCTGGGGATGGGCTCAGTTGTATCACCAATTCCCAAGCTGATCACATTTGCTTCAGGGTGCTTCATCATGTGCTTTATTTGCTTCTTGCCAATCTGATAACAATATTTTCATATGTGATGCAATCAAAATTTACTTTTATACTTCTCTTTTTACATCAAAATTAAAAACCGTAAAACAACAAGATATGATAACTTATTTATGTGTCTGGTTTTATCTTAACATATCTATATAATAAAACACAAAGAAAGCTATCAAGTGGCTCTCCTTCAATCCCCCAAAAATCGAAGGCCGAGATCTAATCTCACAATACATATTTCCCCCCCAAATTTTCCCCCTAAAACTCAAATTCAAATCCCCCACCTAAATCAACTCCTATATTTATTTAAATTTTTTTTCTCTCTCTCCCCCTCCCTCTTCTATTAAAAAAAAATTAAGAAAATACAAATTTAAAATTTTTTTAAAAAATTAAAAATTTTAAAACTTTAAAAATAATTCAAAAAAATCAAAAAAGTCATATAATATGATTTTTGCTGCACCCCCAAAAGTTTCTCATATAATATGTTTGCTACTTCAATTAATTTGCTGTATATCTCCAAAACTATTTTATATGATCAAACAAGGTGCACCGTTTCGAAGACGTGCCGTAGGCACGTGTCAACGGGCAAACCTAGTCTATATAATAAAACACAAAGAAAGCTATCAAGTGGCTCTCATTCAATAGGATTGAAATTAATGGTACAGACTAACCTCACAAAACATATTTTCCTGCCCAAAAGTTTCTCCACAAACCTCAAATTCAAATCCCCCAAAACAACTCATTTATTTATTTCTCTCTCTCTCTCTATCTTTCTCTCATTCTCTCCCTATTTACTCATAAATTTATATTTTTAGATTTCAGGTTTGTAAATTTTCATATTTTTTATGCATTTTTTTATTTCTCATGTTACATTGAAAATAACAAATATCTTATCAACAGTTAAATTTCATCATTTTCCATAATCAAAGTTCTAAGAAGTTGGATTTTACACGCCTATTTATAATTATTTTTCAACATATACTAATGGAAACATGGACTTTTTTTTACAAATAATTATTGTTTTTACTATTCAAACTTGAGCTACATAATTGTTGTTTTACTGTTTACAAGACTTTCATATGTTGTATCGTTCCGAAGACGTGTCGTAGGCATGTGCCCACGGGCAAATCTAGTGTATATATATATATATATATATATATATATATATAAATATAAAAATATATATATATATATATATATATATATAATAAATTACATAGAAAGCTATCAAGTGGCTCAGAATCAATCCCCCCCAAAATTAAAGGCTCATATCAAACCTCAAAAAACACATTTTCCCTCCAAAATTTCAAACCCCCAAACCAATTTTTCCCCCCTAAAAAACTCATTACTTTATTACTATCTCTCTCTTCTCTTTACTTTTTCAAATTTCTCTCTTTCTCTCTCTCTCTCTATCTTTCTCTCCCATTCTTTCTTTATTTATTTAGAAATTTTTATTTTAAGATTTCGGTTTTGTAAAATTTCAGAATTTTTAATAGCAAATATCTCTTCAACAATTAAATTTCATTATTTTCCACACTTAAAGTTCTAAGAAGTTAGATTTTATACCCCCATTTATAATTTTTTTCAACATAGACTTTTATTTATAACTAATTATTGTCATACTATTCAAACTTGAGCTACATAATTATTGTTTTACTATTTACATGGCTTTTCGTGTTTTGTATCGTTCCGAAGACGTGTCGTAGGCACGTGCCCACGGGCAAATCTAGTATATATACATACACACACACACGATGAGGTTGCCCATAGGTACGTTCCTACGGCATA